>JAKSZT010054335.1:29537632-29693274 GCA_026826555.1 Tolypeutes matacus
TAATATAATATAATATAATATAATATAATATAATATAATATAATATAATATAATATAATATAATATAATGTAAATGTTGCATGTAATGTAAGGTTATATTTTTTACATTAATGTTCCCTCTATATTAGCTGCAGAGAAAACTTAAAGTAAATGTCAAAAACTAAACCCTTTAATTCCCAAAACATAAAAATAGAAATTATTAACAAGAATATAAACCAACCTCTCCCCTCCCAATTTTCTACCACTTAGAAATTTAAAATTCTTCCAAACACTTTTGGGTCAAAATAAATAAATAAATAAAGCTATAGAAAATTTAGAAAGTAAAAATATGTACATGTTTAAGTATAGAATATTTGTATAACTACAGAAAAAACACAATATAAAATTATGAGATAAAAATGATGTTTAGAGGCAAAATGATAGACAAATACATTAATCATTAAAATATAAATTATGTGGACTATTCAATTTAAGAATTTAGAAAAAGAATAAAATCAATATGAGGGAAGAAGGAAAACAAATTAAAGAAATAAAGCATAAATTTGTGAAATGATATAAGAAGGTTCAGCACATTGACTTTCAAAGAAAAAAACAAAAGAATAAAATGGACAAAATAGAGTAGTTTAGTTAGCTTAATCAGGATGTAAGATATGAAAAATATAAATCTTCAAAATAAGTTAGAAGAGAAATAACTATAGACACTGATGATGTTTTCACCCCCCCCCCTTTTTTTAAAATAAAAACAACCCCACAGCATTTATTGTGATCTGGTAATAATATAATGGTAATCAAAAACAATATGAACAATTGTTTTAGAACTATACTTTTAACAAAGGACACCTAAAAATCTGTATTGACTTCGCAACAACTTGTCACTTCATTTCTAGTTGGAAACACTTTGTAGCAGAGTAATATTATCTCCTTTTAGCATGATCCGGCCCAGTTGTTTTCCTGACTTTGTTTTAGGATGAATCTCTTCTGCATCATCTAATACGAGGTTCATGTACTCATTAAAACCAATACTACACCCCTCTATCCGCATATTTACTTGCTCATAGAGCCACACCTGAATCTGGGATCTCTTTTGCAAATACCTGAAGATGAGGTTCGGCACTATAGTGGTTAAGGAAACCATACACGAATAGCAGAGGCTCTGCTTTCCGAAACTGGCCGCTCCCATCTCACCTTTTTTTGGTTTTCTGAAAGCGAGGCCTGGTACCTACGTGCCAAAGAGTGCCCGAAAAGGCAATCAATAGGGGTTCCTAAAGATCCTGAAGGAATCCCTTCCGACTCCCTTATTCTCCAGGGGTTTCCTTGGCGCTGATATCTTCCTCCTCCCCCAAACCCTAACTCCGCTTTAACTCAGTAACTAAGGAGTTGTTGTCCGTCCGCTCACCCCTCGCATTCCTTGTTTTCACCTTTTAAAGAGAATATTAGATATAATTTTATTCCAATGAGTTTCAAAATGGGTGATTTTCTAGGAAAACTGAATTAAGAAGTGGTAGAAAGCCAGAATAGTCTAAGGAATTACATTTTTTAAGTGAAATAAATATTTTCCCAAAAGGGCCCTCAACCTAAAGAATTTTACAGACAAATGATTTCAAACTCTTAAGAACTGGTGATTCCAAGCTACCTAAATTATTACAATTTATTGAGAAAATTGGTAAGTTTGTTATTTAATTTTATAATTCTACTTTATTCTGATATCAGAACCTAAGAAAGGTAACACAAAATGAGAAAAACAGAAAAATCTTATTGGTTTTTTTAAAATGTAAGAATCCTAAGCAAAATATTATAAAGTGAAATCCAGCATGTTATGTTAGAAATAAGTAAGTAAATAAATAAATAAGTAATCAAACATTGACTGAATTGGACTAATTCTATCAGGATAAGAATTGACAATTTCTTAATATTTTCCATATTAATTGGTTGAAAAGAAAAACATTTAATTATCTCTATATGTTTTGGAAAAATATTATTTTAAATTCAAAATGCTTCTTGATTAAAAAATATTTTCAGGAAACTAGGAATAGAAATATATTTCTTCGAATAAAGAGTGACCATTTCAAATGGTGAAAATAATAAATTCTAGAAAAGTCAAAGAGAAGAAAAGGATAGCTATTCTTCCCAATATTATTTACAGGAGAATATAATATTATCCTTATTTGTAGAAAATATGGTTATCTACTTAGAAACCCAGAAGACTCAACTGAAGCATACTAGAATTAAGGCCAATAAATTGATTGCAAAGTGGGCTAAAAATGAATATTTAGTTTGAAGAAAAACCCAATTAGATTGGACATATGAAAAGAAGCTTAACCTCACTATAATGAGAGAAAAACAAATTAAAACAACACAGAAACCATGTTTCAATTCTTAGGCAAATATCAAAAAGTCTAACAGTGCATTGAGGAGAGCTGGAAACAGAGATTCTCCATATATTGCTGCAGTGACTGTAAACTCCTATAACCCTTCTGAAAGGAAATATGGCAACAAATATCAAAACCACAATTGCATCTCCCTTTTTTACGTATCGGTTCCTCTTCCAGAAATTTATTCAGAGAACTCATGTGGAAAAATTATGTTTTTCTTTCTTTCTTTTTTTTTTTTTTTTAACAGAGGTGTTTGAAATAACAAGAATTGGAGAAAAAATTAAATGTCCATTAGAAGTAACTGGATAAATATACTATGGTACATAATTGCTGAAAGTTGAATAGCAGATGTAGAAAGTTGGAAAGAGTATTGCTTTCCTCTTAAAACAAGAAAAAGCCAAATTATCTACAAACATAACTTTTTCTTGAACCCATCAGCTGAGATTTCAGGTAAACCAGCTAGCCTGAAATCAAAGGAAAGACAGGTGCTTTCAAGGAGAGTACAGAAAGATGGGGGCCTGCTCATGGGTAAGATGGGTGTGGCAGTTTGATGTAATTATGAATTCCAAAAATATAATTGAATCATGCTTGTAAACTGATCTGTTAATCTGGGCATGATTAGGTTAGAATTAGGGCGTTGAGCCCCACCCCTTGGTGGGTGGGGAGTTGAATATAAAAGTCAAGGCAAAGGACAGTTGAAGCAGTCTTTTGAGAAGCAGTTTTGATATTGGAAAGAAGGCCCCAGGAGAAGAGAAGCAAGCCGTTTGCCTGATCGTCTACAGCTGATTTTGTGGAGGAAACAGGAGCCAGCTGACCTTGTGGAGGAAACAGGAGCTAAGCCCGGAGAGAAACACAGGGGGAAGAGAGGAACCCCAGAAGCCTGAACCCTGGCAAACGCCGGCAACTGTCTTGCTCTAACACGTGGTAATGGACTGTGGTGAGAGAAGAAACTTAACGCTTTATGGCCTGGTATCTGTTGACTTCTACCCCAAATAAATACCCTTTATAAAGACCAACCCATTTTTGGTATTTCACATTAGCACCCCTTTGGCTGACTAATACAATGGGTAAGAAGAATTCAGCTGAAAGTTTTAACAAATTGCCTAAGGCTGAGTGTGGGTTAATGCAAGTGTATTAAACATCTAGGGGTTACAGACACATGGGGATTTGCACCCCAGAATCAGGCTGCTGTCCATAAACCTTCACTGGGCACTCATGAGGAAGACTTAGGGCAGGGATAGATACCAAACAAATCTTCCCTCATGGTGCAGGCTTGGAGGAAGAGAATGTCAATGAAGGAAAAGCAAAAAGCCTCACCTGGATCCTTCTTTACTACAGAACAAAAAGCTTAACCCATGGTAGAAAGAGCAATAAATCCTGTTATTCCTAGGGTATGGATGAAAACCCATTGTGTCTGGGGGAAGAGAAAAGGAAAAACCGTCTACTTCTGGATGAGAGGCAGGAAACTGTCCTGGGTCTAAACCATTAGAGATTTCCTTCTGCTGAGGGAGGGAAAGCATTATTGAGAAAGATCTCCCCTCCCAAGGCCCAGGGAAACAGTGTCTGCCTAAGACTGCATCTAGACCAAGACAAGAAGAGGCAAAGTGTGAAGAGAGGTCCATTTGGAGGCACAGGTAAAACTGGAAGGCCTAAAATCAAGAATAGAGCACAGACACTGAGAAAAATCCTCTGGTAAAGCAGTCCCCACTGTCTAGTAAGGCTGGTAGAATTTGGAGGTGGTGGTGCACTAATAGTAAACATAGCAACAGGAAATCCCAAGCCCTGTTGAATTCCCAACTAGTCTGACTTGACCCTCACATTAATGGTTTAGCAGAGGAAGGGACATGCCCATTTCCAGGGATAATTAATAATTACCAAATCAGTCTTTATTGTTCTATACACATTGTTACATCTTCAACCAAAAAGTATAAAACACACAAAAAAGAAAGCTAAAACACTCACTGTTAGCAGATAAAACAAGAACCAGAACCAGACTCAGATATAACCCAAAGGACACAGAGAATTTCAAAAACTATGATTAATACCCTAAAGGCAAGAGTGGAAAAGGTGAACAACATGCATGTACAGATGGGGAATTTCAGCAGAGAGATGGAAATTTTAAAGACAACTAAATGGAAATGCTAGTAATAAAAAATATGATAACATTGCTGAAGGAGATGTTGAAATGATTAGACAGAAAATAAACATTCTGTTTAATATACTTAATATACAACATTATTGTTTAATATACTTAAACAATACAAGATGAGTAAAAAAGATAGATTCCATGGAGACTGGAAAAACAACAAAAGAGAACTTTTAAAAGCAAATATAAGTAAAATTAAAAACTTAATTGATTTAAAAGCAGATTAGACTTAACTGAAGAAAGAATTAGTGAACTGGATGATAGATCTGAAGAAATTATTACAAATGTACCAGAGAGAAAAAAGATATAGAAAATACAAAGGAGAAATTAAAAGCCAGAGAGGATATCATTTAGGTATGACATATATCTAATTCAGAGTCTCAAAAGGAAAAAAAGAGAGAGAGAGAGAGAGAATAAGACTGGGGCAGAGATAATATTTGAAGACATAATAGGATTTTCCAGAATTGATTAAAGATACTGTTCTATGGGTTAAATTATAAGCATAATAATTAAAAAGAGACTCATACATAGATATAGCATATCAAAAGAGCACAACAATCAAAACAAGAAAATGTCTTAAAAGCATCCAGTGAGAAAAGATAAATTCCCTTCAAGGGAGTTATTGACAGCTGACTCATCATTTAAAATGGAAGTCAGAAAACTACATCTTCAAAGTACTGAGAAATAACTGTTAACTTCAAATACTATATCCAGCAAAATCATCTTTCAAGTGCAGAGGAGAAAATAAAGGTGTTTTCAGAAAAACATAAACAGAAGTCAATCCCAATTGCATGGTGTGAAATTAAAGATGGGATAGAGAATAAAAAACAGTGATAAATATATGGGGAAATTCAAATAAATACTGACTGTATACTGACTGCATAATAATAATAATAATGTCTAATGAGTTTAAAGAGAAAATAATCAAGATAGAATTCAAGTAACTGTAACAGTAATAGCATACAAATTAAGAAGAAGGAAATGAAATTAAAGTGTTCTATGTTCTAAGGGTATTTATAGAGGCTAAAGCTATTGACTAATTTTATGCTTTGATATGTTAATAATTCTTGTGTTAATTACGATGATAAATACTAAAAGAATAGGGGTAGAATTGAGAACTACCATACTAGTAGAGGGAGAAAAATAAAATCAGAAAAACAATATCCAATAAATCTAAAAAATTCAAGTAAGGAGAAAGAAAGCTAAAACAAGAGTGTATTAGTATTCTAATACTGTGCAACAAATTACCATTAACTTTATTGAAATTTATTACAATTTCAAATTTATTATCTTACAGTTTCTGCAGGCCAGTGGTCTAGATATGGGTTTATTGAGTCCTCTGCCCAGGATCTCACCAGGCTGAAATCAAGGGGTTGGCTGGGGCTCAGAGTCCTTTTCTAAGCTCACTGGTTGTTGGGAGAATTGAGATCTATGTAGTTCTGGATGAGATACTCATTTCCTTGCTGACTGTTGGCTGCGGATTGCTCTTGGCTCCTGGAGGAAGCCCTCAGGTCCTAGCCATGTGGCCCTCTCTCAACATGGCAGCTTTCTTCTCCAAAGCCAGCTGGAGATTCTCTCTCTGCTAAATGCAGTCTTACCTAATGTAGCATAATCAAAGTTGTGACCATCCCACCTTATTTACAAGTCCTGCTCACACTCAAGGAAGGGATTATACTGGTGGTGTATACCAGTGGGCAGGAATCTTGGGACCATCTTAGAATTCTGCCTACGGAAATAAGTAGAAAGTATAAAATAAGGGCTAAATACAAAATCAAATATATCAGAAATTACAATAAAATGTCATTATAAAATGGGAAGAGGTTTTTTCCTTCTGTTTTTTCTTTTGCATAAATTAATTTTTCTCATGTATGTATTCTGAGTGTATAATACATTATCATCTCTTGCATTTGTCATTTGATATTGTCATAAGCAACTCCATATTGTTAAACCATTTCAAATAAGTTCCAACAGTTTTGTATATTGATTTACAAAATGATTTCTCAATTTTTCTTTACTATAAATGGTGCCATAATATATATTTTCATGTATATTATTTAGCTTTTTTCTTAAGGAATTAGTGGGTCAAGGAATACAGTCATTTTGTTGACTCTTGCAACATTTTACAAAATTCCTTTCTAAAAAAATTCATGACACCAACGATGTAGGAAAATACCGATTCTATTTATCGCGGCCTTGATACACTGAGTATTACCCCTTTTACTAGCTGTATTAATTTAGCAGAAAATAATTGCTTCATATTTTTAAACAATATTTTATCAAACTGAACAAGAATTCATAGAGTTAGTAAAATAATAACAAGTTCCTATAACATTGTAGGTTTAATTTTTTCACCGTTAACTCAGAAAGTTTGCATGCTTTGCCACAGAGAGAGCTCAACTGGAAACCCAACCCCCTTCAACTTCTGACCTGTGGACACTGCACTGGGGACCTCTTGCCAGTCGACCTGCTAGAAGATTGAGCAGAAACCCACAAGGGTGTGTGTCCAGTATCAGTCTTCCCTCCCTTTACAACCGGAGTAACAAGCCAACAACCATGCAGCAAATCTTGGGGAACTTACCAGCAGCACTCATCTTTATCCAGGGAAAACCCATCAGTTTGGCCAAATCTGACACCATTTCCCCTTTTTACATTTTAGAAGATCTGTTTACATATTATCTAAGTCTCAGTGTTGATATGAATATGAATTTCAAACACAGTCTATCTTACCCCATTTCATTATTCTTTCCTAGATCAAGGAAAACCCATATTTACTCAAACTTTTCATTCCATATAGGAAAACTTTCTAAAACTAATTCTATTATATTTGTAGGTTTTTTTTTTTTTTTACTGATTTTTTTCCTAATACCTATGGTTCTTTTATTTTTTTTTCCAAGCACCCCCACCTTTGTTTAAATCATGAAATAAAAATATGAGATTGCACTCCTCCTCTGTCAATTAGCTTGCACAAACTTGAGCAAGTCAATTCTGAATCTAGGTCTCCTCATCTGAAAAATTGTGAGATTTGAAGCAATAAAATATACCAGTAATATTCTGTGAATTCTGGAGAAGAAATCCACTCACCCATGATGAATACAATTTCCCTTCTGGATGCAAGCACTGGTGTGGGTTACATAGCATTTTTGCCAAACATTTCCAGCATTGGAAGGACCCTCATTAAACTCTGATTTTTCAATAGGGCTAATAAGCATGGATTTGTACTTACATTAGGGAGGAGAAATTGCTTGAGGGCAGCCTGTCAATCCTTAGCTGCAGAGGAGAAGTTCTAAATCGGATTCTATCTTCTCGTCTTTCTGATGATTGCAATTTGTAATCCAAATCTAAATCGATCTTAAATGGCATTTTGATCCTGGGTTATTTTTTCCTGGGTTGCGGACTGATAAGGGGGCTGGCAAAACTCAGCTGTGTGTAGTCACACACAGCTTTCTCTGGTCCTTTACTGGTAGAGGTTCTATTTATTCTAGATTTTAGCAGGAGAGAGGAAAGGCATTCTCAAGGTACAGAGTGTCTAAAAACAAATCACAGGATCCAGGCCTCGTCTCATGGAGCATACCTCAGCGTCCTGTGCAGCAGAGGTCCCTAATTCTCAGGCCTGTAGAAGCTGACTTAGATAACGTGAGAAAATGCTTTAAAAAATATGAAAATTCCTAAGAAAACATGAGCTACGTGAAGAGTCGGAACCATTTCTTCATTGTAGAAAAAACTAAAAGAATTGGATGTGATTTTTTTTATAAATGAGTCTTGCTGACTGTGTCTCTTCTCCCATTCCAGAAATGGTTCTTGGTAGATAGTGTGCCCTGCATATCTCAGGACTTTCTTTTTTGTCACATCCTTTAAGTCACCATTGTTCCTCTCATATAGAATGGACACCTTAGAAATTTCAAGTTGAATAATAGCCAACATATTGATGAAGACATGTTCTTTTGAAAAAAAAAGTCCATTTTGTACAAATAGGTTCTTGATCAATGCTTCCGGTTAGTTTTAACTGAACGTATTATTTAAGGTCCCTCTTGACCCCTTTGCATGGACAATTCAGATTCCAGAAATTTCAAATGTCAAAGGTAGGACCTGGTCCTCTGAAGCCATTAGCTGCCTGTCACTGGCAGCTGCCTCAGCTCTTAAAGGCACTTGGACCTAAGACTGGCCAGACTTCACATCAGCTCTGTCTCCTGGTTACCTCTGCTTCTGCCATAAGGACAGTGAAGTTCTCCACAGTTATCCTTTCCACAAAACTTCTCTTGCAATAAACAGCATTTTAGAGAAAGATTTTTCCCCTTAGACTGTAGGTCCTATGTCGGTTAGAGGCTTTTCTCTCCAGAAGACTGGAAATCATACTGGTGGAAGAACAGTCTCTTTACGAAAAATGCATCTAGTGACCTAATAGTTTCTAAATAGATCATTTTATTCTTTAAAAAAACGAGGCATTTGCACAAAGGATTTTAGACCTGGAATTTCATCACGAAGGAGACTTATTTCAGTAAACTGAACAGTCAGAAAGTGTGGGCTAATTCCTTTTTCTCCTATGTACTTTCCAACATATAAATTATAAAACCTATTTTAAATGACCTTAGAATAGAGCCTGGGCATCTTGAGAAATGTGTGGCTATAAAACGCTTTGAGGTTGTAGAGGGGGATGTTCGAGGTGAAGTCCACTTGACCAGCAGTTGTTTTAGGTCAGGGGCTTAACTGTTCACGTCACGTATACAGTACGTGGCAAGAGCTTAAAACAGCGACGGAAGGAGCCCTTTGGTTTGGTTTTTCTGTTTACCCTTCAAGCCAGTCTCTTGAGCAGACTTCACTGTCTTTGCATTCCTACATTAAAAATGAAGGGAAAAAAAGGAAAGGAAAAACAGAAAACTGAAAGGCAGAGATGTGGAACAAGCTGGCCTGAACCTGCGTGTCCAAGGCTCAGAACCCTGAAAGGAAAGATCTCCTTTTGGTGCTGGAGTACGTTTGGTGACCTTTGTATGGAAAATGAAAAAGGCAGGATTCTTTGAGGGTGCAGAGCATATGCAGAGATAATCATCCTCACACAAAATTGGTTTGAGCCAGCGTGCTTTGGGCATGAAGGACCAGGAACTCACGTGAGCTTTCATGCTGACATAGAAAAGGGGATCCGAAGGAAAGGGAGAAGTGTCTTAGGTCCTGGCTCACAACACCTGAACCGGGCATGCACTGATGAGCCCTGGAGGTGATCCAGAGAAAATACTTTCATGTTCCTGAGGAGGTGGACCTGAAGGATGACTCCTGCCTCCAGTATGGCTTCGGCAACAGTGCCGCGTAATGGTCGAGAGCCCGGGATTGGGCTGCAGCCACCTCGGAGTCACCGAGCAGGTTGAGGAGGGCATCACCATGAGTGGGCAGCTGTGTGGTGGCTGACGGGACCTGCAGAGAGAAGATGAATGATGCACGACATGTCAGGAGATCATCGTCATAATGCAAACTCATACTTCTTTTTAAAATAGGGGTTAAAGTGATAATAACACCTTGTCACCCACAGAGAAGAGGCCCTATGGAGTAACTACCTACAGCTCAGGAACACAGATATCATTCAAGGTTTCAGAGCAGCCACAGCTTCTAGTCAGATCTACCAGAAGAGTTACAAGAGTGTGGGCAGGGCTACAGAACTCTACAGCCAGAGAGGGAAGGGTTCTGCTTAGGCAGCTGTGCAGGACGTCCCTCAAACTGTGAAGATCTTAGCAAATGCAAGAAAATAAAAGATGGCAAAATTATCATTATTTTTTAAGAAGATCACTCCTTTAACTATACCACCCCAGGCAATGTTTAAAGGCAGAACATACACACAATTATCACAAGAACTAATGAAGAAGAGGCCCCAATTATTATAGCAACAGCAAAAACAAAAAACAAAAAACAACCAACTGACTGACAAAAAAACAGAAACCAACCACATAGAAATGATTTAAAAGAAAACTTTAAATGCTCCTAAGGGCACAAAATAAAATTAAAACAAATGAAACCTAAAGCACATTTTTAATATAATGATGCATAAATCACAGAGATGTCAGTTATTTTACTCTGTACATTTAATGTGGTTCCAATGAAAACACTCAAGGGTTCTCTTTTTTGAGGGTGATTAAGCTGATTCACGTGGAAAAATAAACACAGAGACTAATTAGAAATATTATCAGAATAAAAAGGAATAGGAGGATCATCCTAGTAGATCACCAAACATATCATGAAGCTATAATAATTAAATACTGCATTATTGGCACCTGGTTAGAAAGATTAGTGGAATAGTTTTGAAAGTATAGAAATAAACCCAAATACACATAGGATGTTAGTATATGATAAAGGTGTTAAATTTTAGATATAAATGAAACCACAAAGCTAATAGAATAAACAATGGTATTTTATAAAAATATAATGTCAAAGTAAGAATGTCTTCCTAACTAAAATTTTTTAAAATCTGTAGGAGAAAAGGTCAATCATTTTGATCTCACAGATATACAAATATATAATGTTTTTGAATGAAGCTCCCCACCTGCAAGAACATGATAAACTGACAAATGATTGACAAATGATAGACAAATGATAAACTGGGAATAATATGTGCAACTTATATCACAACAAAGTTAATTTCCTAAAGATATAAAGAGCTCTTACAACTAAATAAAAAAAAAAAATTTCCAGCTCAATAGGAAATGTTCAGAGCTCATAAGTAGTTAAGTCACAGGAAAAGAAATACAAATGCATCTTCAACATTTGAAAAGATGCTTAACCTCATGCAGAGAAATGTAAATTATAACTAAAATTATGTATCATTTACATCCCTCTGATGGAAAAGATGCTGACAAGGGTGTGGAGAAACCAGAACTCTCATACAATGCTATTGGAAGTATAAATTGATACAATTTTTATAGAGAGCAATTTGCACTATCTGTTAAAATTTAAAATGCTCATAACATTCTAAGAGCAATTTCACTCCTAGAAACTTGTCCTCCAGGTATCCTTGTGCATATTTTTCATTTTTTGCTGAAAAAAAAATATTGGAAATCTAAAAGTCACCAGTAGAGAACTAGTTCAATCCAAGGGAATGACTCTATGCAGTCATGAAAGAAAATGAAGACCATCTTTATGTACGATCTCTAAGCTAGGATTTGAAGTAAAAAGAAAAAAAAAGTCACATGGGGTACAGTTTGCTCTAGTATGCTGGCACTTGTATATAAAAGTGGGGAAAAGAATAAAAATATATTTATTAGTTTGTGTATTTTGTATATGCCTAAAATACCTCTGAAAGAATACAGAAGGAACTGGTGTAATATTGGATACATCCAGTGAGGTGAAATGGGTGTCTAGGGATAGAGATGAGAGAGAGACTTATTAATCTTTTAACATAAAAAGACCTAAAAGTCCTAAACGTAATACTTAATATAGAATTGATCTTTACTTTGGACCTTGAAGCTAGTTACTTCCATTGTCAGCCCTCACCCTTTCAAGATTTCCTCCCCTATCCATTTTTCCATTTTCTTCTAGTTCTTGAGTATATATTTCTCCTTCCACAAAACTATACTCTTTTGCGGAGAGGCATTAAGTCCTATTTATCTTTATATCATCATCCCTCTTTCCACAATGACTACCACACTGACTGGAAAATAACTGGTGCTAGTGAAATACTATTGGAGGAGGGATTAACCTTTTTTACTATTTTGTTGTTTTAAATGGCTGATCAACTCAAATGAGCAGGTACACATGAAGGTGATGCCTCCAATCAAGGCTAGTAATTGATAAATTGCCTTGCACTCATGACTTTCCCACAGCACTCAGTGAAGCACCAGGCCTTGTGATAGATGATCAGTGAATATTTCTTGAACCAAATTAACCATCTACAACCTTAGTGACAATTGAGCCTCAATTGAGATGAGGGTGAAAAAAAAGATCTGGCAAAATTTGCTTAGCATGTCTGAGAGTCTGAGAGTCTTTGCCAGAGGAGAACAGCTGAGAAATCCTGTTTCATATTGGCTGTCCTCCTCTGAGGTCAACTTGATCCATCCTCGCCATTGCTCACTAAATATTCACTGAATGGAACCATAACAGCACAGGGACTGTGCTCTCAGGAGTTTTTTTGAATCATTCATGTACCTCTGTTCAGGACCTTTCGGGACCTTTGACACAGTTTTGAGAACCTATGCATAGTTTGGGGTATAGTTGGAATCTGCAGAAGAAAATTTTTCTCTAGAAATGCCTTTTCATATACTGTATAAACATTTTAATCTCTGACCTTGGTTTTATTACCTAGCCAAATCAGAGACCCGCCCTTAGCTATTCATCAGTAGTGTTGTTTGTTATGTAATCCTGTTTCTTCATCTCCAGACAGGTGTTAAGATTGCAGCTCTCTATCTCCTTGAAGTCACTATAGCTAAGTGACTTCATTTGGCCAATCAAATGTAGGTGAATGGGACGAGCATGAACCACCACCAGTGATGCGCTGTGGCCACTGGCAACACTTCAGACAGTGAATAAAGGCTCTGTCTTTCTAGGTCTCTCAAGGAAGACGAGGGGAGGCAGAGTCTCCCCAGTCCAAGACGGACAAGCAGCATGAGCAAAAAGCCAACTTTTCTTGCTAGAAGCCACTGAGGTTTAGGGGTTATGTGTTACCATAGAACTATCCATCCTATCCCAAGCTCATGAAGAAGTTAGTACCCTGCAGTGAGGAGCTGCCATCACAGTGACCTAAAATCCATGGCATTGCTTAGTTGTCTTGTGGCTGTTGGTGAAGAAATTGATTTTTGGAGGCTGGGAAGATCGTGGCCCACATAATGCAGTGGCATTGGTAACTTGGAAGATAGAACAGGTCCTGAATCAAGTTGTAGCTTTAGGAGGAAAGATCAGAGGGAAAAAAGTGACTAGTGAGTACTGGCTGCTATTGGCTGCTATTGACTGCATCAGGGTAGGCCTGACACAAATCAGGGGAGGGCTGATGGCAATCAGGACAGAAGGAAGCAGCCTCACATGACCCACTGCAAGGACCCGGAGAGTACTGCCTGGGTTATTCCCAAGTCTTAAAGCCCTGGCTCTTGTGGCAGTACAGGGGAGCCCTGCAAACAGACAAGAGCCACAATGCTCAGTCCAGCCCAAACCCTTTTTCACTCCATGCAGTTTGGGAATAATTAACTAATTCTTTGAATGAGATTAAGTGGATTAGGGTCCATCTTGTAGGAGGCTCAGGAAATGGCAGGCAAGACAGTACCCAGGACGTCAGGTGTCCATGGTCACAAATTAAGCACGTGTCTGCCAAGTAAGAGACGCTGCCACAGATGACCACTCCCTTGGAGCAATGGGAAGGCCAAGCCCCGGACTTCTTTTCCCTCAGAGTCGCTAGGTACATAAGTGGAAGCAGAGAAAAGCTGACCGCCTGTGCCAGGCTTTTGATGGCTCTGTTGTTTCTGGATTTCTGGGGTTTGGGGGCTTCAGCAGCTGATCTCTATGGTAACAAGACCTTTGCCCCACTGAGTGCGAGTGTTGGGTCTTGTATGATCTGACCTCAGTGTCACATCTGCCTTGGTTCAGTTTCATAGTTCTCTAAAAGTCCAATATTCTGTTAAGCAAAGTATGGTTACGAAAGAAGAAATGTGTGGACTTTCATCTCCTTCTCTTCCTCCCTCCTTTCTTTCCTCCCACTTTCCCTCCTTTCTTTTTTACTTCCTGTCTCTTTTTTCATGTGTCTGTATGAAGTGGGTTGAGACCATTCTAGAGATGTTCTCTTACTAGCGAGTCAGTAGGACTGGCTCCTCTTGCTTAAGTCAGACTGGCAAATTGATGATGAATCTTTTTCGTCCATTCTCCTCTCCACTTCAGGACATATTTAGTCATTTAGATAGTCATTTTAAGATCCATCTTCTATAATCAAGGGCTGCCTATTCTAGGATCCTTCTCAAAAATCAGCAGAGTCTTTGCAATGAGGCCTCTTCTTAGCTTAGCATGAGTATCACTTAGTTTGAATATCCATTACAGGCCACCAGATGCAAGGACTCAGTGTGGCTTCATGATAACCAAGAAAAACAGACTCCTGCTTCTGCCGACATTTAGAGTCCTGTTGCTGCGCCTGGGTTTTCCTCTCTTTAGAGAGAGTGTTTCTTGAAGTTGTTGTGAACATGTCCTTACATAGCTTGTGTACACTGCTTAGCACGTAGTAGGTGTTCAGTACATTTAATTCCCTGTCTCTTTCCCTTGTAGCCAATGCCTGCCTATAAACAGGTTCAGGATGTGGCTGAGAGATCAAAATATTCCTGAAAAGCCAACTTGTCAATTTCTAGAATGCCCTCATCAGTCACTTTCTTCATATCAATGAGATAAGTATAGAAATCAAGAGTGAGTGTTGAGAAACTTTTTGAGCAAGTTGACTAAGTTCTTGATTATTAAATCTAGTAAAATAAAGGTGAGCTATTTTATGTCTATTTAATCTTATTTTTTCTAGTAATTCATTTCTATTATATGAGAAAAATATGTCATCAACAGATTGGAAATTGTAAAGAAATGGTCTCATGCTCCAGAAAGTTCGGAAAACACTGCTTTAAGACACTGGCCAATCTAGACCATGCACAGTCACACAACTTGATCAGCCTAACAGGTTTTGGGAAGTGAGAAAACAAGCTTACTAGAGCAGTGGTTCTCAAAGTGTAGTCCTCAGACCAGGATTAGCAACACCTGGGAATTTGTAAAAATGAAAATCCCTGGGACCCTCTCCAGATATCCAGAACCAAGTGATTCTGATATACGCTCAATCTTGAGCACCACTGTCCTAGAGAAACTTTACCAGGCCAATGGGTAGTGATGAGTGATCATGAGATGACAGGACACAGTACACTTGTTTTTCTCCCAGGCCTCTTCAGCTGCTCTGGTTCAGGTGAAAGGAAGTCAGATGGTGAAATTTTACCAGGCTTAGGGTTTTTCTAGGCCAGTATGGTAAAAGGAGAGGGAGGCAAGGAAGTTGATGGTATTCAGAAGGAAAAGATTACAATATTGTGCTGGATCCATCTTGTTCCCACTGGTGAGTAGCAATTGTTAAATTTTCAGGACTCTTATGAGCTGCTTATTAAACTGGGCTGTTATTAAAAATTAAATTATACAAACTTATAATTAAATCAATTATATTGAAAACAAAGGTAATACATATCCAAAACTTATCACTGCCTGGTTGTATTAGAACATTTTACTATTATCTATGCTCCTGAGGTTATTTAGGCTGATTATAGCCGCATGGTAGAAATACTCCAGGATGGTGTGCTACTGCACATCTCTTCCTAACACCGTGTTGAGGCCCCATTGTAGGATTGTCCAGTGATGTCCCACTGGTTGCATCAATCAGCCATGGGGCAGTATTTACAGGGTGGGAATCAGCAAATGCTGCAAACCAGGGCTTCCCTCCCCTGTGGGCTAGTTTTTAAATATTTACCAAGACAGCACTGATCTCAGCCCAACAAGGCGGGCAGTGAGGACAGAAAGAAAGCGAAGAAGAGTGCAAAAATGGCCTGGAGGTCTGCACATTTTCATTGTCCAGCTGGCGATGCTCCCTCGTGCACCAAATGTTCTCTTTCTCCCTTTTCTTGGGACATTCACCCTATCCTTTTCATTGTGCTTCCCACTGAGGTTGAGCACTGCCCTTTCTGACGACTTTCAGGAAATGTTTGATTTTGTTTTTCCTGGTGACCTCCATATCTTCCCTCCTGGGTCTCTGTTAATGGTCATGGAATCTCACAGTGGACTGCATGCCAGTGCTGGTGCTGGGTCCCCTACTGGGCACCCAGTAGGCCTCTTTGTGAAACAGGCTGCACATAAGAGCTTAGGAGGCCCACACTCAGAGCAAGTGTAGGAGGACCCTCTGGCTTGAAAATCCTCTCTAGGCAGCACACTAACCACACTTTTTCTGCCATCAATTTCATAATAGGTCAATTTCCTTCCTTTGTGTTCTTATTAGACTATATTATATTAATTTGATGTCTCCTTGGCATGGCCATCACCTCACTGTTACACTGTGCTCTTCTGGTCATTGACTCACCTAGGTAGCATCACTGCAGAGATTTTTCTGAAAGCCACACACCTTTAATTTTCTCCTATCTTAACTCCTGCAAAGGCTCATTTTCATATGATTCTAAAGCAATTGTCATATTTCCTCTGGGTGTTCTCTAATAGTCACCTCATTAAGTCTTTGTTCTTGAGGAGGAGGCTGAATGTTACCTTCCAAATATCCACTTCCCTTCTTTCTAAAAGTAACAGAACCATACTTTTTTAGCTGGGTAAAAAATTTTTTTTCTTTAAAAACAGTTTTATTGAAATATAATTCACATACAAGGCAGTTCACCCACTAAAAGTGTACAGTTATATGTTTTTTATTCACATGGCTGTACACCATCAGCACTATCTAATATTTTTTTCCCAGGGTGTAGTCTTTTTTAAAATTTTTTAAAAAAGGTATTTAAATTACATAAATGTTACATTAAAATATAGGGGATTCCCATATGCCCCACTTCCTATACCTCCCACATTTCCCCATATTAACAATATCTTTCATTAGTGTGGTACATTCATTACAATTCATGAAAACATTTTAGAGCATTGCCACTAAGCATGGATTATAGTTTACATTGTAGTTTTACACTCTCTCCCACACAATTTTGTGGGTTATAGCAAGATATGTAATGGTCTATATCTGTCATTGTAATGTCATCTAGGAAAATTCCCAAGTCCCCAAAATGCCCCCATATTTCACCTGTATTTCCCTCTCCCTGCCCTCAGAACCTCTAGTGGCCACTGCCTCCATATGAATGATATGGTTTCTTCCACTGCTAGAATCACAATAAGTCTATAGTAGAATACCAGTAAGTCTACTTTAGTCCATAGTTCATTCCCCAGTCCTGAGGATTCTGGGATGGTGTTGCCCATTCCACCTCTAATTGAGAGGCTTTGATCCCATGGGGCAGATGGATGGGACTCTCTTGCTTGCAGTTGTAGACACTCTCAGTTGCTTGGGATGGTCGTTGTCTATCATTATCTCCTTGTTAGTTGTCCTAGGTGAGTCCAATGAACTAGACAGTAGGTATTGCAAGTCTGTTGAATTTCAGGGCCCAGCTGGCACATGGACAGCCCAGAGATTAAAGTCTCTTAGATGTACACCTACCAACTCCAGCACCAACCATAGGTTCAAGTAAAAGGTACAGAAAAGGCATGTGTAGAGAAGTCACATCTGAGTTCAACTCTGTCACACTCAGAAGCACAAACTCCAAAGTAGGGCCACTGGCAAGGCACCAAATGTCAGAGCTATCTGCCATGACCGTGGGTTCTAGGTGTCTCCAGAGCCCTCAGGATCCCGACTATTTGGGGTAATATCTTCTTTGGCTGTCTATGAGATCCTGCTGAGACATGCACAAGCGTTACCTCTCTGATGACCTCCTGACTCACTTTGAAGTCTCTTAGCCATATACGCTCATTTGTCTTTACCTTTTCTCCCTTTTATTCAAGGTCTTTTTCCAGTTGTATCACCAGCTGGTGCTTGTTAGTAATCTCTCAGTGCCAGGGAGGCTCTTTCCTGGGAGTCATGTCACACACTGGGGGAAGGTAATGTATTTATTTGCTGACTTTGGCTTAGAGAGAGGCCACATTTGAGCAACAAGGAGCCTCTCAGGAGGCAACTCTTAGGCATTCTCCAACACTAGGCTAAGTTGCAAATTCAAGAGCAAAAGGCTCACAAACATAGTTGTCAACCTCAAATGCCCATCAATGGCCCATCTTTCTTCACTAGCCATTGCCTCTGTACTTGGGGATTGTTGCTGTTCCCCTAGAGAATGTGACAGAGCTCCCCAGGATGGGAATTCAATAATCTTTCAGTTGTTGTGTGAATCTCCCCCGACTGTGGCAATGCTACATGAACATTTGAACATATTTATATGCCTCATATTTATGCCCAGGTGAACTTCCTCCCATGTATCCCCCTTCATTGACACTCCACCCCATTGATCATCCCCTGCCATAGTTGTAACCCTTCTATGATCCAAAACCTCTTCAAAAATGAAGCCAAGAATATTGCCAAATTCAATTAATGGGAAAATGAAATAATAATGATAGGTTTAAATATAAGAAATAAAATACATAATAATTTAGATAAACTAAAACTAAACTAAAGTAAAAAAAAAGATTGGGGTATTAAAAAGAAATGAAAAACATTAAAAAATAAAATAAACTATTTTTTTTTACTTTTTCCTTTCATCACTGTAATATCAGTTGTCTTGTATGTACAGTGGCATTTTCTTCCATTTCTTCCCCAGTGTCTTACTTTTTTTTTTTTTAATATTGTCTTCAAAGAAGTTTTAGGTCACAGTAAGGCTATATACAGAATATAGGGGACTCTCATATACCCAACATCCTCCCCCTTTCCCCCCTTCCCTATTTATAATCTTTTTAGATGTGGATGGTACATTTGTTACAACGAATGTATAAATATTGAAACATAGCTACCAACCATGGTCAATAGTTTACATTATGGTTTACATTTTAGACCATACACTTTTATAATTTTTTGATGAAATTTAACATGGACTGTATCCATCATTGCAAGATCATGCAGAACACTTCCATTGCCCCCAAATACCTCCTCTTCAGTCTCTTGTATTCCTCCCTCCCCCTCCCCTAGGGGCCCACAGAGACCACCAGGCTTCACTCCTTGAAGGAGGGCTGGACACATTAGTCTGTCCTCCCCTATTAGGAACTGCCCATGCTCTCCCCTTTGTTTGAGAACATATTGGGTCTCCCCAGCATGGGAGTCCAACTCCTTCCCACTCATTATGTGGGTCTCCCCCCACTGATACAGTACACTGTGACAAAACGATCACTCACACATTCTCTAGAAGACTGTCCCAGGTGTGCCCTGTAGCTGGGTAAATTTTGTTTCAATATTTCCCAGTCTTCTTTGCAACTATGTGCAGATGCATGACCAACTTATTTCCCAATGAAATGTAAGCAGAAGTTTTGTTTTCCATGAGATTTCTGAGTAGTCCCCTTGAAGTCTCTCCCTGCTGTTTGGAATATGGATTTGGTACACCAACAAGCAGATTCATATTTTTCTTCTGGTTCCCAGACCAAGCCCTGAGAGAAAGGGCATTTTAGACCACGAGAGCAAAGGCCACATGCCATGGATGGTGAAGCAGAAATCTGGAAAGAGTTTGGATTCCTATAATCTGTGTGTCTACCATTCCAGCTCTGGATTGTCCATCTCTGCATTTCTTCTCTTTTCTTTCTTATTTTATTTTTTATTTTTTGGGTATCTATTATTGGAGCTAAACCTAATCATTACTGAGAAGTACTTCTAATGAGTATATTATTAGTTCTTCCTCAAGGGCTAACAGTTTACCTCAGGCTGTTTATCAAATGAATTACAATGTTCCATTTCTTGCCAGAATGAATCAAAGAGTTTTTCTAGCCAATGTTTCCATCCCACCAAATATACATAATTATTTTTGATTCTTGAGTCGTAGTATTCCCGCCCCCCCCACCCCTTGTTCACCTGTTTTTTCTCTAGCAGAAATCAGAAAGAATAAAAATACTAGGTACAAGAGCCCCTCCCTTAACCACTTCTCACTCTTTGCCTCTCTTCTTTACAGATAGTCTGCATGTTCATATTTTTCTTCTGGTTCCCAGACCGAGGCCTGAGGGAGAGGGCAGTTTATTTCAGCTCATATCAAAAGGTCTGCATCATTAAGTCTCAGCGGGAAGCGCTGGTTGGTGACAGTGAAAAGATTCAGAATTGAATAGACAGATTCAAACTACTAAATTTAGAGACAGGCTGTCTATATTTAGTTCAGATCTCAAATAGGAAAAATTTCAGCCTGAAAATTTATAGATTAAAGAAGAAGTGGAGCAGCTTGTTTTGTCCTTGTCTTTCTTTCAGGCCTGAGGCCATTATTTTATATACTAGTTTCAGGAAATGCCGGCTGATGCGGGGTAGAGTCTTGGACTGTAGTTAATAAGCCTTCTCCTTTAGGTGGAGTTATTATTCTACAGTGCATGACAATAAAATATCAGTAGCAATAACAGTAATATTTATTGAAGGATGTGTCAAACACCTGATCATGCTTTTTAAGCGTTACTTTTTTCAAACCTCATTAAAACACTGTGAGGAAGAATTATGTAATTTATTCTCATTTTACAGATGAGGAAAGTAGAGCACAGAGAGGTTAAGTGACTTGCACAAGGTCACAGAGTGGCAGGGCCAGGATTTGAATCTGGTCAAAGCCTGGTCTCTTAAAGGCTCTGCTCCACTGTCTGTCTGCAGAAAACTCTCTCTGATCTTCCACGAATTATATACTTTGCAGAGTATTCTTTAGGGAATCTGAAAACTTATCTCTTCTACTTTCAAATTCGATTTGCTTTCTAATCTCCTCTGACCACAGCATGTAATTGTCAAGGTGGGAAAAGCTCTGCTGTTTATTTTTATAGGGAGGTGGTGAAATGCCTGGAGCTCTGTCCTGGACCATTGCTGAACCTCTGTGGTGGTGATGGAGCACCATTCAGTGTAGGAGGAGAATGGGTGATTCCATTGCTTACTAAAAGAAAGTCAAAATAAAAAACTTGGTTTAAGTGCAAAACACAGGGATCTTTGTTAATTTCTTGTTTGCTATCTTGCTCATTCATTCATTCAAATTTTATAAAGCACAAGTTAAAAGATTAAACAAGACTCAGTATCCTGCCCTCAATGAAATTTCTGTATAGTGAGAAAGACTGGTGGAAAAATGATTACAGAATAACATACTACAAGAGTATCACAAGAGCACACTGACCACGTGAACACCACAAACAAATGGGTTGGGAAGCAGTAAATTGCATCCCAGGATCCTTCCAGTTCACTCCCTCCGTGGCACAGGGAATATAGAACCTCAAGTAGGAGAGCAGTGTAAAGAAACTGGTAACCATGGTTCTCAGGGTGGGCTTGAGATTTTCCTTCAGGCTTTGAGAACTCCTATGATATAGGAGGGAGTATTTCTATTCACCTTTAAACCAGGTCTAGCCTTTTGCCTTTTCTCAACTTGCCTTTCCCTTTCTTACCATCTCCCTGCCCTCACCCCCTCCTCCATCCCCAGCAATCAACTTCAACTCCTGAAAAAATGAAATAAATTACTCACCCTGGCCCTCAGGGTTTCTGGGATTATGTCAAGTCTTGGGTAAAAGGAACATAGGGTTTGTACTGGGTGACCTCGACCCCGACTGAAACAGCTGATTTTATCAGAGATGGACCTCTGACCTAAGCTCATCCATTCAAGTTGTTCTGGAAATCTGGAATTGGCACTGAGTGACAGCCAGTATCTGCATGTGGCTGGAAAGGAAATACAAGGTGGGCAGCCTGGGGAAGTTATTTCCTACCGGCTAGAGGACAAAAATGAGAGGTGTGCAGAAACAACACAGCTAACAACCTGCTGGGACCGAGGTTTCTTCATGCCCTCAGTTTCCAGGGAAGTACAACATTCTTGAAATAAGCCCCCTTTTTACTTTAATCAGCTGGAATTGCTCATGTTACTTGTAACTAAAGATTCTTAATTCAGTTCTATCCAATCACTGAGCATCCTCTTTGGACAAGACTCTGTGGTATGCACTGAGGATAAAAAGATGAATGGGGCACAGTAACTGACCTCAAAGTCTGAAGTCTACTGAGGAATACATAGAACCAAACTGCCCGTTATATTCAAAATAATATATCTCAATCAGGAAATGCTTCTCTGAGAGCACAGAGGGGAGTCCCCAGCCTGGTCTTGGGTTTGGGGTCAGCAGTGCTCACTGCAGTCAGCCTTTTACTGGTAAAAGCCCAAAGGAGACCATTTTTACTCCTGCACTGGGCTACAGCCATGTGACCTGCTGTCCTAGAATCCCTGAGGACGGGTGGCACACAAACTATTAATTCATAATGTAAACAATTTTTATCTGAAGGGATTTTGCGGGGGTGGGGGATCAGACTGAGACAGGTTTTGGGGCTGATCGAGTGTCTGGCTCAAGCTTCCTCAAAGAGGATTGTTTCTTATAAAGATGGCCAATATTAGCTGGGGTGGGTGGATGGAGGGAGTCAGAGGTGGGTTCCAGTGCTGAGAAAGCTCTGGGGAGCAGGTGGCTCACATGAGAACTAGATGCAAAGGGGCACTATTTGCACGTGGCCTTTTGATCTTCAAAAGAAGGAATGGGCTACATTCTTCTGAGAACTCAGAAAGCGGAATTGTTCAGGTATTGTAGGGTCAATTTATAGACATCGTTTTTCCTTAGCCCAGGCAAAAGTCTCTTCTTTAGAAAATGATATTCTTTCTTCCAGTGATTGAGAAGAAGGAATTAAAAACTATAGCTCACTGGTTAATGAGAGCCAGCTGTGTCCTCTGTTGGTGACAGAGACTAAGACAAAGCATAAGCTCATAAACCTAAGGTTCTTCTCATGCAGGGTTTCCCATAAAGTATGTATCAGCTATTTATTGCTGAGTAACAAATTACTTCTTATTTTTCCTCCAGCTTCCACTCTTAGCTTGGCTTCTACTTTCATGAGGTTTGCAAGGGTCTGTCACCTGTGGGCAGGTGGGGAGAGAGGAAAAAACGGTAGAAAAAATGGAGAAAGGAGAGAAGGAGGGGAGTTCTCACAGCAAGTTTCCCAGACACCTAGCTGCTTAGAATGGTTAAGTGACAGGCTGTGGCCAGTGAACTGTAAGAAGTCGGCCAGCACCACATCTTACCTTCCTTCCCGCTTTGCCACACCTCCTCCTCCCTGCTTTGAATATAGATAACATGGCTGGGCAGCCATCTTTTGACCTTGAGGCTCCCCAGGTTGCAATGTCAAGTGTTATGATATTATTGCGTGTCAGACCCACGTCAGAGCTGCAAACTCAGAATTTCTTGTGATGGGAAAAAAAACAAACCCCTTTTTGTCTGAGCTCTGAGGTCAGATTTGCTGTTGTTTGGAACAGCTGAATCTAATACCAACTGGTATAGTGGCCTCTCAGTTTTCTTATAGTTATCACTATTAATTGGATGAGTGAAAATGTTGAATTAAAGTCTTTAGCATTTTTATTGATTTTGTTTGTTTGTTTAATCTCTAAGGAGGATCCACTATGGAAGATAGACTAGGCAGCATTTCCTGAAGATATTTGACCATGTAACCCCCTCTATTCCTATCCACTCCCAGCCCTTTAAGTGAATAAATATTCCACATGGTAGAAAATTAAAAGCAAGCCTGGGATCTGAGCAAAATCGTGAGGTGGTAAAAGCTTGTTCTTTGATGCTCCTCTTCCCCTTGGTGAAAAGAGCAGAGGTTTTGGAATCAGATAAAATTAGGTTCAAACACAGACCCTGCTCTTCCCAGCTGTGTGACGTTGTGCAGTTGACTAACTCTCCCAGCCTCACCTCACAGGCTATAACAAGGAAGAGAGGCCATAATGAGCATGCAGGGACTGGCACACACTGGGCCCTCAGGAAATGTCAGTTTTGCTCCTCTAAAATCTGGGGCTCTCTTGCCCTCCTTTTTCTCTCCAAAGCTGCAATTTAGGAGCTTTTGCTTTGCCTCATCGGGCCTGGGTTTCTCATATGTAAAATGCAGAAGTTAGGTTCAACTGTTTCTTTTTTTTTTTTTTTTTTTTAGATTTTGTTTATTTATTCATTTATCCCCCCCTTGCTGCTTGTGCTCACTGGGTCAGCTAACCACGCCGTGCGGGCGGGCTTGCCTTCACCAGGAGGCCCCGGGAACCGAACCCGGGGCCTCCCTTATGGTAAATGGGAGCCCTACTGATTGAGCCACAGCCGCTTCCCTCAACTGTTTCTTGACTGGCATTTTGGGCAGGAAAATTCTCCCCAATTGCAGGTCCCTTGCATTCTTAATTGTACCCACTAGATGCCAGGAGTGCCCCTAACATGGTCCCCAGTGCCCTCTCGAGGGGCAGTGACACCCATGGTGGTTAAGGACCTCTCTTCTACCTCCCACATTTTAACCTAAATTTCTCTACCCCACCCCCACCCCCACACCATACTAGATATCAAATGCCTACGAAGTGGGTAGGGGCTGAGGATGAGAGCCGACCAGCTGCACTATAGACTTTTTAACATGCTATCTAAGGTTCGCAGCAATAATCACAAAACTTTGGAGTTGGTTGGTGTTCTCATTTCCATTTTGTAGATAAGGAGCCTAAAGCTTTGGATACTTTGCCCAATTATGTGATGGACCAGTGATTTTCTTCAAACAACATTTATATATGTTTCAGGAGGTTAGTTGATCTCATTTATCATAGCCTCAGCTAAAGGCAGGTATACCTTATCTAAATATTAAGCCCCCTTGAGATTCCTTCTTGAAGCTCTACAGTACACAAGTCTCACCTAAGAGGAACAGTGCATACCATTTCAAAAACTAGACAATTAAAGTAGCAAAGACCCTTTTCCTCCTACGGGATGGCCAATTCTCG
Organism: Tolypeutes matacus; assembly: GCA_026826555.1. Classification (NCBI taxonomy): domain Eukaryota; kingdom Metazoa; phylum Chordata; class Mammalia; order Cingulata; family Chlamyphoridae; genus Tolypeutes; species Tolypeutes matacus. The sequence goes on from JAKSZT010054335.1 coordinate 29,562,598, forward strand.
AGGCATTACCTGAAGCCTGGGACATGAATTCCAAATGTAAACAGAATGCCCAGCACATTTCTAATTCCCAGAAATTCTGCCGCTCCACAGCCTGCCGGGGGCCAAGTTCAACACGCCTTGTGTCTGGGTGCCATCTGCACTCCGCTAATGGAATCTGGAGTGTGGGAAGTGAAGATGTGTTTGAAAACACACTTTTTTCCAGGTAAGGTTGCCATTGATTAACCTCTCTTTATATTTCAGGCTTTCTCTCCAAGACCCAAGTTGTGTGACTAATATCTGGCTGTATTAGGTGTGATTATTTGTGAAGACTGAAGTGTTGTTTGTGGGACAGGACCCTGCACTTCTGTGCGCTGTTGCAGAGAATATGGGAGACCCAATGTTCCCCGGGCTATTTATAAAGATAATTGTTTCCTGCAAGGGTTCTAGACATCCACTTGTCCACACCCCAGGGAGGAGCGGGGACTCTTTATCATGTCTGGACTTAATAAAGAAGAAAAGAATACAGGCTAGCTAGCTAGCTACAATGTGTCTTCTGCAGTAATCCTCTGTTTCAATTTTCTGCTTAATATTGTATACACAGAAAACAGCCCTTCAAATTTAACACTGCTCCAGTTTCCCCCCTTGTGAGGATGTGAGGAAAGTTTCACAAAAGACACCTTTTTAGATTTAAGATGATGCAAAATGGTGCTATGTCACAGCGTCTTCATAGTCCTGGGGTGCAAAGCATGTTTATGAAACCATGTGGTTTTATCACAATAGAAAAACATGTTTAAAATGGTTTTCCTTCCCAATGTTTAGGTTATAAGGTACTACACACACAAGGGGGAAACTCGCTTTAGAGGATTTCAAAGGACTCCACAGTTTTGGGAGGTGAAGTTGTAACAGGAAACATTGCCCCATACTCAGAGAAAACAGAGGCACAAAATGGCCTCCAGAGTCAATGTCTCAGCTCATTGAAGCGATCCTGCTCAGAGTGAGTTGCAGTATCATTTGAGATCCGCTCTCACCACTGCTGTCAGTTGGATCCAACACTGTCTTCTTTCCAGAGACAAATAATATCAGGTGCTCTGGTCAAGCTGTTAAACTGACGAGCAGCTGGTTGATTTGACTGGAATTTATACTCATAATGGTCCCAAACAGTCTCAACTCTGAATAAAAAGTGTCCTTTTCCAGGTAACTTTACATCTTAAACATTCATGGGTGGAGAAACTATCCAATTTTGAGCCTCCCCTCTAGACTGGAAGAGAACTTTCTTATGTCTTCTAAATTAACTGGACTCAGCACTGGCTTCCTACTTAGGGCCATTTTCTTTTCATGAAAGAAATTTCTCTCCACATCTTCTAGTCCTTATTTCCTATCCTGTGCTTCAGGGGGAGAGAAACCTCTCCTTACCACACCCCTTCCAGGAATAACCTTTTTCTCAGTTCACCAGAATTATTAATTGTCACCCTGTACTTTGCATTGACACCTGGAAACACTGTAGTTTTTTTCTCCTTCAAGCACATTATACAGCTTGCAAAGAAAAGTCCTGAGAGCTTGCATTTGAGAAAACAACAGAAAATTCACTAACAGCAATAGTATGTGCTCAGTTTCACCAAGGACTTTGACAGATCCAGGAAGGGGATTTCCCTTCAGGAATGCACGATAAATTCTAGGTCCTGTGAGCCAGTTAGATTATTGCATTTTCAAAGAAACCATGAGTTCCATTTAGCAATGGTCTGGGGTCAATGGAGAATGGTCTGAGTAAAGCGAACACAGCACGACGTGAAGAGGCATTGATAAATGGGTGACCCCAGCCCGGGGTCAGAGGTTGAAGTGGTCCATATTCAACACTGGTCTTAAACAGAGAGGGAAACAGGCTACAGAGGTACCTGGAAATGGAATGAAGGAGCCCCACTGTGCCCATCGCTGAGAGCTCTATTTTTATACCTGTCCTTAAAAGAATTTAGTGGATTTTAGCCCCAAAAAGTTCTCCAATATGGGAATGTTTCTCCAGGAAAAAGATCTCTTTAGTGAGTAAGGGAGAATGCACTGACCATCAGTTTCCAGGCTAGGAAACCAGTTATTTTCTTCTTTGATGATGGTTATACATCAGAAGTTTAAAATGTTTAATAATAAATTCTGTCAACATTTAAACATATTTTAAACCTCAGATTTTTTTTTTTTTTTTTTTTTTAAAGTAGAGAAGCACTGCTAACCAGAACTAGAATAATTAGTAAGCTTTCCGTAAATATTTGGTAAATTGAAAATAGAATTGTGGGCCTCATAGTGATTTGAAGCTGCAGAAGCTGTTTTCACATCTCTTAGACAGAACTATGCTTTTCAATTCCATTAGACATCTTTTTGCATAAAAATAAATAATATTGGTGGGGGAGAGAGTTTCTCTTTTTCCTCTGAGGGCTCTTGAAATTAAGGCAAGAAGAATGGGGTCAAGCTATTTTCCAGAGTAACCTTGAATTGTTTCCTCTGAAGAGAGCTTTTCTTTGGCTGAAGCAGAACCGAATAGGTGTGAATCTGGAAGCTAATTTTCGGCATCGTTAGAGTTTTAAAAGCAGCGTTTAGAAAATGTTTGCTTTCTTTCCAGCGGCTGTTGGAATGCATTCAAGCATCACTCTCATAGACCTTGGAAACAACCCCGGGTGAGAGGGCGACAGTGTCCTTGGAACACCAGCCTCGCAGGGGTGCAGGCACTCCGAATTACTGTCTAGGGAGTTTCTAAACAAGTTCATTGACAGCCTAAAGAAACTGACTGCAGGGGTGAATAAGCATAAAGTTCCTATTCTTGTTTCTAGTGTTTGGTAATATGCCAAAATGCAATAATCACCCAGGAAGGAGTTACTGAGCATCTATAAGAACCGAGCTAATTTTGTGGAGAAATACACTGTCAAGGCTGTCTGGCAAGCATACTTTATTTCCCTAGATCTCCTACATGCTATTGTACTCCTTTCCTCTTTCCTTAAATTTCCAGTATGTATCCCCTCCCCACTTTTTAAAACTTGCTTCCTATTTCACCAAGAGAATTGAAGCCATCAGAAAAGAACTTCCACCACATAGCTCTGTCACGTTATGCACCACCCTCCCTGTGTCTATTCTCATAAGCTCTACCCTACCTCGGTTTAATTGTCACTGCTCCTCTCTAGGGCCAACCACTCCTCCCATGCACAGGAGTCCATCCCCTGGTGGCCTACTCAGGAGTCCATCCCCTGGTGGCATCCTCTTTCTCTTGATTCAACTTTCCTGTAAGCACAGAACATGCTACCATAGCTCTTAATTTAAAGAATCCTCTCTTGATTCCACATTCCCCTCCAGCTACTGTTTCTCTACTCCTCTTTATTATGAAACTCTTTAAAAGGATGTCTGTACTCACCTGAATGATTCCTCTCCTCTCTTTCCCCCTTGAGCCCATTCTGCACAGGCTTTTGACTCTATCACTCTATCTGCACTGCTTCCATGCCCCCCATGCAGTGCCAGCAATCCGTTGTCAGTCTGCTCTGCTGTGGTGGTTGGGAGCTGTATGTACCCCAGAAAAACATGTTCTTAAACTTAATCCATTACTGTGGATGTGACTCCACAGTAGGACCTTTTGATGAGGTCACTTCAGTTAAGGTGTGGCCCAACCCAATCAGGATGGGTCTTAATCCTATTACTGGAGTCCTTTACAAGTGAAATGAAATTCAGACAGACAGAGAGAAGCCACTGAGGAAGCCGCCAGAAGCTGAAATCAATGGAACCCAGAAGAGAAGGGAGAGGCCGGAAGAGGCCGCCATGTGCCTTGCCATGTGACAAGCTAAGGACCAAGGATTGTGGCAGGCAGCCACAGAATGCTACAGTCTTTGGGGAGAAAACACAGCCTTGATGATGCCTTGATTTGGACTTTGTCCTAACTCCAAAACCATGAACAAATAAATTCCCATTGTTTAAGCTGAACCATTGTTATGGCATTTGCTTGAGCAGCTAAGGCAACAACAAGATCTGTCTTCAGTTACTTGCCGCCATTTTCTTGTATGCCACCACTTTCTGCATTCTTTCCTGACTTCACTGGCTGCTCCTTCTCATTCTCCTTTGCTAGTTCCTATAGGACTCACATCCTCACTGTCCCCTAGCCCTTCATGTCTCCACTTCCAAATGCTGAGGTGGCCCAGGCCTGGGCTGTTGTTGAGCCATCTGCCGGGGCTCCCGAGGGGCTCTCAGCTGCACCCAGCTTTACATATCATCGCTATGCTAATAGAAGCTTAACTCTCCAGCTCAGAACTCTCCCCCAAATTTTGTATTCAAATATATTCAACTTGGATGTCTAATAGGCATCTTGAACTAAACAAATGCCAAACCAAACTCTCTACACCACATGACTCTCCACTGCCCAGCCCCCACTAGGAAAAAAAAAAAAAGGAAAGAAAAGAAAAAACTCTCCCAGGTTCTCAGGTGAAAAATCTTGGAATCCTCCTTGACTCCTCTCTTTTTCTCATCCCTCAGCAACCCTGTGGCCTGGACCTTAAAATGTACACAGAGTCCTATGACTTGTCACTAGCTTTCCCATACCACAAAACCCACTAGCTAGTTTAAGCTACCAACATCTCTTACCTGGATTGTTACAGAAGTCTCCTAACTGTTCTCCCTGCTCCCATTTTTGTCTACACAGTAGCCAGAGTGATCCTTTTAAAATATGAGGAAGATCATGTCCCCCTTGACTTAAAATTCTCCAATGGCTTTCCATCTCACTAAAAGCCAAAGTTCTTACAATGACTCAGAGGCCTGATTTGCCTCCCTGCCCCACTCCCTCCCAGACCACAGCTCCACTCCTCTCCTTTCTCACACTTGCTTCAGTACCACTGGCCTCCTTGCTCTTCCTGAAATCTACTGTGCCCCAGGGCCTTTGCACCTATTCTTCCCTCTGCCAGAGATCTACCTGGCTCTCTACTCCAGTGTCATCTCAGTAGAGGCCTTTCTTGACCAATTTACATAAAACTGCATGTTTGTATGCATATGCTATGTATTTACTAATTTATTTGTTTACTGTCTATCTCCCTTTAGACTGCAATAGGGCACTGTTCACTTTTGCATGTTCTGCACCTAGTAGAAGCCTAGCACATAGCAGATTCTTAAGCATTTGTTGAATAAACAAAATACCAGTATTGTGGCATTATGTTAAGTAGGTCATATATTTCAGATACTCAGTAGGAGTTATTATATAGCATTATTAAAATGCTAATAACTCACAAAGCTTGATGAGCATCAAATTTCTTTCCAATTACATTTAAATAATCAGAACTCTAATATTAATAAAAGAGAATTGGGGAAGAAGTGCTATTTGGAACCCACTTCCCCCCTCCCCCCCCCATGAGTAGGAGATATTGAGTATACAAAGGGTGGGAATGTTTATATTTTTAAGCAGCATTTAGGCATTTTAAAATTTTCTCTTTATTCTAAATTGTAGAGAGTGCCAAAAGAAGAGCAAAGTTTAAAACAGTTGATTGATCTGAGAGTAATTTTCATTATTTAAGGCAAAATATTTATGGAGCAGAGGTAAAGTAAGAGAATATTTCAATTAATCAAAAGTCAGATTTTAAAAGTAAAATACTATTTTTTTTTCAAATGTTGGTCTTATTTTAAACCTGTTGCAGATTATGTGATATCTTTCTTTTTATTAAGAGCAGAGGGGTCAGCTCATAGATTTCAGAACTGGGCTTCCTGGGCAAGCTGCTTCCTCTCCTAATCGTTCAATACAAAGAGTAAATATGTACCTCACAGAGGTAAGTGCTTATTAGAATGCCTGGCACATAATAATAAACGTTAGATCCCTTCTCCAATAGTGCTGTAACAAAATGGAAGACTTACCAAGAAAACTTCCTGACACCAGACCCAGGTTCTATGATCTATGATATTATTCTCATAAAATATGTGTAGTGTATTTAAACATGTTCAAGCAAGAAAAGTATGCTTGAGGGCTAGATTACATAAATATGAGCCTAGTAGCAACTTGCAAAACAAGCAAGCGATGCTGATGTGGAAAATGCAGGGAAATAAAATACAAAACAAAAATTTGCACTAAGCTAACCCATGATTAAATATTGGTTATTCATTGGTGTAGGCATGGAAGCTTCCAGTGCATGGAAAAAGAAAAGAATTCTGGGCAACCTGATAAAGTTATTCACAAAATAAATTGCAAGAATGTGCTTGACACTCATTTTAATGGGAGTTTTCAAAATATCAGGAATTTAAAGATCACCGTTTAAGAAGTGAGAGGCATTTTAGGCTTTTCTCAGCTCCTCTTGCTTTTAATAGATGGGCTCTCCCTTTACATTAATGGAACTGGCCCTACATGCCTAGCCGACTTCCAGGGAAAGCAGCCCATTTCACCCCCCTATAGAATCAAGCACTTAGGATCTGATTTTCAAATTGCCCTCCCGTTTGCATTTGCATTGATGTTTTGCATTTGTTTGAGGCTTGCATCTGCTTCCAAACAATAAGCAGTAATTTTAAACCTGTTTAGCACGCATTTAACCCAGATACTTCTTTTGTGACCATTTCACTTGCATCTGGGTTTCAGTGCAAAGAGGTTGTGAGGAACAAAACAAGTGCAAAATGGTATTAACCAGCAGCTGCATGGAGGCCGGAGCAAAGCACACGCACGGGGTACAACTATCCTGTTTAAAGAGCACCCACCATGAAGAAGCCCGTTCCCATTCTAGAGTGTGAAGGGTCCTCCTCGGACTCATTTTCCTAGTGCACCGTTACAGGTCAGTCCACGAATTCTTCCCACGTGGGGACTGCTACCATATGAAGGAAAAAGCCTCAGTAAGATTTCAAGAAATCACAGGGAGTGAATTAATCGTTCTTCCCCATCAATCTGAAATGGTTTGGACCCTATGGTGACACAGGGCACTTCTCGCTAATGCTAATGAATAATCCCCTTAGACAGTACATGTAAAAGCTGTCCCTGGGCTGCGAATGACTGAGTCCCTCTGCCTCGAGGCCTGTGGGGTTAAACAAGAGGTTCGAAGGGAGCTGGCAGCTATTGGCCGAAACTATTCTTCACTCTCACCCAATATTCTTAAAACACACAGGCCATTTCAGGTCAACTTGCCTGTTCTGATCTTGGTATTTTCTATAAAAAGGGAACTGAAGGACAACGTTATAACTTGAAGGAAAGGAATTTTGCTTTTGACTGTGTGTGGCATTCTGATGTGATCAGACCATACCAACGTAAAAACCTGCTGCAAGCCTTTGGGTCGCCCTGAAGATGTTGATTCATTTGAAGGACCATGGTTTTTGGTTTACAGGCCAGTTGTTACGCTGGAGTTAAAGATGAATGGAGACTACTCCTCCCCATAGAGCTGGGGCCTGCCCATCCTGCACAAGTCAGTTTCCCACTGGCACAGCGTTGGGAGGTTTGGGGACTTCTGAACAGTTCATGGGGTCTCATAGTCACCATACTTTTAAAGCCAAATTTGAAAATGTGTTAATATAAAATCTGATTCATCTCTCTCAAGAGGCATCATGAATTGACATTTTTACTATCCCAAAAATTATGTTACATTATTTGATATAGGACTATGATCCTTATGCACAAAGACTGATTAAATAAAGAGTCAGAGAATTATACCAGAGTCTAATTTTCTTGCTAGATGACAACTAGAAGTGTGACAAGCTACGTAGGACAGTGCTGTGCAACAGAACTGTGTGTGACGATGGAAATGTTCTTTAGCTGTGCTGTCCAACAAACGAGCCACTGGCCACGAGTGGCTATTGAGCACTGAAAATGTGGCTAGTGTGAATGAGTTTTACATTTTATTTGATTTTAAATAATTTAAATCCAAATTTAAATTTTAAAAGTCCCACATAGCTAGTGGCTACCATATTGGACAGAGCTGATTAGGTTGTTTTCTGTTTGCCTTTTGCTATATACATACTGCTGCTCCCTCCCACCTCACCCCCCACCACACACATTAAACCTCAGGTAAAAATAAACACACAATTGTAGCATTGGCTCTCAAGAAAATAATCAATTTTTAAACTTGAAATTTTAATTCTCATTCTGAAGTTTGTTTTTTCTTTTTTTCTTTCATTGATATTGCATGAAAAATGTCCCTAGAAACTTGGGTTGAGAGAAACAAAATTCATGACTATCAATGAATTGCTTTTGCTGATGTCCTTAGGAGCATTTTTAAATGTAGATGTTGTCATTTCTTTAAAAATGTTGTCTTGTGGGACAATAACACACAGAATTTTTTCCCCCAGAAGCCACAGATCAATATAGAGGCAATTAGCAGTAATTTGATCCTTTTTAAAATGAGAGACTAAATCAGGTTTTTGAGAAAATTATTTTTAAAAGATGAATATTAAAAAATTAAATTAAATTTACTTGGATTTTTGGTATCTAACGTTAAAACAACCAATTTTGGTAATAAAGTATGTTTACTAAAAAATCGGCATTTTTGCTCACCACTTTATCCCTAGCACTTGGCAGAGAATGAACTCAATAACTATTTGCTGTGACCATATAGCCTTACTTGCTTGCTGATATTGGCACTTTAATCTGTTGGAGTTGTTTATGGGCTGATTTCTGCATGTATGAAATGAAAGTTATAATAGCACTTTCTCATAGGGTTGTTGTAAGATTAAATAGATACAAAGCAAACTGCTGCCACTGTGGACATTATCTTCCTCTCCAGACTGTGAGATTCTCCAGGCTAGGGGCCATGTCATATTCACCTTGGTATTGCCATACTCAGCAAAGTGCAGGCTTGAAACAGCTAATCAGTGAACGTGTGTAAGTAAGTAAATGAATGCAGAAATCGAGCCAATAATAGGGCAGACGGGAAGAGAGAGGTGATGAATGGGACAGTACAGAGAAGAAAAGGTTGTGTTTGGGTCTGTGGGTAGTAAGTGGTTGTGGCAGCGTTTCTCAGACTTGATGCTTTTGACATTTTGGGTGGGATAACACGTTGTTGTGTGCTGCTGGCCGGTGCATTGTCTGCATAAAATGCACAGCAGCGGCCTCCTGGGCATCTACTCACCACATGCCAGTAGCGCCCCCAGTTGTGATTACCAAAAATGTCTCCACGTATGTCCCTCAAGGGAAGAATCTCCCCCAACACTGCATTAGGGTGAGGATTTTGATTAACAAATTGTTGAGAAAGAAGAAACCAAAGGTTGGGGGAGAAAATACAAAAAAGATTGCAGGAAAAGAAAAGAACAAGGAAGGGGGTGAAGTCCTAGAGAAGTGCTCAAACAAATAGGCCCAGCATATGTGTGTGGGATGGTGGTGGTGATGGATTTTACTGGGTATTTATGCAAACACTAAGTTATCAAGGATATGCTGCCTTAAGACATTAGGCTCTGAGAGACTGTGGGGCAGTGGGAAGGGCCCTGGTCTAGGAATCAGCATCCCAGGGCAACCCTCTGGCTGGATGGGGATGGATGAATCACATCATCTCTCAGAGGACTCATCCTCCTCTGTGAAGCAAGGGAGTTGGACTCAGTAATGATTGCTAGCTCTGAGGCCTTATGTTAACGTAGACTCTGTGTCAAGACAAAGTAGAGACAAATTTGAGGCTAAAACTCAGAATTTTCTCCTCGGACCACTCATTAAATTCTCTTTTCCTTTTATATTTCAGCAATCTACTTTTCTATTTGAAAATACACAGATTTTCATCCATCCCTAACAATTTGGACATAATTTCAAAAATGTAGGGGGATGGACTGAATAGCTGTCAAGGCATTGCACTAAGAGTATTAGTTTTTGGTTGTAAAGCTGCATTAACAACCATAAAATCATGTCTACAAAGGCTCTGGACAGTTTTTCAACCCCAGGAACTCTAAGATGCCAACTTCTGCACCACCCAAGAGCCTGGTTCATCCTTGCCATAGCTATACTCTTTTGTATCTTGAAATGATTGAAACAGTCTTGCCGTGAGCTCTAGAGTACAAAACCCAGGGTGAATCTTTTTTTTTTTTTTTTTTTTTAAATTGTAAATATAAAATCTCCAATCCATTGAAACCAATCTAGAATATGGATTCTGAAGAATAGAGACAAATAATGGTTTTTCTCTTTTTCAGCTTTCTGTAATCTGTATTTATGTGGCAGTGTTTTCTCCCTGTTTAACACTAAAATTGAACAGTAAGTTATTGGTTGAAGTAATTATTGCACAGCCACATGATGGCTTACTGTGAAACCATTAAATATCAGGTTGTAAGAAAGAATTGGGGGCTGAAAACTGTTTTCATGATATTAAGTGAAAAAAGAAGATTACAAAACACAATCTACAAAATGATCCTAATCACGTTGAAAATAAGTATATTTATTTGTATGTATATATGTATATGTTTATAAAAAAAGATACAATTTGTTCTGTGACAGTGCATGCTCTTTAATGAGGATTAGGACCTGCACAACCAGGAAATAAGGAAAGATATCAGTAAAACCATTGGTTCACACATGACTTTTCTCAGTCCCTGCTATGGGTTGAATTGTGTCCTGTGCATGTGACCTGGTTTGGAAACAAGATCTCTGAAGACATGATTGGTTAAGATGAGAATTTACATTAGGGTGGGCCCTAATTCAATACACTTGGTGTCCTTAGAAGAAGAGGCAGTTTGGACACAGAGACAGACTGAATTAAGGAAGAAGACCCTGGGGTGATGAAGGAAGAGGCTGAAGTGCTGCAGCTGCAAGCCAAGGAGTGCCAAGGCTGGCTGGCGAAGCCCCAGAAGCTAGCAAGAGGCCAGGAAGGTTTCAGCAGGAACAAATCCCTGCCAACACCTCATTTTGGATTTCAAGCCCCCAACACTGTGAGACAATAGATTTCTATTGTTTTAAGCCATGTAGTTTGAGGTACTTTGTTACAGCACCTTAATGTTTTGAAGCAATCAAGTGCCAGCTTTCCCACAATCAGAGAGGAAGTCTCAGCAATATGTGAAGACTTTAAGAAAAGGCTTGGAAGGGAAGCGGCTGTGGCTCAATCAGTGGGGCTCCCGTTTACCATATGGGAGGCCCCGGGTTCGGTTCCCGGTGCCTCCTGGTGAAGGCAAGCCCGCCCGCACGGCGTGGTTGGCTGACCCAGCGAGCACAAGCAGCAAGGGGAGGATAAATGAATAAATAAATAAAATCTTTAAAAAAAAAAAAAAAAAAAAGGCTTGGCCATCCTGCAGAAGTACTTTCCTTGAATGTAAGAAGTGCTGGCTCTGTGGCCTCAAGTACTGCCACGCTTTCCACCTTGTGAAGTTTTCCAGGGAAGCTGAGAGTATAGATGAAGAAGCTCCAAAGAACAGATCAACCTGTGTTTAAAAAAAACAAAAAACAAAACAAAACAAAAAAATGACAAAAAAAAAAAAAAAAAAAAAAAAGATTGATGGAAAAGGCTACCCTGAGATCCCATTTTTGTTTTTGATGAAACTGGTTGCTGTTAGGAGCAGCCGACTTCAAGGACCTCAAAAGGCCATCATTCGAGGAGCAAATGTTGTGGTGATTTAACCAAGCCAACTAGTTTTTGTTAGGGCTCTAGTTAGAAAGTTCCATAGATTTTGAGAAGTCTGTCCCAATCCTGTTTTGCTGTAAAAATTTTTGCAGAACTGAGGATTTTCAGGATCCATATGATGTTACGGTAGAAATGGCTGATCTGACAGGCTACACCCATAACAAAGATTTCTCTCCGGGAATGGGATTAGGGATGATTTTATTTTCTTCTTTAGGATTTTACATATATTCCAATGTTCTACTATACTCCGTGAAGTTTTATTTTAATAACATAAAATGTAATATAAAATGTATTTAATTTATTAAACAAATTGCATTGAGAAATAGTTCTCTTCTCCTTCCTGTCCAGATGCCTTAAGTATATTTCAATCTTACCTAGTTCTTGGAATCATAAGCATGTCAGTATGTGATAATATATTATATGATTATAAGCATAAATATTAGAAAACGGAACTCAAACAGCCAGACTTCCATATGAAGTGACACATCTTTCTCTGGACTCTTCATCTCACAGGAAATGGTTCTGCTAAACCCTGGCATGGCTTCAGTTGACGTGCACTTCAGTTTTGAACGCCTGTTCTACAATCCTCAGGGCCTTTGAACTACTGCTTTTATATGTGGTTATTGAACTAATGAATAATTTTGCCAGGTGTTAGAGTGCAGGAAAGGGCTATCAGCTTTAGTGCTGGGTCGCTCTGCGCTCTGTTGAACATTATTAGATATTTATAAGTGTGAGATAAAAGGCTCTTTCTCATACCTTTAATTTGAAGTGAAACATACTCAAAAACTTTATGATAATGAACAAACAAACGGTCCATGTGATGGTTTGGTGATGCTTTAGAGCCAAAAGATTTTCTGATTTTGATACTTCTTCCGTATTTTGCATAAGGTTAATAAGGATTATTTAAAATGGTACAAGGATGAAGCCCACAAAATATTAAGAACTAATCATGCCACAGAAACCATAGGAAAGAGCTCAATTCAAAGTCAAATTGGGCAAAGCTGGAACCAGCATTTAGCGGACCGTATTCAAATCAACCTAAAATACAAGAGATACTATTTTTTTCCTCATGCTCTCAGACAACAATTATTCCTTAAAACTGAAGAATAGGTTTCTTAAGAACAGCATAGGAGACAAAGAGGCTCTTGCTGGAAACATTGTTCAATAATAAGATAATAAAATGTTTGAATGCCAGTGTCATCTAAGGCTGATAATAACACATCTCATACCTCTTTTTATTTTTTATAGGCCAGATAAATTAAATTAAACTAGCTCTTTGCTCAACAGCTTGGGATACTTTGTTAATAATAGCTCCCAAACCTCCTTCAATAGAATGTGACTAGACTCAAGGGTTAATGGATGTGATGTTCTCCTTTTGGAGGTAGCCTGTGCATAGCAGAGAGAAAGCTAAGTAGAGGTGGAATGGAGAAAAGATAAAAAGCTCTTCATATTTGATGTAGTGCCAGGAATGCTGGATGTAGCTAAATAGTAAATAGTGTATAATCCTGACAGAGAGGTCCATACGATCTAGGACAGATCCCTGAGACAACTGGACTCAAGTGGTGCAACCAAGACGGTCCCAGCCCTGAGCCTGCTACTGTCCCCAATTTTAACACAAGATACAGAGCACTTAAGTGCATTCTGGCCAAGACTTTGAGTTAACAAACTATGTTTAAAAACGTCTTTGCTTCTCGTTGGTAAACACCGTGTCTACTAAAATATATTGAGAAAATTAGTGTTTTCATGCAATGTTTTCTGGTACATTACCTAAACTCAATGCGCAACTCACACTAGGCATTTCATTGCTAGCTAGCACTGGATCACAATGTTTCACCACCAACTATGGGTGTCTCAGCAATAATTTGACAGGCAATAAAAAGAGAATAAGCTCCTTGGTGCAATTTTTATAGTCTATTCTCCACAGTCTTAGTCATTGGAGTGGAAGCAATGAAGATGTACAATTTAACCAGTATGTTTACATGCATCCAACAGATAGTTTTCTTTGGAGATTAATTGAATTACACCTATAGAATACTTATATTGTATATTTATCAGTCCAGAGATGATTTTAAACAATCAGGGGAGTAGGTTTTCATTAGTAATCAAAGAAAACTACCACGGCTGAGCAACCTTGGATATTATCTTTATGAACAGAAAACCCTCAAGTAATTTTTAGAAATGTACTCTTTTACGACACTTGATATAAAGCGTAACTTCAGTGAAGTACATTAACTCTAAATTCTTGATTTCTAAACGTAAAGCAGTCTTATTTCAAAACCTCATATTCTTCATCTGCCCACTAGTATGATGGGGTAGGATGGAAAGAGGGACTGGAAGTGAGCAAAGAATACCTACAGAAACCAATATTTGGATGTTGTTTTATTTTGCTAAAGACTTCTAGGAGTAATATACCAGAAATGTGTTGGCTTTTACAATAAGGATTTATTAGGTTAAAAGCTTACAGTTCTGAGACTGTGAAAAGTGTCCAAATCAAGGCATCAAGCTCTCTCTCTCTCCAAAGGTCTGCTGCCTCCAATTCTGGACTCCTGCCACACAGCAGGGCACAATGGCCGCTCTGCATGTCCCTGCCGTCTACCCCAGGCTGTGTTGCCTTAGCTTCTAGCTGCTCCATCTGTGGTTTTTCTCTCTCCTGGGCTTGTCAACTTCCAGAGACCTCTCTCTGTTTCTGCAGCATTTTTCTGTGCCTGCAGATTTTTATTCCTCTATGTATAAAGGACGCTAGTAAGAGGATTAAGACCCACCCTGGGTCTTACAATCTAACAAAGGCACTTAACTGAAGAAATTTAATCAAAAGTTCCCACCAACAATAGGTTTATATGCACAGGAATGGATTAGCTTTAAGAACAGGCTTTTCTAGGGTCTACCCAGCTTCAAACTATCACAGATGTAAATGCAGTTTAGATGGGATGCAGGTAGTGGTGTGCTGGAAAATGTTTAACAGGTGACATTGGGGGGGGGGAAGGGAAATAGAAAAGAAAAGCCCTGATTTGTAGTTTTCCCATTTCTCTAGTATAAACACTCCCACCATGGCCAATCTCAAGCTGCCAATGTGAAATCATTGACTACGGTGGTGGGAAAAGACACACACAATTGGCGATCCTGGATGGGTGCAAGCTGGCTCCAGCACACCATCCAGTATTGCCCAGCGAGCCCCAGCAACTACCACCAACAATATTATCACACTGAATGAAATTGCTTTAATTTTCATGTCCAGTCAACGCAGTAACATTAATTGCAGGTAATATTTGGCTTAACTTTGATATATATTTTATGTATTCATAGAACTAGGATTTATCTTTATTTTTAAAGGAGCTTTAGATTACAAAGAAGTTACATCAAAAATATAGGGAATTCCCATATACCCAACCCCCACACACACACTTTTCCCCATTAACAACATCTTTCATTAGTGTAGTACATTTGTGACAATTGATACATTTATCTTATTTATAGCTATTAATGCAATGATCACCTTGGCATTTAAATTAAAAGGCATTACATCTATTCCCAGCAGCTCCACTGTAAATTTTTTATGTCCCTTGAAACATTTTTGGGAAAAGGGAGCTTTTTTTTGGTTTTAATCATGGTGGGATCCATGATTGTGCTGTTACTGAGGCATAATCTCTGAAAATTATGGAGCTCCAGACCAGAGATTTCTTAAGTTCCTTCCTGGACTAATATGCATAGGTGAAAGTACATGAGTATCACACACAAATACTAATATGCAATGTCTAGGGCTAGGCACCTATTTTCCCAATAAATAATTAGGTTCTACTATCCCCCAATGACTGGGATAGTCATTCTCAGGGGAGTAATTCATTAACTGTTAAGATTATGAAAAAATCTAACCCCAGGGAAATTCTGTTGAGCTGAGACCTCAGAAGGCACTAAGTTCCTCACTTTCCTCATTCACCCAAGTCTAGCCATTATCATTTACTCAGTGACACAGAGGTTAGGGAAAAAAGCAGTAGAAGAATGTATGCCCATATATACACTTATCAAAATGTCTCCCTATAGTTTAAACAACGTGGAAAAAGTTAAAATCCCTACAATAAAAAAATGACAGTATATAAAACCTGCATTGCCAATCTATTCGCATTGCAGAGTGGTAAAACAAACCCAACAGCCTGCCTTTACTTAAAATTTGGATATTTGGTTCATCATGGTTTTTTGCATTTTGATTTTTTAACATATTGCATTAACACATTATTTATTTTGATTACTGGGTTTTTTGTTGTTGTTGTTTTGTTTGGGTTTTTTTTTTTTTTGGCATCCCCTTAGATTTTATGCCTCACTCACCTCACGCTAATGCCAGCCCTGTCTTGGAGCATTCTTCCTTTCCATTCCCCACCTGGGAGCCCTAGCACTGTGGGACTTCAAGGATATGATGAGACTAAGATTCTTTCATCTACTGGACACCTGAAATACTGCTGCCTCTTCCCTGGCAACCAGTCACCTAAAGTCTGCTGGAACATATGCCCAGTCTCAGGCATACATTCTAGAAATTTCTGACTGTTATCACTGCGAGGAAGTTCTGCTTTGAGCTGTCACCTCATAACATTTTCTTATACTTCTTCCTCTGCCTCTTGAAATGTCTAACACAAGCTCAAATCTCCCTTCTATAAAAAAGCCCTACACTCACATAAAGAGAAGTACCATACCCTTCGTAAGTGTTGTCTTCTCCAGAATAACACAGAGAGTTCCGTCAACATTTCTTTTTACACAATGCTCCTGGATCCCTTCACTCTTCTCCTGCTGTGCTCTGCTCTGCTCTTGTGCCCCTTAAGGGGGGCTTCCAGAACTAACCAAACAAGGGGATCTGTTCAGCTCAGGAAGAATGGCACTATAGCAGTTTGGTATTTATGAATTCCAAAAATAGATATTGGATTATATTTGTAAACTGGTCTGTTCCTATGGGCATATTAGATTATATTGGATTCAGAGATTTCAATTTTACTTGATTAAATACTGATTAATGTGAATATTCTCGCTGTCCTGATTTTGTGATAATCAGGGTAGGCTAAACATTCGCTATATTAGAAACAATGCATGTGTCCCCAGACCTAGTTTTTCTCCCTAGGTCTAGTTTTTAGAATGCTGGTGATAAACTAAGCCTGATTTATTATATGACCATCCTGTATGGGAAAAAGACTGTAACTTTGGGTATCTTTGGTCCACCTTAAGAGATACAGCAGGGGACAGATATAGCTCGGGTGGTTGGGTGCCCATCTCCCTTATGGAGGGTCCTGGGTTCGATCCCCAGGACATCCCGGTAAAAAGAAAAAAAGGAAAATATAGAATGCTCGTGGACCACCAGGCCCTGTGT
The DNA here is from genome assembly GCA_026826555.1 of Tolypeutes matacus. Classification (NCBI taxonomy): domain Eukaryota; kingdom Metazoa; phylum Chordata; class Mammalia; order Cingulata; family Chlamyphoridae; genus Tolypeutes; species Tolypeutes matacus. The sequence continues at coordinate 29,579,422 of JAKSZT010054335.1, forward strand.
GCATGTGTGCTGCCAGGCCCCATGAGCGGGTGAGCTGCCAGGCCTCATGCGTGGGTGAGCTGCCAGGCCCTGGCTGAGCCTCCAGGGCCCATGTGTGGGTGAGCTGCCAGGCCCCATGAGCCATGCAGCAAGATGGTGATGTAATAGGAGAGTGACACAAAGGAGAGCCAAGATGAGACACACCAAAAAACCAGGAACTAATGTGGTGCAGGCAGTAGAATGCCTCTCTTCCACATCAGAGGTTCCGAGGACCGAATCCCAGTGAAGATAGGAGGAGAAGGATGAGAAGAGAGGGCAGGAAACAGACACAGAGAGTTGCCCAGCAAATGGACACAGAAACAGCTAAAATGGGGGATGGGGGGTGGAAATGGATAAAAGTAAATAAATCCTTAAAAAAATGTATAGGGGAGGAAGATATGGGCTATAGTTAGTAGTAATACTTTGACGATGCTCTTTCATGATTTGTTAACAAATGTTTCACAACAATGCAGGGTGTTTGTGTGTGTGTGTGGGGGGTGATGTGTGGGAGCCCTGCAAGATGCTATGCATGTTTGTTTTGTAAGTTCATGTTGTTTACTAAACACTTAAAGCTTATGTATGTTCATGTATGAATGATATACTTCAATAAATTGTTTAAAAAATAATAATAATGATTAAGTCCTTGATTGGGCCATGTCAGTAGGATGTTGAGTCCCTGCCCCCTTGGTTGGACTAACAGAGAAACTGCACCACAGAGAAGGAAGGTTGGAGTCTTAATGCTGGAGCCCCAGGAAGTAAATACACAGAGAAGCAGATATGTGAGGAAAGAATGTTTCATTAGACACAGCAGAGGCCCCGGGAAGAGAGATGAGCCGTTTGCCTGATAGTCTACAGCTGGCCTTGTGGAGCGAGCAGAGCAGCTGAACCCAGAGAGAAACGAGCCCCGGGAGAGAGAGATGAGACTTTCCCCAGCCTACAGCTGATATTGGAAGAAGCTGGGACCACAGAGCCTTTAAGAGGAAGAGGAAGCCCGGATCCTTGCAGCCATATTGCTCCAACACGTGGCAACAGATTTTGCTGAGGGAAGTAACTTACGCTTTATAGCTTGGTAACTGTAAACTTCTACCACAAATACATACCCTTTATAAAGCCAACAGATTTCTGGTATTTTGCACCAGCACCCCTTTGGCTGACTAATACAGGGACCTTCCTCATCCTGGGTCCTCTAGCTCCATTGATGCCTCCACCAGTCAGGACTGCTCTTTTGGCACCCACACCACATGGCTGAATTTACCTAAAATCCATGGAGATTATTCTGCTGCTAAGCCACTGGATACTTGCAGAATCTGACCAAGATTCTGACCCTTTCCCTCCAGAAAGGGTGGCAGAGAAAATTGAGTGGCTGACTCTCCTACCGAGTGGCTGGAAGAGTCAAGGGGGCATAGGAAGGTCATAAAACAGGACAGGATGGGCTGGGGAAAATGCTCTTCACTGCAAGTGGACATTTTTTTTTTTTTTGCATCTGGACACAGAAGTACAATTGCTATCTGGTGAACTCCCCCAATTCACAAAATAGAGTATAAAAATAAAATGCAATCTAGGGATGTGGGAGTGGCGGTGAACCTTCTGTTATGCAATGCAGAGTGACTAGAGGGCCAGAAATGACTAAGCCCTGGCCCCTGCAGGCACACAGGCTCCTGCCCATGGGACATCCTCCTCCATCTGTCCCTAAAAGCTAGCACAGCCAGCACACCTCGACTAGGCCACCAGCCCTTACAAAAAACCCTCCAGCACCAAGAATTGGAGATTCAGGTGGTCAGATGGGTTATGTGGAAAAGTCAGGGTGTAGTCTTGGGAACCCACAGTGATCCCACCCCATGCAGCAGTTCTCAGAGTCTCCGTATAAATAGAAGGGAGAGGCGGCAACCAGGGAAGTAGCCAACAGGTGTCTTATCCAGTTACACAACATTTGTTAGTAAGCATTTAGTGAGCCTCTACTAGATGCCAGGCACTATTCTAGGCCCTGGAGACATAAGAGTGAACAAAACAGATAAACACCCCAAGAAAATGACTCTAAATGACAATAAAGCCTCTTCCAGGTCTGACATTGACCTACCACTGACAAGTTTTTGAGCAAAATCAGGGGGTGGGGGACCCCAGCAGGCTGGACCTAGCAGGTTGGCCCTGCACAGCCTTAGGAGACTAAACTGTTTGCTGGAGGCACACGCACAGGGCGACACCTCCTACGGCGACCCCAGGGAAGCTGCTGCTGCTCCATGACTGTTTTCCAGGCGGCTTTTGCTCTGTTCTGATTTCAAGAAGCCCCATGGCTGCCACAGGAGCAAACTCATCCTCACTGGGGTGAACCCAGGCCCCCTGCAGAAGTTTGTTTTGGGGCTCCTGTGGATGTGTCCCCTACTCATATGGAGGCAAAGGGCAACTGCATGGTATTTTCCTGTTGCAGCTGAGATAAGACCACGTTTCTTTCAATGCACAGTGAATCCAAGGAAAGGAGTTTGCCCTGAGGAGGTTTTATCTAATAATTATATTATATCAGTCAACATAGTTTCTTCTAAATGCCTTTTGAGTATCTTTTTTCATCCCAAAGTGCCCCTTCAAGAAACACTGAAGGGGGTAGGTTAGAAAGATGTTAGATGGGGAGATGAGGTCCAGCAATTTGCTTGAACTTCAGCCAAAAATCCTCTAACACTAAGATTTAAAATGCATATCGGTGTCTCCTAGTTGCTGGATCTTCTCTATCTCTTGTACAGCTGAGTTTGTCCCTTTGAAAGGGAGGATGAGCCATGTTTCTAAGGAAAGAAATGTAATTTTGCTCATTGAGAACATTCTCCATAACACAAAGAGATTTTTAAAATAAATAATCTATGAGTAGCGTGGCGTGCTGGATGAATACCTAGATACAGATAGGCCTGACAAAAGGTTAGTAAATTAATACAAGCATCAGAAACAAGCTCTCAGATGCGGACAGAAGGGCAGTGTAAATGACCACTTTGAAGCCTCCTTTGGATTCACCGACAGGGGTGCCTGGGAGAGGTTAGAGCAAAGATTTTAAAAGCTCTGTGGAGTGCAAAAAACTGAGAGAGCCCCAGCATGGCATGCAAAGGTGAGCTTCCTTGAAGAGAAAGAGCTGCCTGAACGATTAGGCCTGGAGAGCTTGAAAAGGACTAGGCTGGGGGTGCAGGGATGGCCTTGGCTGCTGCAGGACTCTCCGGGATGTGTGGGTTAAGAGAAAACAGTTAAAAGATGAACTATTTGGTCTTATTGAAGCCAACACAGAACTTCCTGTTTTTTTTTTTTCCAGTGGTAAATAAAATACTTACAGGAAGAAAAAAAAAAAAAGAGAGAGAGAAAACAGCCCGGAAATTCAGGAGCCAGGCATCTATTGGGTGTGTATGGGGGCAGGGGAGGGGTGAGGGAGGGGAAAGCCCACTCCTAAGCTCATGTAACAAGGTCTCAGGGAAATGCAGGAAGGAGCACCTCCCCACACTTAAGGCTCGCTTCCTAAAGTGGATGACTATGCGGATAAGCCGTGGAGAACCGTGCTGTTTTGTACCTCTTGATCAAGACAACTCAGATCTTGAATGTGGCTGAATACATTGGTTTAGGCAAAACAGAACTGTTTTCCCTTCAAATTTTTCCTTCTGCAAATTTCCCCTTCTCTCCAAATGAATGAAAACCTTTTTTTCCCAATTAATCTTAAGAAAAAAGATGCATGTCTTTGTCTTTCCTTTTTCTTTTTCCAGAATGTCTTTCTATTTAGGACCTTATGCTCCCAGTGGCATACTAGGATCCCAGACAGAACCAGGAAAAGAGAGAAAATGCACAACACAGTGAAGCTGTTCTTCTTGGGCATTTCTCTTCAGAGGCAATTTCATAACACCAACTCATATCCTGATAGGAGACTGTCACAGTTCTTAAAAGAGTAGGGATTTTCCAGCTTTGAGAATAAAAGCATGCCCTCTGAGTGGTGTAAGGCAGTTGGACCTCACAGTACTCACACTTTCCCCAAAGCAGTCTTTCTCTTAGGGAACTTCCCATTAATTACCTTTGGCTCCTCACTCACTGCCCCCTTTAATTCTTGGACCCAAGTGTTGGCATAGGGCCTTTCCCTATATTATCATAAATCAAGCCAGGGATAACAATGGAGAAATAAATCTGGAGAGGATCACACATCTAGATGACCTGGCTTATAGGATATTGTGAACTCTGGGGATGATAGAACAATCTCTGTGACAGTCCAGGAGATGGGTGGCACCTCTTAGATCCATTACCTAGGAGCTCATGCCATTCATCTTCTCTCAAAGTCAGTAGTCAGGTAAATGGGTCTCCTATTTACCTAGGCCATCCAATTGTATGCCAAATGAAAAATGGATACAGTGGTTAGCTAAGGATCAAATATTCACTTGGTTGCTGAAAGAGCTGGATTGGAGAATGTGGCTGGGATCAGGGACCCCAATCAGCCTTCCTAATAGCTGTTCAACTGGGAAATTGAGTTTTTGAGGCAGACACTTAATGAAGTCAGCTGAAAGTGGAGGTAACTCCTTTTAGCCTGACAGCAAAGAAAATGGACCTTCAGACCTGCCTTTCTGAGGCAGTTGTGCTTAATTGGATGTGTTTGCCACACATGGGCTGGAATTAAGCGGCCATATCCACCCCCAAGCTAGCCCAACAGGGAGAAGAGAAACGACAGGCCACCTGGAGCAGCTACCTGCCCATCTCAGTTCTTTGGAGCACTGAGTGCAAGACTATGACCATCTAATGGAGCAAATGAATCTTTATTCCTCTCATGGGGAGACATGAGCAGGGAGTAGATAGAGGGGCCATCTAGGCTTCATAGTGAAGCAGAAGTTTCCCCATGGAAACCTAAGCATGGTAGATAGAGTTCCTCTTAACATCCTTTCCCTCAGTAAAGGGCACTGTTACCCATCCACCTCCTCATGAAGATTGCCACAGGTCATCCCTGATATCTCTTTCTCTCCAACTCTTCATTCAACCACCAAATCCATCCTCAGTGTTCCCACTGGGTCCAACCATCAACATCTCTCACTTGTACAAACCAATCTGTCTCCTCTCTCTGATTCATCTTCACACAGTGGGCAGTATGGTCTTTTAAAAAAATGTAAATTTGACCACCTTTATCTCCTGCAATAAAAATGTTAAGGTTTCACATTAATCTTTGGAGAAATTCCAATACCTTTAATGTGGCCTGAAAGCTAAGCAAATGTCGCCTGCTGTATCTCTTAGGTCTCATGCACGCCTTTCTTCTCCTAGCTCACTTGCCTCAACTATATTTCCCTTCTTTCAGACCCTAATGGATTGAGGACTGGAAAAGATGAGGTTCTCTCCCTTGTCTTCATTTACTTACCTGTATTTTTCTTTCAGTGGCAGTTAAAATGTCATTTTCTCTGGAAAACCCTCCTTGACCCCTAGACAGGCAAGGGTTCCCCAGTATGTACTCAATAGCATGCTCCATGCTTTTCATTCATAGTGCTATTAACGGCAAATGATTATTTGTGCAAGCATTTGTTTAACCTGTGACTTTCATACAATACTCTAAACACTATGAGAACAGAAATGTACCTTTCTTGTTAATCATTGCATTTCTACTGCAGTGCTCAATAAATCATTGTTGAATGAATGGATATGTGAATGGTTGAGATGGAAAAATGAATGGATGAAATATATCTGTGAGAAAGCCTAGGCTAAGGGTAACCACTGTGACTCAGCACAAAACTTGGTCTTGAGTTTATGGGCACACTTGAGAAATCTGTAAATCTGATGAACTACCAGGTTTCATTTATGAAAAACAGCAGAGAGTGAGGTGCCCTGCCTCAGTCAAGATGTGGAGTGAGAACTTCCAGGGATCTGACCCCCACAGGTGCTTTCAATGATAAGCAAGAACTGACAGAAAAATTTTTCCTAAGGCTCTGGAAAACAGTAAAAGGGTTAAACAACAGGGAGAGTGCTGAATCAAGAAAAAGGCAACTAAAAATGTTAGGATCTTGTGACAACCTTAGTGGCCACTCCCCCACCCCCTCACTTGCTCATTGCAGAACTGCCCATAACCCCAGCACGGGTTCCCAGTCCTGGTTCCAGAGGGGGCAGAGTAACCTTTGGACACAGAGTAGGTGCAAGTATGTCTGTACCAGTTTGTCTGGGGATAGCCTGAAGAACTGAACCAGGATGCTTGTCACAAGTTTGCCATCTTAGAACTTACCCTATGGCTAAAGGTGGCTCTCAGAGCTCTCCAACAGAATACTGTAAGAGAATAGTCAAATCACATCTGTCTGGGACAAAGGAGTACAGCTGTGGGGCATACAGTGCAGTGCCAAGGACTGTGAAGAAACATTGTTTTCTAGGGAAATAAGGACATTTGTATCCATGTAAACAGGACCATTCTCACAACCTGCCCAGGATAAGATGCAGGTACAGAAAGACAGGGAAAGACCTTATGCTTCTGCCTTAGGCTGTTCTCTAAACTAATTATTAGGATGGCTAAGCTCTGAAGGAGAGTACTTGCAAAGGCCAATTTGCAAAGTTTGAGAAAAGTGTTTTCTTTTTTTGTGTGTGTGTTAGATCCTGGTATTCAAGGAAACCTCTGTAATAATACTAGTTGTATACAAACTTAAGGAACAGATGCCTCAGAGTCTAAATTCCAGAAGAACATATTAAAATATCAAAATATCCAGGTTGTAACAAAAGAATACAATACATACAAAGAAATAGGAAGTCATCTCCTATGCAAAGGAGAAAATTAAAGCATTAAAAACCATTAACAAGGAAGAACAGACCTAGGACATTTCAGACAAAGACTTAAAAAATGGTTCTAAATATGTTCAAAGAGCTATAGGAAAACATAGACAAAAGGACTAAAGGACATCAGGAAAATGATAGACGAACATTTCTATCATTAACATTAACAGATGTTAATCATGAAAGGTAACCAAACAGAGATAGAAATAGAAATCATGAAAGAAATCATGAAAGGTAACCAAACAGAGCTGAAGGCCATAGTAACAGAAATAAAAAATTCCCTAAAGAGGTTCAATAGCAGATTGGAGCTGGCAGAAGAAAGAATCATTGAACTTGAAGATAAGACAGTTGAAATCATTCAGTCTGAAGAGCAGAAAGAGAAGAGTGAAGAAAAGGGAACAGAGCCTGTGGGACACCAACAAAACAATATAAACATTGTGGAAGTTCTAGAAGGAGAAGAAAGAGAAAGGGGCAGAGAATACATGAAGAAAAAATGGCTGAAAAATGTCCAAATTTAATAAAAGACATGAATATACACATCCAAGATGTTCAACAATCTTCAAACAAGATCAGCCCAAATAGACCGACTCTGAGACATATTATAATCAGACTGTCAAATGATAGAGAATTCTGAAAGCTGTAAGAGAGAAGCAACGTATCACATACAAGGGAACCTCAGTAAGATTAAGTGTTGATTTCTCACCTGCAACCATGAAGGCAAGTAGGGAATGGGATAACATATTCAAAGTGCTGAAACTGAAAATAACTGCCAACCAAATATTCTATATCTGGCAAAACTGTCTTTCAAAAAATGAGGGAGAGATTAAGATATTCCAAGATAAACAAAAGATGAAGGAGATCGTCACCACTAGACTGGCCCTACAAGAAATGCTAAAGGGAGTTCTTTAGGTTGAAAGGAAAGGACATTAGATAATATATCAAGGCTGCATGAAGAAATAAAGAGCTCTGATAAAGGTAATGACATGGGTAAATATAAATGCCAGTACTATGTATTTTGGGTTTGTAGTGTACCTTTATCTTCCTATAGGATCTAAAATGCAAATTTTTAAAGCTGTGGCAGTTTGAAATTATTTTCTGAATCCCCAAAAGAGGAAGAATATATTTGTGGGCTGGTCCACTCCTGTGAGACTTTTTCAATATTGGACTACCTCAGTGAGGTGTGACTCAGGTTGAATCTTCACTCTCTTGCTGGGTCTGATAAAAAACAGACACATAGGAAGAGAGAGCTATGCCATTTTTCATCCTCCCATGTGAGAGAAAGGAGAGGCTCAAAGAGCTGAGGCCCCAGGGGAAGATAAGTGATATGCCTGATAGCTTGCAGCTGAAATTGGGAAGAAAGTAGAGCAGCTAAGCCTGAGAGAGGAGGTCCAGTAAGAGACAAGCCCTATGCCTGGTTGCCCACAGCTGAGCTCTGGGAGATGGTATAGCCTGGAGGGGAAGTCAGAGACCATGCAGAGACTGCCTGCCATCTTACTTCAACACATGGCAGCTGACTTGGGTCAGAAAGCACCTTTTTTGGCCCCTTAAGTTGGATTTTTCATGGCCTTGGAACTGTAAGCTTTTACCCCAAATAAATACCCTTTATAAAAGCCAACACATTTCTGGTACTTTGCATTGGCAAACTAATACAAAAGGTAATGATTGACAACCAGCAAGATGGTGACAAAGTAAGGAGCTCCTAGAGTCAGCTAGTGCTACAGGGCAGCTAATAATCAACCAGAGCTATCTAAAGCACCTGTTTGGGGGCTCCAGGAGAACAGAAGAGCATCCTGCAACATCTTTAAAAGAATGGAAGGAGGAGACTGCCCATCTGCAGAGAAGATTCATAAGTAGAGCACTCCATGCCCCAGAGGCCAGTGCCCATCCTCCAATGGTGGCACAAGCTGCCTTAGGAGCTATTCCATGGCTGGAATTGGAAGCTCCACTTCCCAAAAGCAGGGGAGAAAGAGACAGTTGGCCACCGATTTTGGCTGCTGGTTAGTAAATTTGGCTGGCTAAAGTATAACCCTAAGAACAGCTCAAGTTTGAACCTGTCCAAGTCAGAAAGGGGCTGGTAGCTGCCATTTTGACACTGCCCCCAGCATGAGAGGAAGCTGGGCTGACTGAAAATCACAGTGAAGGTAGGGACCGGTTTCTTTCACCCAGATTGGCCTGCAGCCCTAGCCTAGGCTTCAGCCCCACCTCTAGCAGGGAGGAAGCTGGCGGGCCCTGCACCAGCCACTCTGGGTAACTGCAGGTACATTTGGCAGGCACAGACTGAATGTCGGAAGTCTACTGGGGCAACTACAGTCATTTTGGACATGTATGACATAGATTCCTGCCCACATCTGCAGCTCCATCCCCTCCCCAGGGAGGACAGAGAGGGGTGTGAAGCTTCATCAGTCTCTCTGGGCAACTACAGTCTAGACCTGCACAACTTGGATTATTACACACAGCTGTGGCTCTATCCCTATCCCTGGCAAAGGAGAAAGTTGGGAGAAGCCATCCATCCCTGGGGAAATGAGGGCAGCTTGACCCTCCACAGCTTACAGCACCAACCAAATCCTTGACACCTACTATACAACCAGCAAGGGAGAAAGGGCAAGAAAGCCCTGAACTAAAGAGAGAAACTGCACCCAGAATAAATACATTTAGTAATCCAGATGCCAAGACATCAACAAAAAATTACAATACACACCAAGAAATGGGAAGATATGGCCCAGTTAAAGGAACAAGATAAGCCTACAGAGGACATAAAGGAGTTAAGACAACTAATTATAGATGTTCAAACAAATCTCCTTAATAAATTCAATGTGATGGCTAAAGAGATTAAGGATATTAAGAAGACATTGGATGAGCACAAAGAATAATTTGAAAGCATACATAGAAAAATAGCAGATCTTATGGGAATAAAAGGTGCAATAAATGAAACTAAAAATTCATTGGAATCATATAACAACAGATTTGAGGAGGCAGAAGAAAGGATTGGTAAGCTTAAAGAAATGGCCTCTGAAAGCGAGCATACAAAAGAACAGATGGATAAAAGAATGGAAAAAATTGAACAGGTTCTCAGGAAACTAGACAGCAAGAGACGTGCAAATATATGTTTCATGGGTGTCCCAGGAGAAGAGAAGGGAAAAGGGCAGAAGGAACATTTGTAGAAATAATGGTAGAAAATTTCCCTACCCTATTTGAAGGACATGGATATCCATGTCTAAGAAGCACAACATACCCCCATCCGAATAAATCTGAATAGACCAACCCTGAGACACACACTAATCAGAATGTCAACTGCCAAAGACAAAGAGAAAATTCTGAGAGCAGCAAGAGAAAAGCAATGCATAACATATAAGGGATACTCTAAGATTAAGTGCCAATTTCTTATCAGAAACCATGGAGGCAAGAAGACAGTGGTATGATATATTTAAGATACTGCAAGAGAAAAACTTCCAGCCAAGAATCTTATATCTGGCAATATTGTCTTTCAAAAATGAGGGCGAGTTTAGAATATTCACAGATAAACAGAAACTGAGAGAGTTTGTAACCTAGAGGCCAGCTTTGCAGAAAATACTAAAGGGTGTGTTACAGCCTGAAAAGAAAACACAGGAGAGAGAGACTTGGAACAGTGTCTAGAAAAGAAGATTGTATCAATAAAAGTAACTAAAAGTGTCAAAAGAGTGGTGAAAATAAAATATGACAGATAAAACCCAAATATTTAGGAATAAACTTAACCAACGATATAAAGCACTTATATTCAGAAAACTACAACTCATTGTTAAAAGAAATCTAAAAAGACCTAAATAATTGGAAGAACATTCCATGCTCATGGATTGGAAGTCTAAATACCATTAAGATGTCATTTCTACTCAAATTTATATACAGATTCAATGCAACCCCAATAAAAATTCAACCAGCATTTTTTAAATAAATGGAAAGCATGATTATCAAATTTATTTGGAAGGGTAAGGTGTTCTGAATAGCCAGAAACATCTTAAAAAGGAAAAGCGAAGTTGGAGGACTCTCACTTCTGGACTTTAAATCATATTACCTAGCTACAGTGATAAAAACAGCATGATACTGGCATAAAGACAGATACATAGACCAATGGAACCAAACTGATGGTTTAGAAACAGACACTCACATCTAGGGTCAAGTGATTTTTGACAAGTCTGTCAAACCCCCTCCCCCACCACCAGCTCTGGCAGAACAGTCCATTCAACAAATGGTGCTGGGAGAACTTGATATCCGTAGCCAAAAGAAGGAAAGAGGACCCCTATCTCATACCTTATACAAAAATTAACGCAAAATGGAACAAAAACCTAAATATAAAAGCAAGAACTATAAAGCTTCTAGAAGAAAATATCTTCATGACCTAGTGGTAGGTGGTGGATTCTTAAAGGAGATAAGAGGAGGACTGAGATGGACTACTGATGTTTAATGTGTGTAGAAGTTTTAAGTAACTTTACTGTAAAAGTGTGGAAATGTTCATAGTTGATGGTAACACATTATAGTGTTATAAATGGGCATGTGGCTGAAAAGTGTAGTCTTGGGATGTAAATGTCAGTTGACAGAAAACTAGAGAACAATCTAGGCACTGAATAACACAGTAAACCCAGGGGTGGATGAGATTTGTGGTTGACGGTATAGATGCAAGAGTGTCCTTTGTGAGCTGGAGCAGATGTACAGCACTATTGCAGGGTGGTAGGAATGTGGAGAAGCACGGGAAAAATACAACTGGAATGATCTATAGACTGTGGTTAACAGTAATAATGTAATATTCATGCATCTATGCCAAAGATGTATTGTGTTGATAATGGGGGATTTTGGAAAAAATGTGCCAAATGTATGCTATGGACCTGGTAATAATCTGATGATATTACCTCTTAATCTGTAAAAATGTTCCACCACAGTGTGGTGTGTTGATAGAGGGTTGTTGTATGGGAATTCTGCACATATGCATGATTGTTTTGTAAGTTTACAACTTCTGTCATTATTGAAAAAATAATAATAGGGTAGGCTGGGGAGAAAATAAACCAAATGTAAGGTAAGGACTATATTTAGTAGTAAGATTTCGATGATATTCTTTCATAATTTATAGCAAATGTCTCACAACAATGTAAGATGTTGGTGGTGGGTTGATGTATGGGACCCCTGTATGATGTTATATATGTTTGCTTTGTAAGTTCACAACTTTTCCTATACACTTATTTTTTATGTATGTTCACATATAAATTATACAAAAATAATAATAGGGTGGGTTGGGGGAAAAATACACCAAATGTAAGATACTTTGGTTAGTAGTAATATTTTGAGGATGCTCTTTAATCATTAGTTAAAAATGTTTCACAGCAATGCAAGGTTTTGGTGGTAGAGTGAGGTATGAGAGCCCTGTATGATGTTATGTATGTTTGTGTTATAAGTTCACAACTATTACTATACACTTATTGTTTACATATGTTTATGTATGAGTGATATACTTCAATAAATGAAAAAAGGGGGAAAAGGTAATGATAAATCAATTGTGTTGGCTTTATAATGTATAAATATGTAATTTGTGATAAGAACTATATAGAGGTGGGGGGATGGAAGGGTATAGGAACATAGTTTGTATATACAATCGACATTAAATTGGCATCAAACCAAACAAGATTGTTGTAGATTTAGGATATTAAATTTAAGCTCCATGGTAACCACAAAGAAAACAGAAAAATATGCATAGAAGGAAGTGAGAAGGGTTTCTAAAGCGTTCATTAAAAAGATCAACTAAATGCAAAAATAAGTAGTAATGGAAGAATTGAAGAATAAAAAAGGTATAAGAATTTAAAAAACCAAAGAGTAAAATGGCAGAAGAAAGTCATTCATCATTAGTAGTTATTTTATATAAAAATAGGTTAAAGTCTCCAGTTAAATGGCAAAGATTGGCAGAATGGATAAAAAGCATGATCCAACTCTATGCTGTTTATAAGAGACTCACCTTAACTTCTAAAGGCACAAGTTGGTTGAAAGTGACAGGATGAAAAATATATTCCATATAAATAGAGATCAAGAGTGTGGGAGTGGCTACACAAATATTAGACAAAATGAACTTCAAAGGTACAAAGAAGGACACTGTATATTGATGAAATCGTCAGTTCATCAAGAATACATAATGTTATAAACAGGTATGCAACTAACAACAGAGCCCCAAAATATAGGAAGCAATTATTGACAGATTTGAAGCGATAAATAGATGGTTCTACATTAATAGGAGGATACTTTAAAGGACCATTTTCAATAATGGACAGAATATCCAGACAGAATAAGGAAAGAGAGAACTTGAACAATTCTATAAATAACTATACCTACTAAACATATACAGAACACTTCATCCAACAATAGCAGAGTACACATTTTTCTTAAGTGCACATGGAACATTCTCTGGGATAGACCATATGTTAAGTCACAAAACAATTCTCAATAGATTTAAAAAATTGATATCATACAAAATGCATTAATCAACTACAACGGAATGAAGCTAGAAATCAATGTCAGAGGGAGAACTGGAAAATTCACCAATATATGGAAATTAAACAATATACTTTTAAACAACCAATCAATCAAAGAATAAATCAAAAGGAAAATCAGGAAGTATCTTGCAATGAATACAAATGAGAAAACAACATACCAAAACTTACAGAATGCAGCTAAGGCAGTGCTCAGAGGGAAATTATAGGTCTAAATGCTTATATTAAAAATATGAAAGATCTCAAATCAGTAACCTAACCTCACACTTGGAGGAACTAGAAAGAGAAGAGGAAATAAAAACTAAAGTGAGCAGAAGGAAGGAAGTAAAGATAAGAGCAGAGATAAATGAAATAGAGATTAGAAAAATAATACAATCAACAAAACCAAAGGTTGGTTCTCTGAAAAGATCAATAAAATCAACAAACTTTTAGTTGGGCTGACAGAAAAAAAGAGAGAGGACACAAATTATAAATATCAGAAATGAAAGGGAGAACATTACTATCATCCTTACAAATAAAGGGGGATTATGAGAGGATATTATGAACAATTATATGCCAACAAGTAAGAAAACCTAGATAAAATGGACAAATTCCTAGCAACACAAAATCTATCTACACTGACCCAAGAAGAAATAGAATCTCAAGAGACCAATAATAAGTAATGGCATTACTTTACTCAAAAACCTCCTAACAAAGAAAAATCCAGGACCAGATGACTTCTTTGGTGGATTTTACCAAACATTTGAAGAATTAATACCAATCCTTCTCAAACTCTTCAAAAAAAAATCTGCAGAGAAGGGAAAACTTCCTCATTCATTCTATGAGGACAGCATCACCCTAATACCAAAGCCAGACAGAGATATCACAAGCAAAGAAAGTTACAAACCAAAATCCCTTATGAATATTGATGCAAAAAACCTAAACAATATATTAGCAAACCAAATCCAACTGCACAACAAAAGGATTATACACCATTATCAACTGGGATTTATCCCATGAATGCAAGAATGGTTCAACATAAGAAAATCAACTAATGTAATACACTACAGTAATAAAATGAAAGAGAAAAACCACATGATGATCTCAATTAATGTAGAAAAGGTATTTGACAAAATCCAGCACCTTTACTTGATAAAAAACACTCAGAAATTTAGGAACAGAACTTCCTCATCATGTGTTGTCGTTTGCTAGGTTGCTGAGACAAATTCAACACGCTGGCTTTAGTTTAAACCACTGGAATTTATTGGCTCATGGTTTCAGAGGCTGGAAGACTTTCTTCCTCCTAGAGTTGGTTGCATTCTGGCTTATTGGCAGTTCTTGGGTGTCTCACGTCACATGGCAATGTCTTCTCCTTTCTCCTCAGGGTTCTGTTGACTTGCAGATTCCAGTTTTTTCCTGTGGTTTTCTCTCACTATGCCTGAATTTCCTCTGCTTATAAACAACTCTAGTATTCTGGATTAAGATCCAACCGCATTCAGCTGGGCCACACTTCAACCCAAAACAATATCTTCAAGAGATCCCACCCACAAGAATACGGATCAAGGTCAAGAACATGTCTTAAATGGGGCATATAATTCAATCTACCACAACATGGTAAATATTAAAAATCTATACTCAAAGGTGAAAGACTGAATGCTTTCCCCTAAGAACAGGAGTAAGACAAGAATGCCTGCTGTCACCACTGCTACTTGGCATTGTACTAGAAGGGCTAGCCAGAGCTATTAGCTGATAAAAAGAATTAAAAGACATCTAAATTGGAAAGGATGAAGTAAATCTATCCCTATTCGCAGATGGCATTATCCTATATGTAGAAAATCCCAAATAATCTACCAGAACTAATAAATGAGTGGCAGGGTACAAGATTGGTTCACAAAAATCAGTGGTGTTTCAATACACCAGCAAAGAACAACTCAAAGAAATAAAGAAAACAATTCCATTTACAATAATCACTAAAAGAATAAAATATCTAGGAATAAATTTATCAAAGGTTGTGAAGAACTTCTATGCAGAAAACTACAAATTATTACTGAAAGAAATTAAAGACCTAAATAAATGGAAAGATATTTTGCCTATGAAATGGAAGCCAATATTTTTAAGATGTCAACACTACTCAAAGCAATTTACATTTTACCCAATCCCAATAAATATTCCAACAACCTTCTTCATATAAATGGAAAAACTAATCATCAAATTCATGTGGAAGTGTAAGGGACCACAAATAGACAAAACCATCATGAGAAAGAAGAACAAGTTTGAAGGACTGAAACTTTCTGATTTCAAAACGTATTATGAAGTGCCAGTAATCAAAATAGCATGGTACTGAAAGGCAGGGGCAATGGCGGCAGTGTAGGGAGCTCCAAGAGTCAGCTCATCCTGCAGAGCAGTTAGTAATCAGCTAGATCTATCTAAATTACCTGTTTTGGGGCCCAGGCAACTTGAACAGCATCCTGCAATATTATTGGAAGAATGGAAGGAGGAGACTGCCCATTTGCAGTGAAGATTCATGAGTAGAGCATTTTAGGCCATGGAGGCCAATGCCCATCTCCTGCTGGTGGTGCAAGATGCCTTGGGAGCTATTCCCTGGCTGGACTGGGAAGCTCCACTTCCTAAAAATGGGGGAGGAAGGGACAGTTGGGCACAGATATGAGCTACTGATTAGTAAATTTGGCTGGCTAAAGTCTAATACAAAGTACAGCTAAAGTTTGAAACTGTCCAAGTCAGAAAGAGGCTGGTAACCTCCATTTTAACTCTGCCCCTGGGATGAGGGGAAGTGGGGCTGATTGAAAATCACAGTAACAGTAGGGACTGGCTTCTTTTCACCCAGGTCAGATTGTTGCCCTAGCTTGGGCTCTAGCCCTGTCTCCAGCAGGGAGTAACCTGAGGGAACCTGCACCAGCCTCTCTGGGCAACTATAGTCACTTTTGGCTCACATGCACTAGATTTTTGGGCATGCATGTGACTACATCCCCATCCCCAATAGGACAGGAAGGGGGCAGTGTTTCCACAACCTCTCCAGGCAACTGCAGGCATATTCAACCCACACAGACAAGACTGTTGTGCACACCTGTAGCTCCATTCCCAGCCCTGATGGGACAGGAGAAGGGAAAGTGCTTCCTCAGTCTCTCCTGGAAACTGCAGTCACCTTCGGCCCGCATGGACTAGACTGTTTAACACACCTGTGGCTACATCCCTACCCCTAATATGATAAGGGATGGGGGCAGTGTTTCCTCAGCCTCTCCAGGCAACTGCAGTTGCTTTTGGCCTGCATGGACTAGATAGTTGGCACCCCAGTGGCTCCATCCCTGCCCCAGACAGGACAGGAGGGATAGTGCTCCCTCAGCCTGTCTGGCCAGCTGCAGCTTCTTTTGGCCCACATGGACTAGACTTCTGGGCATACCTGTGGCTCCATCCTTGCCCCTGGCAGGGGAGGAAGGGGGCTGGTACTTTGTCAGTTTATCTGGGCACTTGTGGTCAGTTTTGCCTCCCACAACTTAGTTTACTACCCATATCTGCAGCTCCACCCCCACCCCAGGCAAGGGAGGAAAGGCTGTTGCATTTCATCAGTTGCTCTGGACAATTGTAGATGGTCTTGGCTTGCATGGCTTGGATTACTGCACATGACTGTGGCTCCATCCCTACCCTTGGCAGGGGAGAAATGTGGGAGAAGCTTCATTGATTCCTGGGACAATGCAGCAGCTTCAGCCTCCATGGCTTTCAGTACCAACTACATTTTCAGCTCCTACTCTGCCCCCAGCAAGGGAGAAAGGACAAAAATTAGATGAAAAAAAAGGCTGAAAAAAAAGAGAAAAACTCATTCTGGCTAAACGTGAGCCATTATAAAGTTCCAAAAGAAGTCGAAATGAATATGAAAGAGGGGCTGTAGCACAAAGCCAATCAAATAGAAAGCCCTACAATAAAGAGCGAAATGGAAGTCAGAATAAATACATCAAGTAAATCAGATGCTGAAACACTAACAAAAAATTACAAGCCACAACAAGAAACAGGAAGCTATAGCACAGTCAAAGCAACAAACTAAACCTCCAGATGACATAAAGGAGTTGAGACAACTAATCACAGATGTTCAGACAAATCTCCTCAATAAATTCAATGAGATGGCTGAAGAGATTAAGTTATTAAGAAGACACTGGATGAGCACAAAGAGGAATTTGAAACATACATAAAAAAATAGCAGATCTTATGGGAGAAAGACACAATAAATGAAATTAAAAATACACTGGAGGCATATAACAGCAGATTTGCAGATTTGAAGAGGCAGAAGAAAGGATCAGTGAGCTTGAAGACAGGGCCTCTGAAACACACAAAGAAAAAGATAAAGAAAAGAATGAAAAAATAGAACAGGGTCTCAGGGAGCCAAATGATGACAAGAGATCTGCAAACATACATGTCATGGGTATCCCAGGAGAATAGAAGGGAAAAGCAGCAGAAGGAATATTTGAGGAAATAGTGGTAGAAAACTTCCCAAATCTATTGAAGTATATAAACATCTATGTCCAAGAGGCACAATGAACTCCAATCTGAATAAATCCAAATAGACCCACTCTGAGACACATACTAATCAGAAAGTCAAATGCCAAAGATAAAGAGAGAATTCTGAAAACAGAATGAGAAAAGTGATTCATCACACACAAGGGATGCCCAAGAAGATTACATGCTGATTTCTCATCAGAAACCATGAAGGCAAAAAGGCAGTGGTATAATATATTTAAGATACTGAAAGACAAAAACTGCCAGCCAAGAATCTTGTATCTGGCAAGATTGTCTTTCAAAGATAAGGGCAAGAATAGAATATGCATAGATAAGCAGAAACTGAGAGTTTGTAAACAAGAGACCAGCTTTGCTGGAAATACTATAGGGAGTGCTACAACCTGAAAAGAAAAGATAGGAGAGAAAGGCTTGGAAGAGAGTCTAGAAATGAAGATTATATTTTTAAAAAGTAACTGCATGTATAAAAAAGGAGTGGTGAAAATAAGATATGACAGATAAAACCCAAAGGTCAAAATGGGTGAAGTAAGAACTGCTTTTACAGTAATAACATTGAATGTTAATGAGCTAAACTCCCCAATCAAAAGGCACAGACTGGCAGACTTGATAAGAACATATGAGCCATCTAGATACTGTCTACAAGCAACTCATCTTAGACCCAAGAATACAAATAGATTGAAAGTGAAAGACTGGAAAGAGGTATTCAACACATACAGTAACCAAAAAAAATCTGGAGTAGGTATACTTATATCAGATGAAATAGACCTTAAATGGAAAGCTATTATTAGAGACAAGGAAGGACATTATATATTAATAGAAAGGGCAATTAACCCAAAAGAAATATCAATCATGAATGTGTATGCACCTAGTCACATTGCCCCAAAATACATGAGGCAAACACAGGCAAAATTGAAGGGAGAAATAGATGTCTCTACAATGATAGCTGGAGGCTTCAAAACAACACTCTCATCCTTGGATAGAAGATCTGGGCAAAGGATGAATAAAGAAAGAGAGATGATATGATAAATGAACTAAACCTAATAGACATATATAGAATATTGCACCCCACAACAGTAGGATATACATTCTTCTCAAGTGCTCATGGCTCTTTCTCCAGGATAGACCATATATTGGGTCACAAAACATATCTTAATAATTTTTAAAAACACTGAAATTGTACAAAGCCCTTTCTCTGATCATAATGGAATAAAGCTGGAAATCACCAACAGGCAGAAAAAAAGAATATTCACAAATATATGGAGATTAAACAACACACTCTTAAATAATCAGTGGGTCAGAAAGAAGAAATTGCAAAAGCAATCAGTAAATATCTTGAGATAAATGAAAATGAGAACACAACATATCAAAACCTATGGGATGTAGCTAAGGCCATGTTGAGAGGGAAATTTATAGCCCTCAAAGTTTACATTAAAAAAGAAGAAAGAGACAAAATTAATGACCAAACTACACAGCTGGAGGAACTAGAAAAAGAACAGCAAACTGCGCAAAGCAAGCAGAAGGAATGAAAGAACAAAGATCAGAGGAGAAATAAATGAAATTGAGAACAAAAGAGAGAATTTAAAAAATGAAAAGTTGGTTTTTTGAGAAGATCAACAAAATTGAAAAACCCTTAGCTAGACTGGTAAAGAAAAAAAGAGAAAAGATGAAAATAAATAAAATCAGAGATGAAAGTGGGGACATTGCTACTGACTCCACAGAAATAAAAGAGATCATAAGATGACAGTATGAACAACTGTATTCCAACAAACTAGACAATGTAGATAAAATGGACAATTTCCTAAGAACGTACAAACAAGCTACATTGTCCCTAGAAGAATTAGAAGATCTCAACAAACTAATCACAAGTAAAGAGATTGAAACAGTCATCAAAAACCTCCCCCAAATGAAAAGCCCTAGAACAGATGGTTTCACAGGTGAATTCTGACAAGCATTCAAACAAGATTTAATACCAATCTTACTCAAACTCTTCAAAAAAGTTGAACAGGAGGGAATGCTACCAAGCTCATTCTATGAAGCCAAAATCACCCAAATACCAAAGCCAGATAAAGATACAACGTAAAAAGAAAATTCCAGACCCATTTGCCCAATGAATATAGATGCAAAAATCCTCAACAAAATACTCACTAATCTAAATCTAACATCACATTAAAAGAATTATTCTTCATGATCCATCATGACCAAACGAGTTTTATCCCAGCCATGCAAGGGTAGTTCAACACAAGAAAATCAATCAATGTAACATATCACATTAATAAATTGAAGAAGAAAAACCACATGACCATCTTGATTGATGCAGAAGAGGCATTTGACAAAATACAGCATCCTTTCTTGATCAAAACATTCTGAAAGATAGGAATTGAAGGAAACTTTCTAAACATGATAAAGACTATATATGAAAAACTCACAACTAACATTGTACTCGATGGTGAAAGACTGAAAACTTTCCTGTTGAGGTCAGGAACAAGACAAGGATGCCCACTATCACTACTGTTGTTCAATATATTGCTAGAGCTTCTAGCTAGAGCAATAAGGCAAGATAAAGAATTAGGAGGCATCCAATTTGGAAAGAAAGAAGTAAAACTTTTGCTATTCACGGATGATATGATCCTATATCTAGAAAGCCCTGGAAAATCTACAAAAAACCTACTAGAGATAATAAATTAGTTCAGCAGAGTGGCAGGATACATGATTAATATGCAAAAATCAGTAGTATTCCTACTAGTAATGAGAAATATGAGGAGGAAGTCAGGAAAAAGAATCAAATATTTAGAAATAAACTTAACCAAGGACTTAAAGAGCCTATATTCAGAAAACTACAATGCATTGCTAAAAGAAATCAAAGAAGACCTAAATAAATGGAAGGATATTCTGTGTTTATGAATTGGAAGACCAAATATCATAAGATGTCAATTCTACCCACATTGACTTACACATTCAATGCAATTCTGATGAAAATTCCAACAGCATTTTTACAATAAATGGAAAAGCTAATTAAAATTTATTTGGAAGGGTAAAAGGCTCTGAAAAGCCAGAAACATCTTAAAAAGGAAGAACAAAGTTGGAGGGCTCTCACTTCCAGACTTTAAATCATTTTACCTAGTTACACTGGTGAAAAACAGCATGGTATTGGCATAAAGATAGACATAGAGATCAATGGAACCAAACTGACTGTTCAGAAACAGACCTTCAAATCTATGGTCATGTGATTTTTGACAACTGTGTCAAACCCACTTGGGTGGGGCAGAACAGTCTATTCAACAAATGGTGCTGGGAGAACTGGATATACATATCCAAAAGAAAGAAAGAAGACCCTTCTCTCACACCTTTTACAAAAAATAAAAATGGATTAGAGACCTAAATATAAAATATAAAAGCTAGAACCATAATACTTCTAGAAGAAAATTTCGGAAACACTTAAGACCTCGTGGTAGGTGGTGGATTCTTACACCTTAAACCCAAAGTATGAGCAATGGAAGAAAAAAATGGACAAATGGGACCTCTTCAATCTTAAATGCTTATGTACTTCAAAGGACTTTGTCAAGAAGGTGAAAAGGCAGTCTACTCAATGGGAGAAAATATTTGGAAACCACACATTCTACAATGGTTTGATTTTCATGCTATATAAAGAGATCATACAACTCAATAATAAAAGGGCAAGAAATTCAATTTAAAAGTGGGCAAAAGGGAAGCGGCTGTGGCTCAATCAGTAGGGCTCCCGTTTACCATATGGGAGGCCCCGGGTTCGGTTCCCGGGGCCTCCTGGTGAGGGCAAGCCCGCCCGCACGGCGTGGTTAGCTGACCCAGCGAGCACAGGCAGCAAGGGGGGGATAAATGAATAAATAAATAAAATCTTTAAAAAAAATAAAAATAAATAAAAGTGGGCAAAAGACTTAAATAGACATTTTTCCAAAGTGGAAATATAAATGGTGAAAAAGCACATGAAAAAATGTTCAATATCAGTACCTATTGGGGAAATGTAACTCAAAACTACAATGAGATATCATCTCACACCTCATAGAATCACTATTATTTTAAAAACAACAGAAAACAATAAGTGTTGGAAAGGATGTGGAGAAATAGGATCAGTCCTTCACTGTCCTTGGCTTCACTGATCATGGTGCAGTCTCTATGGAGGACAGTTACACAGTTCCTCATAGAACTGCCATATAATCCAAAGAAATTCTTCTACTAGGAATATATCCAGAAAAACTGAAAACAGGAATGCAAACAGACATTTGCATACCAATGTTCATAGTGGCATTATTCACAATTACCAAAAGATGGAAATAACCCAAGTGTCCATTAACTGATGAAAGGATAAGCAAAATGTGGTATATACACACAATGGAATACTATGCTGTGGTAAGAAGAAATGAACTTGGGATATATATGACAACATGGATAAACCTTGAGGACATTATGCTGAGTGAAATAAGCCAGACACAAAAGGACAAATATTGTACAGTCTCACTAATATGAACTAAATACGAAGAATATACACATAGAGTTAAATTCTGGAGTATTGGTTACTAGGAGATAGGATGAGAGCTGAGAAAGGGTACTGATGTTTAATATATGAGAATTTTTAATTAGTTTGACTGTAAAAGTATGGAAATGGATATAGTTGATGGTAACACACTATATTGAGTATAACTAACACGGCTGGTTTATAAGTATGATTACTGCTGAAAGGGGTAGTCTAGGGATATAAATGTCAATTGAAAGAAAGCTAGAGAACTAGCTAGGGACTGAATAACATAGTGAACTCAGAGGTGGGTGACGAGTGTGATTAATAGTACAAATACAAGAATATGCTTCCATGAACTAGAACAAATGTACATCACTATTATAAGGTGGTAAGAATATGGTGATGCAAGGGAAAATACAATTAATATAAGTTATGGACTATAGTTGACAGCAATATTGTAATATTCAGGCATCAATGCCAAAGAAGGTATTATATCAATGCTAATGGTCAATAATAGGGGGTATAAGGTTTTTTTCTTTTGGACTAAGGAAAACATTAAAAAATTTACTGAGGTGATGGTTGCACAACTCTGTGATGAAAGTGAGAGTCACTGAGTGTACACTTTGGATGGATGGTACAAGGCATGGGACTGTATAACACAGTGAACCACGTGGTGGATGATGAACTGTGGTTAACAATACAAATATGAGACAATTCTCTTATGAACTATAACAAATATACAATCTTAATACATGGTGTTAACAATGGGAGTATATGAAAAATATATAAAAAATGTAAGCTATGGACCACAATTAGTTATATTTTGATGATGTTCTTTCATAATCTGTAGCAAATGTTCCACAACAATGTAAGGTATTGGTGGAGGGCTGATGTATGGGAATTTTTCACATTATGTATGACTGTTCTATAAGCTCATAACTTCTCTAATAAAAAAAGTGAAAACAAAACAAAAAAACACAGCATGGTACTGGTACAAGGACAGACTTATAGACCAATGGAATAGATCTGAAAGCACACAAATAAGCCCACACATTCATAGGCAATTGATTTTTGTCAAGGGAGCCAAGTGCACTCCATGGGGAAAGAAAAATGTCTTCAAGAAATGTTGCTGGGAAAATGGGATACCCATATTCATCATCTACAAAAATTAATTCAGAATAGATCAATGACCTAAATAAGAGATAAAAGTATAAAATTATACAACAAAACATCAGAAAATATCTTCAATTTCTTGTATTAGGAAATTGATTATTAGACTTTATACCCAAAACACCAGCAGCAAAAGAAAAAATTCAATAAGTTGAACTATAACAAATTTAACAATATTTATGCATCTAAAAGACATTATCAAGAAAGTAAAAAGACAACAGAATGGAAGAAAATATTTGGAAACCACATAACTGATAAGGGCATAATATCAAGGATATTTAAAGCATCTTTATAATTCAGCAACAAAAAGGCAAATAAACCAAATAAAAATGGGCAAAAGATTTAAATAGACATTTCTCCAAAGAATGTATACATATGGTCAATAATGCTCAAGATTATTAGCCATTAGGGAAATGCAAATCAAAACCTCAATGTGATACTACCTCACACACACAGGGATGGCTATTATTTTAAAAAATGGAAAATAACTTCTGGCAAGGATGTGGAGAAAAAGGAAAGGCTCGTACATTGTTGATGGGACGGTAAAATGGTGCCACCGCTGTGGAGAACAATTTGGTGGTTTTCAGAAAGTTAAACATAGAACTACCATATGACCTGGTAATCCCACTTCTAGATATATATTCAAAAGAATTGAGAAGTTCTGATATATGCCACTATATTGGTGAACCTTGAAGACATCATGTTGCACGAAATAAGCCAGGTACAAAGAGACAGATATATGGTTCCACTAGAATATGGAAACTCACAGACTGAATATAGAGTATAGGTTATCAGGGGCAGTGGGGAGAGGGATTGGGGAGTTAATGCGTAATGTGTGTAGGGTTTAAGTTTGAGGTGAAGCTGACTGCCACAGTAGACAGTGCCTCAAGCAGGGGTGCTCCTGAGGGCTCTAGAGACATCTAGACACTACAGACTGGGCAGACAACCTCAGGAAATTGGCACCCCATTGGTGGGCCTTGACTTGGAATATATGATAACCTAGCTCCCCGATGTATCAGAGTTAGACTCATTAATAATTTTCCTATACATGGTTCTTCTGCCCCTTTTATTTATAATTAGCATTATACCCATTAACTATATGTCCCAGAGACTTAAATCTTCTGGCTGTTCATATGCCAATTGAGCCATGAATCTCAGTAAGGTTGCAGCCAACACCTACCCTTCAGTTCATTGGACTCACCCGGGACAACTAACAAAAGGATGACGATGGACAATGTACATCCCCAAAAAACTGAGAGCATCTACAACTGCAAGTGAGACAGTTCCATCCATCTACCCCATGGGATCTAAGCCCCCTCTCAATCTGAAGCAGAGTGGGCATCACTATGCCCAAACCCCCAAGAATATAAGAGGGGAATGCAACTATGGACTAAAGCTGACTTATTATAATTCTAGTAATGGAAGAACTTATAACATTGATATGAAGACAATGGTCATCAGAGGGTCTGAGGGGAGGGAGAGGGAAGAATGGGTGTAACATGGGGCATTTTGGGGACATTGGAATTGCTCTGCATGATACTGCAATGATGGGTACAGCCATTATACATTTTGTCAAAACCTCTATAAAATTGTGTGGTGCAAAATGTAAACCACAATGTAAACTATAGTCCATGGTTAGCAGCAATGCTTCAATATGTGTTCATCAATTGCAACAAATGTACCGCACTAATGAAGGATGTTGTTAATGGGGGAAAGTGTGGGAGGGAGAGGGGTGAGATATATGGGAACCCCTATATTTTTGATGTAACATTATGTAATCTAAAGCTTTTTAAAAAATAAAACAAGTTTGAGGTGATGGAAAATTAGTGATAATGAAAGGTGGTGAGGGTACTGCAACATTGGGCATGTGATTAATCCCTTCGAATGGTATGCTTGGGAGTGGTTGGCATGGAAAAGTTTACCTTGAATATATGTTTCCACAATTTATAAGAGACTTAAAAAGACAGTGACAATTAAGTGCAATACATAATGCTGGACTTGATTTAAAACGGAGGAAAAAAGGCTCAAAAGAACATTATTGGGACATATGAAAAACTTGGAATACAGATCATATACTTTATATCAATGTTAAATTTCTTGTACCTGATAACTGTACTTAAGATGTTATATAAGTGAATATCCTTGTTCTTAGGAAATGTTCATGGGTGTATTATGTGTTCAAGGATGATGATGCATGCAACCTACGAAATGTTCAAAAAACTAATTTGATAGATAGACTGACAGATGAATGGACTGATAGATAAGATCAATAGAACAATATGGCAAATATAGCAAAATGTTAAAATTGATGGAGCTGGGTGTCTGGGTGTGGGGGAAATTGGAGTTCTCTATATGGGTTTTATATTATTTTTTGCAACTATCTGGTAAATTTGTCATTATTTCAAAATAAAAATTTTAAGAAAAAGAAAACATGAATGGGTAGTTGAGATCTGAATTCTAGACTTGGTTCTGCATTGAACAAGAGGACCTTGGATAGATCACTTATTACAGCCCCTCATTGTCTTCATGCATGATCCCTTCTAGTTAAAACTATTATAATACCACAACTATTACAATAGCCAACATTTGTGGAGCAGTGATAATATGCCAGGAAGCACATTAAGCATTTAACATGGATTGCCTCATTTCACGCACAGTAGAACCACAAAGCAGGTACTCATTTTATTCCCATTTTCCCAATGAAGAAAATGAGACAAAGCAAGATTTAGCAACTTGTCCATCATCACTTCCTTGTAAGTGGAGCTAATAGGATTTGAACATGGGTGTTTGCCTGTCTTCAGAGTCCCTGCTTGAACTATTCAGTGATTCTCTTTTCAGATGGTAGCCGTGAAAAGTTCTATTTACCACGGAGGAAAGTAAATTAGTTGTAAAAGCAGAGCAAAAGCAAAACCAAGAATGTTTAAAAGGCCCACGTGGCATTTAAGGGTTTCCCTTAATTAAACCTGAAAATTAAGCTCACTTAGATTTTCTATTCCCAAAGCACCCAGGTAATTGCTGTTTAACAATCATGCATACAATCTGTATCAAGTGATCCCTATATCTTTAAAACAATATCAATGGTAACAAGGCACCAAGGGTACAGTATTGAACAAAACTGACAAAATCCCACGTTCTTGGAATTTGAAGTCTAGTGGGGAAGACAGAGTGAGTCAATAAACAAACTGGCTTTGGTGGTGTAAAGTGCTGGGAGGCACAGTAAGACAGAATAAGGGGTGGAGAGCAATGGGGCAAAAGCTTATTTTTATGCAGGGTGGTCAGAGAAGCCTTCTCAGAGGAAGTATCTAACAAGCTGTAGAAAATAGAAAACACATTCCAACATTGGCACACCCAGAAGTACCAGATCGGGAAAGAATCTCTGAAATTCATGTGCTCCTAAGAATTATAAATGACATTTTTTTTATCCTTGATAATCAAGATAAATGACTGTGGCAGGGAATGTTCATTGGCTAACCTAAGAGCCATTTCCAAACTCACTCACTATGGAAGCTTAAAATCAGATATTTACTCTCCCAGCCTCCCTTGAAGCTAGGGGAAGGGTAAGAGATATAAAGGAAACCGGCAGTGGTAGGAAGAGTCTCCTTAGAAAGCTTTAGCTGTCTTAAGAGAAAAAGATAAAGTTGTCACTATCATTTTTCTCCCCAAGTCAAGCATTGAACATGGATATGATACCTGGAGCAATGACTGCCCTTTTAGGACCACGAGGCAATAAACGCATGGCTAGAAAGTGAATTTGTTAAGGATACAGGATCCGAAAAATTGCATGAATTTGCTCCTTGATGACAGCACAGCAACTAAACCAATGGCACAAATGCCAAACTGCATTCTTCTCTTTATTTATTGGAAGGGTAAGGTACTAGCAGTCAGAATTTCAGCTAAAAGATTCTAAGTTAATCCAATTCTGTAAAAAATTGCATGGTCATTTACATATGAGAGTATAAAAGTATGGGAATGAAATTCATCTGTCCTGTGTGGCATCCCATAACAGAAGCAGTCCTCAGTTATTTAAAATATGCAATAAATCCTGAGAGACTTCTCAAAGAATGAGAAAAAGCATTTATAGTTTTGAAGTTTATTATATTCTTCCAAATTAAGAAAGATAAAAACCTGAAATGGATTTGTTAGATTGAACCATTTTCTTTGGATCACAAGCACAAAGCAACTACTTTCTCAATATCCCTAGGAAAAATTTCATGTCACTGTGGGATTATAAGATAATATATTAACCAAATAAATACGGTATATAGTTAACTTAGCATTATAAATATAGTGTGATATGTGGACATCTGTGGAATAGGGTCTGAAAAAATCCCAAAATGTTTGATTATAAGAAAATAAATAAAATATCCTGAATTAACTCAAATTTAAAAAGAAGGTTATTTTCTCAATTTTTTTGTTTTTGACTGAATACAACCAACAGAATCATATGCCTTTCCGGGATGGGAATTAACAAGTTGGTTAGTGACTAATTATAATGGCTTCAATAGCTCTTTTGGAAGGTTACTGTAGAGTTGATTGCTATTTGTTTCTGATAGATCCTCTGGCTGTGATTCTCACCATGGGTGGGGGGTGATGGATATCAGAATTCTATAGGGGACTTTTTCAATATACATATGCCTACCTCACCCCAACCCCCACCCCCCCAACACGCACAGCTTCTCATCTCTTACCCAATGGGAGAATTCTAGAATGTCAGGTCAGGAAGAAGGGACCTGGGTGTACAAGATGATAAATCTTTCCAGTGATTCTGATAACCACTCCTGCCTTCCAGGAACACTGGTTTACTGGCCTTTGTTATTGATTAGATAACTTTCTGAAAGTCTTATATTGAAAGTTCATATAGAAGTCTTTGACAGTTTGAATTTGGTGAATCCAAAAATAAAATATGTTTTGAACTAATCCATTCCTGAGGTTGTGGACCCTTTGATTGCATTAGATTCGATTAAGGGACTTTGATTATATCACTTTTGATTGGACTAGTCCGTGTGGCATGACTCAGCTTGGGTTTCCGCCCTCTTACTGGAGGCTTACATAAATGGAGACACAGAAAGAAAGAAGACACACAGAAAAGGGAGTTCTGCCATTTTGACCCTGCCATTGAGAGAGAGGACTCAAGAGTCACTAGCAGCTGAAGCAGAGGCACAAAGCCCTCAGGAGGCTGGGCCCACAGAGAAGCTCAAGGCTGAAGAGACAAGCCATGTGCCTGATAGCCCACAGCTGAACTCGGGGAGAAATCAGAGCAGCCAAGACTGGGAGAGGAGGCCCAGAAAAAGACAAGCCCTATGCCTGGCTGCCCTCAGCTGGGTTCTGGAAGACAGTGAGCCTAGAGGACAAGGCAGGGATCTAGGCAGAGACCAGCAGACCCACCATCTTGCCTTACCACGTGGCAGGATGCCAGGATCACCAGTAGCGGACTTTGGTGAGAAAGCATCTATGATGGTGCCTTGATGTGGACATCTCATGGCCTCAGAACTGTAAGATTTTCCCTCATAAAATTCCCATTATGAAAGCCAAACCATTTCTGGTACTTTGCATTGGTAGCCCTGTGGCAAACTAAGACAATGTCATAGACCCATAGTTTACTAAGTGACCTATACTTCAAGAAACAATCTCTAGAGAAAAAAACACTACACCCCATTCATTCATCCTCTCAATGATCACACATGGAACACATTCTCTATGGGAGCATTGTGCTAGGAACTGGGCAACCACATCTGGAGGACAAGTGTGGCTCCTGCCAACTTGACAAGGGTAGCTCCCATCTAGCAGAGGACACAGACATATACACAACCTACCCAAATTCAGTGAGATGAACACCATAATGGAAGGATGTCCAGAAGAGGAGTTCTTTGCTAAAATTATGAGCACTTCTCCAGTCATTTTAGCATCAGCAATGGATGCAGCAACCCTGCCTGCAGATGAAGCTTGCCCTCAGGATCAGGAGTGAGTGGTAACTGGCTCATATGAGGCATCTCATTTAGGCTCTGGTTGGTGGAGAAAGTTCAAAATTATTTTTAGCCCGACACACACCAATACCTCCAGGGCATGGCCACTGCAGATGCGCATGGGCCGCGCTGACATCTGGATGAGGGTGCTTCAAGGTGACAATCGAGAGACAGACCTCTTGGATGGCCCTCTGTGCATGTGAACAGCATCACAGCTAATTGAAAAGTGCATTCTTTATAAGGGTCCAGATGACCGCAGATGAGATGGAATCGAGGATGCACATTTAGAGAGGATTGCAGGCATGAAGGTCAAGCAGGGACAAAGAACGAACTTTCTGAAGATCTGGCTTGGGAAGAGAGAGTGGCCCAGGTCTTCTGTTTATCATGAGGGGGAAAAAAAAAAAACCAAAGCTAAAATGCTGGCTGTATTTGAAGCAATTTATAGATACCCATGATTCTCTTACTCCATCCCCTGCTGTCCCCATCCCCAAACTGGGGCCTATGCAGGGCTTCACCAAGTAGAGTGCCTACACCAGCAGCACCAGCTCCACCTGGGAACTCACAAGAAAAGCAAATCCTCGGCTTAAAAGGGGAAGTGTCAGACTGTATATATGGTAGCACAATAAAAATTTTAAAAAGAATCCATGGAACTACACTACATAAATGATGAACCCTAAGTTAAACCATGGACTTTAATTCACAGTACAACTATTAAAAAGTGCTATTGTCAGTTGTAACAAATGCTCCACACCAATGCAAGGTGATGGTAGTGGGGTGGTGTATGGGAAAAATCCTGTGTTTTATGCATTATTGTTCTCTAAACCCACAACCACTCTAAAAAAAAAAAAACAAAAACAAAAAACACAAAACCTCAGACCACATCCCAGATCCACTGGATCAGAAACTGGGGATGGGTCCCAGCTTTCTGTGTCCTAGTTGGCCCTCTGGGGATTCTGATGTAGCCTGACTCAAACAACAATTGGGGCAAACAGGGCAGAAAGTGAGCACATCTTTGTGAACACAGAAGAGGAATTGCAGGCCCTGTTAAATATATATATATATATATATTTTTTTTTTTTTTTCCCCAAATTTATGTTTTGCTGTTTTCTTTTTTACTTGTGCTATAACTTTCCTTTAGTTACTGAGAGCCACACCAGCCATGGGATACTCAAGGAACAAAAGATCTTCACTTAAACTCCACTAGAAACAGAAAGCAGAGTTTGCTGCACAGGCCCAGGCACGAGACTTGCTTTAAATTTCAATCCAAAGCCAGAGAAGGATGGAGGTGGAGATGACAGTCACTGTGGCGTTGGAGACGCCGGCTGGGGCCTGGCTCTGACACTCAGCCGTGTGGCTGGTACTGGCATCGCGCCTCTCGAGTTCGTTTCCTCACTGCAAAACTGAGGGCCAGATTCCTGGCTTTCTAACAGCGCTCCCAGAATCCTCCTGGCTTATGTTCCAACGTGCGGGAGGCAAGCAGTGGGTACTGGGTTCCGCTCATATTTTGACCAAAGCAGTTTTATCACGTTTATACACCAGGCTTCTACTGAGACTTGGTTTGAACAAAGATGCCAGCCTTGAAAAGGGTGAGTGATTTCTAAGTTTCCTTGGGAGTCTACCACCTACTGTGCCATGATGTCCCCCAGTCATGGAACTTTCCTCCATTTCGCACGACTGACTAGGACCAGCAATGCTCATTCTGCGCCCCCTGAAGACCCCTGAGAAGGCTGGGGGTGGGGTGCTCCTGGCTGCCTGTGAAGCCCTGAGACTGATGGTGTCCTCAGAACACAGCTGATACACAGGACAGCCAAACTTCGTGGATGTAGGCTTTTTGTGTGTTATTGTTTTTTTACTGTATTTCCAGTGCTTTTTCGCTCCAGCCACTTCACTTGATGCCTGTTTATATTCGTTCAAGTTTGGGTCAAGATAGGCAGAACAAAAAGAGAAGGTGAGCCCTTACCTGACAAATGAAAACAATTCAATCCCCAGTCAGGCTAAGTGATGTGGGGCCTTAAAATCGTTTTTCCTCAGTAGTAGGTACTGGGCAACTTGCTCAGGTCTCCATTTAAATTTGTATTTGTGGACCCAGCTCTGAAGCTACTCTTGGTCACACAAAACAATTGTGCCCTTTCACATGTAAATTATCTAGGACAATTAAAACTACTGCCTGCGTTGCCCTCCCACCCTCCCCACAGCCCTCTCGATAAGCCCTTTTCTATCTCAACTCCCTCCTTGAAGGCCAGTTTGCAGATTTGGATACGAGA
Source organism: Tolypeutes matacus (assembly GCA_026826555.1). Taxonomy (NCBI): domain Eukaryota; kingdom Metazoa; phylum Chordata; class Mammalia; order Cingulata; family Chlamyphoridae; genus Tolypeutes; species Tolypeutes matacus. The sequence goes on from JAKSZT010054335.1 coordinate 29,611,067, forward strand.
GGAGTTCTAGGAGAATACACCACCAGCACCGGCTCTATTCCATCATCCTGACTTTTCTTCTGTTTCTAAGAAGTTTTTATCAGTGGCTGACTTAGTGTGGGACTCCATCCTGCAGACTTACTTTACAATTTCAGCCACACCAATTCCAAATGTATCTCTCAATTAAAAACAAAACAAAACACTCTGGAGAAGTGGGTAGCTTGACAATAAGACTAACAACAATCAAAGCACGAGAATGATGGTATTCATTGCACATTTTATGTGCTCTGCTCTTCTCAGTGTTTCACGTGTCCTATTTCCTTTAATCCTCACGGCAAACTCACTGGCATCCCTGTTGTACCAATGAAGGAACGGAGGACCAGCAAAGTAGCTTGCCAATTGACATGGCCAGGATTGACAAACGAGCGCAGGACACAGAGCACACAGACGTGGCTTTGAATCCTCACTCTCCCATTTGTGGGCAAGTTGCTCAACCTCTCTGAGCTTTGGCTGAGCATCTGTAGAGTGACGACAGCAACACAGACGCCTTAGGGTTGTCACAAGGGCTGGGGGTGGTGGAGGGCTCTGACTCCCGGTGGGGACTGATCTCGTGTTAGCCCCTGTGCCTAGTTGCCTCCCCTCCGCCCCCACTCTCACTGTTCTCCTGTTGCTGTTTGAAAGTGGACAGCCACTGGTGTGAGCCAAAAACAAAGAGGGCAAAGCACACAGCAGCATCTGGAGGCTCAAGTTAAGACGAATTCCTTTCATTGCACCAAAGCAGCAACTCTCTAGGATGTAAGACCCAAACCCAGTAACTGTGTTTTCAGGTAAGAAGAGGAGGTGAGGAAATGGCAAAATCAACTTTCTTTATACACAAATATATAATCCAAATGGCCTTAAATTAAGCAGAAATGCATGAAAACCACTCGAGTAGAATTTTTACTGAGATATGTAGATACAGAATACAGCTTGCAGAAACAAAATGCTTGCTCAGGGAAATAGTTTTCCTTGTGGCCCAATTGAAACCAGAAACAGCACCACAATCTATTACAAGTCAATCTTTTTTAAAAGTTTATATTTATTTATTCTATATTTTTCATTATACAAGTAATAAGTGATTAATGTAGAAAAATACAAATGCACATACACATACAAACCCATGACCAAATGATGATCAAGGTTAACATATTACCAAGCAATTCCAGATGCCCTAGATATAGACATACAAACATGAATATGTATTTTATACTAAAAAGGCATACTCTGCATAATGTTTTTATATTATTTATTTTAATAAATTTTTATTTTAGAATAGTTTTACATTTATAGATATGTGAGGGTAGTACAGCATGGTCCATAGATCCCATGACAGTTTCTCACATAGTGTGGTAGGTACATTTGTCAAAATGAATGAATCAATATCAATACATTATTATCAATTAATGTTTTATTAAATCCAGATAGCCTAAGTTTTTAATTAATTTTTTTTTTCTGTTTACTTTCTGTGTAGTTGTCATGTCTCCTTAGGCTCCTCTAGGCTGTGACAGTTTCTCAGACTTGCCTTGTTTTTGATGACTTTGACAGTTTTGAAGAGTACTGGTAAGGCATTTTGTGGAATGTCACTAAATTTGGGTTTGACTTTTTTTTTTTTTTTTCTAATGGTTAAACTATGCTTATGTTTTTCTTGCAAGGAAGACCACAAAGGTAAAATACCAGATCATCAAATCATATCAAGTATACATATTATCAGCACGATCTAGCACTGTTGATGGCACAAGTAAATCTTGATTTTTAATAAATCTACCTCGTCTTTTGCCATTTACCACAATTATTGCAAAGTCCATGCAAATAATCAAGGAATAGGGAATAATTCGCTAATGAGGTGAAAATCAGTTAATTTTTTACCATTTCTGGTTCTGAATTACTCATACTGGTCATCTGCCATGCCTGAAACCCAGCGATAATCATCACTTTGTGTTCACCAAACTAGATATTAGAGCCCCAGAGTCCTTTTATTCTTCATTGGAATTTAATAAAATGTTTTTGTCAGTTAAACATATACATAGACTAAAAATTCAAATAGATCTGCAAGGCTTATTACAAAAAAAAACAAAAACAAAACCTGTTTCCTGCCCCCAAGCTCCACATCACTCATTCCCACACATCAGAAACAATTAATTTAAAATCTTGTAGCTGCTTCTTCTCATATTTACCTCCACATTTTGAATACATGCTTAGATTCCTGTTTCTTGATTTTTGACTTCAGTTTTGTCTACTAAATTCATATTACAGATAACGACGGTTTAGTTTTCATATACTGACCCCCTGCCTTCTTATACAGGCTTTTCCTCCTCCATACACTCAATGTTGCTTATAATTTTTGAATAGGTATAAATGGTAATAGAATACCAATTTTAAAAAAATCCACAGAACGGCATTACACAAACAGTGACCTCTAAGTTAAACCATGGGCAATAGTTAATAGTACAATGATGAAAATGTGCTTTCATCAATTGTAACACATGTACCACACCAATGCAAGTTGTTAATAAAAGGCTGGTATAAGGGAACCCTCTATTTTAGGCATGATTATCCTGTAAACCCACAACTTCTATAATTTTTTAAAAAGTGAAGTATCACCATTAACCCCTGGCAGGAAGTTCATGACTGTTGGGTCATTCCAACCACCAGATGGGTTGGAAGTAAGGACACTGAGCTCAAAATAAAAGAGAATTATCAGGGATCTACCAGTGCTCGGAGGAAACAGGATGGTGGCCTCCAGGGAAGACTATGGACCTTACAGGCCAAGACCACACAGGGTGGCAGATGGCAAATTGAGGCCAGTGTGATGCAGTCTGGGATTTGGATCCCTGAAAAGACATCCAGTATATTGGGACATTGCATAACTCATGAGGAACAGAGGTGACAAGAGCTCAGGGACCATGAGCCGTGCCAAGAATTGGATTCACAATCCAAGGATGGTTGCAGAAGTGGGAATCAACACCAGAGAAAGAGGATCAACAGGAATTTCTCTAAAAGCTGGCCCCACTCCCCAAGTGGAGTAGGGAGGTGGGGGGTAAAGTGAGATCGAGGACCAAAGGAAGGTTAGGTGTGGTATTGATTCAGCCCAAGCATGTCCAGCGGTGCGTGTAGAAGGACACTCTATGAACGTGGTTTAATCTGAAGGGTAAGAATGCTGATATATGGAGCTGTTGGCTTTCTCACTGGTTCCACCAGAGGAAGGGGACTGCCCACTGATGATGAGCTCCTTATTAGAAGTATCAGGGTTGGAATTTTACTAGAAAAGGGTGGGCCAGAAACTACCAGGCCATCAGGTTTTCTTTTCATTCAGATACATTAAAAATGGCTTCTTTGATCATTTTGACTTCCTGTTTCTTTGTCCTCTATGTGGGCAGAGTGTGTTTTGGGATGTGCTAAGCATGCAAGGGACACTGTGATTAGAGACACGGAAAATAAGCAAGGAGAGACTAGAGAGGAACGTACATCGATAGCTTGTCCCCTCAAAGCTCCATAAGCTCCACAAGCACTTGAAAAAAAACTTTGTAAGTTGATGTGCAAAGATTTGACATAATGGAGTTATCACAGTCACAAATGTTAAGAAGGATTTGGGATCGCTCACTTGACATGCCATGAGTTTCTGAGGCTCTGCTTTAATTGAGTGAGCTTCCTTCCATTTAAAATTTCAGAGGCTTAATGACCCAAAGAATAGAAATTGATGAGGAAAGACATGCCACCCCTTATTTTAAAATATATTTGTCATCACAATTATTAATCTTTCTAAAATTTCCTCTCTCGGGGAGAAAAAGTACAATTGAACAAATAGTGGTTCTTCATTGTCGCCTTTCAACATGCATGCAGTCATTCATTTACTAACTCACTGCACAAGCAGTCACGAGCCAGAGCTGTTTGTGGCAGTGTGATGCAAAACTGGATAACACACTGGCCTTCTCCTTAAGAGGCCCATGGCTCATGACTTGGCTTGGGTCTGTTTGAAGCCAAAATGTACCCTGCTAAAGTGGAATGTGACAAGGTGTGAACAAGGTGCTGGACGACACAGACAACAGAATCCTCCCTTAGTGCTGCTCCTTAAAGGAAGCCTCAGGCAGCACAACCCGATCCCTTCTCAAAGGATCCACCCAGGGCAGCTGTCCTCTGTCCCCGCCAGAGGTGTGCTGGTCTCATGCCTCAGCAATTCCCTTGCCCCTGAACTCCTACTTGTTTCCTTTTCTAGCTTCTACCTACCTGCTGGCTCCTTCTCCTTCCTGTCCTCTTGGTGCCCCATGAGGTGTGCTGCGTGCCCCACTCAATATGCCAGAAGGATGCCTGGGCCTCTGCTCACAGCTGCTGCTGCAGACAGGCCTTTGCAGTCAGGCCAGTTCATAAGCCCCCGACTTATAGGATCTCAGCCCACTCCCCTATTTCATCTGCCCTGTGAGACTCAAGGATCCTTGACGCCGTGAGACCCATGTCTACCCAAGTGAAAATGTGCCATTCCGGAGTTACAATAGCAGAGCCGGGAAATTGCCCTGAATCTTCATGCCTCCCTATTGCTTGTCCTGGATTCACAGGCAAAACCACCAAAGCCATCTAGAGATCGATAAAAGGAAAGTCTTTTATTAAAAAATGACTCAAAAGAGGAACTTTTACTCATTTGCTCACTAATATACATCGAATGTCTACTTTATACCAGTCACTATGGTGGGTGTTAGTTACTACACAGATAAAGTCCTGCCCCAGTGAAACTCATAGTCTAGGGGAAAGACTGATATTAAACAAATAAGCATGCAGATAAATATATAACTACAAATTGTCATAACTACTACACAAAAATATTGGACTTTGAAGCCAGAGAGACCTGGCTTCAAATATTAACTAACTTTGCCACTTACCACCTGAGTAGCTTTGGGCAATTTACTTAACTTCCTGATCCATCTATTTTCTTATCTGTAAAATGAAAAAAATAATACCAAAGTCACTGAGTGTTAGGAGGATAAAATGAGAAAATGTGTTTAAAACACATGGTTACTTAGCACAGAGCCTAATACAAGGTAAGCACTCAAAAATGTATAACTGTTATTATTAATATTACTAATGATATTAATGATTAATATTAATAAGCAGTCATTAGTAATATTAATAATCAAATATGTATCTGGTCTGCTCTTGTGCATCCTAATTCAAAAGGATTATGAAACTGAATGAAAGATTTGAGGTATAACTGGCTATTTCTCTAATTGTATTTATTAATATAAAGCACAGGAGGATGGTATCACTTGGTATATAAATAATATAAAAGGATTCTGGGAAGAGAGAGGCACGAACAACTCCTGGATCCCCTCCCCTTTCAGTTCCAACCTGTGTGTTTCTCCTGAGTCAAGCAGCAGCTTCGGGGCCAGCCGGGCTGGGATGGGGCTTTGGCTGTGGGAATCCTGGTGGAGAAAATATATGTGGGGGGTCTTTGCCTTCTCCTGTGGGCCTGACAGTGGACCAGGGGCTGGTGTCAGAGGACTCTTGCAAGAGTCAGGCCCCTGTGGGTCCAGAGGGAGACCCCTGGGGTAAAGGCCCACACAACCTGAGTGCTCAGACTTGGGCCCCAAGGAGCTAAGTAGGAGTTGCAAAGCAGCTAAACCCTCTCTCCTGAGCCAAGGACAGAATGAGGAGCACTAGGAGCAGACAGGGGACTGCCCAGTTTCCTTCAGGGACACCGTGTAAGTTATCCACACCTTGATTGTGCCTCACTGAGGGGCAAAGAAAAATAACACTCCTAACCGAGTCTACCAGCCAGAGGAGACGGTGGGGTGGGACATTTTGGAACGGACCTCTGATGAAAGAGCTGTCAGAGGCTGTGGGATAACGACAATTTAAACAACAAAAATAATAAGAAACACTCTACGAGGTTCAAGACTATCACACAAAATTACTTTTAAAGGCAACTACCCGAGTTCCTACTAAAAAGAATCATGAGGTCAACTGGAGCAGAGAATAGTCACTGTTGAGCTTCAGATGAAATGTGTGCCCTGGTTGATCAAGAAGAAAAAATACTTCGAAGAATAAGGGAAGAAAACAAAGAGATAGAAACCTTAAGAAGAGAGACAGGGGCCAGGAAGATAGATGCAGGGGACTACCAGGTAAAAAAGAAGAATTCCAGAAGGAAAATAGAAGAAACAGTGGAGGAGGAGACAAGTATTAAATAAATACAAGATAAAAACAGATTTAGGTAGAACTGATGAATAAAGTTCCCTAACCAGGAATATTGAGGGAAAATTCCTATATAGGAGGAAGAAAGAAAAAAATCTTACAATGTTCAGAAGTAAAGGATGAATCAATTGCAAAGAGAAAAGAAATCAGACTGGTTTTTCATCTGTAACACTGAAAGCCAGAGTACTAGGGAATAAAAATCCACAGACCATACAAGGAAGAGAGAGCAATTCAACAATCTTATAGCATTCAGGGTTTCAAAGGAAAAAGATACTTAAAATTATGCAAGTATTCCATGTACCCCTCTCATGGTGAAAATATTTGAGTAGGGAATATGAAGAGAAGAGGAAGCAATAAACCTTTAAATAAACACACACACACACAAACCAATGATAATGACAGCTTATCTGGAAATGAGAAATAAAGGTTCTAAATACATATCTTTGAAATTGAAGAGACATACCACAAGGCAAAGTCAAATAATAGTCCAGAACTAAAAGTATTAAATTGGTAAGATCTAGGAGTACAGTACAGGGGTGGGTGGGAATGAACGTGACAAAACCTCACCTGAAGAGGCTGGGGACTAAAAGGGAAGGAGAGAAGAGGTGTGGAGCAACCCCAATCCTCTTAGTGAGATGGGGTGGACCCCCTGTTCCTTCCCCCACAGCCCACCCCCAACTCTCTTGCTTGGTGTTGCAGCACAGTGATTGAGCAAGCGAGTTCTGGGCCAGGCTGCCTGGGACTGAATACTTACAGGCTGTGCGAATTTAGGCAGATTACTTTGCTAATCTGTAACACAGGAATAATAATTATAGTATCTATCTCCTAAAATGGTTGGGAGCCTCAATGAACTAATTGTAAAGGGATTCCTGGCATATGGCAAAGTTACAATAAATGTCAACTATGATTAAAGTACTGCAGCAGGTAAGCTGTAAAGAAGACAGTTACCATGTGGGCGGGGGCATGGGTAGATCAATGTTTTTCCAGCTATAGCTCGGCATTTAAAGATTAACAATTAAAAAGTGAAATTACCTTGTTGTCTCAAGCCCTCAGATCAGAATGGCATGGGCATTTATATAAGCACGGCCAAATCTTCATTCCAGACAGATGCATGGTCCACAGAAAACAAAGAATGGTATTTTAAAGATGAGTTTTTCTAAGAGAAATATAAACCTTCTAGTTCACCTGCTTTTTGAATTAAGAAGAGGCTTCATCAAACCTTACGCAAGAGACAGAATAAATACTAAAATACGGGTTTGTCCTCCATGTCATCTTCAGCAAATGGCCTAGGAAGATAAACAAAGAGATAAGAATGAGGATGGATGGAAGTGGGGTAAAAGGAGAGGGGAAGAGGCAGAAGAGATATGTTTAGAGGGAAGGAAGGAAATGGAACTCCTGACCTCTCAGGGCTGGCCTGGATCTTTGCAGTCCTCTTTGCGGAGATTTTACCAGTGAGGAAAAGACTCAGAGCATTTCACGGACGTGCTATAGCGGGTTTTGCAGTCAGGTTGAATAAGCTTGATATTAGGCAAGATACTTCAAGGTTCTGAGCTTCAGTTCCCTCATAGGTAAAATAAGTCTGATGATAACAACGGCTTCCAAGGTTTGGGAGAAGATCAAATATGACAACACAGATGACGTGCTTAGCACAGAGATGACCTGCTAGAGGATGGTAATGGGGGTGAGGTCAGTGACAATATGGTGGGCCAGATTGTTATGAGTAAAGAGCTGATGGTTTGACTCCAGCCCACGCGTTTTGCATCGGGCAAGGTCTTTTCTTCTTATGAGAGAGAGAGTGGAACAGATACAAAGGAAAAAGGCTCTGAAGATGAGGTGAAGCCAGAAGCTTCTCCTGCTGGGGGCCGGGGCACCTCACAACCTTGTCACCTGCTCCTTGGGTGGCCGCGGACCCCACCCTAGCCTTGGCTGGGCTTTAGGTTCCCTCAGTGGCAAGCAGGCTGTGGCCTGCCTGGACATGGGCCTGCAGAGGGGTTGAGCCAACAAGACCCCTGTCTTCCCACCACCCACCCATGAAAAAGCCACTGAGTCCCAGGGCTCTGTCCCAGGGTCAAATGGTATTTCTCCTTCCATGGAGGAAAGCACCCAGCTTGCTAGTCAGGAAAGTTTGGCTTCTATGCAGAAATTTCTATTTTTTTTTCAAGGTAAATTATCATGGACCAAGGTTCTTTCTGTACAGCCCCAAATCCTCTTTAATGCTTGTAGCAATTTGGCATTATTTATGAATTCCAAAAATAGATACTGGATTATGTTTGTGAACTGTTCTTTTTCTCTGGGCCTATTAGATTATATTGGATTCAGAGGTTCACTTGATTAAATTATAATTAGGGCTTTGAATTGGGCCACGTCAGTAGGACATTGAGTCCCCACCCCCTTGGTGGGTGGGGACTCACAGAGTAATCTTCATGGTAGAGAAGAGTGTTGGAGTTTTAATGCTGGAGCCCCGGGAAGTAAGCACACAGAGGAGCAGAGCAGCTGAGCCTGGAGAGAATCGAGTCCCGGAGAGAGAAACAGAATAAGTCACCTGATAGTCTACAGCTGGCCTGTAGAGAGAGCAGGGCAGCTGAGCCTGGAAAGAAGCCCCTGGAAGAGAGGACCCAGGAAGCCTGAACTCTTAGCAGACGTCGGCAGCCATCTTGCTCCAACACATAGCAACAGACTTTGGTGAGAGAAGTAACTTATGCTTTATGGCCTCGTAACTGTAAGCTTCTACCCCAAATAAATACCCTTTATAAAAGCCAACACATTTCTGGTATTTCGCATCAGCACCCCTTTGGTTGACTAATACAATGTTATATAAACTTGAAAGTATATAGAAAGCAATTCTCTGAACAGTTCCCGTAAGCCCCCCTTTTAAAACTGATTTCTCTGAGGGCACCAACCAGTCTTCTACTGCACAGGAGAGTACATGTTCATTCCCTTTGCACTTTATGGGGAGCACACTTCATGTAGGAGACGCAAGATTTATAGGTTATACAGCGGTTCACCTGTGTGAGTTTTTCTGACCTCTATTTTTTCCCTTCTTTCTACCTTAATCTTCAAAACAAACAAAACTCAAAACCCACACCAAAAATCTAACTCCCAAAACATAGCAAACAAAAATCAAATAAAAATGCAAACCCCTTCTATCAGGAGATTGAGAGCCAACACACAAATATGCACACGGCCCTGTGGGGTTTGTTTAGCCACATCATATAATGCAGAAAGTTGCCATGTTAATAAACAGTTTTATGTCAACAGCTTGGCAGTTCTCAGAATGAGTTCTCTTTTCAGAAATAACCAACCGGGTGATAATTCTCGAATCACCTGCACCATGAGCCAGGAGACATTTGAGCATCAAGTTGGGCTTGTGGCATTTGCGAGGAAGACTGCCAGGATAATACCTGACACGCAGGGAGATGAAACGCAGAGAAATGGCTCCTGCTGGGCCGGGCTGGAGAAAGCCCAGCAGGTGTGGGCGCCGAGGTGTGGAGGGCGGGGAGAGAGTGATGGGGAAACAGAATAATTGTCGTGAGCTCAAAAATGACAGTTTGGCCTTCAGATTTTTTTTTTTTTTTTTTTTTTAAGATTTTATTTATTTATTCATTTATCCCCCCCTTGCTGCTTGTGCTCACTGGGTCAGCTAACCACGCCATGCGGGCGGGCTTGCCTTCACCAGGAAGCCCCGGGAATCGAACCCGGGGCCTCCCATATGGTAAACGGGAGCCCTACTGATTGAGCCACAGCCGCTTCCCTCAGATTATTTTTTGCAACCTGTTTGCCATCCTGTGGATTTGATGTACCTGGTGGCATGAAACCATATCCAACTGTAATTTAACTGTAATTCTGATCCCTCTTGTAATTGCCAAGCAAACAGGGCCAGTCCCTCCTTCAGAATTACCTCTTCTTTAAAGCCTTCCTTGATAAGGTACCATCAGGTTCAGTCACTTCTACCCCCCGCAGAACTTGTATATCTGTCTACCTAAAGCACTCATGCTTCAATATTATATATTTCTGTTTCTCTTTGTCTGGGATAGAAGTACCCTTAGAATATTTTCTTTACATACAAAATTAATTCCTGCACCATGTTCTGCCTAAAACACTTTAAACATTCAAAGATCTCAATAAATGCAGTTGATAAATTTTGACTCTGTGTGAAGGACATGATTTTTATTCGAGTCTACTAGGAATAGAAATAATCTACCTCAGGTATATGAATGAATGATTTTAAAACAATCCATCATACTTCTTTTTTTCTGGATTCAACTCCTTTATGAGTATCTCCATTAGTGAGTGCAGAGAATCTGAATGAAATACGGCTTCCTTCCCTCTTCCTCAAGTGCCAACAGCTTCCGGGAGAGAAGGCCAAAACTAGATGCCAAAGGCCCCTGCCCAGCAGCACCTCACGATACCAACTCGATGTGAAAGGTGGATTCTAACAAAATTTGCAATTGGCTTCACTTCTGGAAGTAGCCTCAGTGAACCTTTTCCTTCAGTGTGTTTCCTGGCACTAGGATGGAGTAAACTGGATTCATGTGGGACTAAATGGTTGACCAATTGTATTAGGTTTGGAAATAAAAATGTTGGTCAGCATTGGTACCAAAGCTAGAATGACGTAGAATTTTAGGTAGACGTAGAGCTCTCATTTGCCTGTTTGCTCTCTGATGAAGTCCCTGCCCTTCTGCTCTGCCCTCTATCTCAGGGAACTACATTTCCCAGGTTCCCTTGCCCTCTGGCTTCTGGGTAGTTTTGGCCAATGGAAAGCATTGATAGGCAGGGAACAGGAATCCAGGGTATTTCTTTCTGTGCACCACTGACCCCATGCTCCCTGCTGGGGGTGGCACCTTGACAGCAGGGGCTGTATCCCAGAATCTGGGATTTTTGCCTCTTTTGGACAGACCAGCCTCTGTCCCTTGGCCCTCGCCCCTGGGGGAGGTAATAGCTTCCTGCAGTAGCCAATCCAGAGGTCGCTCCTCAGCTTTTCCATCACCTGTGTAACCAATGCCCAAGATTAAATTAGCTCTGACTGAGATACCTAGACTGGCTTCTCTTCTCCTCATTGGGCCCTGTCTCATACAAGGATGAGGTCCAGAGAAGCAGAGTAATTTCCCTGAGTTCACACTGCCCGGTAGAAGTGGATCCAAGACCCCAATCTGAGTCTCTTGACAATCAACCTGTACTGTGTGGACTGTGGTCTATGAAATTGGGCTAATTGTTAAATAGCTAATTCACCTCTTATCCTTACCCCATTTACATCATTTACCAACATGAAAATGGAGTATATATATATATATATATATATATATATATATATTCCAAAGACTTCATTTTGGTTAGTAAAAATGCAATGCCAGGGATTCTTTTCGATGAGAATATTAGAGATTTCTTGTTGCCATTTTCACTCTGCCTCCCCAGTCCTCTGGTGATTGTGTTTGAGCAGAATAGTGGTCTAAGGAGGTTGTCGGGGAGCAAAGGGGTGAGAAACGAGGCCTGGACAATAGGGCAAACTGAAGAAATCGCCCCCCCCCTCCCTGAATAATCAGTCTCAGGATTTTTTCTTTTTTGACAATGCAGTCAGTAGTCCTGACACCCCCAGGCTGCCAGGCACCGGCAACGGAAACCCTCCGCGCAGCAAATGGGGCTGGCTGTGAAAGACCACCCACCGCTTCCACTCAGCTCCTGGTGCCCCTCCACCCTGACCTGGTGAGACCCCCTCAAGGGGCGAGAAGAGAGTTCAGGCTCCAGGACCCATTTAGTCTCATCTGCTCTGCAGAGCCTGAAAACAGGGGAGCTAATTAGTGCCTGCCAATGAGGGTGCTAATTAGACACAACCATGGTGCTGTGGGTTTGGGGGGGTGGGGTTCCATTTACCTGGCAAGGGCTTTTTTTCCTCCTTTGAGAAAATTCAGCAGTGTGTGAACAAGGAGTTCTGATTTAAAACGGGACTATAACTTTGAAGCTGACGGCAGAAAAGTGAGGAAATGATCTGATCTCCCTTTATTCAGAGTTTTCCAGTCAGAATCAATACACTGGGGCAGTGCCCCCAGCATAAGCAGGGGCTCAGCAGCTCAGCAGGGAAGAGTCAGCAGCAGGCACAGTGAGTCAGGGTGACCAATTTTACCCAAAGATAGGCTTTCGAGTCTTGCACTGATTTTTAGGGCTGGGAATATGTCATACGCCTTTGAAGACCTTAAAAAAAAAAGATTATATGTCATGAAGGAAATAAAAAATGAAATCACACTGAGATGCTACTATACGCTTTCTAGAATGTCAAAAAATTAAAAACACCAAAAGTTGGCAATGATGTGAATCAACCAAAATCCTCTGGTATGAACGTAGCTTGGACAATCACTTTGAAAAAATGTTTGGCAGTTTCTTACAAAGTCAAATACATGTCCATCCTTTGACCCAACAAGTCTATTCTAAGGTATTTATTCAAGAAAAAGGAAAACAGATGTCACAAAAAAAGCTTGCAAGCAAATATGCAAAGCAACTTTATTCACAAGAGCTAAAAATTGGAAAGAACACAAATGTCCATTAACAAGTGAATGCATAAACAAAAAGTGGCATATCTATACAATGAAATACTACTCAGCAATGAAAAGGAATACATTGCTAAATACATGCCACAATATGAGTAAATCTCAAAAATACACTGAGTGGCAAAATCCAGACACAATAGTATACAGCACATGATCACATTTACCTGACCTAAAACAGGTAGAACTAGTCTCAGGTGGAAAAAAAATCACAACAGTGGATGTCTGGGGGGTGGCAGGAATTAACTGGGAAGGACCTGAAGGGACTTTGTGGAGAGATGAAAATGTTTTATATCATGCTAGGGAGGTGGGTTATGTGGGTGTATCCATGTGTAAAACTTTTAAAGCTAAGACTGGTTCATTTCAGTGTGTGTAAATTTTATTTCAAAGCAAAAAGAAAAAGAAAAGTCCTCTCAAGAGGGTATTGTACTGGATACCTTAGAAAGGAAAGCAGAAATCTCAATAAAGTGGATTAATAATCCAATCACATGCTGGAGTTTTTAGGTGTACTTCCAGAGACTGGCGCCTCTGACCTACCTATGGGCCAGCTGTGCCTGGAATCTTGGTGGAGCTGCAACTCCTACCCTACAGCTCAATGGACTCATCCAAGTCACCTGGCTAGGAGACGACGATGGGTAACGGCCATCCCAGGGAATGGGGAGGGCCTGCATCTGCAGGCAGGATCATCCCACCCACCATATCCATGGGATATAAGCCCTCTCTCACTTGGAGGTGGAGTAGACATCACCATCCCAGTCTCCTCAGGATTGGGGGAAGAACTATGGACTAGAGTGGACTTAATGGTATTCTGTTGTACACATATTGTGATTCTAGCAGTGGAAGAAATTATAACAGTGAGGTGGAGCCGGTGGCCACTGGACACTTTCGGGGCAGGGAGGGGAAGTGCAGTTGAAATACAGGGTTTTTTTCGGGACTTGGAGGTTGTCCTGAGTGCCGTTGTGGCAATGGATGTAGGCCATTTTAAATCAGCACACACCACTCAGAACTGTGTGGGAGAGAGTGTGGTCTACGGTGTGAACTGTGGTCTATGGTTGATGGCAAGGCCCCAGGATGTGTATATCCATTGAGGGTGGTGGGCCACACTAATGAAGGATGTTTGTGTAGGATTTTGTGGGAGGTGTGGGAGGTGGGGAACATGGGAATCCCTGTAATTTCTGTGTAATATTTAGGTAATCTAAGCACCTTTAAAAAAAAAAAAAAATATATATATATATATATATATATATATATATATATATATATATATATATATATAATCCAATCACAGATGCATAGTGAGAGCTGGCAGTGCCTAGGCAGAGATTTCCTGGCGGATAGGACATCAAGAACAAGAAAGAAGCAAGAGGGGGCAGATGTGGCTCAAATGGTTGGGTGTCCGTCTGCCATATGGAGGGACGTGGGTTCGATCCCCGGGACCTCCTGGTAAAATAAAAAATAGAGAGAGAGAAGGCGCATGGGCTGCCAGGCTCTGTGTGCCAGTGAGCCGCCAGGCCCCGGGAGCCATGCAGCAAGATGGTGACGCAACAAGAGAGAGACGCAGGGGAGAGACAAGACAAGATGCTCTGAAAGCTCCGGAAGCCAGGAGCCGAGGTAGCGTAGGTCTCCTACATTGGAAGTCTCCAGGATCGAATCCTGGTGAAGACTGGAGGAGGAAGATGAGAAGAAATAGTAGAAAACAGACACAGAGAATTGCCCAACGAATGGACACAAAACAGCAAATGGAGAAGGGGGGGGTTTAAAATGGATAAAGTAAATAAATAAATCTTTTAAAAAAAAAAGAAAGAAGCAAGAGGCATCATGGGCACAGGCCCACTTATCACCTATGTGCACTGTGAAGCGAAGCACTTGGGGGACGGGCGGAAAAGACTGGGGGGTTGACAAAAAATGCTCCCTGACATAGACTATCATCAGTTATCAAGCAATGCCCGATGTGGGACTCCTTTCTTTGCTGTGAATACTGCACCAGATGACCAGCGGGCTTGGAGAGGGGTGTTGGGTGGGCTGGGACTCAGGGGCATCAAGCCACGCCCAGCCTGTAGGAGCCCCCACCATTTGCAAAGCTTTGGGCAGGAAACAGGAGGTCTCTCCAAACACTTGAAGTATAGGAACCAGCGCACAGGGAAGTTTTGTGGAAAACCAGGCTCCAGTAAAGAACTTGTGAAGGAAAACAAGAATGGTAATAATACAGCCTTTTTTGTGTGTGGGCAGGAATGGTAACCTTTGAGGAGAAGTGTGTCCAGGCCTGACACCTGCCCTACCTTCTCCTGGGCAGTGTACAGAAACCTGCCCTGAACCGGGGTGCACGTATAAGTGAAGCTGTCTCTGACACCCACTCACGGAACTGACAGCTCAAAGGGCTGGTGCTGAGGAGAGTGACAGCAGTGGTAGCAGTGGCCATACACTGTGTAGGTGGAAAATCGTAACAAGACCTAATATTTAGGAAGCTTCCCCCTCTCAAGAAATGCTCCCCTAAATCCTCCAGCTCATTGATAAGGAAACAACTTTAAATCGGTAAAACAACTAGCTAATGGCTGCCTATTTCACACACAGACACAAAAGGCCAATCTGTCTCCACTGCTTACCTGACCTCACATAATCTGGTGCCTGATTCCCTCTCCTAACTCATCCCAAGACATTCTCTCTCTCCCTTCCAACACTGTCCAAACTCACCGGCTGTGGTAGGCAGAGAGCTGAGAGGGCCCCTGGGTGGACATCCTGTCCAGTTCCGTCCCCTGCCTGTGGGCAGGACTGTGAATGGGATGGACATCACTCTGGTGATGAGGCTACATGATATGGCAAAGGTACTAGAACAGTAACCCCAGTGATTATGTCACATTATATGAGCCTGGGAGGGGGACTCTCCCACTGCCACGTCATAAGAGGCCCATGTGGGCCTCTAGTGGTTAGCAGTGACTACTGGTTGCCAGTCAGAAAGCAAATGGCCACCTCAGTCCTACAGCCTTTCAATTCTGACAACCTGAATGAGCTTGGAAGAGCTCCCTGGGCTCCAGATGAGAACATAGCCTGGCGTACATCTTAACTTCAGCCTCGTGAGGCCCTGAGCAGAGAAGCTGGCTCCACCGTGCCTGGACTTCTGATTTACAGGCACCGTGAGATAATAGTGGGTGTTGTTTCAAGCCACTAAGTTTGTGGTTATTTGTTATGCACCAGTAGGGAAAAAAATACACCAGCTTTCTTCTGATTTTCACTTACAATGATGTCTTCCTTGCCACTGAGCTTTTGTACATGCTGTGTTCCTTTCAACCCCACACTCCACCTTCCCCAGTGGTTTCCCTCTTGCCCTTCAATTCCCTACTGAAATGTACTCTTTTCAGAAAGGCATTTTCTGACCTTCCTCCATAAAGAAAGCCCTCCTCCTTACCACACATGCTATTGTTCTCCATCACTGCTCCACCTTGTTTTCCTTTAGACTGCGGACCACAGTTTGTTCACTTGTTTATTATTTGTCTTCCTCACTAAAATAAAGGTGAGAGTAGCCCACATTGGCCCTGCCCACCACTGTCACCCTGGGGCCTAGCGCCTCTTAAGGGGTCACCTTCCGGAGCTGCCCATTCAGACTGACAAGTGAGGGGGGTGGATGGACTCTTGGCCAGCAGTGACTGTTCAAATGCAGTAGGAACAAAAGGAAAATTACAGGAGAGAAAATTGATCATCAAGCTAATCTTTAAACAAGTTTCCTCTCTATAATCTATTTTGATTCACATAAAATCCCATGAGATTGGACACGTGTTTAAATACAGGAAATCCAGGGCCCAGAGAAGTCAAATAACCATCTATTCAAGCCATGATTTCTTCACCCCAAGTCGCAGTCTCAGAATTCCAGTTGGGGAAGTAGAAAGCTGGGTGAAGGTTGATGAGAAAAAGGTAAGACAAGACTGGTCCAGTCCAGCAACTGGGCTGACGCCCTTGTTCTCTAGACAGTGCTGGCATGGGGGTTTGGGGGTTTGGGGGCTTGTGTGAGAAAGTGAGAAAGGCTTAGGGGTTGTGGGCTGGTTAGGGGGTAGTTCTAGTCCACCAGAAGCAATTTTGATCCACGCTTTTTCCTCTACCTATATTCAGGATACCAGCTAAGAACAAAGGCTTAGAGTTCCACAAGGTGTGTGGACCTTAGAAAATTCCTAAACTGCTCTTTGTCTTTTTTTTTTTTTACTTTATTTTATATTAGCAAACAGGAATAGCAATAATAACTTCAAAATAGCATTGCATAAGGACTGAATGAATTAATTAAGATAAAGTGCTTATGATAGAGTACTGCCCAGAGCAGTGGTTCTCCAAGTGTGGTCACTGGACCAGCTGCTCCTTCACCTGTGAGAGCTGTAGGTCCTTGGGCCCCACACAGACCTACTGAATTGGAAACTCAGGGACGGGACTCTGCCATCCATATTTTAACAAATCCTCTAGACAATTCTGATGCAGCTTAAGTTTGAGAACCTCTGGTTAGAGTGAGTACTCAGTAAGTACTGATGACTACAATTAGTGCTAGTTTGACAAGTATTGTTTCAAGACTCCTTGAGAAGTAAAAGATGCAAACTTCAGACCCTTATTTCCTAGGGCAGAACCCTGGTTGCCTTGCTGGGGAACAGGGAAGGGAAAGATCTGATGCTGATACCTGCTGTCCCCCGAGGGCCCCGTTTTCCTCAGTTGGAAGCTGAGTGGGCTGCACTAGAGGGTCCCTGAGACCCCTCCTCACTCTGGCAGTGTGTGGCTTTGTGCTTTTTTCAGAACTCAGAATTCTGACCTGTATACTTTGTGAAGGCCAAAGACAAAGGTCACCAAGCAGGGTAGCCAGTCCATGATCTTTACGTGGGCCGTCCAGAGATGATCTTTAGAAATGCTTTTCAGTCTCCCTATGCCAGCACTTCAAAAACCAGAGTCAACTCAAAATGCTGCTCTCAGATACTTCTGGAGAATATAGAAAATTTCAAATGTCATCCACCCAGAATCCACCGTAAATCTTAGTGATGTATTTATATAGATGATTTTGTTTTAGATGAAAGTATTTGATATACCATACAAACTGTAATGCAATCAAAGCAGGAAGCACTCACTCTGAATTAGCCATTTTGATGTATTATTCTAATAGGGTATTATTTTTAAACTACCACAATATTTTAATTACATTCTCAGCATGAATCATTATGTACCTTAGTGAAAAAGCACTTCTGACTATAATTGCACACTGCAGTCCCATGTTATAGTCAGTGAACTTAAATCCTGAAATGGATTGACATACAGAATACTGATCAACAGCTGCTCCCACCAAGTACCTTTGTGAGATGTAGCTTGACTTTTCTTGCAAGGTGCTTTCTTTGCCATCCTTCTTTTTTTTCTCCCCTGCCTCCCCCCCACCCCTTTCATTCAACAATATTTATTAAACACCCATCAAAAGCCAGTCATTCTTCTAAACCCTGGGGACACGAGCAAAACTTCATGCCCTCACAGAGCTTACATTCTAGTATAGGAAACACGTTCTTAACAATGAATCAGTAAAATACACAATCTGCCAGATATTGATACCTGCTACATAGATAAATAAATCAGAGAAGGGGCTAGGGAGCCACAGGGAGAACGGGGGTCAGCGGAAGAGTTGCAATTTTGAAATGGTTGACTAGGGAGGCCTGACTGAGAAGGTAACATTTGAGCAAAGACATTCAAACATCACATTGGAGGAAACCTTGCTCCTCTTCCTACCAGATTGAGGAACACTATGAGGTTTGCTTCCATTTCGAAACCTCATTGCAGAAAACAACCAGGGCAACCCAGAACTGCTCCATCAAAAGGCACTTGAGTAAATTTTGAAACATCTGGGGATTGGAAAAGGACACCTCTCTCCCGTATTATTACCCATTTTCCTGTTCCATTTATGGGTGAATATTAAGGCACTTAAAGGACAGCCATAATAGAGGTGACAGTGGTCTGTGTACAAAGAGTCAATGGCAGTTCAAACAGCCCAAGGATGTAATATTCCTCGATGCAGCCTTCAGCAGTCATTGCAGCCAAATTATGTGTCATTTCCTGAAGTGCAGTTCCTCCTAAAACACGAGTTGAGATTCTCTCACGTGCTTTTCACATAGCAATGTGCAGTCAGTTCAAGGAGAGTTCAGAGGTTGGTGCTTTCTTTGCTGGAACATCTCTGGGTTATTGCTTCGAATGACAGCCACCAGAAATGACACTTCTGGGCAGATAGGGTTTTTTCCTCTGAGCAGAAGCAGCCCTCCAGGGGCTTACTGTGAGTCAGAGAAGGCCAAGGGTCTGCCCATCCAGAGTGCCAGGTGTACCCGGTGTACCCGGATGGGGACCAGGGACATCTTCCTGGTGGGCTCTTCAGCCTGGAGAGGGGCCCGAGGAAATGCTGACATAAACTGCTCTGCAGCACCTGGCATGCCCTCCTCTGGGCTCCACCAGCACGTGCGGACTACAGCGCTTTAAGTATCCACCCAGCCACTAGACGCTAGGCTACTTGAGGGCAGGAGCAATACCTCTCTTACTTTTGTATCCTGCCTTAGTATCGTTACTCCAGGTGCCTCCCTTGGAGATTCTGGCCCAGGAGATCTTAGGTGGAGCCTGGGAAACCTGCTTCTAATAATGGCCTGGGTGAATATTATAAGGAAAATTTAGAAAAGCTGATATATTGGACAACACTTCCAAACTGTCAAGCAGGTTTAAGCCATCTATAAACTCTAGCCTAGGGCTAGGCTATTCCCAAATCGCAATGGCACCTTTGTGTGTGTGTGTGTGTATGTGTGTGTGTATCTTTTTTCAGAGAAGGAATGTGAGTGGACAGCTCATGGCCTGCTACTCTGGAAACACTGTCAAGGGACATGGCGCTAGATGGAGGGACCAGGGGGCGTTCCTGGCCTCCTTCATGGGGAACCCAACTTGGGACCACTCCAATGTGAGATAGCAATACCAGTTTTAGAAACACAAGGAGAAGTGGAGAATGGAGGTGATTGATTTTGCTACTAAAGAGAATACTAAAAAGCCACACACTTGGGGTGAAAGAGTTATGAAGGCACAAAATCTCCAGGTAATTGGTCAACTTTCTATTTTTCTTTCTTGGTGTACCCCAGTATAAAAAGAAGAATCCAAATTCCCCATCTGGTGGAATGCAAGGAAAGACAGTCTTCTATCCACACTAAAGTCTGAATGCCACTTTCCCGGCCAGGCCAGCTTTCAGTTGACATAGGTAGGAAGGAAGCTATCATAACTGACAGGTTTCATCACTCAGGAGGTGAGATGCGCTGGCCAAGTTTCAAGCAGCCCTGACTTTGGGAATGGATAAACATAGGTTTGTATCTTGCTCTGCCGGGTGGAAATGTGGGCAAACTATTTACTTTTCTAAGTCTCAGTCTCCTCATCTATAAAATGGGAATAATAAGACCCACCTCATACCATGGTTATGAGAATTAAATGGGATAACATGGTAAAGTGTTTAGTACAGTGACAGGCAATTGCCACGGCAATATTGTTGTTATTTCTTTCATCCATCCATTTATTAATTCATTAAAAATATTTACTCGGTATCCTAAGCACATTATATTTACTTTGACTCATTCGGTCTTCACAACAACCGTGTGAAGTGTTGTTACTATTATCCCCCTTGTACAGATGAGAACACTAATGCTCAGAGAGGTTGTTTACCTCCTCCACGTCACCCAGCTTGTACGTGGCAGATCTGGATTTGCAATCAGATGGGCTGATTCCAGAGTCCATATTCTTGACCACTGACCCCATTATGCTCCAAGTCGTGGAACTACTGTCCCATCACCCCAGGCAGAGTTAGGACACTGGAGGACACTGCAGAATCAGGACACTTGCCTCCCTACTGGTTACAAGGCCTCTCAAAGCAAGGAAAGACATCGATTACCTGTGGCTGGGAGGGGTGTGCAGCTGCACCATTTACCTTCTCTGTGTCCCGCTTACAGAAAGTCCACAGTAGCTATTTACATGGGTGCTGGTTTCTGAGTGAGCCCAGTGGGATGGAACAGTTTTCTTTTGATGGCGCACAGCTACAACATTGAACTGCTTGGGACAGGGTTCTATTTTCATGGCAATTTGCACATGTCAATGACCTGTTTTCTTTCTGAGAAATAGATCTATAATAGACATGCATGGAGTTCCATAGTTCTCTAGTTCACATAGCTGGTTAGTGGTGGAATATGGAACCCAAGTCCTTGGACTTCAGTGTTGATGGTCTTGCCCTGACCACACATTGAAGGTGGAGGGTGGTCAGCCCAGCTCTGCAGGGCTCAGTACTCCCCGACACTGTTGGGAAGGGTCTCGGGCAGGGAGGGCTGCTTCTGAGCAGTGTTTTGGTGACAGGGGTACAGCTGTGGGTGCTCGGTGATGCCATGTGGGATCCAGCACCAAGGGCCCAGTGATTCTAAGGATCCCATGTGCATGTGACAACAGTCACATAAAAGCATTCCTCAAATTTTAGGGGACCCCAGGTGACATATTCAAGGTCATGCAATGCATTATCTATAAACCTGATCAGATCTTATATTTCTTAATGTTTTTTTTTTTCTTTCTTTCTTTATTCTCCCTTCTTCCTTAACCAGGAAACAAAGACAGCTTCTGCTCCTTTGCTGCCCATCTTCCTGGTGATGGTCTTTGGGGGTTCAGAGTTCTTTGTTTTCCCACCCAGCCTGTGCCAAGACTTGTAGCCTGGTGCACTCCTCCCAGACACTGCCTTTCTAGTCACACTCCAGATCTTTCCCTCACCTAGCCCAGTACTTCCCGCATCTACTCCTTGCGGCTATCCCCCCTTCCCACTGCTGACCTGGGGCTCGGCTTCTTGAGGACTGCCTTCCCCCCAGCTTGCCCTCATGGTAAGTTCCCAAGGCCAATGCCTAACTCAGCATCATTCTGCTGGTTTCTTCTCTACTCTCCTTGGACAATAGAGATAACTAAGGGCAGACACAGAACCCTACCTTTGGCCCACGTGTCCTGCGGCCAGGCTTTCCTTGGGGCAGTCCACTGTTTGACAGTGCTCCCTTTGTCTCTTCCCAGGGGCTACTGCACATTTCCTTACTCGTCTTAGACTCTGCATCGACCTCCCCCATCTATCTCCCAACCACTTTCTGAAAATACGGAGGTTAATGAGGGTGAACACCTTTATCTCACTTCATCTTTATCTTTACTTTGCATGCCTCTGTTTCCACCTGCTTTTCTTTCATTTTCATATGCTTTTCTCTTAGACAAGTAGTTTTACCTGGTCCCTAAAAAATGTCCCATCCCTTCTTCTGTTATACCCTCTACTTACCTCCCAAGAGATCCTTCTCCATTTCTGCAGTTTCTCATCCATCTTCTGCCACTACAGTTTGTCTTGTATCATTAGATTTTTCTCTTTTGCTTTCAAGCCTAGCTCAAGCCTCACTTGCCTTAAAATACATGCACGCACTCACTTGCACACTTTCGCTGTCACACTTTGCTGACTCTAAATTCATTCTTTCTCTTCCTCTCATCAATCCATTGATTGGACTACCTTTTAACGCTCAGTTCATTAATTCACAAAGGAATGAATGTCAGCAGGCTGCTAGGTGCTACATCTGCCAAGAAGTGGTTTCTGTCCTCATGGAACTAGTCTGTTTCCTCTGGATATACTGCTTTGAGAATGTTTTCTCTCTCCTACCCCTCAGGCATACAAATTTTGTGCTGTGGGCCAGGAAGCTGTGGTGGAATTTTTAAACTATAAAATAAAAAACTCTTGATTTGCCTTTTCTATTGTTGCTAGGCCTAGGAGATTGAGTTTGGAACTCTGAGAGTTTCACTTAGATTTTTAGTACCTTTTCCACCTCTCATTCTTCTCCTCTTGCAATATGTGATCTCATGCCTGCACTTGTCTTTTTCTCTGATGTGACATCCCATGCAAACCTGATAAACTGGATGTCAGTGGGAGGGTGAGGTATCCCTGAGATCTCTCTCAATTGCCCAATTTTCACAAAAGCACCGGAGGCCTAGAACAGCAGCAGCTATTGATTGAACACCTACTATGTGCCAGGTACAGGTAAAGGTGTTTAATAATCCAAAGGCAGCTGAAGCTCAGATGAGCAAAGTGATCTGCCAAGGCAGTTGGGCTAGAAGGTAATAGACCTGGATGGAACCCCTTTGTCTCTGTCTGATTCACAAGCTGCTCTCCCTCCATAACACTAAACTGCTTCCCAGTGGATGGCAACTCATGGAAGTGATTTGACAGAATATCAGGGTTTGTTTAATTTTACTACTATTACTTTAACAATGTCCACTCACCCTCCCAACCTGTCACGCTCAATCTCTAATCTCATTCTTAAATATTTGAATATTGATTCAGCATTCTTCTCAGATTTCTTGAACAGAAAAGAGTGCACTTGCTTTGACCTTATTTAGAACTTTCTAGTTTATGAAGTATTTTCACCTATTCCAGCTCATTAGAATCTCCCCTTAACCCTGTGAAGGATGCAGGGCAGATATGTTCCAGCTTTTCTTATATGAATCAGGCTCGTGGAAGTGAAGTGACATCCCTGGTAATCCTTACAGATGTAACTAAAACCCAAACTTGGTTCTTCTGGTCCAGTAACTTTTCCTTTGTACTCATGAGTGATGAATAACTATTGATTGACTAGAAAGCACATAACAACAGCTTCCAAAATGGAGTTAGCAAAATAGAATGATACTGTGGCCGACTCTGGACTATTTGCTTAGCCTCTATGCTCTGTAAAGAAGAGGTTGGACTAAATAATTTCTCAAAGTCTCTCCCAGTCTTAAAATTCTATCATCTTATGGTTCTGATGCATGAAAGAAGATCCAGAATTGATGACAGAGCCACTCAGAACAAGAGACAAATATTTCAGGTTATAGATTGCATTGTGCCCCATAAAAAGACAGGTTCGAGTCCTAACCCCTGGTCCCATGACTGTGACCCTATTTGGAAACAGGATCTTTGAAGATGTGATTAGTTGGATTAGGGTGGGCCCTAAATCCGATATGACTGATGTCCTTGTAAGGAGAGGAGACTGGACACAGAGAGACAGAGGGGCCACCACATGATGAAAGGATTGCTGGCAAGCCACCACCGTGAGCCAGGAGAGAGGTATGCAGCAGGTTCTCCTCTACAGGTTGAAGAGGGAGCATGGTCATGCTGGCACCTTGGCTTTGGACTTGTAGTTTCCAGCCCTGTGAGACAATAAACTTCTGTTGTTTTAAGTCATTCAGTTTGTGGTAATTTGTTACCGCAGCCCTGGGAAACTAAGACAGCTCATATGCTTAATTCCCAAGTCCTTTAGTCCTCCGGGGAAGGAATACTGGCAAGCGAAGAGAGAGCGAGAGAATGAGGATGATGTTGGACCGCTTATAAAACCCCACTTCACCACGCAGTCTATAGCTTTAAAAGCAAACACGATCAAAAGTACAACAGAAATTGTGCCACAGAAATAATCATGCTTTAAGGCCATGATGCTAAGTTTGTGCAGTCTACAAGGATAATTTGCATTCTAAGTGATTATTACCGGGATACACAGACCCTGACCTTTTATTCTCGCCTCCTCCTCTTCCTCAATGAGGGTTTTATGTAACTGGGGTTATGATAGCGTGTGGGTGTGAGATTAGCATGGTGGCTGCTAAATAAAAATGATGTGTAATGCCTTATTAATTAGAACAGTGCCATGGTGTTTTCCTGATACATTTCAGTAATTCTAAGAATTAGAAATATCTGTTCCTATCTAATACTTCCCTCCCACCCCCCCTTCTTTCCTTTTAGCTACCCATATTCAGGAGGATCACTTCTTGGAATACGCAAAGCTAGGAGAAAAACAAGTGGTGCCTTTTTGTTCTCCCTACCTACAGTCCCCCCACTCCCCCACCTTAGGGCTTGCCCCACACATGAGGGTCAGGAGATAAAGCTGGCCTCCCAACTCCCCTGCCTAGCTCTCCACTTTTTCCCTCTACCTGTGGTCACCCAGGGGATTCATTCCATTCCCTGCCATCTACTCCAACTAATTCTCATTTGGGGGCAAATAGCTGACTCACTTCTCTGTATTATATCACTAATGAGGCTCAATACTGCCTCTTCTAGAAGCATTTAAAAGATTGGTCTGCAAATGGAAGAAGGATTTCGAAGCACAGATGGTACGTGGGGCCCCTGAAATCCCATGATGTTGGGATCACACTAATTTGTAAGAAGCCAGCCTGCTGCACCACCACTGCTTCCAGCAGCTCCCTAGAAATTGGTGAGCTTTGGGGTATCCATGCTTTCCTGCTCCATTATAGCCTCGGAGCCCTGCACTTCTAGTTTTAAATGGGTAATAAGGTATCGCAGACATTTTTAAAAATTTATTTATTATTTTTTAAAGAGGTACTGGGGATTGAACCCGGGACCTTGTACATGGGAGGCTGGCGCTCAACCACTGAGCTACATCCACTCCCAGATCACAAGTATTTTGAAGGTGAGGACAGTGGAGCTAAAATGATTGGGTTCATATATGACTCAGCCACTTATGAGTTGAGTGATCTTGAAGTTACTTCTCTGTGCCTCAGTCTTCTAATCTGTAAAATGGCAATAACAAATGACCTACTTCATAGAGTTGTCATGATACTAGATGAGCTAAGCAGAATGCCTGGCAAATGGTACACTTTTATAAATGTTGGCTGTTTTTCTTTATAAAAATGAATATTAGAGGCACAGTAAAAGCCCTTGAGGTCTGTCTTTTTGGTCTGGTGTGAATTTTTTCACCCTAACATCAAACAGTGAACATGGGTGGTAGCCTACAGAGTCAAGAACAAAAAAGCAATACATATTTGGTGAAGGAGAGGGAAGTATGACTTGATGGGACCAGCTTGCTTCCTGGAGCTCCCTGGTGTCCTGGATGCCCAGGCATGATAGACAACTGACAGTCTGCTTCCTGGAAGCTGGCATGGGCCTGTCCATACTCATCGCTATCATCCTAGATCCCATGATCTCCGGCTTAGGGTCTTGTCCTGGATATACCTATGTGAGGTCAGGGATCACTTTTCCTCTTTGCTTCTCCTTTTTCCTTGTTTCTGGAAGAAAGAGGTTTTCAGGTCTCTTTCAACTCAAATATTCTGTGCATCCATGGCCCAACCTATAGCTATTTTCTACAGTTCCTCCTACAGCTAGGTCCACATATGGTCTTTAGTGAAAAGCAAAAGACATCCATGAAAATTGAAGCTCCATGCAATAAAGGGTAGAGAGGCAGAGTAAATACATCTTCAGGTGTTATTATGCTCAACTCTGATTTACCAGTCTAAGCACATGATAGACCAAGAAATTTTAAATCCCGACCCTGCAAATTACACTGCTACAACTTCTACTCTTCCTTGGATGGTTCATTACTAAACACCCAAAAGAATTTATGATATACTGCTGCACAAATTCTAGGCATAGCTCTAAATGAAGGATTTGAGCACCTTTTTGAGTGTAAAGACCTCTTGTTAGAAGGTTTTAAAGTCTTCACACGTTTCAAATCTACTTGGAGCCTATTAAAGAGGCAAAGCAAATATTTTCCCTCACCATTTGCCAAGAGTAAACTGAGGATCCGAGAGGTTAACAAGCTTATAATAAGATGCTATAGGAGTAAAGGAGTAAAGGAGATGTTTAGCTACAGAAACCAAGACTGAGACATGATTATTTTGCTGCTTCTTCATCCAAAACATTTATCTATAAATTTACACAATATAACTTTTGTCTTAAAAAGATCTCATCGAAAGCGAAAATGTACAAGAGTTATATGAAGCAAACTAACATACTATTGGCAGAAAAATAAAGAAGAGTTTTAAAAATGGAAAGGCATACAAGAGTCTCGGACAGGAGGTCTCAGGGTCGTAAAGCCCCATAAGTGAATTCTCCGTTAGTCTATTCAGTCACTGCAATACCACCTTTCAAAAAAGCACTAGTAGGATTTTCTGAATGAAACTAATTGATCCTCAATTTCATGTGGAAAAGTAAATCAGCAAGAATAGTCAGAAAATCTCTGAAATTTAATGTAATAAGGGAATTATTAGCCTTAACAGATATTAAAATATTTTAAAACTACAGGAATTGAAACTGTGGTATTGGCACAAACAATAAACAAGGGGATCAAGAAAAGAAAGTCCAGAAACAAAACCAAATATATGAATTTAGACTTCATTAAGATGACATTTCAAATAAGTGTAGAAAAGATAAATTTTTTCAATGAATGAGGGTGGCCCAACTGGGAAAAAAAGGTTGGATTTCTACCTCATACTTTATACCCAAACAAATTTCAAATGGATCAATGTATAAATGTGATCAATGGAACTGCGAAGAACAAATGGGAGAAGGTGTTTTCATAATCATAGAGTGCAAAAAAAGAAAAAATAAATAAAAAAGGCATAAGACCTACAATCCATAAAAGAAAAGATAGGTAGCATACAAAACATTTTTCCCTTTTTTGAATAGCTGTATTGAAGCATATTTCTTTTATTTATTTATTTATTTATTTATTTATTTATTATTGTGGGTAAAAATCAAAAATTTCACAATACATACCAATATTTGTAAAATGATATATAAATATATATGCATATATGTGTATTTGCTTACAAAAATGTTATAGATAGATAGATAGATAGATTTTAAGAGGTGCTTAGATTACCCAAAATATTACACGGAACCCACTGGGATTCCCATGTTGCCCACCTCCCACACCTCTCACCACATCCCAGGCAGGATCATCCCACCCACCATATCCATGGGATATAAGCCCTCTCTCACTTGGAGGTGGAGTGGACATCACCATCCCAGTCCCCTCAGGATTGGGGGAAGAACTATGTGAAGTATATTTCATATACAGTTAACTGCATATATTTAAAGTGTACTATTTGATAAGTTTAACATATGTGTACATCTGTAAATCCATCACATTTAAGATAGCGAATATATCTATTACTACAAAAGTTTCCTTGTGCCCTTTTGTGACCCTTCCCCCTAGCCCCGTCCCACTTTCCTTCCTCCATCCCTCAGCAACCCGCTTTCTGTCACTGAAGATCAGTTTTCATTTTCCAGAATTTTATATAATGGGGTCATATGGTGTATAGTCTATCTATTTTGTCGGGTTTCTTTCATTCAGTATGATTTTTAAAATATTTATCCATGTTGTTGCATGCATCAATAATTTGTTCCTTTTTATTGCTGAGTAAAATTCCATCGCATGGGTATATCATAATTTACCTATTCACATGGCTCATGGATATTTGAGTTGTTTTTAATTTGGGGCCATTACACATAAAGTTGCTAAGAGCACTTGTTTAAAGTTATTGTATGGAATATGCTTCCATTTCTCTTAGTACAAACCTAGGAGTGGAATAGCTGGATCATATGGTTAATTATGCTTTATGTTTTAAAGGAACTACCAAACTGTTAAGTGACTGCACCATTTAACATCTGCATCAGCAATGTTCTAGGGTTCCAATTTTGCTACATTCTCATCAACACTTGTTATTATCTGATTTTTTATTTCAGTCATCCTAAAGGATGTGGAGTAGTATCTCATTGTGGTTTTGATTTGCATTCCTTTGATGACTAATGGGGTTGACCACCTTTTCATATGCTTATTGGCCATTCATATGTCTTTTTTTTTGGGTCAAAGGTCTATTTAAATCTTTTCCCCATTTTTAATTATGTTATTTATCCTTTTATAAATGAGTTGTAAGAGTTCCTTATATATTCTAGATGCAAGTCCTTTATCAGATATGTAATATGCAAATTTTTTCTCCCAGTCTGTAGCATGTCATTTCATTCTAACAGTGTCTTTTGAAGGGCAAAGTTCTTCATTTTGATGACAATTTATCTTTTTTTTTTTTTCCATTTATGGTTCATGCTTTCAGTGTCATATCCAAGAAATCTTTGCCTAACCTTGCATACAATATTTGAAATTCTTGAATTACAGAAAGGATTAGAAACAAAACGAAAAGACAAATGACTAAGTGGGTCAAGATATTTGAACTCTTATTATAAGTGTTAATTTCTCTAGTAGATAAAGAGCTTCTAAAAATCAATAAACAAAAGACCAGCAATCTAATAGGATAAATAGCCAAGGGATATGAACAGAGAGTTCACTGAAAAGGAAATATAAATATCTTTTAAATATAAGCCTTCCAATCTCACTCATAAAGAGAGAAATGCAATTTAGAACAATATTAAGATACTATTGTTTGCCTCACAGGTTGGCAAAGATCAAAAAATTGGGTAGCACTTTGGACTGGTAAGGCTGTGAAGGTGTGGGGAATATGGCACTATCAAACGGTGTTTGTGGGTGAATAAATTAGTACAGAATCTACAGAGCGCAATTTGGCATTATCTACCAAAAATTCATATACCTTTTGACCCAGAAATTGTACTTCAGGAAATTTATCTTTTATATACACTGACTGATGCAAAATACATAAGTTCAAAGATAGCCATTGAAACATTGAGTGTAACGTAAAAGGTTGAAAATAATCTAACAGTAGAAGAGTTGTTAAATAATTTATGGCTAACCCATCCAGTCCAACAGTGGGATGTTTGTTCATTTGTTTTGGGGGGGTGATCCTCCAGTTTCCTGGTTTGTGTTTCAATGTGGAGAGCGCTCCATTCTGGGCTTTGAAAAAGAGGGAGGGGCTGAAGTTCACAAATGGACTAACCAGATAACTTACTTTTCAGGAGGTACTCTTTTGTACCTTTTGAATTTTGTGCATGTATTGTCTGTTTAAAACCAAACAAAACAAAAAAGAGAGAAAGAAACAAAATGGAAATCAGCATCCAGACAGTCCTTTCAAGCTTTGAGCTAACCGAAAAAAATTTTTTACAATTTACTGAGCACCTCCTACGTGCCAGACACTGTCTTCTAAGTATAACCACCACCCCGCAATAGAGGTTCATTCTTACTGATGGAGAAGGAAGTCCAAGTTCAGAGAGGTAAATCACTTGCTCAGGTCTGCTAAGGCAGTGAGCGGCTGACGTGGTGCCCAGCTGCAGTTTTTCACTATGCTTGCAGCGACACCTTCCTAGGAAGCTTCACTTCTAACTTCCTGAAGGCAAAGAATGAGCTTTATTTGAATTTGGTTCCCTAATGCCTACTACATTCTCTGGTCCTAATAAGTGCTCAGTAAATTCTCCAGGACTCAAACGGAAGAGAACCCTGCGTTAGAGAGTCTGGCATCCCCAACCACATCGCGGCTGCTCTACCTTTGGCCCCGCCCCCACCCCCTGGTGAAAGGCTCCCTACAATAGCTCGGGTCAGGAGCCACGCCCCAGCCCTCCCTCTCCTTGCTGGGCACACCCAGCCCCACACCCAGTCCTGTCTATGGTAGCTCCACAATATGCCCCTATCACGCCCACTTCTCTCCATCCCCAGGCTACTGCCCTGCCTCAGGAGCCACCGCCTCTTTGGTCTGGACTCCTGGCCTGGTCCTTCCAGGCTTTACCTTGTCAACACACTCTTGTGACAGTAGCCACACTCAGCCAAAGAACCACAGCATTTAGAAAAAGTCCAAATGAGGCGCCGGGGACCACAAGGCTGTGCTCTCTGGAACCCACCTGCCTCCTCAAACCTCCCTCCATCTGGTCTTCTCTTCACCTACGACCCACAGCCACACTTTCCTTTCATCTTTTTGTGGCTCAACCTTGGGGATCTCACTCTGCCCAGAATGTTCCATCCCCCATTCTCAACTCCTCACTGGACCAGCGCATCCTTCAGGATTTAGCTGCAGTTTCACTTCCTCAAAGAAGCCATCCCCTATGTGTACACAGGCATGCCCACATATTCTTTTGTTTGTTTACCATTTATTGCCCTTACTAGATACTTTGTTCATGAGGAAAAGGAATATGCCTGCTTTGTTTACCATTGTATACTTTATATCTAGCACAGGGTCTAGATTGAAATAAAGTAAGAAAGAAGGGAGGAACAAAGGAAAGAAGAGGGTGAAATAAGAATAAAAGTTTTGGCGTCTAGCTTAGCAAGAGGTGCCTCCATCCTCCTGCTGGCCAGGGTGGGTGGCTTCCCCCGCCCCCCCGGCTCCCACGTTTCAACTCCTCACCAAGAGGCCGTCTCCGAGGGGCTGTGAGCCTAGGGCAAATCAGTCCCACTGTGTGATGCCACCACCTGCAACAACGTTGCTCAGATACCAAAGGGAATACCTAGGGCAGTCTGGGAAGAGATCTGAAGTCACAGAAAGGCAGTTAGTTTGTGAGGGGCTGGAGGAACTGGGTAGTGGAGAGGCCGCCTCCTAAGCTTTCCAGGAAGGACAGCGAGGCGGGACAGGCTACTGGGATATTTATGTGCTGGTGCCTGTTCTGGAAAACAGAAGCTACTAACAAATGTAGTTTCAGCTCTGAATACTTACTTATTTTAGTTTGATGGAGTCATCTTAGCATGGAGATTTTCAACTATGAAACAAGTACTTTCCATTATCTCCCACTATTATAAAATACACCATGAGGTTTTTTGATAAAGATCACAAACATATTAATTCCAACCTGTTTAACCACAGGCTTTGCAAGAATCCATCTAAAATCCTACTCTAGTGAAAGAAATAGAGTTTGAGTCGTCAAGATGAATATTTATGGTCCTAACAGGTGAGTCCACCCCCTACCCCCTGAAATAATGTATATTTAACTGTGTGACACATATAGCTTTGGTTTCAGTGTTTGTTCATTTTCATGAGATTTGTTATAATGAAATCTTTTGATACCCACACATTGTGCCCTGGCTCATGTGGAGATAAAGAAAAAGCTCCTTGCTGTTCATTATTTAAATTAGCAGGTAGTAGAAGGCTTGAAGGCATTATTCTTCCTGCAAGTGAAGGACAATGCCAGAGAGAATTTACACAACAAACCTCTCTCCAGCTAGAAGGTGGACCTGAGATCAGAGCACCACTTCTTGGGTCCCGTGCAATGCTGCTGAAGGTTTCGGTGATGCATGAACAGTCTCCTCACTACTCTGATTCCACCCTTTTAAGCAGGGCCAGGAGGAATCCAGGAGGGCACATGTGTGCACAATTCAAACTTGTTTTCCTAGTCAATGAAGAGCATCTATCGACCAGAAATGTTTGTGTTTCACTCAGAAACCTACAGCCTCACAGGGCTATCAGCGCAGGTCCTGACCCTTTGAGCAGCTATTGATTGGTGCATTTCCGTCGCCGAGGTCCCAGCCTTGGAGGTGGGTGAAAGTCTCCTGCACTCCTGTGGGATTCTAATGTGCCCCACCCTGCCTCCAGGAGCACACCCACCCACAGCACTTCCCTTCCTCCTTCCTTCCTTGCTGCCCTGTCCCCCACCCCCCATTTCTTGAGTGCCTCATCTCAAGTAATTATGCTGCACATGAATCATTTTTTAATGTTTGGTTTAATACATACAGATTCTTTAAACAATAAAAAAAATCAGCAAACAGCATCACGATCTGGAAATCTCTTTCTTAACATAGGAAACGGTTTCTTAATGGCACAGGGGGAGAGCTCAACAGCAAGCTTGACAACATAATTAGAAGATTGTTACTGGGAAGGGAAAAGCATTCTTTATACAGCTCTTACTACTCTCAATAAGATTATTCTCCCTGAATAGCTAATCAGCTTTTTCCAGCTTCCCAAATCCTTGTGCTTTAAGCTGCTCTCACAGTTCTTCTTAGTTACTAAATGGCAAACAGTGACACCTCAGAAAGGGAAATTTAAAGTGTTAACCAAATGTGAGCAAACAGCATGATGGAGGCTGCAGATAAAGAGATCTTTGGCAGATTAGCAGCAATTTAAGAAGATCGCACTGTTACACCTGGGTTGACAAGAGCTGACAGGGTTTGTTGATCTCTGCTCCCATCTCCAATTTGAGTGTCATGTTTCAACAGAAATGAGAGAAATACAAAAAAAAAAAAAAATCCTTTCAGGAGTCAACGTTGGTTTCACAGCAAGTGTTTATGGCAACTGAAACAAAAGGTAACTGAAGGGGTGGAAGAAAGCAAGGGGCTCGGTGGAGAGAGCAGGGGGCCTCCTGTGAACCCTGGCCCAGTTTTCAAACCTTCTCTTCTGCCAACGTGCCCAGTACCCAGGCCCGCCTACGCAGAGCTGCGTCAGAAGGGTTAGGGAGAGGCGAGCCTGAAACAGCGGGTCAGGTTTTCACTGCTGGCCAATAACCTCTGGGAAATGTTTTCCTGGAGGAATTATACTCTCCAAGCCCTTAGCTTATTATTCAGGAGGAAAAGAGCCTCTTTACAGCAATTTCCCTGCTCCAGTTATAGTGTCACTATTGCCCCAGAGGGTTCTTGTAGAGGCTATTCTTCAAGACAGACACTATGACTCTCAGAGAAGGGACTGACAAAGTGTGGTCTTCCCAAACCATGGAGCACAAGGAAGATGGAAGGGGCAGCTGGGAACTGTGAATGGATGAAATCGCCTGAAACCCAACACCCAGCATGTACATATTTTGCTTTCCATTGGGCAGATGGAGGGGAAGAGGACTTGTTTGTTGGGAAGCTTTCAAACAGCTAACAAAGGCTGACTGACCACTCTCGAGGTGCTTCTTACTATGCTAGGACCTGTGGGAAGTAAAAGAAGATCGAGTCCATCTCTGTTGCGAAGAGTTTATCATCTGCTGGGAGATATACTAAGGACACGTTTGAGGTGTTCTCTGTAGCTCATTAAAGACAAGGAAATACTTCATTCCATGGATCCTTAGAGGCTATGCAGGAAACATCATGTCCATTTCACAGCCGAGGAACCAGACTTAGTAAGGCCCCTCAACCAGAGAGAGTAGATATAGAACCCAACCCTGGTTCCTGTCTCATAATCCATGCTCCCCCAAAATCATAACACCTCATACAACCAAAGAAGAGCACCGTTACAAGGTCGTGTAGTTGAGATCTAAACTGAGCAATACTGGTTGTTAAAACTCAGAGATTTAGAGAGGAGAGTGAAGTCAATGAGGCCAGAGCCTCACTGGGGGACAAAGACTGTCTCCCATTCTTTGAGCAATGTCCCTTCCTGCCCTCACCACCTTCCCACTTGATCTGAGCACCTCTATTAATAAATAAACATATTAATTATTAATATGTTTCTTTTCTTTATGAAAACAATTGGAAAGTTAATCAGCTTATATGGAGAATTACTTTATGTCCAAAATTTTGGGAGATGAAAGAGAGTTAGCACTCTCAGGATTTATTTCTTATGGTTTCTAAGATTTTTTTTCCCCAAGTGAGAAGGCGCTTTTGAAACTGCCATGCCATTTTCAAAAAGTTGGAGGTGTGTATTTAAATCTCTGCTCTCCCACAATCATTGTGTTAGGTACCCAGCTGGTGCCAGAGGCTGTCAATTTACAAGTAGTAATACAAATACACACCAGAGCTCACACATTTAATGGCATCCAAGGTTATGCCCAAGTTCATGGAGCTAAATTAATGGTCCAGCATCGCTTGCCCTCTTGTCACAAAAGACATGGTATGTAATTAGTGCCACTTTATTGTGAAATGTTACTATATTCTTTACCTGATGATCGGTCCTGGGTATAAATCTGGTTCATAGTGGGGGCTAGGAGTAGTGTGTAGATTTCTTTATTAAATGAGTTCAGGTATGCATTGGACATTAAAATGCACGGCCATAGGGAGCTGTGGAGCCAGTCTTTGAAGATTTTTGTGAAAATGCCAGGCAACTGTTTTTCTGGTAGATCTTCCAATCCAATTTTATTCCAATCCTATCACAGTATGGGATCAGTAGAAACTCGCTGGAAATATGTTTTGACCAAAGGAATAATGAAGAACAAGTATTTTGCTTTAGTCAGCATAGGTTTGGTTATGTGGTGGTAACACCCAGCACCCAAAACCTCAGTGGTTTAAGGAAACAAAAATATTATTTTTGAGCATATAAACTCTATTGTGGGTCTAGGATACTCTTCAGAGCTATCTTCCATATGCTGGCCTGGCATTCTAGGAGACTTTGATCGTATGGTACCTCTATATTGGCCCATGCCTTCCAGATTACCAGGACAGGAGAGCATGGAGAATGCCCAACAGCTCTTAAATGTGTCCACTCAGAAGTGAATGTTCACATCTTTAGGTGAATTACATCCACCTGGCCATACCTAACTTCACAGAGAAATGTAATTCTTCTGTGTGCCCAGGAGAGAACAGAAATAACTCTGAGCAGCAGGCATGTCTACCCCTTATTTAGATCGACAAACATTTCCGTAGATCTCACCGTCTGGAAGTCACAGTGAACAGACTGGGAGTTTAATATATATGTGCATCGATTCAGTCATGCATTAATTCACTCATCAACAATGATTTATCCAGGGCTGGTAGAGTACAGTGCATTCCAGGAGAAGTGCCAGATCTTTTAAGCACTTAGCTCCACTCCTCTGCCCCTTCTGGTGCTGACAGCCCACATGTATCAGGGAGAAATGAACAAAGTCCACTGGCCTAAAGTAGGGAAGAAAGTTGGACTGATGTTGGGTTTAAAGAATGGGTTGGGGCTTACTAAGCGAAGAGTAATGAATTACTATTCAGAAATAAATTCAGATTCCAAGCCTCTGGACATAATATTTGGCTATTGTTTCTCCCAAGTATTTACTGGTGCCCCAAAAGAAGAAAAAGCATTTCATCTAGGACAAAGAGTTTTCATTTACTCCTTAGTACTGGAAGCAAAAGGAGTCTCTTCTCTCATCATTCCATAGATGTGTGTTTGGTCAAGGGTTGCCTTACTGAATTCTCAAGTTTAATTATAGACACAAATCTCCTAATGCTTTCCTATTACTTCACCTTTCCTATTAAACATGAAGCCCCAATATTTCAGAATTTTTCTCCAACACCTCCTTCAGATACATTCCTTACAGTAATGCAATCCTCCTTATTGGTACACCAAGAGCCTCTCACTTCACAGCTGGACTGGTAATGATGCATTATGGGCACCTCTACCTCAGCTGTTTCTTCTCTGGTTAGTCCCACAAGCTGAAGCTGAGTTCTGCAAACCTGGACTTCCACTATATAAAGATTTTACTAACATCCCTTTGTCAGCACAGCATGTTACAATCCTACGTATCAGTTTTACATCTTTGGGACACTCTAGTTTCTCCTGTAATTAATTCTCTCTCCTTTCCTTAATCTCTGGCTCACCTGATGCTCCTCGGATGCTATGTTCTCCTTTGACTAGATTTTACCTTTTCCCTTTCCTGGCAATAGTCTTTTGCCATACACTGACTTTTTTTTTTTTTTTTTTTTTTTTTTTTCATGCTGTTCTCAAAAGTTTGAAAAGGCTCCAGTTTCATGGAGGATGGCATTCACCTTTTTGGTCTAGTTCAACATCTACCCCTAATCATATTCCATATGAAGGCTAACCAAATTCCCTTAGAGTAACCAATGTAAGTTAAACATCCTCATCCATGAAACATTCATTTCAAAAGTCCAAGGAAAATCCTTCAAATCCTTCAAATTCTTTTTCTATATTATCTTCCCTTGTCAAATAAGGCCTTTGCTGGGCTAAGATGTTCATCATTTATTTGCATCACCTGGGCTCAAATCTCTAATGACACCCATGGCTCAAGAAATAAAATTTAAGCAGAACCACATTGTTAATCTGAGAAGTGACACTGCCCTATCCCAGTATGCCCTCTAAAAATACCTTCATCATTTAATTTTCTTTTATGCTAACTAAAATCAGATCCTCCTTTAAGATAGAATTTACCAGCCCATCAGATTACACCTGAAAGAATTTTGGAAAAGTTAAGTCTTATTTTACGTGACTATTGACAAGGTGTGTTCAACATCATGGTCTTTCTAACCAAGTCTCCCTAATTTGGATCAAATGCACAGGAACACAGACTTTTCAACTTACAGCAAACAAACTGAACCCAAACCACTCATTGATAAAATCAACTATCAATAACTTAATTTTGTTAACTGAGATTCATAGATGGGGGGTGAAGGCAATCACATTCTTAGGGTGGTAATAACCATTGGATTTAGATTTTTAACTTAGATTACAAATGATAATGTTATCATTGTTCTTACATACATGTTGTTAAGAAATAAAATAGTGTGGCTCCTTTTAAGGTTTCTGTTAGTTTTGATTTTAGCATATGATTACTCACCTTAGCAAGAGGCATTCTAAGGGCTGAAAAGGGGATATGCCCAATTATTCCTACCTTTAGTGTCATCAGCTGGCTAACTGGCTAACCAGAGATTAAAAGGCTATTTAGGGAGTGGATGTAGCTCATCCAGTTGAGCATCTGCTTCCCATATACAAGGTCCCAGGTTGAGCCTCAGTACCTATTACGAACAAACAAAAAACCCAGCTCTCATTGAGAAGCAGATGTGGCTCAATGGTTGAGTACCTGATTCCCATGTATGAGGTCCTGGGTTCAGTCCCTGGTACCTTCTTAAAAAAAAAAAAAAAAAAAAAAAAAAAGATATTTAAAGGTCAGCTAAAATATTTTAGCAATCAAGTCTTTGGTGATCCATTCATCTGTGATGAAACCATTCGTTAAGATGGCCCAAATTTTGATTCATTCCCAAACTGATAAATTAAGTAGTCCTTAATAGATATGGTTTCACCAGTTTCCTTTTCATAACTATCAGAAATGTTTCCCTTCAGTCAAAGATGGAAGACATAATAGCTAAAAGCTTTTAGCCAATTCTAGATCATGTTCTAGCAGAACTAGAATTATCTGTCTGAAATTGACACATAACCTATAAATGTAAACTTTAATAGAGATTATCAATGTGTTCCAGAGCAAACTTCTTCACAAATATCCACATTTAGAAATCTGAGTTTCATTTTCTTGTCTATAATGCAAAGGAAGTATCCAAAGGAAAAGGCCCAGCATTAGCCTCAATGGTGAGAACACTCAAGGTCAGTTCTCAGTTGGACAACCTACTGACTGTGTAATCTTAGAAAATTTATCTAATTTCTCTGTCTCAGATATCATACATATCAGGTATGTGAGTAGGAAGGGAAGGAATTATTAGATATGATGTTAGATAATGCATTATAAAAGCACTTTTCCAATATAAACATAAGGGATTAATTCTCATTATTTAAAGTGGTGCAAAGGCAAGTACCAAAATGAGAATGAGGAGAAATGAGGAACCTGGATAATCCACCAACTGGATAATCTGCCCTCTAGGTAACTGAGATTTGACTAATCTTCTGCAAGTTAATTGTTAGGTAGAGAAATATTTTGTCTGCTGTGAGAGTAGCTCAGTGACAACACAAA
This sequence comes from Tolypeutes matacus, assembly GCA_026826555.1. Classification (NCBI taxonomy): domain Eukaryota; kingdom Metazoa; phylum Chordata; class Mammalia; order Cingulata; family Chlamyphoridae; genus Tolypeutes; species Tolypeutes matacus. The sequence goes on from JAKSZT010054335.1 coordinate 29,649,029, forward strand.
AGGATGGCTTGATTTTCTGCACTTAACACAAATCACCAGGGAAAATGCATCTCATCAACTGGCATCTCAAATTTTAATCAATTGCTTATTATTCCCCCCCCACCCCCACTAACTTATTTCCATGATTTCTGTCATGTGAAATAATCACAAAATACTCAAATGAGTATGGGCTGGCAGGAAAAGAAACCATGGTCGTTGACCCCTTGTACACAGCCTGGTGGAGAACTCTGGACTGTTTGTTTCCACAGAACCTGGACCCACTCCCACCAACAGCATAAAGTACGGGTGACCTATCTGAGTTCAATTAAGCGTGGCCTCTCAATCAAGTTATAGGAAATTTGTTTGCCACGTCTGGATTCTTAATAAATCATGTGTTTCAAAATATAAATGGAATGCTACAAACTGACAAGCATAAAAATGTTGGCATGGTCCTTAACTAGTCACTGTGCATACTTTTCTCAATCTGGTAATAAATCCTTGACTTGCACCTGGCAGGGCATAGAACTCCTGTGGCATCATGCTTCAGAGGCTAAGCTTTCTTTCATTCTGTGTCAAATTGCTGAGCTTAGGGAGTTACCTATTTTAGGCTAAATTATGGAGAATAAAAGTTAAAAGGTAAGGTTTCCTAGGCAGTGAGAGGCACAGCACTGTTGCATTTCTTGGGAGAGTATACCTTCTCCCCAGCCTGGATCCACAGTGGGCGGACCAGGACTTCAGGGGCATAAAATAGTTACCTCTCCCCCTTACTTCCAGATGATTGAAATTCCATCATCAGAAATCCATGCCTTTGACTTAAGTGAGATTTTGTTCCTGTTAAAAACTCAAACTTCTCTTCCCTTCTGGAGAAGCATTAATAGATTAAACTGAAAGGTTTTCAGAATCTTTCTTGAAGGTGGACTTTTTTTAGGGGAAAAGAAAAAAAAAAAGAAAACATGAAAACTCTAGTTTCCAAAGATGGGGAAGGGGGTCAGGGGGTGGAGGAGAAGAGGTTATGGGAGGAAGGAGCATGGTATTCCCAAGACGCCAAAGAGTGCCCAAAGGGAAGCCTGGAATGCCTCCAGGTAAATGGAGAAGGAGCGGTGCTAGTATTTCTTAACTAGGACTGATCCTGGTCCTCAACCTGTATCTAAGAGAAAACTGTAAAAGACTCTGAGAACTGGACTATCCTAAACAACTGGCAAAGCCCAGAGCCCCCGCTCAGCTGAAGATACCTTTCTTCTGTGATCTCATGTAGCAACGCAAAGTGGTGAGAGCCAGCCAACTGTCGGTTTTCTGGACATCTTGGGTAACAACTTTAAATGCTACTTTGAGGAACAACTTCAATCACCTCTTCCAATCAGTTCTTCCTGTTTTCGCCAGTCAGATCCCACAGGCCTCAGCTGTATTGCTCTCTTGGTACTCACCTCACATCTCTTTGCATTAGTCATCCTTGGGAGAGAACATTCTTACTGACTTTGTCATTCCCTACAATATCTACTACTATGTAGTAGGGACTCTGTAAATGCTTGTTGAATCACGTTTTATTATTTATTGATAAAACAGATGGACAGTCATGCTGACTTAATGATCAGCAGTCATAATGATAATGATTAGCTTTATGGTTAAGTACTTGGTCAATATAATTAAATAATATTTACCTCATTAGTATGAATCCAACAATTAAAGGATTAGACTCAGTATCAGTAAATTGAGTAGTTTTAGCCAAAGTCAATTTTAGGCATATGACAACTGTGAGTAAATCCACTGAGACACCACAGGAATGGACCTAGATGAGCATAACAAAACCTCCATTCTTAGGAGGCAGCTAAGGGAAATAGAAAAAGCATGGACTTTGAAATACTGATTCCTTTGGATCTTCAGTTTCCTAGTGTGGAAAATGAATACAATGCCATTGCTTTCCATTGTTCCTAGGAGAGTTGAATGAAATAACTTACACAAGTGTTTAGTCCAGCCCAGGGAGCACATACACAAGCTACATTCAACATCAATGCATTCTCCTCCCCTCCTGGCTTCCCACTACTGTATACCACTAGCTCAGGTTAGATAAGCAGTTCTCAAACATTTTTGTCCTAAGACTCCTCTACACTCTCTTACTAATCACTGAAAATCAGAAAGGGCTTTAGCAACAGACAACATGGCCAACAGATAACGTGGCCATGAGACCCTGCCAAGACCTTGACCTGGACTTTGAGGTCCCAATTGGGACTCTTTCCAGGGCATGTGAAGCCCTGGATATTCGAAACAGGCTTCACCATTGGCCCCCATCATTGGTGGGGGTAACAATTAACAATGAGGCACCTCCCCTTAGCATTAGCAAGGGGCAGGGATAATTAATAGTTTAAAAGGTGACCACACAAACCAAAATTTGCTCTCTCTGCCTAGAGGAGCCCGCACCAAATCTTGGTGCCTATTTCCATCCTTCTCTCCCATCATTTCTCAGCAAGCTCTTCCCCTATTTCTTTTCCCCCATTTCCCAATAAATTATTTTTACTGGCCTAAAAATAAAGGGGGGGCGGGGCTTTAGTTAGGTTATGTCTATTGATATTTACCATACTAGAAATTAATAAAACTAGAAAATTGTAAAAATATTTATTTTTAATTCATCTAAAAATAACTCTAATAGCCCTTTACAAATTACATAAATAACATATTTTTATGAAAATATTTTCCAAACAAAAAAGCAGTGAGAAGAATGGTAGTATATTTTTTGCAATCTCTTTAATATCTGGCTTAGAAGATAGTTGGATTTTCATAAATGCTTCTTTATTCAGTCTCTTGCCAAATGTTGTTTTTTTTTGTTTTGTTTTTATTTTTATTTTATTTTTTTGCCAAATGTTGTTTTAATGAAAGTAGGTAAAGAAAATTTGGCCTCATGTATGTATGCAATTGGAAAAGGGAGGAGTATTTTAATAGCCATTTCAGATAATTATGGCTATTATTCTTTGATATTACATGAAAACTCAACAAGTGATAATATCTTAAATGTTAGTTGTGAAATCTGAATGTAGAATGGTGCAGCCTCTGTGGAAGACAAGTTTGGCAGTACCTCAAGAAGCTGAATATAGAACTGCCATAATGATCCAGCAATCCCATTACTAAGAATCTATTCAGAAGAACTGAACACAAGGATGCAGACTGACATTTGTACACTGATGTTCATAGCATCATTATTCAAATTGCTAAAATATGGAAACAGCTCGAGGGTTCACCAGCCGATGAATGGATAAACAAAATGTGCTATATACAGACAATGGAATACTATTCAGCTGTGAGAAGAAGTGAAATCAGGATGCTTATGACAACATGGATGAACCTACAGGATAGTATATTGAGTGAAATAAGCCAGACACAAAAGGACAGATATTGTTTGGTCTCACTAATATGGACTAAATAAGATGAGTAAACTCATGGAGGTAAACTCTAGAGTATAGGTTACTAGGAAAGAGAATGTCTGTTTAAGATAGGAGCTGATGCTTAATGTCGGTAGCATTATTAATAAGGTTAATTGTGAAAGTGTGGCAATGAATAGAGTTGATGGTAACACATTTTAGTGAGTATAACTAACACTGCTGATTTATAAATGAGATTGTGGCTGAAAAGGGTAGTCTGTGGACATAAATGTCAATTGAAAGGAAGCTATAGAATAATCTAGGGGACATACAACAGTAATTTCGGTAGTGGAAAAAGATTGTGGTTAATAGTATAACTGTAAGAATGCTCTTATTTTACAAAGTGTTAAGAATATGGTGATACATGGGAAAATTACAACCAATGAAACTTATGGAGGATGGTTAATTTCAATTCTAAGGGACAACTATAGAGGTGTGTGGCAGTTTGGTATTGTTTATGAATTCCAAAAATAGATATTGGATTGTGTTTGTAAACTGGCCTGTTCCTCTGGGCATATTAGATTGTTTTAGATTCAGAGGTTTTACTTTTACTTTATTAAATCAAGATTAGGGCTTTTATTTGACCACATCATTAGGGCACTCGGTTTGAGACCCTGCCTACAGCTTGCCTATAGCTGTGGGCTATATAAACGGATGCTCCGTCAAAGACAGGGAAGTAAACGCATGGAGAAGGAGAACACAGAGAGTTCAGTTTTGATGCAGGAGCCCTGGGGAGAGAGCTGAGTTGTTCGCCTGATAGTTCACAGCTGGCCTTGTAGAGTGAGCAGAGCAGCTGAGATAGATAGGCCCGAGAAGAGAGACGAGCCTTATGCCAGCCTACAGCTGAGATCGGAGGAGGATGGCACCATGGAGCCTTAAGAGGAAGGAAGGATTTAAAATGGCCTACATCTGTTGCCACAACAGTACTCAGGATAACCTCCAACTCCCAAAGAAGCCCCTGTATTTCAACTGCTCATCCCCTCGGGAGATGTTTGTGTGGGATGTGGTGGGAGGTGTGGGAGGTGGGCAACATGGGAATCCCAGTGGGTTCCGTGTAATATTTTGGGTAATCTAAACACCTCTTAAAATATATGTATATATATGTATAAATAACATTTTTGTAAGCAAATACACATACATGCATATATATTTATATATCATTTTGCAAATGTTTGTATGTATTGTGAGAATTTTGATTTTTACCCATAATAAAAAAATAAATAAATAAAAAATAAATTAAAAAAAAAAAAAAGAGGAAGGAAGGAAGGCTGAACCCCTCGCAGACATCGCCTGCCATTTTACTTCTCTTTAGGGTCTTGTGACTGTAAGCTTCTACACCAAATAAGTACCCTTTATAAAAGCCAACAGAGTTCTGGTACTTCGCATCAGCACCCCTTTTGGCTGACTAATACAGGTGGTATAAGAGGGTGTGGGATTTTCCCTGTTGCAGTAATGAAAACATTCTAAAACTGACTGAGGTGATGACAGTACAACTCTGTGATGAAAATGAGAGCCATTAAGTGTACAGTTTATGGATTGTACAAAGCATGGGACTGTATAACAGGGAATTCAGTGGTGGAAGATGGACTGTGGTTAACAGGACAAATATGACAATACTCTCTCATGAATGATAGCAAATATATACTAATACAGGGTGTTAATAATTAGGTGAGTTGGGGGAAAACTATACAAAATGTAAGGTATAGGCTATTGTTAGTAGTAATGTTTTTATGATTCTCTTTCATGGTTTGTAACAAATATTTCACAACAATGCAAGGTATTGGTGGTGGGGTGATGTGAGGGAGCCTTATATGATGATATGCATGTTTGTTTTGTAAATTCACAGCTTTTACTATATACTTATTGTTTAGGTATGTTCATGTATGAATGATGTGCTTCAATAAAATTTTATTTAAAAAAGGTTAGTTGTGAAGTCTGAAGCCATATCAATAAGCTTTTCAAAAAAACTCTGTTAATTAAAATCTATTGTTCTGATTTGCCTTTTGAATATATGGTTTTGTACCATATTTGAAAATACTGGTTCACTGAGTTATATAGATCTTCCAAATGCTGACAAATTTCATTATACAACATCAAAAAATCACATTTGTTAATATCATCCCTGAGCTCATCCAAAAAGTCTTTAAGAACTGGAAGCTTTCAAGTTCATAGTGCCAGATATAAGTTTTCCAAAATTCTAATTTTCACTTGAACACTCAAATTTTATTATTGGCAACAAATACTGCCAGTATATTTTCTTTGAAATGATGTTTCAATAAAATGGCAGTGAATAGCCATTGTTTGTGATTAAACATTCTTTCAGGAAAAAATGATCTTCCATGAAAAATGCAGCTAGTACAGGTAAAAAACTAAACACTCTCACAAGTGTTTTCCTTGAAGCCACCATCATACCTCCATTTGCAACAGAAATACTTCGAGTCTACATTCCATTTTGTCCCACAGAACACTGAAAAGATATATAAGCATAGGTCAAGACTTATAAAATTAATTATTTTTACTGCTTCATCAAGAACATTTTTAAGTGAAACTGACTTTTTTCCCTGAACGTGCATAGTGGCAAATAATACACTGGTTTACTAATAAAATTGGGAGCCACTGCCTTGATTCAGGCTGAGGTCCCAGCAGTTTCACCCACCATTATTTTTGCTCCATCAGTGCTAAAGTCAACACAGGGGCAAAGGGAAATAATGTTGCACTTGTTTTCCCTAGCTGCATGGCAAATGCCGGTACATTTAGCAGCTTAAAACAACACCGATTAATTATATCACAGTTTCAGTGGGGCAGCAGTCCAGGCACGACTTAGCTACATCCTCTGCTCAGGTCTCAGCTGCAAAGTGTCGACCGAGGCTGTGTGCCTCGCCTGGGGCTCAGGGTCCTCTTCAGGTTCACGCAGGTTCTTGGCAGAATTCAGCCCCTTGCAGTGACATGCCTGAGGCCCCCCTTTCCTTGCCAGCCCATCAGCTGGAAACCACTCTCAGCTCCTGGAGGCTGACTCTCTCTGTCGGCAGTTCACAGCATGGCTGTTTTCTTTCTCCCTCCAGCAAGCACCCAGGGAAAATGCTCATGTTTTATAATCTCACTTTTGATTATCTCAAAGTTAACTGATTTGGCACCTAGATTACATCTGCAATATCCCCTTTGCCACATCAGGTGACATAGTCATGGGAGTGATATCTCATCATATTCCCTGGTCCCAGCCACACTCAAAGAGAAAGGCTTATACAGGGCAAATACAGTAGGGGGTGGGAATCTTGGGGGCCACCTTAGAATTCTGCCTACCACAAATGTCTTAATCCTATGATCAGGATCAGCTACATACTTTGCAGGGATAGGTGCAAAATGAAAATGTGGGGTGCAGAACTAACAACAGAGCACTGTACCAAGCATGGGGCCCTGAGTAAGATGCAAATAGTTTTGACCTTGTGGACACCTTGAAAAGTCTTGGAGAACCTCAGGGATATGTAGCCCATATCTGCTGCTAAATAAAAGCATCTTAACTCTTGCCTATAGGGAAAATGTGCCTAACACTAGTCATGACACTAGAAAGTTTAAGAAGTTTCCCACAGTTGTGGGACATCACTGCCTTCTTCTTCCAGAACACCTTTCTTTTTCTCCCTGCGGCTCAGGACAGCTTCCTAATCAGTCCACTTGTGCTCTGGTGATTCAATCACACAATGCCTGAGTTTCATAGCTCTCATTGATGTAACCCAGAAACCCACCTCTGTCCCAGCATTGCCACCTTCAGGACAACTTACAAAATATCCCAGCTATGCACAGGGACCCCCAGAGATGGGGTGTGATGATAATTGCTGTGCTGGTGGGAACTTTAATGAAAAACCAGGCTAGCAAGTCTACATGGCTTCTGGGGAAAGATGTCATTTTTAGGGAAAGAAATCTTTCCATTTTCTGAGAAAGTCTTCAACTAGGAGCTGACCCTTCTCACCAAAATCTCAAGCTGCTAAACTAAAGAGATCTGAGTAGCATTCTGTGCTTTCTCAGCAGCCAGAGCTGCCTTCTCCCTTTATGTTGAGTGCAAGTGGAAGGGCCTCAGTTACCACCTTGTTTCCCAGTGGCATAGAGGATCCAATGAGCTTACTTATTTTCTGTAGTAAAACTTTGATCCCCTTTGTAGATTGTGGTCTTCACACACAGAGTTCTCAGGTTTTATTTTTTCTTAGTGCTTAATTTGGATATACCAGGACAGATTCCATTTGCTGAATTATTACCTTTCTCTTGTTCACCCCAAAACTGGAAGGCAGCACACAGAGTGCTGGAATGCTTTGCTTCCACCTACCTCAGCATGGTCTATGTTGACAAGAGGTGATGAGAATCTCTAATTATGATTCTGGGGCTTCATCTCAGAGTGCACTTAATTTTTCAACAAGGATTATTTTTGCCTTGAAAAGTCACTTTCCAGTCAATAATCCCACTATCCCACTTTTACCTTTGCAGCAGCCAGAAACAGCAACCAGCAGAATTTTGATCAAATCCTACCTGTTCACCCCCAGTGGCTCCTCTCCAAAACATTCACCTCGTTGCATACCAGAAACATTTTCACAATTCAAATTTTACCATGTCGCTCTCCTGCCTAAAACCCTTCAATGCTCCTTTGCTGCATTACTTCAACAACTTTTTATTGAGAACCGTGCACTGTTCTAAACCTTAATACTACATCTGTGAAGAGATTGCATTCCAGCAAGGAAGTCAGCTATTAGATGAAACATAAGTCAATTATACATTATGTTGGAAGATAAGTACTGTGGGACGAAAAAAACAAACCCAGGATTCCGGGAAACCGGAGTGCCGGGGGCTAAGGTAAACCGCTCTGTGAATAGGGTGGTTGGAGAGGGGGTGATGCTCACAGAGAAGATGCCATGTGACTAAGGATGGAAGGAGGTGAGGGACTGAGTCCTGTGAGGCGGCTGAGTGAGAGTCCTGCGGGCAATGCGGAGGGCAAGCACAACGCTGGAGGCGGGAGCACGCCTGGCATCTTTGAGGAACATGTTTGAGCAGGGTGAGAGGGGGAGTGATGGCAGATGTGGTGGTGGGTAATAAGGAGGTAGCCACTGAGTGCTCGGCACTTGGGGGTAAAGTGATGTTGCCTCACCTTCATCTCCTGCCACTTTCCTTCTCCCTCCTGTGTTCCACCATCCTGGCCTTTCAATTTCTCCACAGTGAAAAGCCTTCCCACAAGTGGTTCCCTCTTTCTAGAATGTTCTTGCCCTCTTGTCTGGCTTTTCTTCAGGAGACTCTTTCCTATACCTACCCTACTTAGGTTGGTTCCTTGTGCCCTACATATCCATAGCCCCCAATACATCTCCTTCTCAGTTCTTATCCATTTACCTTTACTTTTTAAATGAATGCCTGCCATAATTTAATATCCATCTTCTTTTCTAGGATCTAAGCTCTATGAGGCGAGGAGCTGTTCCTGTCTCCTTTGTAGCTCTATCACTTATGGCAATGCTTGGAAATTGGGTGGTGCTAGGAATTGTTGATTGATAACTAATTTTGACTGATGGAGTTATTCAACAAGTGAAGAGCTGGAGGTACAGGACTAGTCACCTGGGCTGAAGAACATTGAGTAAATTGGGGTTTTTTAAACTTGTACCCCTGTTAAGGAATGGTGATAAGGAGCTAGTTATTAGATAGGCTCCAGTTCCTCCACCTACTTTTCAACAAGGTCAGGTCTGTTTCAATCATAAGATTTACCAACCACAGTCTCTACCACAGACCCTTCATAAGAATATGCCTTACATTTGATTGAAATTTGTAGCACTTTCACATATGGGCCTGAAAGAAACTAGGAGGGATCTTCATCAAGTTAGGTTTTGTAAATTTTAGAGCACGTGCAGTAGTGGAGCTGTTCTAAAATCTAAATTAGGGCCCCATTTGTACCTATTACTAGCCCAGAGCATCGGACAAGTCATTTAATGCCTCCCATCCTACAATAACTCATTCTATGAGATGAAACTGGTGATAACCTCTGTGCTATTTAACCATGGTTATTGAATGAGGAAGCACAACAAAATGTTATAACTTGTGAACAGCTATGTGAACTCTAAAAAGCTGTTCATTCTCATTGTAAGTGGAAAATATCTATAGTACTTGTACTTTATTTTTACCTACAAATTATATGTATTTATGCAATTGCCATAACAAAGAAATTATACAGTGATATTGACTATTGTGACATATTGAAATGACTTCAAATGAATATGACAGCACCATGTCACCTCCTCAGAAAGACCCTCTCTTACCCCTAATAAAAATTAACATCCTCCCCACAGTGGCCATTTCATTACTATGTTTCATTTTCTTTATGCCACTTATTCCTGTTGAAAATGATTTTATTTACTTACTCATTTATGCCTGAATTGCCTACCCTTCTGGACTTTAATATGGGCTTCCCTGGGTGATACAAGTTGTCTATTTTGTTCATGTCTGAATTTCCAGGAATGAGAACTCATTAAAATGTGTGGCATAAATGGATTGCTAAACAGAATGGTGAAAAGTTTTGTGGATTTATCTTTTATTTATGTAATTGTAAAGGCCTAATCTGAACGATTGAATTGCATGTCAGGAAAAGGTAAACATCAATAAAATCTCCCTAATATTAGTATTGTTTTTTTTTTTTTTTTTATTAATGGGTAAAAATCAAAATTCTCACAATACATACAAACATTTGCAAAATGATATATAAATATATATGCATATATGTGTATTTGCTTACAAAAATGTTGTTTATATATATATATATATATATATACATATATTTTAAGAGGTGCTTAGATTACCCAAAATATTACACGGAACCCACTGGGATTCCCATGTTGCCCACCTCCCACACCTCCCACCATATCCCACACAAACATCTCCCACAGTGTGGCCCACCAATTAGTATTGTTTTAATAGTTGTATGTAAGTATTTTAATGGACACAGTAAAATGAGATGACGGAAAAGGACATAACAGTCTTAACCAAGGAAAACTTCATTCTCGAAGGTATTTAATAAAATCAATGTATACTTGTATTTAGGAAACCTGTCCTAGACTCCTGCCTTGTTTGAGTGAATGAAAGATCACTTCAGAGTGCATGTTATGTATTTCATATGTACTATTCATGAGTGGTACTCCTTTAAAAGGTTGAAATCAAAAGCATTTGATTCCCATACCCCTGAGTCCATACTTACATAAATAAATGATTGAATAAATTAATAAATGGAGGAGAAGAGACCAATCTCCCATGGAGATTCCAAATAGTTTATGGAGATACTGGACCTCAAGGAGGTATAGAACAACTCCCTACTCCTTAAGTGTGGGCTGTGCAAAGTGACTTCCTTCCAAAGAGCACAGTATAGAAACAGGTTAAAAAAAAGTAATTTCACAGCGGAGAAACTTCATAAACTCTACCTCAGCCAGATGACTAAGATTAGCATCATCACGGATAAGTCATGTTGATAGCATGTACTCTGACATAATGCCATGAGAATGAGAGGCGTTTGGTAAATAGAATTTGAGTATTTGCTTCCTTAAGGATAAAATAAAGGTGGAATTAGGATAGGAAAATAGACCCTAAGTATCTCCAGCTTCCCCCCAGGGCCATTCAGCTTTCCAAATTTGGGGACTTAGGGTCAGCCTCTACAGCAATCCTATACAGTAGCCGCATCCTGACTATCCAAGCCTGTCATTTTGTAGTTTAATCCTATTGATTATTATGCAGACAGAAAGGTAAGACTTGATTCATTTAAATGAGAAAAAAAAAGCATGTTTTATGATATTCTGGATAATTTACCTTGAAAAATTTTATACACCGAGGTGATATTGAAAGCAAGAATTGTTTTACACCTCAGATAAAGATGTGCAAAATGATCCATTACGTAGAATTGGTTCCACATGGTCCCTTCCATGATAAGTTTTTTAAAAAATGTCTCAGATGATAACTTGAATATATCCAGATAAAGGAAAGGCTAAACAATAATCACGTTTTATTTGATGTGAGTAGTGTCTATTCCAGCCATTTCATTCAAACGTGGTCTACTACAAGCCAAATAAGGAAAATACGAATATGCACTGAAGAAATTTTACTAACAATGCAGGCTTCACTCTTCATGCTTCAGCTAACCTTAAATTAAGAGCTTTCTGGGGAGACTTTAAAATCATTTTGCTATACGCAGATTCGATGTTAAAGGGTTTAAATGACATTATTTTTTTTTCCGTGTACTGGACCTTATATATTAATATTCAGGCCAGGAACAGTTTAAAATTGCAGAGAACAAGAACACTCACCAATAGCTCAGTGGGAGGCTGAGCGTAAATAGCTGCCAATCACCAGAAATGGGCCATTGTGAGCCAAGACAGCCCTAACAACACCCTCTTGGAGTCCAGATCGTGCTCACTGCCCTGCAAGGCTTGGAGCAAATGTGGGTGGAGGGAGGGGAAGCCAGGACCCAAACAGAGCGAGCAAAGGTGAACCCCGGAAGCCTCCAGTCTGTGGCCAGCAGAAGGCGAAGGGCCAAAAGGCACGTAAGAGGCCCCTGGGAACTGCCCACGGTTTCTGCTGCTGGAGCTGCTTCCTGGTGTCACTCAGCCAGGCTGTGTACAGGGATGCTTGGCATCCTGGGGCCGCTCAGGGTGGCCCAGGACAGGCAGGTGTGGCTTGGGGAAATGGACAGGTCTATTTAGTTGGGGACCTCGTGTGTTTAGGTTAATGTTCTTGCCAGAATGGCCAGCCTAGTCGTTCTGGCCAACACTGGTTGATGTGAGGCCAGCGCTTGATATATACAGAGCCTGTTCATATGCTGGTCCCTCACAGATCCTATTTGTCTAACTTCCCTGGCAATTTTCATTCAGGACTTATGGTCGCCCAACTTTTGCTTAGGAAAAGAAAAAAGAACTGGCAGTATTGTGAAGTTATGTCTTCCCTAGCCATTTCGAATAAAGCAAATGTGCTGGACCCCTTCTCTGTTGAGCATTAACACCTATCAGTAATATCCCCATCACAGCCCTACGAGGCACACACCATTAGTCCTGTCTTCCCCATTGGAACGGTGAGAAATGTGCACTCAGATGTGCCTAAAATCTCTCCTAAATCATTTGAGCTACTATAGGCAAAACAAACAAACGAACAAAAAACAGACAAATGTGAGGCCATGCTATGAAGGATAACAAAAATTACCATTTTTCTCTGTAACAACAATGACAATGACAGTGGTATATATCATCTTGGCTTCTGTATGATAAATAGATCCCATGAAATCAGGAAAGCCTAGGGAGAGGGGAAAATTAAACAATAGGAAGAAAGAACTTTGGGGAGAGTGCAAGGAGTGAGTGATTCAGAAGTCCCTCTTGTCCTGCTTTAGGTTAAAAGATTAGGTCTCAATTTCTGGAGAGGCACAAGTTGAGAGGGGACATGAATGGAGTAAGCATGTCCCAGGCAAGAAGAGGGTGACCACAGAACCAGTCACCAAATTGGAAATGCCAGGATGACTTCAAGAGTGGAGTGAGGCAGAGCTAGGACAAATATGACAAAATACCCTTTTCTACTTCTCCTCTTGGGGAAATATTTGAAGGAACTCATTAACCCTCAAAAGTTATACAGATGTGGGTTCTGTAAGGCTTTGGAAAATTCATGAATGACAGAATTATAATCTGCTCCAAAGAAAAAAACTAAAATAGTCCTTATCATTAAGCCAATCTCTTTTGTCAGAAAGTAAATGTACAGTGTTGTAAAGATTCTTCTCTCTGGGATGTTTATGATTGGGTGTGGGCTTATTAAAATTTCCCTATCCCTTGTCCTTTGGTTGATTGATTCATTCATTTGACAAATATGTATTGAAGCCCTTCTGTGCTGGAGATAAAGAGGAGAGCAAATAAAGTCCCTGTCCTCTGCAGCTGGGCTGTCCAACTTGGTAGCCACTAACCTTATGTGGTTTTTAAATTTTAAATTAATTAAAATTCAATTAGATATAAATACTCATCCCTCCTTTTTACTAGCTACATTTTACATGCCCAATAACCACATGAGCTAGTAAGTGACAACATATTGGACAGTTATAGAACATTTCCCTAATGGCAGGAAGTTCTATTGGACAGTGCTTTAGTAAGCATGCTTGCCTGTGTGTGTGTGTTGGTGTGAAGGGAAAGGCAGAAAGGCAGTTAATAAACTTGTCTGTGATTTTTGGTGAGCAGAAAGGAAGAAAAGCATTACTATCTTTTGAGGAATGGGGAGGTAGAAATACAGTTTAGCTAAAAATGGGTAGCAATTTCACTATCCCTCCTACTGCCTCCCCCCCCACCCCATCTACCGGCCCAATAATTGCTTTCATTTGCTGAACACGAGAACTTAATTTAGGAGGAATAGCTGGATTATTATGTTTTCTAGACACCTATATCATGTCTGGATGACCTATAAGAGTAAATGTCATTCCAGGAGTTAGGATTCACAGGACAAGCTTCCTCACTGGAGCAGCCAATCCTTCATATATTTTAAGTCCACGTGTGCTAGTTTAAGGATCACTTCTTATAGGGATAGAGTCCAACACTGTTTGTCATCAACACTCCTAAAAGAAACCAGTTGTGCCAAAGAAAGGACCTTACAACCAGTCCCTCTTGATTTCTCAGTCCACTTCCCTTTTCTCGGCATTAAACAAGAATGCCGTAAATCTGCATCATATTGGCTTATTCTGGGATATAAAGTAACAACTTAACATAATTTTGACACCCCAGAAACAAGAAATATGTTGCCTTTCATTTTATCAGATGCTCACTAATTAATCTAGCTACAGTAGCTGCACACGTTACTGAACCAGGAGGCAGAACAGAGAGATGTCTAGTCTATCTGCCAGCTGGCAGTTTACCAAACAAGCTCAACTTTCAGCAACAAGGAAAACAATCACAAAAATCTCCAAGCTCTGCAAATGTTATTCGTCCCAGTCCCTAGGCAAGCCATTTTCGGTGATCATTCTTTATTTTTTAAGTCCCACCAAACACACACATACAAGCACATCTAGAAATACACACAATGCACACACACAGAGACACACACCTTGCCACTGGAAAAAACAATGCTTTAGTTTACATAAAGTTATCTGTTTATTGCTTTTATGCCTTGAATGTGGCTCAGGGAAAACTTATCTGTACTAAGAGAACAGAAAGTGATTCTAAAGTAATCATCCTGAGAAGTGATGACACAGACATTCCTGAATTGTTTGGTGCCATTTTCATCTCCCTCTTCAGCCACAGTGTACGATGCCGTTCCTCTTCTCTAGCATTTAATGGCACTTGCTTGTCTATGGCTATTTTTAAGATGTGCTTAGGCCTTGTCTCCATAGAGGGACTGCATGAAGTGTACACCGTTAATCTCATGGTGGGGACCTGTGATGGTTCTGGAGCCAGAGAGCTTCGGCTCAAACCCTAACTTTGTCATTCACTGTCCGTCATACTGTTTGTCATTTCCTGACCTTAGGAAACTTACTTATCTTCTTTGATCCTTAGTTTCCTTAACCGTTGATCAGGGATGAAGGTGATTATTTTGATGATGATGATAATTATGCATACTTCTTGGAGTAGTCATGAGGCTTAAATGAGCCAGTAAATGCAAAGTTATAGAAGAGTTCCTGGCACATATTAAGCACCCAATAAATCATAATTATTACTACTATATAGGGCAGGGGCTTGTTCTTAAATTTTTAAATATCCTTTATGTTGTTTAGCAGTCTTGCTGCATCAGTGTAAGATTACCTAATAATTATTATTTAGCTTTGGATAGGTTTTAATATTTTTTATCTGATTTTGTATGCAATCTGAATATTAAACTACTTTTCCACTTCCCAACTCCATATATGGGCCATGTTTCAAACATGACAAACTGTACTTTAAAACATTTGTTCATGCTTTTCTCTCTGTTGGTAAAAACTTTTCAACCCTTATTAGCCTTGCGAACTCCTATACAATCCTTAAAACCCAGTTCTAACATGCTTTTCTTGCTGAAATCATCCCTAGTTACCTCAGGCAACTGCTTTGATTCTACAAACCATGAAGATCATAAGTATCAATTTACGAGTATTTTCTCCTCAGTGAACTGGGAATCCCTGATCTGAGACTAGTGTAGATCACACGGTGGCCACTCAGGAAATGTTTTGAACAATTGATATTGGCTATCAAAGTTCAGAGAAAGCACAGCAGTAACAACCGATGACACTGCAATTAACTGAGTCTAGGAGAGACTGAAAGACGCCCAGTTTCTTTCTCCCATGCCTCCCTTCTAAAGCCCTGGATTGCCTGCCTTGCTTTCCAGAGGCAACATTCCATATAGCAAGTTTATTTCCTGCTTATTAAGTAGATTTGTAAGGAAATTCAGAGGAGTGCTTCAAGCCCTCCTCTTTTAAACACTTTATTTAGGGAAAATGGGGCCAAGTCAGAATATGCCATCTGCTGAAATTGAAGTTAATAAGAATTGGCATAAAATAAGTGGAATTAACTAACTGCAGACAGAACCCACCTTTAGGGAGACGCTTACACATGAGATGTTGTATATTTATTTATTGCTTCAAACCATTATTGGGTCTGTATGTTTCAGACCCTTTGCTTAGCATAGAGGAGATGATGGGAAAAGAGCCGCCTTGGTTCCAGCTATCGCGGAACCTCCTGTCTATTTGAAAAATTTATAAAGGTCCATAATCCCTCACCCCATTTCTGAAATACAAAACATTTTGCAACTGGAAGTTTTGTCGTCATCATTATGGCCGCTCATTGGGTGGCAAAACTTGACAGGGAATGAACTTCAGGCAGCAAAACCTTAGCTGAACTGTGAGGCCTGTTTATAGTCTCTACCCCACTAAGTATGAATGTTTGATTATATGTTCTCTTTCTGAAATCTGAAACATTTTGAACTCCTAAGCACATCCGCCCCAAGGATTTTGGCGAGAGGCTGGTGTACCTGGAGTTGAGTGATGTTTTATCTATCAGGGACACCAAAATGTGTCCTAAGTCTAGTCAAGATGAGAAATAAAAAAATAAAGTAAATCTTTAAAAAAAAAAAAAGATGAAGGAAATGAGATGGCCTTAGGAGAATTATGGTAATAGGAAGAATGTAAGAGTAATACAACTGCTTTAAAGACAGTTGTGACCTAATCACAACTGGGGTTGAGTTATGAGAAGTTATGGGACAGGAGGGTGGCGACTGTTTGTAAGAATGGCTACTACTATTCCACTCCCTGAACCCACACCTCTTTGCAATATGACTCTGCAGCCCTTTCCTTCAAGGAGCGGGGTCAATATCCCACTCCTCAAATCCAGACTGTCCTTGTGACTGCCTTTGCCCAATCAAATACGTGATTTATCCAGTGCTATAGCATGATCAGGCAAAGGCCAAGTTTTTCATGACTTGGACTTTGTGTTCCTTATTTTCCCTGAAACTTGGAGATGTTTCTTATACATATCCCATTATATCCCAGTATCTCACTAATGCATCAATCATCACCTCAACTGGCAAACCCCACAGAAGTGACACTGCGCCAGCCCTGGGCCTCAAGAGTCCTTGTGTGCTTCTGCTCTTACTTTTATATGCTTGCTGGAGGGTGAGAGACCACATTGACTGAGGCTTACGTGTCCCAGCCAAGGTGGCAGACATGGAGAGAGCAAAAAAGATGACAGCCAACCACAGACACATGAGAGAGTCCAAACAAGACCACAAGAGCCTTCCAGCCTATCCCAGCCTAAATTGCCAAACTGCAGAATTGTAAACTAGATAACTTTTTGGAGTAGCTACTAAATTGGGGGGGTACCTTGTATCAGCTCAGGGGATCTAGAAAAAGAGCTGCCAAAAAAAACCCCACTTCTAAATGGAGAGAGCTGTTTGCTTCTCACAAGCACATTACTTGATCATCGTCTGGTTCTGTGTTCTGAACATCAGTAGGCCATTCAGTACAGTAGAAGTCTTTGAGACTCCTCTGAGAGACTTGGGGCAAAGATTTTCTCTGTGTATCTGATTACTTAGTTTAATCAGGAAAGGAAAACTGAATGGTCATGAATTGTCCCATAACAAGTTCACAGACTGTGAGACTGCCTGTCTCAGGTGAAAGTGGATAGCTTCTCCTTTGGAAAGATACACCACTGCTTTGTTTCTATTCTAACTCTTCTGTGTGGTAATAGGAAATGGCTACTTCCCCGGAAAGACTTTCTTTTTTTTTTTTTTTTTTCCCTTCTCATCACATTGCAATTTGGTGTTAGAGACAAGTGAATTGGGAAGAAGAAGGTTGTGCAGCTCAAAATGCTGGTTCTGGAATCCATCTGGTACCACTTCTAAGACACAGATCTAGCACGAAGACTAATGGATAGTTTCCTTCCACTTCTTATTTCATTGCAAGTACTCTCGACCCATGTTAGTTTAGCAGTCCTGTCATCATAAAATTTGGAGAAACTCCATGTTACATGACTGACCATACAGTATCTCGACTTTACATGTATAAGTTGTGAGACTTTGCGCAAGCTGCGAAACATCTCCATGTCTCAGTTTTCTCATTTGTAGA
The DNA here is from genome assembly GCA_026826555.1 of Tolypeutes matacus. Taxonomy (NCBI): domain Eukaryota; kingdom Metazoa; phylum Chordata; class Mammalia; order Cingulata; family Chlamyphoridae; genus Tolypeutes; species Tolypeutes matacus. Next base: position 29,666,966 of record JAKSZT010054335.1, read on the forward strand.
ATGGGGATAATCATAGCAACTATTTTCTAGGGTGTTGTGAGGATTAGAGATTAAAGGAGCTCTGCAAGAGCATAGATTTTGACCATTTTGGTCACTGCTATATTCTCAGTCCTAAAGCAGTGCTTGGCACATAGTAGGTATGCAATAAATATCTGCTGAAAATGGCATATTAATATAGAATAATTATTGCACCTAGACTATATTGTTAAATATAAACATATCTGTTGCATAAAGCACGTGCATAGCTTGATATATAGCTGATACTCAGGAAATGTTAACTGCACTTATTCTTACTATTCCTATTTTTAGCCACTTTGCACCTCAGGGTTGCCATGAGGATGAGTAAAATATACTCATGCTTTCAAACTATGTCATGAAAAATTCTGAGGCCAAAGGAGGAAAGTAGTCCACAAATACAAATCATTATTGTCAATCTCAATTCTAGATTTCAAAATCTTATTTCAGAGCACATTATTTACTCAGCAATATAAAATATTGCTTTCCTTTTGGACAAAATGCCACAAATAAGTACCTGACCTGAACAAATGGACAGATTATATACCTTGTATATAATTGTGTCAGTTACTTGATTTCACAAGAGTTGTAGAACTATATGTAGTGGGTGTCAGACATTTCACCGCCTCAGCTCTTGCTCCAACTGCAGGGGGAAAAGTTTAATAGACTCCCCAATGTCTTTCTTTGATCAAGTGAGTATCAAGAGGCTTTGAAGAACCTGACAGGTAGTTAGTGGCCTCATTTCCATTCTTTTAATATACAGGGTTCTCTGATACCTCAGGACATTTGACTGTGTCCTCTGCCCAGCTCACCCTTGCCTCAGCCCTTCACCTTGCTGGCTTCTTCTCAGCACTCAAGCCCCAAATCAAATGTGGGTTCCCCAGGAGGCCCTCTGATGGTGCCATCTAGAGTAGCCCCCTACTCCCTACACAGGCTCCCCAACATTATCCCACTTATTAACTCCATAGCACCATACCTCACTTTCCAACCATCTCTTTTTGTTTTTTGTCTTGTTTTCTATCTCCCCACCTAGAATGTAAGCCCCTTGAAGTCATGATTCCTCACTGTCTTGGCACCCTAGTTTCATCCGTGTCTAGAGTCAAGCACGACACATAGTAAATGTGATAAATATTTACTGAATAGATGTGGATTGAGTAGGAAGGAAGTAAGACACTGTGAAGTACTCAGATCAAGTCTCAAACAATTGAGCATGGATAAAATACAAAGAATTTATATGAAAGGGGCTCTGATAATTCTCTATTCCAGGGCTTCTTAAACTTTGTATGCCATAGACACATACAAATGACAATGTTTGCATGGCACCTGGGTAAACAGCTGGGGTTCCTGGCTTTAGGCCCGATCTGGTCATTCCAGGGGCTGAAGTGGAGGGGAGGGGCACTATCTCAGCACACCTGTGGCCCATTTGAGGCCACTGCCACCTTAGATGGGAAATTCTTCCAGTCCTCTCATTTCATGATTTGTATGACTGAGATTCAGAGAGGTGAAATCACTTTCCCAGGCAGATTGTGATAAAGCTTGCTCTAGTTGCTGTACATTTTTCTTGAAGAAGGAAACAAAGGAGATTTAGGAGTGACAAGAAATAGTTGAAGGAACTCTACTGGGAAAGACCTTGGGTCTGAGGCTCTAATTCCCCATTTTCTTGGACTGTCATGGTGATTTGGACCCTTTTCCTACAGCTGATGAAATTTGCTCATTTAATGATCACCGTGGTTACCTCTCTTGACAGTTGAGTTGATGACGGATGCATTAGTGAGATACTGGGATGTAATGGGATAGGGTATAAGAAACATCTCCAAGTTTCAGGGGAAAATAACGAACACAGAAACTCCAAGTCATGAAAAACTTTGCCTTTGCCAGATCAGGTCACAGATGCCTTGGCACTGGATAAATCATGGCTCAGGTGCTGTTTTCAATCTGTGATCAAAACCTGAGAATTTAAGCCATCTGGATCTGTTATTTCAAGTTTTATAACCAGGACCCCAGTAGATTTAGCTATGACTGTCAAATCTTCATTTTAAAAATTCAAACAGTAGCAGGCACACAGCAGACCTGTGTGCCTACCCACAGGATTTCTGGCTCTCATGAAGTCACAAGTAATGAATCAACTCAGTAGGAAAGGATGCTTGCACATTTGTTAGGTTGCACATGGGGGTTTCTCTGGTCAAAATCACTCTAATAAATTGTCTCAGGGCTGTAGCAATAAATCCACATTCAGATGTCAGTTAGCCAGGCCTAATGGATCAGAATCCCACAAGTTTTTACTAAGAAAGAAAATCAAGCATGAACCTTAATTGGAAGTTTGTCAAGGGCAAAGACCATCTTCTATTCTTTTTCACATTTTCCCAGTGTTGCAGCAAAGATTATCATGTAAAGTGTCATTGTCCTGGAATCTGGATTACCTAATTCCAGCAGCTAGAAACCTGAAAACCAGCCCAAAAGGCCAATGTGAAGTCAAAACAGTGATGGGAAAGTACATGTGGTGAAACCACATGTATTTCTCTTTCTTGCAATCTTTCATAGCCTTCACATTTACGAAGTTTTGATATGTTTGGTTATCTTATTTCCATGAGTACAGCTACTTCTAGAGGCACCAAATTTGAAAGGGGTTAATGAAAAGGCTACTTAGTAGAATGCGAAGTGTAGGCACAACATGAAGGAATGACAATTTGGATGGAGGAGACCAGACTTATGGAGAAAAGACCTGGGCCATTCTGTGTAGAAGCAAAAAGGCAAACCTTAGATATGCTTTGAGGGCCTTAGCTCAGGCTTCTCCTCAGCAGCATTTATTATTACTATCATAACTGATTTATTAAAGTGACCCTGGGGAATGCTGAGTGTGTCACATTTAACTCTACTTAAAAGGTTACTCATTTACAAATATTTTCCTCACAAATTTTTAAGTAAATGCAGTTTATTGCCCTTCAAAGTTCCCTTCCAATAGATTCTCCTCACTGAATCCAGTGTGAGCTTTACCAATATAAATTTATCCCTGCCAACCAGTACTGTGGAGAACCTTCCAGCAATTTCCCATTACCCATAGTCAAAACCCTTAACCTCCAGGTCTTGCCTAATTTGCACTCTGCCTACTCTCCAGGATCAGCTTTTACTCCTTCCCCCCCTCTTCTGTGCTCTGACTACACTGACTTTCATTGAGTCCTTGGACAGCAAATTACTCTCTCACCACAGGGCCTTTGCACCTGCTCTTACTTTAGGCTGGACCACACCCCCACTTGCCAAACACACACACACACACTTGCACACACATACACACACATTGTATATGTTAATTCAACATGTTAAATCTTATTTACTCATCATGATCTCAGATAAAGTCCTAGATCTTCTGGAAAGCCTTTTCTGACTCCTTAATTCTTTCGTTAGATAGTTTCACAGGACTGTCTTCCTTTCATTAAGAGAATTTATCTTCACAGCTAATTTCATATTCATTCATGGGGTTATTCAATGTTTTTCTCTAATTCCAGTTGGCATGTTTCCTGAGAAACATGAGTACTGTGTCTGGTTTTGTTCACCATTGTAATCCCAGTGCCTAGGCACTCAGTCAATGTTTACTGAAAGTTTGAATGAACGAGGCTAGACTCTGATGACAGTAAGTGACAAGAAAAAGCCTTATAGGTCTAGAGATAAATCCATAGGAAAAGATGATCCCATTCCAACCAAGACAACTGGAAAAGAATGTCTCAACCTTATTCCAAGTAATAGCGTAACCCAATTACGCTATTACTTATTACCAATAAGTAATAGGGTCAATCAGTATCTTGGAGTAAAGTTTTGGCAAATCTGTATTAGGAAAAGAGGACTCCTAGCTTCTATCATTGCCCGTTCTGGGAAGAATTATTTAAACCCACGTGAACCGTAGTCAAGGTGAGACAATTTATCAATGAGTTTGCAATGCACTTATATCCTTTATGAGAAATTTAATCTCAGTAATTTGCACTGCTTCATTTGGTTGTTGGATCTTATAATTGATGTGGCTTTTCAGGGCTGCAAAAACATTATGACATCCATATGTGGTTATCTTGATATCAGGAGTAACTCCTGAAACTTGTATATTACCAGTTTATCATGGTTTCCCTGGAATAGTCATATAACTTGTATAAATGAATATTCAAGTTAGAAAAGAATTACTATATAATTTATTTTCTCCATCCTACACAGTAGACTTATAGAGTATCCTAGGCATACAAGACATGCTGGTTAATAAACTCATATATGCATTGTAGCTGAATTGTTAATTTTTAAGTTATTAGGATAAAAATACAGTTAGCAATAAAATTAGTCTAATCATAATTTAATATTTCTTGTATGATTCAGAAAGCTCTTCAAAACTTGCCATGTCTCTGAGTTATCAATATGCTTATCAATATTTTACTCTACATATGAGTAAATGCTCAAACTCAAGCGGGTTTGAGCTAATGGATTATTAAATAGACAATTTTTTATGTGTCACAAGAAGTGTTAGTAAGACTATTCACTAGAAATTGTTTTATTGGCAGATTGATCATATATTTGTATTTATTTTCAAGATTTAAAAACGAAAGATGAAACAGAGACAAGGACAAAGATTATGTGGTCTTTGGGCCTGGGTGAGATAGTCCTAGAGTGGAAGATAGAAGATTCCATTAAGAGGACATGATATTATTTGAGATAAGGCTTCTCTATAGAAAGCATAAGTCAATGCATACTTTGAAATAGTACAAAATAACAGTCTGTTCTTGATTCTCCACTTCTGTGTGTTACCTTGCAATGTTTTATAAGGAAAGTTATTAAATGGCTCTTAGTGTGTCTTCATCTACAACAACCCTAACAAAACTCAAAAGATTATCGTAGGTAATCCATCATGCTATAGCATAAAAGTTGTTTTTAACTGAATGTTAAATTGGTCATTGTGTCAAACATCTTGCTCACTAGTAATTATTGCTAAGCATTACTAGGAAGCTTGTAATTTTTCATCATAACCAACTAGTAAATATGTAAATGTATAACCTCTGTTTTCCATCTTCTGCTATGTTAAATGTGCCATGTTTCTTACAAATGGTCCTAAGGTGCAGGGTTTAGAAATCTATTACAGTTTTAATGGGGTGAGATGTGTACGTGTGCTCTGTGGCCTGCCTCTGAAGGCATATGGCTATCCTCATTCCCTTATGGAGAAGGCCCTCTGCATGTAGAATTAACTGGGAGGTCAGAGAGAAGATGGCGGTGCCTGAGAGAACCCACCTTGAACCTCGGAGGCAGCATCTGGGCCTCTGGTAGCTGATCCAGCAGTGCCCGAGAGGGCAAGACAATTAAACCTCCATAAGTTTGTGGAGCACTTTGAAGATGAAAAGCACTATATAAATGCTAAGTATTATTATTACATAGAAGAACGAAGGGTAAAAATGATGAGTGCCAAGAAAGAGATACCTGTAAGATTTAAAGTAGCAGGACAGAGCAGAATGAGACAATTACTGCATACTGAAGTTTAGAAAGTTAAAAAAAAAAAAAAAAAAAAGGTGAGAAAGTCATGCTTGAAAATGAAAGGAAGGCTCCATGAAGTATTAAGATAAATTATGCAATTTTAATGCAACTTTATAGAGCCAGAGGTCACTGAGAGAGACAATGGCGATTCAGAAACATGGCAATGATAATTAATTCCTTAAAAAAATCAATTAATATTTTCTCTCATCATTCACAAAGGAGGATGGAGCAGATGATGGGTAATATACACATTTCCCAAAGGAGGAGCAAGGAGTGGTGAAGAAATCAGAATCATGTCAACATGGGTGATCGGGAAATTAGAGGCAACCAATGATTCCACAGGGCTAAAGTAATATCTACCTTGAGGTAATGCAGGAAGAGAGAGGCTAGGCAAATTGAAATATGGAGCTTTCAGAAATGATTAGCAAGGAAATTTTATATTTAGGGCTTACAGAAGAAAGATAAAGATTGTGGGTCCATTTATTTTTTTAGCCAGATAAGACTCATTTCCAAATAGATATAAGTGATTTTTTTATATCCTAGACTATGAAGGTAGTGTATACAGCGAAATACAAACACATGCATAAGCATATCTCACACACACACATACACACACACACACAGCAGCATACTGGAATCAAGCATTTGTGGCATCTGCTTAACGAAATCCCTTTGTTGTAGTTAATAGTCATCTCAGAGATACAGAACTTCTTTACTGGCTAAGAAACAATGGGCAATTGAGAAAAGCTCATAGAATACCTTCTCAGTGCTTTAGTATGCAGAATACTGTCTAATAAATGTTTATGTTGGTTTGTCGTGAAGACCAAAAGACAGAAAAATAGAAGGGATTGGACTTAGGATGCACATTCCATAGTTTTATAAAATATTCAATTAGAAGAAGGGAAGATAAATTGTTGAAACAGAAAGAAAACCAGAATCTGGAAACAAATGCTAAATGTTGCTAGGGGCTACAATGGTATAAGGTCAACATAAGACCAGTTTAGTCCTAAGAGAACAGATGCCCAGAACGGTAATAACATGTGTTAATGATATTCTCTAGATGGGGACAGTCAACAAAGACGAAGGTGAAAAAAGTCAGTATGGCTCTGACGGAATGGGTTCCAAGTAGGATAAGTGGTGAATGCAATTAAGGAGAGAAAAATGAAAGATAATGAGATTAGGGATAAAAAATGTGAAAGGGCATGTGGCCAAAATAATCACATTGCCTTGAAAAAGATTCAGAGGTGGTAGATAATGATCTCAACCTTGCATAGGAGCGGTTATCAGTGCTTTTAAAGAAACAAAATCCAGTTGCATGGGGATCAGTAACTAAAAATAACACTTGAAGAGATTATTCCAGCAATCTTACAAGGGTGGATTGGATGAGATCACATTTGAAATGGTGTGCTTAGCTCAAATCACTCTGTTATAAAAGGCATATCATGGAAATGAAGGGAGGAAAAACAGAGGGTGTTCAGGCAGATACACCCTCACAAAGAGCTTAATTATTGCAAAAGGTCAGGGTCAGGCAGGAGAGCCTGTGTTCTTAGGGGAAGAGAAGATTAAGAGAGAACCTCATTAGGAAAGTGATGAATCTTTGATTTGTATTTAATTTGTACACAAATAGTGCCCTTTTCAAGATATTGATATTTATCAGAACAGGGTCTTACTGATGATGTCAAAGGGATGCTGTGTTTTGTCTGGTTTGTCTTTGGTTGACGTGGCCCATGTGTGTGTGTCCCTGAGAGTATGTCCTGGGCCTCTCTGCACAGGGGTCCAGCATGCCAAGGCATCTCTCTTTCTCATTTAAGGAGGGGTTTCAGGCTCTCCCAGAGGTGGCGTCACATGAGATCCTGTGCCAGCACAATATAGGTGGAATTAGATGCAATGAATGCCAAAAGCATAATCGAATTAGAAAATAAATCCACAAAGTTGGCAGCAGCCCAAGGGCTTAGAAGGAGTGGGTGTGCAACAGAAAAGGTCACCTGTGTGTGACTTTCCAAACTTTTTCGAGCCACCAGCTGGTAGAGGCACCTCCTTTCACTCACTTCATAGCCCAGCTTCTGGATCTCAGAAGCACTCTCTCAAAACAGTACAAGGCCCGGCCTGCCAACCAGGTTTCCTGTGCTGCAGCAGAAAGTCAAAGAACATAAAAACAACAACAAAAAACAACTCCGTGTTTTGGCCAGTCTCACAAAAGAAAGTATAATCCACTAACAAGGCTTTGGAGAAAGTATTCCCTTTTCAAAGACTAGAATCTGACATGTGTTTACCATTCGATCTGGGAGGCTCATTCTTTCAGAACAATAGTTGCTAAAACACATCTGTTTTTGTCATGTCTGTGTCATTTTGTTTTTCTCAGTTTTGTCATTTTTAAACTGTCATGGAGTTTTTCTTCCTTCCTAGCTCCCTCTTTTCTTCTGTCCTTCCTATTTACCTTTCTACTTTCTTTCATTCTTTTTTTTCAGATTGTCTATACTGGAAATAAAATCCCACCAGTCCCATACTAGCCAACATATTTAATCCTGTGATTTAAAGACTAGCATCTTTCTAGAAAGAAACATCCTTGCAAATTTGGGTTAAGTTAAAATCAAAATAACATCTCATTATTTTGTGATGGGGCCAATGGTGCCCTTTCTTTTCCTCCAAGCCCCTCTTAGCCCTGGCCTCTGTAAACCAGGATTCAGGGTATGGTGCAACTCCACAGTAGGAAGGGGGAGAATTTGAATCAGGTAAGGGTAAATCCAAGGGCCTACTCTAACAGTGGAGCTGGCAGCTGGCAGTCGAGCTGCTAGACTCTCATATTGAAGTATCCAAGACCATTTAGCCAACCAGGGTCAATATAAGCTGGTATAATATCCAAGGGGTCAGGCCACTTGGTGGGACTGGGCTTGCTGGGAGACACTCATTGTCAGGTGGTGGCTGTGTCGCTGTTTGAAGCAAGAGTGGGAAGTGGGGAGTGGAGGTCAGGGAGGGGGCTGCCAATGGCCAAGCTGGCTGTCAGGGCCACAGTCAGGTGGGCTGGGACTGAGAATCTGACTTTAGCCCTTGTGAGAACTGAGCAGCAACTGGAGCAAAGTTTCATCAAACCAGGCGAACACCCACATGACGGGCCTGTGAGTAAGCCACTAAGTGTAGATCCTAATTTGAGCTTGCAACAGATTGTCCCAGGACCAGGGAGGGGAAGGATGTCAGAAATTGAGTCTGTAATGACGGTTTGCAAACTTTGGGGAACTTGAGAAAATAACCCAATGAATCTAAGGCCCCATATTGTGGTTTATAAATTGAAGGTTTTCAGTACACTTTGTTGAGCAGGGCTGGGGAAAGGCCAGCACTAAATTCCTTTCATCTGTCTCTGAGATGGCAAAGAACAAGCTTACCTGGGCATCAGGATGCTTAGTTCTGCTGACAAAGCTAGGTGGGTCAGCAGATAAGTTAGCTAATATCTCTGGGCTTGATCTTCTCACCTGTTGCAGCTACACACGAGCCTTCAGCCAACAGGAGCCAACAGCCATCTTCCACCACAGCTCTTGGGGTTTCCCTGTCTCTTTGCTTTGGCTTATGATTTTCTCCACTCCTAGAGAGCTTGCTTCTTCCTTTCCAGCTCCAATCCACCTTGTCCACAGTGGCCCTCCTGTGAGCCTCTGGAATCTCAGAATAATCAGTACCTGCACCATTCAAATGGTGGCTCCTCGGGCACTGACTTGTGACATTTCTCCCGAAACCCATTAATCATATCTTGTGCTGTAATTTCAGATTTTGTTTGCTTAGCTCTTGTCCACAGCATTGTGAATCTCTGGGAGGCTGGGACTGTTTGATCAGCTCTGCATTCCCTGCAGCATATTACGTGGGTGATCACAGAGGTCTGTGGATTTGACCAGGAAATGTCTGACATCATGACTGTGGTGCAAAAGGCTCGGGTTAGTTCCAATTATTGCTGTCCTTCCCGAGCATCTGTGAGCCACGTCCTGGTCACCTCTTGTCAGATTCCATCTGGTTGACAATTAGATCTTTCACCTATTCGACTTAACTGGGCTTCTTAGACACTACCATCAGATCTAATCCCACCTGTGTCCAGGAGCCAGGCTAACCTGGGGCCAAGGGGATATAAACAGCTCTTGCTGAGGATCCAAACATCTGGCTCTACCAACCTTATTGCCAGTCTGGAACCTGATTTCAGTCCCATGTTGGTACTTTGTTTCTGAAGCCCTTTTCTACTTTTGCTCTAGGATCCATAAGCCCTCGGTCTTAGATCTTACCAATCCTGTAGGATTGGGACAAAGCATCTCTGTATTTCCTCTAAACAGAGTCCTGCAACCAAAATAAACCCAATGGCTATGTCTTCATTATGTCACTAGAGTGCCTTCCATTATCACCTGCTCTTAGAATCTCCAGAGCTATCCTCTACTCACCTGTTGGGAAAATCTCTGGAATATGATGTTGACTCACTGATACCAGTGTCCTGCTGGGACTACCATCTATTATGCTTTGCCAGACACTTTGGACCATGTGTTTTGCCTGTCCACTGCACTCGCTCCAAGGACCTGCAGCTGGCTCTCTCCTTGAGCTACCTTTCCTATGCCCTTCTCTCCCAAGCCTGCCCTGGCCTGCTACAATGACCCCACCATGTTTCCAGATGTGAAGCCAAGCATTTGTGCCTTGTATCGTATGACCCTTGTATATAATAGGTTAAAATTACATAATTCTTGCCGTCTAGAGATGGCAAAAATTAAAAGTAACTTAGCCCAATGCCTACAAAATATCATAACCTAATGAAATATCCCTCCTTTGGACCTTGCCAGCAGACCTTCCTTCTTGCTCCCATATACACAAACACCCAGACATTCTGTTTCTTGGTCTCCATATACACTGACACTGCAATATTTTTAGAGTTCTGCCTTCCTTGGAAAAACTGATACAAGAATATTATATTAAAGTGTTCAATATGATGGCTAATATGAACTTAAAAATTAAAATTAAGAATTAAACTTGCTGGGCCATCAAGACCTGTGGCAGGAAAAACAAGTTTTTAACAAACTCAAGAAAATCTGACTTTGTCTGACTGTTTTCTGTGACTTTAGAGGAGATTACACTGGAATACTTTGGGAACTTGCCTTGGCACCTTGGCCCAATTTTGAATACTACTATTTATTTTGCAGTTATTCTGAGCCTTGAATAGTTAAATTTTGGTGTTAAAACTGCTAGCGAATTTCAATTCTCCTGACTATCATTTTATAGCTTAAAACAAGCTGCTGATTGATATGTGGATATGGAAAAAAAACATATTTGGAGATGGAACAACTCTAGCAGAATACCCATGACAGAAGAAACATTATCCTTAATGAGACAGCACTTACAGAACAATGTCAAAGAAGAGGGAAGCATAAAACTAAACAGTATTCTAAACCTACCTCACTGTTGAAAAAGGCATCAAACTTTGTATGAACCATGAAACTTTCAGATTAAGTAGAACCTCAATGTTCAATAATATCGTTTAAAAGGAGATGTGCCAAACGGTTGGGGAGAAATTCAAATATTTCCTCAAAATGGAGACAAGTGCAATTGGGTTTAGAAAAGCCTGATTGTGTAGGAGTAGATCTCAGGAGACAGTGAGTACAGCGGAAAGCGACATTTAAGTCGGATTTCAGATGCCTGCGGAAGTTGGAAGATCGCATTCTCTAGGTCAGAACTTGTGTATGTGTGTTCCCGAGGCAACGTTGCTGAAAGATATATAAACTTAGTAAGGTCATCAAAGACGATTATCATTATGTATCTTGGCTTTTATATATTATTTTTCCTCTCTGATTTACTATATATCATTTAGTGTGATGTAAGCAGTAGCAAAAAGCTGTGTGTTGGGTGTGGCTATCAGCAATTGGCTTTCGTGCCACCAAATATTTGATCATTTCTATTCCAAAATGAGTTTGGCAACATTAATTCCACAGATGCTTTTCACAACAGATAATTAAATCTCAACAGAGAAACCAAATTATACAGTAATCTGGAAAGATAAGCCTTTTACAGTTGAAAAACTGATTTTTCGAATATGAATTGGTCAAAAGGCAAAAAAGGAATGATATATAACAAGCTGGAGTGAAGAACTGATTCTTACACATAATATAGGTACTAGTTTTAAATTCCAGAAGAGATTTATTTAAATTACAGAATATATTTATTTATCCACATACCTTTTCATTCACTCATCTGAATGCTCATAGAACATTAGGTATCACAAGAAATAGCTGAGAGATTATTCTTGTCCATAGGGAGCATATACTTACCCAATAATTATTGCATGTCTGGTAAGTGCAGGCATGAATTTTACATTTTCATTATGGGGATAGAAGGTGGGTAGTTCTTTATTGTTTATGAATTCCAGAAAAAGATTTTTGATTATGTTTATAAACTAGTCTGTTCCTCTCTCTGGGCATGATACCCTTTGATTGTATTAAATTCAGAAGTTTCACTTTTACTTTATTAAATCAAGATTAGGGTTTGAGTCAACCATTAAGGTGTGCAGGGCTGAGTCGCACCCCCCCACCCCCCTTGGTGGGCTGATAAAACAGACTCTCACACAGAAGTAGAGACACAGAGAAGCAGATACATTTGAAAAGAGAAGGCTCAAAGAGACCCCAGGAAGAGAGATGAGCCTGATAGTCTATAGCCGACCTTGTGGAAAGAACAGAACAGCTGAGCCTAGAAAAAAACAAGCCCTGGGGAGAGAGATGAGCCTCATGCCTGCCTATAGATGAGATCAGAAGAAGCTGGGACCACGGAGCCTTAAGAGGAAGGAGAAAGGCTGAACCCTCCCAGACATCATCTGCCATCATGTTTCAACACGTGGCAAACGACTTTGGGTAAGAAAGTACCTCTTATGGTACCTTGAGTTGGACTCTTTAGAGCCTTGTGACTGTAAGCTTCTACCCCAAGTAAATACCCTTTATAAAAGCCAACAGATTTTCTGGTGCTTTGCATCAGCATCCCTTTGGCTGACTAACACAGAGGGAGAAGAAAATTGTATTAAGTAGAAATTAGAACATAAACACATCAAAGCAGGCATTATCAATTCTTTATTTAAAGCAAGAAAAAAATTACTGAAGTCCCCTTTCTCTGTATCAGTACAAGTGACTTTCTGAAGTTTTTCCTTCTGTAATGATAGGGAGTCAGATTAGATAATCTGATCTAAAAAGGGCTTTGAATGGGAAACCCTAGGACATGCTGATTTGTTGACCTGAGACACTATTTACTAATTTAAAATGTTGATGCCCTAAATGATTCTAGTAGCCATTAATGGTTCTTACTAACTTGCTTAGCTTCTCCCAAAACAGAGCTATGCATTGGAAAATGTTTACTTAGTCATAGGAAATCAAACAACCAACATCTCTTCCTTTGACTTTGAAATGCAATATGACATAAGCAGCACATACATTCTATTTTGTATGAATCTACAAGAGTCTTCAACACCTCTCCCTTGCTGGGTAGCCCTTACCTTATATACCCTATGCCTGCAATGGAATCCACCCTCTTTCCCCATTCATTCATTCATTCAACAAATATTTGTTTACCCCAGTGGCAGGCACTGTTCTAGGCACTTGGGATCCATCAGTGCACAAAACAGTCAAGGAATCCATCCCTGGTGACCTTGTATTCTATTGGGGGCTGGAAGAGAGACAACAGTAAGGAAAAAAATAACATAACGAGCAAGTATATTGCATAGTATGTAACAAGCTGTTGGATTTAAGGGAGATAGATGCAGGGGAGATGGATTGACATTTTATATATGGTGGTCAGGGAAGGCCTTACTCTTTTGTTTAATGTTTAAATTTCTGGCTTGAATTTCATTACTACTATGCTTTGTTTAATATGTGTTAGACCTAGATTTATTCATGCATGTGAACATAGTGGTCCAGAAATATGCATTCAGTCAAGGGCTGGAAAGACAACTTAGGCCCTTTCCCCTTGTTCTCACATGCCATTCTTTTCAGGAAGGGTAACCTCAAAGTACATTTCCTCATGAGGAAAGCTAAATTAAAGGCAGAAGAAGTTAACTTCTTCCAGCATGTTTCATGCAACAATGAAGCACTTGCCCATCATAAGCTGTCCACTGAACTGAGCAGATCTTAGGTATTTCAACCTGGGTCAGTCTCTGTGTCCCTCTCTATGTTAGCTGAGTATTCTTGTTTTCAAGTTCCATGAGCTCTTTCTCATAAAATGTTAATAAAAAGCATTTGTGGTCTTGGCTTCAGCCCAGCAAATCCAAATTGCCTTTTCACATGGGTTCTAGGTCCTCAGTTTTGAAAATGCAACAGAGAGCGTGGCCAGCTGGCTTTCCAGACACTGCTGTTGATCCCTTTCCTCCTGAAAATCTTTCCAGGGGGCCCATCTAACTATGTTGCCTCTAGAAGCACTGTCTCCTTGTAACCACTGTGAAGACCTTACCTTTCCTTGCTCAGGATATCTCAGCAGGATTGTAGCTGGCCTCAACCAGGTTGAGTTTAACCATTTGGTTCCCCAGCAGAGCTGATGTCCTCTCCCCTGTGTGTGCATTATCTGATTTGTGGTTTGTTTCTTCACATTCTTCCACATACCCTCCCATGGCCTTCCCTCCCTAAAAATTCAGTCAAGGTACATGGAGAGATCCTCTAACCTAAAAGTTGGCAAGTGTTTGTCTCTCATCAGGTTCATCCTTGCAAGTAGCTCTCTGAGAGCAGGAGCCATGCTGGTGGCCCCCATAATGTCCCCTAACAGGTGACGGTGTGTTCTCTAGAGAGTAGGCACTTAATAAGTGTGCAGTGATGAAAGATTTTTCAGAGCAAAGTGGGCACAGGCATATCGTATAGAACAAATACAGAAACCATTTTTAGAAACTGAAAGAGAATTATTTGTTAAATATAATAGTGATCCTAGCCCTTCGATTCTTAGGCACAGTCCCTGGTGAATTCTTGCGCTCCTCTTATTTAACCTCCCTGGATCTTATAACAGCACATAACCTATTATCTACACAGCTCTTTATTGTTTCTGCCAAGGGGAAGAATATATTAAGTTGCCTTTGAAATCTTTATCCTGCTACTATCTGCATGTATTAGCATATTTTATGATTTAAATCTAATTATAAGGGTTTTCCAAGCGATGCAACTGAAAGTGATCATAGTTGAGCACTTTAACACAGCCAGAGTAAAAAGCAGAAAAATAGCCAAGTTTTTATGAAAAGCCATCACACATGACATATATAAACTGATGAAAGATTAGAAATTTAAAGAAGAAATAAGGGCAACCCAGTTCTACCATTATTTGTAGGAAACTTCCTGGAACTGTCTTGTGCTTTCTTTGGCTATATCCCTGAATTTCCTCAAACAATCCCAGGGGTCCCCCATGCTTGACTCCAATTGGATCATTAGAGGATCACCATTTAATATGGCCAATTTAGCCAAGATTCTGCAGCAGTACATTCTAAATACAGGGAATTTCTTTTCATCAGAGTTTTCTTAAAAGGAAACTTTATTGAGAAATGTTTATGAAGGACTTATGAAATGTTCTTCTATGTAGCTAGGGAGTCCACTTGTTCAGGGTCAGTCTGGTTTGGGCCATTAAATGTAATGGTCAATTAACTTCACAGAGTTGGCTGGACTGGTCAGGTTTCCAACTAGAAGTCTACTAAGAAGGTTGTTATAACCATATTCAACAAAACCCCCTCTTAAAAAATTTTGACTGGACACGTATGGCCTTTCATATAAACCTAACATGTGTGATCTTACAAGGAGGACTGCAATCACTGCCACATAATAACACTTGAGAAATGAAAAGGTAGGGCCTTAACCCCTGGAACTTTGGATGAAATTTGATCTTCCTTTCAGCTAATAGACTCTCTAATGGAGTATAAAAAGATTATGGGAGCATCAGTTCTTTACAGCATTTGTGAACCAGTCCATCACATATTCTCTAAAATCATGTAAAGAATTTCATTAAACTGTTCCCAAGGGGAACTCAGAACAGGTACCGTAGAGAGGTAGGGGTGGTTATAAAATCCAAGGTGGTAAGAACAGGTGTCCCAGAGCAGAATCCTGCAGAGTGGGAGAGAGGGATATGGCCTGTGACCTTGGCTGAGGCTCTGAACCTTGACAAGACTTGCTTATTCAACTTGAAAATGAGGTTCCATTCCTTCACCATAATTGGACGAGGACCTAGAGATAAACCAATTGCTAATTCATGGTCCTACTCTTAAGTAGTTCACAGTTCTACAAGGAAGACATACAGATAATCATGTAGAGGAGCTAAAAATACCCACCCTGTCAGCCCCCAGCATTTTGTAAAATCATGTATCTGAAAATACTTTGCAAATGCTAAAGAGCGACATAAATACAATTTTACCCAGGGATAGGTCTTCTCACACGAGAGAATTAACTATGAATTTAAATGAGTGCATACAGCATTTCTGTTTATAACATTTTGAGTTAAAGACTGATGCTATTGTTGAAAATACCTTTGTGTTACAGGAAACATATCTGATAACAAAATTCCATGGCATAAAGCACTAAAAACAATGTTTTAATTGGTGACTTCTCAGAATGAAATCTTCCTTGACTCCACATTACCTGTGAAATCACATCCAAACTTCTCAACAGGCAGGCAATCAGAGATGCCTTCTACAATCTATCCCCAAATCACATGTGTCCTTAGTGCATAGTAGATGGGGCTATTCTGTCACATTAGCTCTTAAAATATTTACAGAATGTCATAGATTGAACAAAGCATTGATACCGTATCTACCATGCTCTCCATTCTCCATTGAGTCTGCATGCTCTTACACTGTATCACTCTCTCTGTGCTGTACTCAGGTTGCTTCATCCCTCTACCCAGAACATACTGTCCATTTCTACTTGTCAAAGTCTTATTCAGCTTCTAAGGCCAAGCCCAGCTAATGTCACTTTCTCCATACAGGTCTTCTCAGATGGTTCTTATAATATTTATGTGGTACATCTACCAATGCACTTGACACATTTTATCTTGTCATAGCAATAATTGCCCTGGAATGTTCTCCCTTGAAGACGGGGGCCATGCATTATTCATCTTTGTGTCCCCAGGGCTGAGAGCAGTGTCTGACCTCTGAGAAGGTCTTCAGATATATGTGGAATGATTGAGAATCCCATATACCCAAGTTCTAAGCAGGCTCTAAATGACATGTGGGCAGCAGTTGCAATGGCCTGGCTTTGCACTCACATTTTGGAAAGCCAAGCCAAAGAGTACACAACTCACCCTTACCCCTTGAGGTCTGCAAACTATTCCCTTCTTAGGAGCATCCCAGGGAAAGGAGGGAGCCAATTTTCTGCTCACTTTGCTCTTAGTTTGTTCCCTAAAGAACATGATTCCAGATGATCTGAAGTCAGGAAGGGCACACTCCCCCCACCCCCGGGTTCTGTTTTTAGCCTTGTGCCTGCCAGGAAACTTAGATACCATGGTGATAGGAGTCATAGAAATAGAGAGAGACAGAAGATCAATTGCCAAAAAGGCTCTGTGTTCTGTGCTCCCTGCATAACAGGAAATATCTCAAGCTGGAAGCTTTAAAGTAATTTATCACTTATTTACTCTTATAGATAATTCTGAAAACAGAAAAGAAAGACTTGTGATGACAAGTGTTTTAAACCAACTCAGTTTTCATATTGTCTTTAGTGTAGCTCTTATTCCATCTGAGTGGACAGAGAAAAAGTTCAGGATGGTAATTACCTACTAATGAATTAATTTCTCTTAACATCTTAATATCTTCATGAAATCCTCCCACAGGAACCTCAATCAGTGGCAGGGTGACCAGAAACTTCTGAGCAGAGTTGTCAACAGGCTCCCAGAGGAGCAGGTGTTTTATATTCAAGAAGGAATCCCTGTCCATTGCATTTGAAGATGTTATGGGCTAAATATATATAGCATCTGCAAATATGCCTGGGTTTAGTGACAGAGTCCCTAAGTAATAGCCATCCTAATGGACAGAAATATAACAAGAGATAAAACAAACTGCCAAAAACCAAAATGTTCCCTATTTAGAGCTGTCTTCCCCAAGTCATGGCTGCATTGGTCAGGCAGCACTAACTAAACATGTGAGTGACTCACTAGGAGTCAATGGTAAAGAACTGAACCCAGATATACCATATGAACCCATTTAACTTCATGCTTTAACTGTACCTGAAACTTGGACTTCCAAAATTTAAAGCCTAAGGAAGAAAATTGCAAATATATGATAAATATTAGTTATTATTGGTATTCATGTAATCATTTTAAGAGTTGATTCCTTTCCAGGAATTTTCTTGAATCTTTACAATAAGCCTATATGGTTGGTAGTACATTCTTTTTTCCACAAATGAAGACATAAAGGTGAAAGAACTGAAAGACTTGTCTGAGAATGAACTACTAAGAAGTGGTAGAGGAAAGTACATTGGAGATGTCATCACGAGAGCAGCATGAAATATCCCCAGGGATATTTGCCCTTAGAGACAGCTAAATAAAAGGGCAGATTCAACTTGCTTGGAACTCTGGAGGATGATATGGACTGGAGAAAGATTCCATGAATGCTGGAATGAAGGAAAAAAAAAAACCACCACCAAAGGGGAAAAAAAGGAGGTAAGGGAGTGGCATGGACTTGCCAGTCTGGACCCCCCACGTGTGCTCACTCTCACTTGATTTAAGGGACACAAGCAGCAGCACTCTGGCCCAGCTACCTCCTGCCATGGCAGTGACTTAGAATCCCACATACATTCAAGCAATGGGGACTTAATGCTACATAGACCCAAAGTGAGGACTGAGCAGTTGACATGTGTGCATGTATAAAGAAGCCCCCAAGAAACAAGAGAGACCCACAGGTGAACCATTGGCCACCCCTGTTGCTAATAACTGATGTATTTAAATGAAAAAAAAAAAAAAAAAAAAAAAGCAGGTGTTTTTTAACAACCACCCTATCTGGCTCCATGGGTTAGGATCCCCTAATGTGGAAGTTACCAGAGGCAGAAAAAGCCACATGAAAATGAGAAACTGAATAAGACAGGGAAGGCCCAAGGCTGAAGGCTGGAGTGAAAAGATAGCTCATAACACCAGAGACAAGTTGAGCAAATCATAGCTGCTGGGGAATAAAATTTGTATAAAAACAAAGAAAATAGCCCAGGAACCCTGGGAGAGAAACAGAGGAAGAGATATCCCCTCTTGGAGGGGAAGCAGTAGCACACAATAGGGTTATCTGCAAGGTTACTGCACATGCCCAGGGCAAGAGGCAGGCACAGAAAGATCTGAGAAAATCCAAACAGTTAGACATAGGTTACTCTAAAGGTTCAGTATAAAATGGACCAAGCATTGAAGAATAGCCAACCAATCTTCAGTAATATCTTAGGCAAGGAGAAACTGGCTTCCAGAGTTAGCACATCAAAACAGTCAAATGCCTAGACATTAAATTTTTTAAAAAATCACAAGTCATAGAAGATAGGAAGAGCCATCTCAGTCAAGGAGACAAATCAAAACTTCAGAGGAATCACAGATTGTGTAACAACTAAACAAAGATGCTCAGTCAAATGGCCTAAATCAATTTAAGGAGCTAAAGGAAAATATGGATAGAAATGAACTAAATATGGATATAGAACTAAATGATATACAGAAGGTGATATGTGAACAAAAAGAAGTATTAGAAAGTTTTTAAAAGATCTTAGAATTTATGGGGATAAAAAATACAATAATCAGTGAACTAAAATACAGGACAATTGAAATCATACAGTTGGAAGAGCAGATAAGAGACTAGAATGAAAAACATGAGCAGAACCTAAAGAACCTTATGGCAGTCCCAGAGTATAGTGAAGAAAAAAGGGGAAGAAAGAATATTTGAGGAAATAATGGCCAAAAATTATCCAAATCTTGTGAAAGACATAAATACACATATTTAAGAAGAGCAACGAACTCCAAACAGGATAAACCCTAATAGAGCTACTCCACGATACATATTAATAAAATTTTGAATGCCTAAGAGAGAATTCTGAAAGAAGCAAGAGAAAAGTAGTTTGTCACATACAAGGGCTGCTCAATAAGACCAAGTGCTGACTTCTTATCAGAAACCATGAAGGCAAGAAGGCAGTGCTATGACATATTTAAGGCATTGAAAGAGGAAAATAGCCAGTCAAAAATCCTTTATCTGTCAAAACTGTCCTTCAGGAAAAAAAATGAGAGTTTAAGACATTCATGGCTAAACAAAAACAGAGTTCATCATCAAGAGGCCAGTCCTACATGAAATGGTATAGGGAATTCCTCAGGTAGAAAGGAAAGGACAGGAGACAGTGGCTTAGAGCAGTGTGAAAAAGTAAAGATCTCCAGTAAAGGTAATTACATGGGTAAATGCAAAACTCAATAGTATGGCATCCTTAGTATATAGCTCATATAAGATTTAGAATACAACTGAATACAAAATAATCATATTTCTAGGTTACAGACACAAAACATAGAGATAATATGTGGCAAAAACAATATAAAGAGGGAAAATGGAGGCATATAGGAGCAGAGCCTGGATATGCTATTGAAGTTAAGTTGGTATCTTCTTGAACTAGTAAGTTATGGACTTAGATTTTTTAAACAAACACAAGGTTAACCAGAAAAATGTATTTAAAATATATACAAAAATAGAAATAAGAAAGGGATCAATCAGTTATATCACAGAAGATCAACTATACACAAAAGACGGCTGCAAAAAAGGAAAGGAGGGTAAAAAAGTTATAGGATATATAAGAAACAAAAGACAAAATGACTGAAATAAATCCAGATTTATCAGTATTTACACTGAGAAATAGATTAAGCTCCCTAATCAAAAGACAGAGATTGGCAGAATGGATAAAAAGCATGATCCAACTACATGTTCTTTACAAGAGACTTGCCTTAGACCCAAAGGCACAAACAGGTTGAAAGTGAAAGGATGGAAAAAATATTCCATGCAAATAGTAACCAAAAGAGTTTATATTAATATTGGTCAAAATAGACTTTAAGTAAAAAATTGTTACAAGAGACAAAGAAGGACACTATATATTAATATAAGGGCCAATCCACCAAGAAGGAAAACATCATAATCATTTATGCACCTAACCATAGTGCCCCAAAACACATGAGGCAAACATTGACAAAATTGGAAGGACAAATGCACACCTGTGCAATAATAGTTGGGAACTTCATTACACCACTTTCATCAATGTATAGAACATCTAGACAGAAGATCAATATGAAAATAGAGAACTTGGAGAATACTATAAATAAATTAAGCCTAACAGACATATACAGAACACTGAACCCCAAAACACCAGAGCACACATTCTTCTCAATTGCACATGGATCATTCTCCAGGAGAGACCATATATTAGGTCACCAAACAAGATTCAATAAATTTAAAAATTTTGAAATTATACATCTTCTCTGATCGCAATGGAATGAAGCTAGAAATCAAAACAGAAGGATAACTAGAAAATCCACAAATATAAGAAAATTGAACAACACCTCAATCAATGGGCCAAAGTAGAAATCACAAGCGAAATTAAGAATTATCTAGAGATGAATGAAAATGAAAACCCACAACATATCAAAACTTATGGAATACAGCAAAGGCAGTGCTTAGAAAGAAATTTATAGCTCTATATGCTTACATTAAAAAAGATGAAGGAGCTCAAATCACAGACCTAACCTCAAACCTGGAGTAAATAGAAAAAGAAGAGTAAACAAGGCTCAAAGTGAGCAGAAGGAAGGAAATAACAAATATTAGACAGGAATTAAGTGAAACAGAGAATAATTTAAAAAAAAAATTTTTTTGAGAAAATCAATGATACAAAAATTTGTTCTTTGAAAAAGAACCAAAATGTGGTTTCCTTTTACAGAAAGAAATTAAAGGAGATCTAAATGGATGGCAATGCACCCCATGTTCAAGATTGGAAGACTTAATATTGTTAAGCTGTCAATACTACCCCAGACTATCTACAGATTCAACACAATCCTTATAAAAATCTAGCAGATCTTTTGCCAGAAATGGTAAAAATTTAACTTCAAATTCATATGGAATTGCGAGGGGCCCCAAATAGCCCAAAACATCTTGAAAAAGAAGAATGAAGTTGGAGGACTCACACTTCCCAATTTCAAAATATATTATAAAGCTACGTTATTCAAAAGTATCAGGTTACACACATATGATTTTTTTCCCTCAAGAAAGTTGTAGGTGCATCCTGAAAGTTTAGGCGAAAGATATGGAACATTTCAATGTTCTGATGAAAATAGAGGAGGATCCTCTCCATAGAAAAATGCACATATAAACCCACATAAAATTTTGCACACAGTTCTAGGGGAATCGTGGACACTTGAAATGTTCGTTCCTGAATCTTGGCTAAGCAACTTTGCTCCAGTGAGATCTCAACTTCGGAATATTGCGTGTTTGTGTCTATAGGTGTCAACCAAAGCCAATTACACCTCCATGATTATGGTAATAACAAGATTGTTGCCAACTCTAGGTAGAGCAAGATGTCCTTCAGGGAAATATCCTAGGATGTTATACCCTGTGTAGACAAGAACCAAGACAGGTCATGATAATTCCAACCCTCTCTCTGGCTCTTGGAAGCCAGAGTATATTGATGGTCTCTGACTCTCATTAGATTGTGCCGTCTATCTTAAGTAGCCTAGAAAACCCAGAATTATAGTGACTATACATCAGCTTGCCTATGACAGGCTTGGATTATATCTGTTGTTTCAGTTTAGTTATTAATAGCATCTTACTTCATTATCAAAAGTATCCTACTTTGGTCAATAAATTATATAGTTAGCCTCCTCAGAATGAGAATCCCTTGATCACTTCCCAGCTTTATTTCTTGTCAACCATGTAGATTCCATTCCCAACCCTGATCCCTCCAGAATTCCCACTTGTCCCTCTAACTCTGCTCTTCATTACACTCAGTCCAGACTTTGATCTGCCTGATGAGAAGCCAAGAATCTCAAGTTGCTAACAGCAGTCATATGCAACTCAACTCCTCCACAGTATCGTCTTCATAAAATACTCTAGGTCCTTAGCTAGACTGACAAAGGGAAAAGGAGAGAAGATGCAAATAACTGAAATCAGGAATTAAAGGGTATATTAGTTAGCCAAAGAGGTGCTGATGCAAAATACCAGAAATCGGTTGGTCTTTATAAAGGGTATTTATTTGGGGTAGAAGCTTACAGTTACTGGGCCTTAAAGCATAAGTTTCTTCCCTCACCAAAGTCTGTTGGTATGTGTTGGAGCAAGGCAGCTGCCAACATTTGGCAGGGTTCAGGCTTCTTGGGTTCCTCTTTTCCCAGGGCTGCATTTTTCTCTGGGCTTAGTGCCTCTGTTTCCTCCACAAGGCCAGTTATAGACTATAAGGTTCTCTAGGCTTTGCTTCTTTCCACAAGGCCAGCTGTGAACTCTCAGGCCAATGGCTCTATTCTCCTTCCTCACCAGAACTCCAACAACAAAACTGCTACAACTGTGTTCTTTGTCATGCCTTTTATATTTCATTCCCATCCCACCAAGGGGTGGGGCCCAACGCCCTACTGACATGGCCCAGTTAACACCCTAATCATAACTTAATCATGCCCAGGTTAGCAGACCAGTTTACAAGCATGATCCAATACCTATTTTTGGAATTTATAATTACATCAAACTGCCAAATTGCTACAAAGAGGGTACATTATTACTGACCTCATTGAAAGAAAAGATTATAAGAGGATACTATGAACAATTGTAACCTAGATGAAATGGACAAATTCCTAGTAGCATAGAAACCACCCACACTGACTCAAGAAGAAATAGAAGATCTCAACAGACAAATAAAGAGTAAAGAGTAATCAAAAAATTCCCAACAAAGAAGAGGCCATGAGCAGACAGCTTCACTGATGAATTCTACCAAACATTCAAAGAATTAATAACAATACTGGAAAAACTCTTCCAAAAACTTGAAGGGGAGGGAATGATTTCTAACTCATTCTTTGAAGCTAGCACCATCCTAAAATCAAAGCCAGATAAAGATCACAAGAAAATTACAGAAAAATATCTCTTATGAATATAGATGCAAAAATTCTAAACAAAATACTAGCAAATTTAATCAACAGCACATCAAAAAAAAAATTATACAACATAATCAAGTGGGATTTATCTCAGGCATGCAATGGTGATTCAACATAAGAAAACCACTTAATGTAGTACAACACATTAGTAGAATAAAAGAATAAAAACAAGATCATCTCAACTGCTGCAGAAAAAGCATTTGACAAAATTTAGCACCCCTTCCTGATGAAAACACTTAGAAAACTAGAAATAGACAGAACCATACTTAACATGATAAAGGACATAGATGAAAAACCCCATACTAACACAATACTCATTGGTGAAAGGCTGAAAGTTTTTCCTCTAAGATCATGAACAAGATAAAGGTGCCCATTATTAACATTTTTTAAAACCATTGTATTGTAAATTCTAGTGAAAGCAATTAGGCAAGAAAAAATAAAAATAAAAATATCCAAATAGGAAAGGAATAAGGAAAACTCTCCCTATTTGCAGATGACACGAGCCTATACATACAGAATCATGAAAAATCACAACAAAGCTACTAGAGCTAACAAACAAATTCCATGGAGTGGCTGGGTACAACATCTACATGCAAAAATCAATGATGTTTCTATACACTTCAGAATAATATGAAGAAGAAATCAAGAAAAAATTCCACTTACAATAGGAATGAAAATAATCAAATATCTAGGATTAAATTTAACCAAGGATGTAAAGGACTTGTACATGGAAAACTACAAAGCAATACCAAAAGAAATTAAAGATTATAAATAAATGGAAGGATATTCCATTTTTATGGATTGGAAGACCAAATATTGTTGTTAATTTTATGCAAAGCAAAAACAGAATCAATTGAAATTCCAATCAAAATTCCAAGGGACTTCTTTGCAGTAATGGTAAAGCCAATCATCAAATTCATATGATAGATAAGGGTCCTCAAATAGATATAACCATCTTGAAAAAGAACAAAGTTGGAGGACTCATACATCCTGATTTTAAAACTGATTACAAAGCTACAGTAACCAAAACAACATGGTACTGGCATAAAGACAGACATATAGATCAACAGAATTGAACTGAGAGTTCAGAAATAAACCCTCACACCTTTGGCAGGTTGATCACACATGCCAAATCCACTCAGTGAGGAAAGAATGGTCTTTTCAACAAATGGTGGTGGGAGAACTGGATAGCCATAGGCAAAAGAATAAAGGTGGAACTCTACCTCACACCATATACAAAAATTAACTCAAAATGGATCAAAGACCTAAATGTAATAACTAAAACTATAAAATTCCTAGAAGAAAATATAGGGAAACATCTTCAGCATCTGGCGTCTGGCTGTGGTTTCTTAGCCTTTATAACAAAAGCACAAGCAACAAAAGAAAAAATAGATAAATAGGATTTAATTGACATTTAAAACTTTTGTACATCAAAGACTTTATCAAGAAAGTAACAAGACAACCTTCAGAATGGGAGAAAATATTTGGAAACCATATATTTGGCAAGCCTTTAATATCTAGAATATATAAAGAACTCCTACAACTTAACAACAAAAAGACAAACAAGCCAATTAAAAAATGGGAAAGATACTTGTATAAACATTTCTCCAAAGAAAATATACAAATGGCCAATACATACATAAAAAGATGCTCAAGTCATTAGCCATCAGAGAAACATAAATCTAAATCTCACTGAGATATCCTATCACATACACTAGAATGGCTACTATTGAAAAAAAAAAAAAAAAAAAAAAAAGGAAAGTAAAAAGTGTTGGAGAGGATGTGGAGAAATAGGAACTCTCATTCATTGTTGCTTGGAATGTAAAATGGTGCAGCCACTGTGGAAACCAGTTTGACGGGTTCTCAGAAAGTTAAGTATAGAATTACCATATGACCTGGCAATCCCACTGTTAGGTAAACACCCAAAAGAATTGAAAGCAGGGACTCACACTGATGTTTATAACAACATTCTTCTCAATTGCCTAAATGTGTAAGCAGCCCAAGTGTCCATGAGCAGAATGGATTAACAAAACATGGTGTAGAAATATAATGGAATATTATTTAGCCGTAAAAAAGGAACGAAGTTCTGATGCATGCTACAACATGGATGAACCTTGAAGACATCATGTTGAGTGAAATAAGCCAGGTAAAGAGGACAAATATTTTATTATCTTATTCACTTATTTGAAACAAGCAAATTCATAAAGTCAGAAACTAGAATACCGGTTACCAGGGGCTGGGTTTGGGAGAGGAATGGGTAATTAATGTTTAATTGGTACCAAGTTTCTGTTTGGGGTGATGGAAAAGTTTGGGCAATGGATGATGATGATGGGGGCACAGCTTTGTAAATATAATTGACACAAATGAATTGTAAATTTTAAAAGGAATAAAAAGACAAATTTTAGGTTTTATGTAAGTCACCACAAAAAAACAAACAAACATTGAACTGTATAACACAAAAAGTGAACCCTAATGTAAAGTGGGCTAAAGTTAATAGTATAATTATAACACTATTTCAACAATTTTAATAAAAGTACCACACTAATACAAAATGTTAATAATAGGAAAAACTGCATGTGTTGAGAGGGAGGTATATTGTAATTATCTTCTGCATGGTTTTTCTGTAAACCTACAACTTCTCTAATAAATAAAAAAATAAATAAATTTCAGAAAAGAAAGCAGAAACATGAGAAAGAAAGAAGGAAGGAAGGAAGGAAGGAAGGAAGGAAGGAAGG
>JAKSZT010054335.1:29693674-29835595 GCA_026826555.1 Tolypeutes matacus
GTGGTAGAGTCTAAATTTAAACCTCATACCTGGAATATTCCACCACAAGCAAGTCACAAGTTTCAGTCCCTCTGCTCTGGTAAGTGGTTTGTTAAAGCCCCTATGTAAAAATGCCAAAGTGTCATGAGCTGAGCAAATGTTTCTGGAATTGGCAGGGAACAGGAAAGCAGGGTTCCACTTGCCAGAGGACTGGTCACGCCTGTCGGGGCTATTAGGTGGGGTGACTATTGCTAGGAAACTGGACAAACACTGGTGAATTGTCATAGGCTGAACTTAGCACTTCTCTCAGTGAATTTAAAGTAGTGTCTGCCATTTGCCTAATTTTGCTTAAATACCAAGGGTTCTGATTTAGAAGGGAATAGAAGTAACGGAAGTATTTTTTTTTTCTTATATGACTCTTCATTTAAAACTTTCTTTTAGAACAAATAATTCTAATGGGAAGAGTTAAAGTAATCCTTGTACAATAAATGTAGTAATTTAGGGACAATGGCCTGTGGTTTTATAAGGTTACAGGCACCCACCAAATTGGGCTACCATGCTATTTGTGAGAAGTATTTTGTTGTACATCCAAACCTGATTATCAAATTTATTAACACAATCAAATACTGTACTTGGACACAATGCACTTTTACTTTCTTTTTTTAAAAAAACCCATGAATAGAAATACAAATCTGGTCAATTATCACCCAGTGAACAACTCCAGCTTTATAGATTGGTAATGCAATTGCTTTTAATCATTGAGCAATTTAACAGATAAGAATGATAGATTAAACAGTTCAACTATAGACTGCATATTATAATAACATTTAACTTAATCTTTACATCAATATCTACTCCTCTGGATTTCTTTCCAATATTTAGAACTATCAGATTAGTCAAGGCGAGTAATGGAGAAACCTAAGTACCACATTTAGAAATCCCAGAGATGAAGTATTGAATTTGACTTTCCCTGTGGATTCAGGTCACATTTCACATCATAGGATGTCATACAGTAACTTAGACCTTATTTTAGACTTGGAGTTATATTCATATTGACTCTATAATGAGGTAATGTATTTGGGGTCCAAAGACATGGGTTTGAATTTGGCTTATTTGGGAAAATAATTTCTCTAAGCTTCAGTTTCCTCATCTATATAATGGTGCTTGCTCTATCTACCTCAAAGGTGTGCATATGGGAATCTGGTAGGTAAGTTTATATATGGATTAGTTATCAACAAAGCAATGAAATGAGGTGATTAAAAAAAAATGTGTCCCCAAAAGAGTCAGTCCTGGGGCAGTGGACAGAACACTGATACAATTCTATTTTAGTAACTGTACAACATATGCATTTATTAGATTATTTTTAAAACAGACGGAGCCTTTCCAGAATATGGTTTTTATTTATAAGGATACAGCAAAAGGGATATGGGAAAAATTTTCAGGGCTACCACAGAAGGGTTCAAAGGAATAGTGAATAGTTAGAAATGAATGCCTGGAAAGAAGTGAGAAGAGAAATGGAATAACATAATCTGAGGAGAAGGCAGAAAAATGGTTTTTGGTCTTTAAATTTTGGGAATGCTCTTACCTAGAAGATGGTTACCAGCGGTTCTCCATGTCCTTGAAGGGTTAGAGTAATATGAAATGAATGCAATGGATGTGATTGACTTTTCCACTGGACTGTGAGTCACGAGGAAAACTGTGATTTTTATTCATTTCTGAGTCCTTACTGTACCCAAGGCAGGGCTTTGACATGGTGGGTACCCGGAAAACGTTCTTTTGAAAAGAATGGCTGTTTGAAGTTATCGATGAAGAATATTCTGCTGTCAGTGAAATGCTTAAAATTGAAATGGCATATGAAGAGATCTTTTTCATAAGAAGAAATTCTCCTCTACCTGTGGTAATTTAAGTGATATGGTATCTGCAGATAACCTCCTAAGGTCCCTTCTCACCCAAGATTCTATCATACCTTTTATATATTTTCCATACCCAAAGCAATAATCTATGCCTGAGACAACTCTTAGGATATCTTATTATAAAATCTGAGAAAAATAACCTGCGAATCTTCTTTATCCTATGTTTTCGTTTCTTTTTTTTTTTCATGAGATGAATTACAATCACCCATGAGAAAGCCCTGTTTGGCAAGATATAGATATCTCATTTCCAGACAGAGATCTCCTGACAATGATGCTTTCCGAGAGACATGGGCTTGATTCTCTCCTATAGGAGTCACCAAGTGAGCTCTTAAGAGGACCCACAGCCTATATAATGAAGGACTTAGGGACTGCCTCATTCACAAAGCAGGAGCAAGACCCCAAAGAGATTATTTTTGTGAATGTGTTTCGCAAACTAACTGTAAGACACCGTGTTTATGAAGAGTACCGAGGAATGTGCCCAGGGAAGAAAGAGCCGAGGGCAGCACTTCAGCAGGTGAGCCCCACCTGAACCTTCCACCTCAAGGATCTTGAGTCCCATAGCAGGACTTTCTGAACTGACACAGGAGAAATTCTGGTCATGTTTCAGAAAGTACAGTCTGCCTATTTTGATGTTATCAGATTTTGTCATAGCACTTAATGTAAAGTGGACCTGGGAAAATGCCATGCTATTTAAAATAGTGCATAGACAGTACTTGGCCCATGTACTGTTAAAGCAGATTTCCTTTCTATTGGGACCATTCTATCAAAGCCAGGTAATCCACCATTCATTTGCTTGTGGGAAGTAGATGGAACAAAGATAGTACAAATGCGTAGAAAGAGATAACAAATCAGCATTAGTTCACACAAAGGCATAAAGACCTTACATTTTGTGGTAAGAGAAAAGAGATTTCTAGATCCTGCATATTTAGATGGAAAACTATCCAATCAAGCTATTAATCATCATCCTGGTACCAAAATCTAATGAAAATATAACTACAAAAAAACACTGTAAGCTAAACTCCATTATGAACATAGATACAACAATCATAAATAAAATAACATTGAATAGAATAACAATGTGGTAAAAGAATAATCTGCCACAGTCAAGTAGGGTTAATCCTAGTATAAAAATGATTCAACATAATGATTTTTATCAGTGTAACAGAGCAGCACACAAGTAGGTTGGAAGAAGAAAATTATAACAATCTCAAGAGCTGATATTCTTTTCCCTCCCCAAAATTATTAAAATGTAATACCCTTTCCTAATAAAGACAGCCCTCCTCACAAAAGGGATGAGATACCTAACTGCTGTGGCCTTGTATGAACTTTCCAAGCTTTCTGGATGATTGGTGCACTCCGTCCTCTGACTCCTGTGCCACCTCATTTATAACTTTGTCACAGTTCTTTGGTCACATAGGACTGGCATTTGTGTATCCCATTAGATTACAAATTCTTAGGATAAGGAACGATATTGGAATCTTCTTTGAATGCCCTCCTCGTAGCATGATGCCTTACATATTCATACATATTCACTACTGTAAGCCCAGTTCTAAAGTCTGGTGGACTAAGCCCCTGCTCTCCTGGCACTTAGAAAACTTCCGGAAAAATCTTTATGCTAAAGCTAGGGAAAAATATTACATGATAATAATTTGAACCTTATAACCTGGGCTAGAATTATTTTGTTGAAAAATCTAGATAAAAATTATAGAAAATAGTAAAATACAGTTTTGTACATTTTCTGTATCTCCTCTAGCATTTTGTTGTTCAAAGCATGGTACAGGGACCAGTAACACTAGCATCACCTGGGGCTTGTGAGAAATGTAGTATCTCAGGCACCACTCTAGACCTCCCTCCTGGATTGGATCTGCAATTTAAAAGGTCCCTGGGTGAATCAGATACATGTAAAAGTTTGAGAAGCACTGTTCTAGCACATAATGAGGTTTCACATATTCCATCAGAGGGTGCAAGACTATACAAAGACAATCTGGAGGAAACACGAGATGACCTTGTTCCTGATCAGACCAGCACAGAGCAGCAAAACAAGAAAAGCTTAGAAAACCACTGCTAAAGGGCATTTACAATATCCAAACACTTAAAACAGATTGCACATTAGAGCTGAAAGAGAGAGTAAGTATTAGACTGGAATTGTCTGAAACATGAAAATGTTTAATGGAATATGTTTCTTTCAGAGGCAAGAGTTAGTTGCAGTGCCAATGAATCTATGTCTGAGGGTGGTGATGGTGGTGGTAGATGCTGAATTTAAAGCAGTTGGCTCTTAAGAAAGGAATGAGAGAATCAAATGCCAAAACACAATGCTTTTCTGATAGTGACAGAGTACAATGTCAAATAGTAACTGCATGGAAAAATAAAATGTAATGGGAGATTGGGAGTTTTGAAAAATAAATAGATGGATGGATGGCTAGATAGATGATAGATAAAAAGATTTCATAGATCTCTCTCTCTCTACATATGTATATATACACACACACATCTATATCTATATATATAATCACCAAATTGAGAAGACTATATGAGATTGATTTTATTTGTTTCTATAGAAAGCAATAATGAGGTATCAATTTTTTATGCTTGTCCCTTTAGAGCAAACATAAATGAAATTAGCTAACATCAGTTCAGTAGAGGCTTTTTTGAAGAGAAAGACACGTTTAACAATATACAGACTGATTGTGTCAATATAAACAACAGATTCTCAAGGAATTAGATCACAGGTTTGCAACCTTGGTTGTATTTTAGAACCACCTGGGGAGCTTTAAGAACTTCTGAACCCTTCAGAATCATAAATTCTGATGTAGTCACTATTGGTGATTCTAACATTGAGCCAAGGTTGAGAATCATTGGGATTAGAGACATCTCCGACTTCAGTGTGCATTAAACCTCTTGGGGAGCTTGTTAAAATGAGAATTCCAGAAGTTTCCAGCTTCTACCCTGGGATGTAGAGATTTGGAAGGAGCATTGTTCCTAACTTCAAATTCACAACTTAGTTCTACCCATCAGAAAGCTGAGGTTGCAGAACTAACAACTGTCCCAACATTCATAGGAAGGGAAGAGATATAGATTTGTGTTCACCTTGAGTAGGTGCAACCAGAAACAACTAGCAAGAAGAGTTTAGCTAAAGAAATTGGTAGAAGCCTAGCGTGAAACCCCTGATGCTGTATAAATTAGGGGAGTCTACATGCATTTTCAGATGTTTTCTCCACTAGCCCCACCAAATGTTCACAGAAAATAGTTAGAAGAGAATCCAATAAGTGTCCCTAGAGGCAGAGACCTAGGGGAGGGTAACAGCAGCTACTGGAGTGGCAAGAAACTCTACCTAGATTCTTCCCCTCTATCTCCATTACAGAAAAAAAAAAGTCATTGTCAGTGGGAAAAAAGGCAATGCTGCTGTCTGGGGTGCAATGGGGGAAGACTTTCTGTGGCTGGGGCAAAAGAATAGGGAAGTAAAAAACAAACAAAACTTAAAGATTTATAAGAATTAAGCTCTGAGCCTACAACTGTCACCAGGGGAGGAGCAGAAGAACGGAGAAATCCATACTCCAAGACCTAGAGAAATGGTGCATGCCTAAGAATGAGCCTTAATCAGAGCAACAGAAACCACACCCACCACTACAACTAAGCTAAGAAGCTTCCAATAACAAGTAATGGCAGAACACTGAGAATACTGCTAGGCCTGGGACAGGACAGGATCAAAAGCATACAAAGAGATCCTCACCCTCTCTGAGGCACAGTACAAAAGGAAGAACTAAAACTCAGGATCAAATAGACATTACTCTACAGGCAAGAGTCAGTAAACTTGAGGATAAGTCAATAGAAATTACCCAAATTTAAATTCAGAGAGAAAAAAGAGGTATGTGTGTGGAGGGGGGAGGATGAAGAACATCCAAGAGCTGTGCTGTATGAGGTGTTCAAAGGATGCATCATTGGAATCCCAGAAGGAAAAGAAAAGAGGGTGGGGCAGAAGAAATATTTGAAGAAATAATGGCTGAGAATTTTCAAAAAATTAATGATAGATACTGAACCACAGATTCAATAGCTTAAAGAACACCAAGCATGGTAAATACAAAAACAACAACAAAAGTTTATTTAGGTATATCACAAGCTGCTAAGAACAAAAATAAAGAGGAAATCTTGAAGGCAGCCAAGAAGAAATATTACATACAAAGGAACACAGATAAAAATTACAACAAGTTTCTTGTTAGAATTCATGCAAGCCAGGAGACAATCAAGTGACAACTTCAAAGTGTAAAGAGTAAAGCTGTTGAACTAGAATTTCTATACCCAGCAAAAATAACTTTTAAAAATGAAGGAGAAATATAGACACTCAGAAAAAAACAAAAACAAACAAACAAAAAACCTGAAGGAATTCACTATTAGCAGACCTATACCATAAAAAAATATTAAAAGAGAGTTCTTCAGTCAAAAAAGAATACATTATTAGATTGAAACCTGGAACTGTACAAAGAAATGAAGCACATTGAAAACAATAAATGAAGGGAAATTTAAATTCATTTTTCTTATTTTTACTTTCTCTAAAAGATTACTGCCTAAATTATGGGTGGGCAAACTATGGTGAATCCGTCAAAACTCATGCACCACCTGTTTTTGTAAATTAAGTCTTATTAAAAAACAGTCGCACCCATTCATCTACATATAATCCATGGCTCTTTTCATGCTACAGTGGCAGAATTGAGTATTTGCAACAGAGACTATATGAACTGCAAAGCTTAAAATATTTACTATCCATACCTTTACTGAAAAAGATTGCTAGCACCTGGTCAAAAGAAAAAGCAATATATTGTATGTTTATAGCATATGTAAAAGTAAAGAATGTGATCAAATAGCACAAAGGATGGGAGGGCGGAATTGGGAATATTTTGTTTTAAGGTCTTGAGACTACATAAAAATGGGTATATTATTTAAGGGTAGACACTGATGTACATTTCAAGCCTGAGGGCAACTACTAAAATTTTTTAAAAAGAGGTATGAATAATTAGTCATAAGAGAAGATCAAATAGATTCATAAAAATATGCAATTAACATAAGAAAAGGCATAAAAGGAGAAAAAATGAAATAAAAAGCAGAAAATGGTTAGCAAATAGAATCCAGCAATGTGCAAAGGGGAAAATACATCAAAACTATTTAGGGTTCATTCCAGGAATGCAAAGTTAGTTCAACATTTGAAAAATCAATACATGTAATTAACCATATTAATAGACCAAATATGAAAAGACATATGAATCTAAATAGATGCAGAAAAATCATTCACAAAATTCAACATCCATCCATGATATAAACTCTCAGCAAAGGAGGAATATAAGTGCCCTAATAAAGGGCATCTTCAATAAACTACATCTAACATCATACTGAATTCATTCACCTTAAGACTGGGAACAAATCAAGGATGTTAACTCTCACCACTCCTGTGCTATACCCCACTGGAAATCTCAGCCAGGGTAATAAGCAAGAAAGAGAAATAAAAAGCCCAAAGTTTGGAAAGGAAGAAATAAAATTGTTACTATTTGCAGATGATATGATTGTATATGCAGAAATTTTTTAAAAACCTGCAAAAATGCTCTTAGAACCAAGAAGTGAGTTCAGTAAGGCCAAAGGATACCATACTTCATAGAAAAATAAATCATATTCCTATATACCAGCAATGAAATAATTTGAATTTAAAAATTATACATATAATTTATATTTAATTTGTAATATACATATAATTTAAAATAGTACCCAAAATGAAGTACTTAGGTATAAATCTAACAAAATATGTTCAGGATATGTATGCTGTAAACAACAAAGCACTGATGAAAGAAATCAAGGAGGATATAAATAAATGAAGGACTTTTATCCAGGATATAATCTCAACAATAAGAAAACAAACAATGCAATTTAAAAAATGGACAAAATTATTGATCAGATACTTCACCAAAGAACATATATGGATGGCAAAGAAGCTTATGAAAAGATGCTCAACATCATTAGTCATTAAGTAAATACTAATTCAGACCACTGCACACCAAATAGAATGGCTAAAATAAAAATAAATAAAATGTAAAATAAGCAATACCAAATGGTAGCAAGGATAAACAGAAACTTTCACTCAGTGCTGGTCGGAATATGAACAGCCACTTTCCAAATTGGTTGCTAGTTTCTTTGAAGTTAAATGTAAACATACCATATAACTCCACAATCCCAGTTCCAGATATTTACCAAACTGAATTGAAAACTTAAGTTCTCACAAAAAAATCTTTATGTGAATGCTTATAGTAGCTTTATTCATAATCAACAAAACCTCGAAATAACTCTATGTCCTTCAACAGATTAATAGATAAGCGAACTGTGGTACCTCCATACAACTTGGCAATAAAAAGGAACAAACTGCTGATTCATTCTACAAATAGATGAATCTTAAATTCATTTTGCTAAGTGAAAGAAGCTAGTTGCAAAAGGCTACAATACTATAGGATCCTACTTATATGACACTCTTAAAACGGCAAGACTGTAGCTTAGAAAACAGACCAGTGGTTGCCAGAGGTTGCTGGATTGGGGAGGGGAACTGGAGGACAGGTTTTCCTAAATTCTGTTCTACTGGTCTTTCCTATCCATTGTACTGTGGAATAGTCTTTCTTTATGTGTGCAAACGTATGGTCACTTCTACAAGGATAGCAATAACGGTGGCACACAACTTATGAAGAAAGAATAACAGGATCCTTTCTACCCCCTTTCTAGTGTTCATTCATAATTTCCACTGTTACTACTATGGGAAAAATAAGATCACAAATAGACTATAAATGGCAGACTCTTGGGCATATAGAAGACTGAGAACATCTACTTCTCTGGGAAAAGCCCTGTATAGTTCACCTCAGGTGCTGAGGCAGAACAAGAAATGAGGTAAATTAGGAAATAGAATGTAGTCGTATGTCAGGTTAAGGGAGCGATGATGGGATTGGGGCAAAGGCCAAGAATGATGAGGTGGGAAGTGGTGGGAGACCTCTGGAGAGGCACAGGCACAGTTCCTTCTTCCCTTCTTCCTAGATGCTGCAGTTTATCTTGAACTGGTCCTGGCAAAGATGGGAACCAGGAAGGCTGAGAGTCAGAGTCTTTGATCCCAGAGGTTGGAGGTATAAGGAAAATGAAACCCTAAACTCGAGCAAAGAGCAGAAACAGGGAATTTGTGGCTATCACACAGATGGGACACAATTTTCACTCTCAATTGAGGAAGATTCTTTGGGAAGAATCTACTTACGTACTTTTCCCATGGTCCTGTACTATAACATCTCTATTGTCAACGTTTTCCTATGACTAACTTGGTATTTCAATCACCACCTCCATGCAAAACTGTCACCTCTATGCAGATAACTATCTGAGGCTTAACCTCTTAGTTGGGCAAAACTCTCATTTTTCTACCTGCCTGTTAGACATTGATAACCAGATGAAACTCAAGGCTGGAAAGTTCACATGGGTTGGATTCATCCCCATCATTGTTTTAATGGCATCACTACCTTTCAGACCTTAAGCATCTTCGGCATCTTCTACTCTCAGTCCCCAATGGGGCAGCAAGTCCTGCACAGTCTCTTTTTCCAATGTTTCTCAAATCCATCCCCTTTTTTCTGGCCTCTCTCGAATATCACTAGTGTCCTGCTTCAGATATCTTTCTTGGTGTCAAGACTTTTTAATAGGACTTTTAACTGGTTTTCTCCCTGCCAAGGTTTCTTTCCTCCAACACATCTTTCACTCCACTACAAAACTTTACTCTGCCTCAAAAAATGAGAGAACTCCTATGTGCTATGTGTAATCTTCTATTACCTACAAATAAAGGTGAAACCCTTTAACATTGTCTAGCCCCAACAAACATATCTAGATATATCCTCTCTATCCCTGTCTCTCTGGACCCCACATCATTTAGGCTACCTCCACAGGACAGACCCATTCTTTTCATGCTATACTGTCCATCACATTCTATCCAGCTGTTACCATCCTTCAAAGACCAGTTAAAATGTCATTTCCTCAAGAAGCTAATGCATTTCTTTCTCACAATCCTATATCCTTTGCTTCTTTCCCCAGTATAGCCCTCCATATTTCAGACTGTTTCATAGCTGTATGCAGCTCATCATCAGGTCCCCTTTCACATTCAGCTTGCTATACCTCATGCTTAGGTCAGTATGATGTGTGACCAGAAGATGTTTGCTGAATGATAATGCATGTCTGAGAAGTAAATAAAAGCTCTCTGACAAGCTGACTCTTTCAAGTGCTAAACATAATGGGCCTCATGCTAGGAGAGTATTACTAGTCAACTACACTATTTCATCTAAATCTTTTGTCACACGCTACCTGTGGGTAGTTTGAATTATGTACTCCAACAAAACATGTCCTTAATCTGTGTTCCTGTGGTTGTGAACCTGTGTGAAGATGCTATTTTTAGTTAAGGTGTGGCCCAATGGAATGAAGCCGAGTTTTAGTGCACATTTCTGGAGTCAGTGTAAGCAGAAGAAATCCAGAGGTAGTCAGAGAAGCCCACACAGCCAGAAGCTGGAAGTCAGTGGAAATTGGAAGAGAAGACGAAAGGAGAGAGAGAGAGAGAGACAGCGTGCGCACTAGCCATGCAATGGGAGGCATGGATTCAAGTCAAGAAAACCCACGGATTTCAGGGTGTCATCTCCAGAATGCTACCGACTCCGGGAGAGAGCACAGCCTTGCTGATGCCTTGATGTAGGACTTCTAGTAATCGAAACATTGAGACAATAAATGATTGTTGTTTAAGCCAACCCATTGTATGCTATTTGTCATAGCAATCTTGCAAACTGAGAATTAGTTCACTTCCAGAACAGGTATTATATATTTGTAACCATTATTTGCTGTTTCAAGACTTAAGGACATATATTCTCAAATTACAATTCTCCGACATATATACATATATTGAAATTTTTATATGTATATATATTGTATTTATAATATATAGTATATATATTATATATAAATATATATTATATATTATAAATACTGTGCATTTGTATTATAATATATTGTATATTATATATTTTATACAAGTATTAGATAATTATATATTTTATATATCATACATTATATACAATACATTATACATGCCCATTAAATTATATAATTATAGCTATACTAATATAATGTATAGTTATAATATCAAAATATAATATATAAATTTTAAATCTATAAATATACAAATTTTAGTACAAATGTCTAATTATTAGTAATTCCCAAAACATTGATGAATTACTTTCTTTATAGTGGTAGTAAGGGATTTTTTTTTTTCCTGTGGCTGTCAGTACTACTTGGTTCAGTGACTTATCTCTAAGATAATAACTGGTAAGAAAATGAATGTAATATTAAACATAAGGATAAACCCTTTTTACGTCAATTCTTTCACAAAAATTTATGAGGTTTCAATAACTAGTTTTTGAATCAGTATGCTATTTCAAGAGACAGATTATTGTGAAGCTTTTGCAGAAAGATATGCTTATTAAAACTATTATTATCAACAAATCATTTGTTTGGCAGGAGCACTCCAAATGCAGTAGACACTGATACAATAATTTCCATCAGTTTTAATCCTGGAAGCCATGTTTATTTCTAGCAAGATTTACACTTCTGAAATATACTGCAGACAGCAGCCCACCTTTCCCAGGCCTGCTCTTGCCCTCTGCCAGGTAGCCAACATTGGGTGTGTTTGTGGTGATCTGCATGAGGGAAATGATCATGAGAGGGGCTTCCTTCCTTGGAAAAACTGCACTCAAGTGGAGCTCTGCTAGAAGAGAGCAGCTTGCCAAAGTGTGCTCCTGTTACATGCAAGAAACTGCAGCGGACAATTAGGTGCAGTGTTGATTTCCTTGCATTCTTTCCTCCCAATGGGAAAACTGGTGTTCCTAAAATAACAGCATTTAGATGTGTTCAGAAATAGACAACTGGGGAAAGGTAGTGCCCGTCATGAACCATTGCCACTAGTCACGGTCTTGATATGCCTGCTTTGTCTAGATTCCTTGCTCACCATACTTTTTTTTTTTTTGCCATAGCAATTCTGACTTTCATATTTATTGCCATTTTTTTTTTTTTTACCATTTTGCTAATTACTGTGATACAACTTGCTGTGTACCTGCAAACCACACATCCAAAATAGGAAAGCAATATTTAAAGAGTATTTGAAACACAAATATGAGAATGAGCATGATACAATTCCTAACACTTATGCTGCAGTCGGGATACGCATAACTCAGAAAACAGAACCATGTGATCTCTGCCAAGGAGGCCATCTTTCCTATGACAACCGAGAATTTGTACAATTCATATAATAGAAATCTAATTTCTCACTTGAATGCCTAACAGCTGTAGCATATTTAAGAGAGGATTCTAGTTTTCTTTCATTAATCAAGATTTCGTCTACTTTTCTCAACCACTAAGATTTCTATGTCGCCTGCTGTATAAACAACCAAATGTGAGTCACAGGCTATTTTAAATAGGGACATTTCTTGAGAAGACAGGTAGGGAAGTGATCCCAGCCTAAAGTCAGTCCGACTGGCCCCATGCATGTGAGCAAAGGTGCCCCAGTGCAATTCTTAAAGAATTAATCTGGCTGTGCCCTGATCCACCAATCAAAATGTATACATAATACACGTATGTATATATTAGGTGTGATATAGGAAGCTATAACTACTCTTAGGTAATCCTTATGCTGGCACAATTATGCCCTAAAAACTTCAAGTGCTTATTTTGCCATTGCCTTATTAACATGAAGATTATTATTAACATCTGTATTCTAAATCTTTTTCTTTAATTATTCACCAGGTTTGTTCCTCAATAAAATGGCATCATTCCAAGAAGAGAACGAATAGCATAGAAGGATTTATTTTTACATGTACTTATTTTTGTACTTATAAATACAGTCCATTTTCTTACCAAAGTTTAATCGTAATTACAAGACCTGGGTATTGATATAAGCTTATTCAGTACCATTAATATTATTCATTTGATTTATGATTTTTTTAAAATCCAGATTTTGGAAGCTAAATTTGTGAGGGAAATGAATAGTCTACCTTGCTTATTCTTACTTATCTCTCATGACTGAGCTCAAATATCACTTTTCCAAGTTAGAAGTTTCTAATCTAATCAGCTGCAGATATCCACAGATACTCTCTCTTCCCCTATGCAACACCCACCACATTTGTATTTACTTTTTCAGTGATTGTCTTTCCCTCTTATATGGTAAATGCCAAAGGTGCCGAAACCACATCTTTCTTTTTCACAGGTGTGTCCCCAAAACCCCACATGGGTTGTATCATGGTGAGCCAATCAGAATGGCTTTAGGTCAACAGAATCCCAAATGCTTAGGATGCCAAGTTGAACTACATGGGTCAATGGGTTGTTCACTGCACAAGGTGCCATCCCTGGGAGCAGAGTGGGCTGTGTCCCAACATAGAAAGGAGAGCCTTTGTTTGGTTAACACAAATGCACAGGTTAGAAGTGGCCCAGAAAACCCTAACACTCATCAATCCAATTGTCTCACAACCAGTGGGTTTAGGATATACTGGTTTGAATGCCAGGAAGGCAGGAGAGAGAGGTGAGAACCAGGTTGCTGAGGGGATACCTCCAATGGTTCCCAAAAATGCCAGTGAACTACAGAGAGAGGGTCCAAGGCCAGAAGCTGCAGACATGCCTGATTCGCCTTCTCCACCCTCCGGTCAGTCTTCTGTCATATTGTCGTCCACTTCTCAGTCAGCCGCTGCATCCACACTGCTGAGATTACAGGAGGGGCCCCTGCCTTGAGCAGTAGAGAAACGCTTACTTTTTGTTGGTGATGTTGCATGTTCCACCACTTGGAATATTAAAACAGAAGCAAAAGAGATGCTTTTGTATCATATTAAGATTCTCCAGCTGGAAACTGGAGATTTGCTAATCATCACAGCTCTAAAATTTTACTATGAGTTCTCTTTTCACATGTGTACCTTTTTTAGGTAAGGGTAATTAAAAAAAAATCAAACATTAATTTAGCATTTCTTGTAGGATGATGCTGTTCTTAGTGTTATATAAAAATGTATGAAAAACAGGACTTTGTCCTCTATGATATTTGTAATCTATTTAGGAAATGATACAGCAATAATTATAAACTGCCATAGGGTGGGGAGGGGAAGGAGTATCTATTATGCTTTAGGCACTGTTGTTGTTTTATTTTTTACCATACTTCCTTATCTCAATTAATCTTCACAATCCTGCAAGCTATATATTTAAATTCCCATTGTACAGATGACAAAAGTAGCCCCCACCCTAAATTGAGGTTCAAAGACATTAGGTAATTTACCCCTGGGCACACAATCAAGTTCTTTGATGAAGTACTTCAAAGAAAGTAGAGGGCACATTGGCTTGGTCATTGCCAACTACTGTGTCTTCCACAGAAATGAAAATTCACATACACACACACAAAACCTGGAAAGCATCTCTTCCTCTAATCCAGTCGGATCACATTGGGGGAAAGTAGGATAACTTTGGCCAAGGGCATAGGGCCATATTGTATTACACTGCGAAACAGGTTCACTTGCCTGCCATCTCCCACATCCCTGTAAACATGACACACTGGTCATCAGATGACAGCTGAAGCATTAAGTTATTTTGTATTTATTCAACTAACTTAATCTGAATGTATCCTAATTCCTTGACCACTTTTAGTCCGTGTTCAAGTCCCCGGCTATGATAGATTGAATTCTGCACCCCAATTTAGACATTTTCTTAATTTTAACCTGCCTTCCTGAGAATGTGAACTCATTATAAATAGGGTCTCTTCAATATGCTATTTTTAGTAAAGGTGTGGCTGAACCTAATGAGGGTGAGTCTTAATCCAGATTACTGGAGGCCTTATAAAGATCAGCAGGAAGTTACTGAGGCTCAATCCAGATTACTGAAGGCCATATAAAGATAAGTGGGGAGTTAAGGAGGCCAGAAAGGAGAGGACATGGCCATGTGATGAAAGGCAGGGATTCAAGCCAAGGAACCTCGCAGGCTGCCTCAAAACCATGAGCCAATTAATTCCTATTGCTTAAGCCAATCCATTGTGTGGTATTTGTGATAGCAGCTCTCACATGCTAAAACACTAGCCTTCCTGTCTTTCAGTCACACAGGTTCAATTCTCCTGAGCTGTCCAAATAACTTGTGGCCTCTGGTCTCTAGAAAAACTCCACATTTTACCTCGAATGTGCAACGTACCAAGCATTATTTCACATAGTAATTTTAAAGTGCATCCTGAAGTCATCCAACTCTCTCTACCCCCACTGCTCCCACCCTAACCCATCACAGACAAGGAGGGACTTTTAAGGTGGGCATCAAAGACAGGTAGGATTTGGCTATGTATTTTTTTGTAGGATCTAAATTCATTCTTCCTAACCCTATCTGCCTAGAGAGACCACACATCCACTCTTTGATGGCTAATGACCACTTGTCCTTCCTTCATATCTCAGAAAGAATGATAGTTCCTGATCATCCCACCTAAAGTCCATTTCTCCTATTATTTTCTCATAGCATCCAGGATTTTTCCTTTCACAGTCTTGATCAAAATAGGTAATTCTTAGTTTTTTTATCTCTTCCATCAGACTGTAAGTTTCATGAGGGATAAACCATGTTACTTTTGTTCATCATTAAAACAGACCCTCAAATCTACAGTCAAGTGATTTTTGACAAGGCGGTCAAGGGGCCAGAACAGTCTATTCAACAAATAGTGCTGGGAGAACTGGATAGCCATATCCAAAAGAAAGAAAGAAAACCCCTATCTCACACCTTATACAAAAATTAACTCAAAATGGATCAAGGACCTAAATATAAAAGCAACAACCATAAAACTCCTAGAAGAAAATGTAAGAAAACATCTTCAAGATCTTGTGGTAGGTGGTAGTTTATTAAACCTTATACCCAAAGCACAAGCAACAAAAGAA
The DNA here is from genome assembly GCA_026826555.1 of Tolypeutes matacus. Classification (NCBI taxonomy): domain Eukaryota; kingdom Metazoa; phylum Chordata; class Mammalia; order Cingulata; family Chlamyphoridae; genus Tolypeutes; species Tolypeutes matacus. The sequence continues at coordinate 29,709,531 of JAKSZT010054335.1, forward strand.
AAAAATAGATAAATGGGACCTCCTCAAATTTCAACACTTTTGCACCTCAAAGGACTTTGTCAAAAGGGTGAAATGGCAGCTGACTCAATGGGAGAAAATATTTGGCAATCACGTATCTGATAAGGGTTTAATGCCCATGATATACAAAGAGATAATACAACTTAACAATAAAAAGACAACCTATCCGATTGAAAAATGGGCAAAAGACTTGAAAAGACAATCGTCCAAAGAAGAAATACAAATGGCGAAGAAACACATGAAAAAATATTCAACATTACTAACAATTAGGGAAATGCAAATCGAAACTACAATGAGATATCATTTCACACCTATTAGACTAGCCACTATTAAAAAGTCAGAAAACTGAATGTTGAAGAGGATGTGGAGAGATAGGAATGCTTATTCACCGTTGATGAGAATGTAGAATGGTACAGCCACTGCGGGGGACTGTTTTGCCATGTGACTAAGCAATACCATTACTAGGTATATACATATCCAGAAGAACTGAGAGCAGAGAACGAACAGACATCTGCACACCGATGTTTATAGTAGCATTATTCACGATTTCCAAAAGTTGGAAACAAGCCAGGTGTCCATCAACTGAGGAATGGATAAACAAATTGTGGTGTATACCATGATGGAATATTATGCAGTGGTAAGAAGAAATGAAGTCGTGAAGCATATGACAGCATGGATGAACCTGGAGGACATTATGTTGAGTGAAGCAAGCCAGACACAAAAGGACAAATATTGTATGATTGCGATATTATGAACTAAATATATTGTGTAAACTCATGGAGTTAATATTTAGAATACAGGTCACCAGAAAATAGAAAGAGGGTAGAGAATAGAAAGCTGAGGGTTAATCTGTGCAGAATTGGTAAAAAGGTTGTTTGTAAATCTTCAGAAATGAAAAGAAATGGTGAAAGTATATCATGGTGTTTGTAACTAGCAGTGCTATTTTATGAGCATGACAGTGGTTGAAAGGGAAAGTCTAAGGTCATGTATATTACAGAAGGAAAGCTAAAAACTGTAACATGGGACTGTATAAGATAGTAAACCCTCATGTAAAACACAAATATGGATGATATTGCATATGTAACACTGTTTTTTACAAAATATAAATACAAATATGCTAGAGAGAAAGAAAAAGAATAGCAGCTATGTATGACAGGGGAAGCATAGAGAGATTGAGAAGTGATGAGTTTTGTTTTTTTATTATTGTTATTATTAGAATATTGAAAGTGCCCAGGGAAACGGATGTGGCTCAAGAGGTTCAGCGTCTGTCTACCATGTGGAGAGATCGGGGTTCGATCCCCGGTACCTCCCGGTAAAAAAAAAAAAAAAAAAAAAAAATACTAGCTGAAAGTGCCCTAAGAATGATTGCAGTGATAAATGCACAAATATATGATTTTACACCAAATACCATTGACTGTACACTTTGGTTGGATCTATGCTTTATTAATATGTATCAATAAAATTGATTTATTAAAATTTTTTTTAAAAAGAGAGAAAAAAATATGTGGCCCAAAGAAGACGCTTATTAGATATTTGTGGAATGAATGTGGATGAGTAATGAGAAAAGGCATTCCAGGTAATGGATATCCTCTTGGCTAACTCACTCAGCTTTTTCAAGTGTTTGCTCAAATGTCATCTTCTCAAAATTAAACCCACTCAGACCACCCAGTATAAAATTGCAAACTCTTAGAAGTATCCCCGTATTTACCGTATTTCCTAAAGGCTGCTGTAATAGTCTCCTGAACTTGATGGCTTGAAACAATAGACATTTGGTATCTCAGTTCTGGAGGCTGAAAGTCTGAAATCGAGGTGCCCACAGGGCCATGCTCGCTCTAAAACCTGCAGGGGCAAGTCCTTCCTTGCCTCTGCCTAGCTTTGGCTGCCTTGGTGGCGACTCTTGGAGTTCCTCAGCTTGCAATACTCCAATCTCTCTCTCCATTGTCACGTGATATTCGTCTCTGTGTCCCTCTGCACCAAAATTTCCCTCTTACAAAGACACCAGTGATATCGGATTAGGGCCCACTCTAATCCAGTTTGGCCTCATCCTAACTAATCACATCTTCAAAGACCCTATTTCCAAATAAGGTCATATTCACAGAAACAGGACTAGGACTTGAACATGTCTTTTGGGGGCATGCTATTCAACCCACAAAACTTATTGGGTTATATTTTATTTTCATAGCACTTATCACCTTCTAACATGTTATATCATTTACTTATTTATTATTTATTGTTTGTCTCCCCTATGAGGCTGTAAGCTCTATCTTTTTCCTTCACTGTTGAATTCCCACTGCCTGGCATATAGTAGATGCTCAGTAAATAGTTGAAAAGATGATCGAATGAATGGCAATCACCCAGTCATTATTGAATGGTGTCCTATGTTCTGGTGTCATATATCCTGCAATGCTGTGATGAAGAAGAGTACTCAGGTTGTTAATGATGGGATAATGCTGACTATTTATTTTATCAAGAGGCTCATAAGTACTCATTCAGTAAGTATGTGCTGAAACCAAAATTTTGCTCCAAAATTTTGTATCTGATATTATGTATCAAGTAGAATATTATAAAAGTGGAAGGCATGCCCACTGTCCTCAGGTGCAGAAAATTTATTTTAGATATCATCTGGTTTCAGTTGCTACCTTTTTCCCTCCCTGTATTCTGTAGTCTTATGTCTGAAAGTTTAATGATTCACTTGGGTTGTCCTCTTATCTCTATTGCTATGAAACAAGTGGCCTGTTCCTTTATGTCTTTGACACTGAACCATTTATTTTCAAGTTTTCAAACTTAATTTTTCCATTGAGTATAAGAATTAATCGCTGATTAATATATATTAAGAAAAAATTTTTGTAAAAAAACCACAAAACCTCAACAGAAAACAAACAAACAAACAACAAAAAACAAAAAACAGAACTTAATGAACTCAACCTGTCCAAAACTACCTTCTCTTTCCTTTTGCTCAAACCTTTCCACTTTTTGTATGGAATATCCTGTTAACCACTCCTCTTCATTCAGTGGCTGAAATCAGAAACCTAGAAGCAATTCCAGAATCTTTCCCTCTTGCATACCACACTTTTCCCTGCCTCCAATTTCTTCCTAAGTCCTATGAAGTCTGCTCCCTTAACTTCCTTCACATACTTCCCCTTCTTTACAGCAACTCCATCCAAACCTTGAATTAGTTTCTGTGACCTCTCATCTAGATTTTTGCAAATTTCCTAACTTGTCCTTATCCACTAGTTTTTTTGTTTTGTTTTGGTTTTTGAGGGGGTACCAGGATTGAACCCGGGACCATGTATATGGGAAGCAGGCACTCAACACTGAGCTACACCCACTCCCCTACCCACTAGTTTTACCTCCCCAAATCTTACTTTTGTTAATCAGAGCTCCACATTCTCACCAGGGTGAAATCTGTAAAACAAAAATTTCTTCAGTTGCTGCTATCATCACCAAATTCTGAAGGCTGCAGACATCATGTCCCCCATGTCCATCTCCTGTTCATATCTCCGTCCTCAAATCTCAAGGTCCTTCCTGAAAATCACAGGCAATCAAATTGATCTCCTTGGAGTTCTCTGAGCACACAAGGTGATTTAATTTAAGTTCTGTGTCTTTGCGTTCCTTCTGTTTGGAATATGGACCCCTATCCCACTAATTTCTAAGCACCTGAAAAAATTCTCTTTATATTCAAGATCCAGTTAATAATCTTATCCCCTATGAAGCCCCCCTTGACCTAAGCAAACTAATTCAAATAACTTTGCTTAGTATTCTATGCAAATATGTTTACTGATATGTCTGTCCTCTTTTTCATATTTAAGCTATTAGAAATCAGATTTCATGTCATATTTATTTTAATACCCTTTTAGCTATACGTAGATTCTGTATTTGTAAAGTGAAAGAATATATGAGGATGAACAGATAAATGGGTGGATAATTTAGAAGTTAATGAATAAATTTATGTGCCTCTGAAAAAAATCTACTTCAGGCATGTTTCATTTTCCAGTCATCTCTTTTTTTCTAGCCAGCTACCTGATATGTCTTCACTAGGAATTACATGTGGACTTTCCCAACTAAATCAAAAGAGTTAACCAATTGATTATGGTACTATCAGACAGTAATAACTTACTCTAGGCTCATATCCTAAAGAAAGAAGCGAGAATATTAAATAAATTTCATTTAAAAATGAATAATTGCTTAGATAGTAAAAAGTCACTAAAATGAGTTCCTGTCTTCCATTCTAATATACAGGATATTAGATTAATATACAATATATCTTTCGTTCCATAGAGATGTAGCCAAACCAAACCAAAAAACAACAGAGCTCTTTTTGCAACATGCTTCTGAAATATTTTTGCATGGAAGGGATTTTCTGTGCTCCTCTTGTCTCAGCATGTATCCTGCCCCCCGTGAGTGCCTGTGTAGTAACAAAATACTAGCTGTTGGCTTTAATTATGGGATCATTCTTTCAAATTCCAATCTGGTTTTAAAATGTGTGTGTGTGTATACAGTATACATATATATTCTTATCGAGCCAACCAACAAACTAGATATTACGTGTCGGGATTTCTTTCAATGAGTTGGGTTGACAGGTATGTTTTGTTACAAATGTACCACAACTGTGCCTGCCTAGTCCCCAAAAGCCCATTTCAATGCTCTTCGTTTAATTGTAAACGTGTCAGCAGGAAACCATGACCAAAGACAACAAGCAACTATAATAATGTGAATGAATAACATAGAAGTTGAGTTAAGAAAGATTTCCTTCAAGAAATCTTATGTTATTCCTTTCAAAAGGAGAAGAAATACGTGAAAAGTATGAAAGTGATATTAAGCAGATGTTAGACTGGAGTTGTCACTCTTGTCTAAGCAGGTGCTAATGTGTTATAATTATCCCTTCTGGCAGTTGATGTTTAGGATTTTGGTTCCCACCTAGTCAATCACAGCTGTAATTGTTAAGCTACTTACATAGCTAATATGCTGGGTAATAACCAGATAGGATTTAATATTTGAAATTTACCGTCAATTACCTTCCTTCTGACATACATCTCCCCTACACCAATATCTGTAGATTGGGCACTCTCTTGACTTCTGGATAAAATAATTTGTGAATTGCATGGCAAAAAAAGGGGGAGGGAATAAACAGCTCTGTGTGTCTCCATCTCGTTATTATGCTACCCTTGGTTTCCTAACAGGGAATAATACCCTCATTTCACTAGAATTTTTATGTCTATTTTGCACATGCTAGAGCAATTATTTTCAAAGAATTTTGCTCTTATTCATCCTCACTGTGAGAGGAGGAACAATTTTTATTTTTCCCTCAAAAAACCAAAGGGGCTGTGATGCAGAAGGATTAAATGCTGCATTCAGGTAAGGGGGTCAGTTTCCTCTGAGTTGACGATTAGATTCCTCCTGAGGAGCTTACTTTTCCTTATCTTCTGTAAGTTTCAATTACAAAATAAAGGGGAGAAGAAAAATGCTAAGTGGAAGTTCTCAAAGCCTGGAGGCAATGGTGAAAAGCAAGGGCTCTAACCTTGTAGACCTGAATTTGAATCCACACTCTGCCACTTGCAGCAAATTAAGGAAATCATTTAAACTGGCTGATATTATTTCTTTCTCAGTGAAGTGAGAATAATAGGAATAATAATAACAATGGGAATGTAGAGTTACTATGAGGATTGTGTGAGGTCACTCATGAGAAGCCTTGCACAGAGAAAAGGCACAATAAACGCCAATTATATTTAGTTGTGGAAACCAGTTATGCAGCATTAAAATTAGGTGCCAACCTGGCCAAAAACTGTCTTGGAACCTGGCACTTCAAGATCATGTTCGCAAACTATTCCACAGAAGTCATGCTCTGTTCCCTGGCTGGGAGCAGCTCAAGCTCTGGGGGTATCTTCCCTCACAGTTGTATCCTCCCAGCCTCCCACAGGGTCAGGAAAATTCTGTTTGTTCAATACTTGGTTGATGAGCAGAACTGACAGAGAATGTTAGCACCACTGCGGATGGCCATCACCAGGGTATCAAAGCTCTGGAAAAGCCCCCGAGACCCTGTGCTGCCCCAGGGGCTTGGGTTTGGTTCCAAATACCACAGCTCCACTGAGTCAAATTTCACTGGCATATGCCATTTAAAATAGCAATAAAGAGATCTCAGTAATGAGACTTGGGAGTTCGTTTTCCTTGGGCTACCACATTACACAACTCCAGGGAGCACAAGTCACCTAGGAGACAGTAGGAAGGCAACTCCAGAAAGCTCCTGGTTACCTAAAATACTTAGAGAATTATTCCTCGGTGGATGTTCTTATCAAGAATCCAGCTGAAGATACTAGGGAGTTTCTCTAGAAATGGTCATTCAAGAGATTGCATGCATTTCTTAAAATCCTAAAGACACACACACACACACACACACACACTCCTTAGCTTTCCAAAATCCTGCCAGTTAAATTTTCACTCTATAACCCAATCTGAAATGAGCATACATTTAAGATTTTTAAAAATCATTTCTGATGTATAAACATTTAAGTTTTCTACCTATAACCTCATAAAATGATTCAGCCACTTTGGAGAAGACAGGGTTCACTGTTTTGCTTCCCTGACACCTGATGGTTATTGGTATTTAGGTTAATGGTGCCAACAGTAAAGTCAATATAACCTTTTTCTGTTACCTCACTAATCTCTCTTGATTTTATTTTGTCTTGAGGTTCTACAAATGCACTATATGTTAAAGCTCTGCATGCCAGATCTGTCAACATTTGGGAGCATTTATTTTTTTCTGAGAATAAGTTCATTGATTACTGCAAGGATTGTGCAACTTTTTGACATTTTTTTGCTGTGCATGCATATGAGTCAGGGTAGGGGAGGCTGGGTAATGGTGGTGTTTTTTTTTTTATTTTAAATAATTTAACAGAAAATAAGCATCCATGAATATTCAGTCAGGTACACTCCCTTAATTAGAAAAATGTAATTTAACTTGTTATTCTCTTTTTTAGACATGTTGGCAATAAACCAACTAGTAAGATGTATTGCACCAGTGACAACCACATTACTATCTTGAAAACAATATTTTTACAAGTTATTAAATGCTCTTCATTCCTTACAGAAGAAAGGGTCTGTTTTCAAGGGGCTCCTACTTAAAGTTTAAATTGGAAAAGACATGGACCTGACAGCCAAGTAGCATTAAGACTTCAAAGCAAAACAAATGAAGCTGGACCTAGTCATTTTGCAATAAAATGTGAAGTCATGTAATAGTGCCCTTTTAAGCCACTTGGGACTTTTAAGACTTCAAATAAAATGCTATTAGCTCAGACAGATAAACAATCTAAGCTGCTGTTTGCCTGGGGTGATACCCTTGTGATTTACAATGGGCAAAGAAAATATAGCAGCCTAGGTGCTCAGGACAAACCTGGCCAATACCAGTAATCCCTTCATGATGACGGCAGGGCTTTCGATTACGTATTAGCTGAGCAGCTTGTTTGTGGGCCAGCAGTTTTATGGATGGTGACTACTCCCAAACTAGCTCCTGCTTTTTAATTTAGTGTATAAACAAATTCAAGGAGAAAACATCAAACGTGAGAATTTAGTAATAATTTTAGATGAGCAAGAAGAGAATACCATTTTTTTTTTCCAAGTGAGAGCCAATGGCAGTATTAGCTTAGAGCCATAAAAACTCTGGTGTCTTTCTAAACCCACTGCTTGACCCTGCTGAAAATAAATGACAATGCCTGCTCCCAGGGAATTCCCTCTGCCTTAAAAGCTTCATTGTTCAGTGGCACATTGGCAATCACAGAAGCAAAAACCTGGGGAAACAGGAGCTGGTTTTGACCTCTGTGCGTGCCAACACATAGAACCCACTGGTTTCATTTCTCTTCAGGTTGAGATCTGCTCATGGAAATTTCTGATTGTGTTAGGGACAGGGGTTGCAATCAAGACCACCATAGCTCTTTCTGCCTTGCCACCATCCTCATTCACTCCTTTCCCAGGGCCATTCCACGTGGCTCTATGGAAGAAACGCCAATCCAAATTAACCTTTGTGGCCAGGAGAGGGAAGGGTATGAGTCTAAACAAAAAGCTGGATGGCAGTTTCGGTTTTAATAACAGCAGTGTATCTAGCAGTAACTGATGCATGCTCCACTCTTCCAGCTGGCACAGACTCACAGGACACACCGGCATATTTTTCTAAGCACGTTGTTCCGTCTGTCTCCTGTTTCTGCCTGGACCTCCATTGTGCTTTAGGCAGCCAGAATAAAATCAGCCAGATAATCCTGGCAGAGGCACAGACAGTTGATGAATTTAACTTCTCTACTACACATAATAAGCAGGGGTAAAGCAGTGAGGGTTATTTGGAAGATTTTGTTGTTCCATCCAGTGAATTTTTCCTTGCTTTAACCAGAAATTCATAGAGGGACATCTCACAGAATACTGTCAATTGTCCCATTGGCAAAATGCAGGGGTCTTTCTTCTTTCTAAATCTATCTAGCTCTTTTCTCAAGTCTCAGAAGTAGAATCTGGGTTTACTGCTGACATCCAAATAACCAATGGTCAAGTAAAATAAAAAGCAATAAAAGCAACTATTTAGGGTTAGGTCAGTACAGCTATTGTCCCTTTAAATTGGAAAAAAAGGAGGAAAAATATTCTGCAAGTTCTACAAAAAAAAAAAAAAAAGTCATATTTGTATAGACCCCAAATCCCCTCTGTTTAAACAGGGTGATTAATATCAGCTCCTGTAGGAAATTAAATTCGGGGAAGAACAGTAATATGCAGATATGCAGATTTCTGGGCAGAATGGCCATCTCTGGGTAAGGGAACCAGCTGATTAATCTGCATCCTCAGAATACAAAATGAAACATTGGGCTCTCCTGGGCGAGCACAAGAAATGATTTTTCCCTCTCTCAGTGTGGAAAAAAAAGACCAAACACAAACAACAGAAGGAGGGTCTTTGTACCACGTGAGACAAGTCTGTGAAAGGTAAGTATATTTAAAATACCTTGTCAGGTTTGCAAAACAGAACTGCTTCATTTTAGGCCTTTCTTTGCTTGATCTTTAGAAGTTCTTCCTTCCTCATTTCTAAAGACAGAGGAACTGCCAGTCACCCCAGTTCATTAATATTAACGCTCATCTTTTCGTCCCCCTAAAGGCAATAGTAAAGGGAATATCCTCCTCCACGTCAGCTTGGACAGGAGCTCACAGAGACACAGAATGTGATCACTTTTGTACTAACCCTCCCTGGAGTTCAGATGCAATAGATGCAACAGAATAAATCTCTGTGGATTTGTTGTTTTTCTTTCTGAGAGACTAAATGGAGTAGAAGAGAAAAAAATTTTAAGTATCTTGCCAGAAACTTAATTTGCAAATGTAAATTACTCCCGTCATAATCCAGCTCCTTTCAACATTACAAAATGTTAACGGGGTCATAATATCGGGCCTGAAATAATAGAAGATTTTTTGATCATTGAATAATGATGTTATTTATTTTTTTTGAAAAAAAATATTTACAGCAAGATGCAAAATGTCATTTTCAGTGGGACTTTTTTTTGTCATTACTGGAAACCCAAGCCTGTTATTCAGAACCATTCAGGGTCTCTCCAATAATTGTATAGAAGTAGGCATTATGCTATATTATTAAAGCTGTAATTTCCTGCTGAATCTGTCTGGATGTTTCTTTTTATCACTTGGCAATTTCTATCTAGTTATAGCATAATTAAGTTTCCTGACCCTTGCTCACTCTCTTAACAGGACGCTTAGAAATATACTAGAATTGCAGATCTTCAGGCTGATGTCCTCTCTCCCCACACAGTAATGGAATAAAATTATTAATCCAGTAATTGTACAGAACACATTACTTTGCATTGAATGTTCCTATTTCTCATTTTCTGTTAGTGACAATCAGCCAGAGGTACAAATCATTTCTGCAGGGAGCAGGGCCCTTGAAAAAAGCCTCTCATTCACTCTCCTGGAGCTACCTGCACAACTGTGATTATTTAAAGTCTAATACAGTGCTAGGCCCAAGCGAACAAAACAAAGTTAATAAAATGGAACTAAGAAATAAGATATTTTCCTGCCTGCAGCTTATGTGCCAAATTTAGAACCTACCACCAAATGATAAACTGCACATCTGAGTATGTAACTGTAAATGGATTTCAGGCCTGCACTGAGCTGCCATGTTTCTCAGGCAAGCCAGTGGGCACACCACATGCATGCGGGTATTTTAAAGGCACAGGAAGTTCCATGTATGACTCCTTTCACCAGAAACAAGGGGGCTGTTTTGGTGTTCATCGTGTAAGTTCCTTTGTCTTATCGGCTCTAGAAACTATATTCTGCTATTCACATGCTCGTGTACAAGGAACGACGAAAGCTGGGGTGAACACCAAGGTGAGGGCTGGTACCCCAGGCTGAGGACCACGTTCAAATATCCATTAAAATTCCTCCCCCAAAAGAGAGCATAGCTCACATTCCATAGATACTAGGTACTCCCTGTATCTTGGAAGAAAAATACCATCTAAAAATAGCTTAAATCTAGAGGATTATTGGACTGTCCTCATCAGTCTGAATCCTCAACATGCACTTGAACTGATGGGATGAGCTCGTGGGAAGTCAGTGGAGCAAGAGGCAGAGCTGCTCTGCTTGTTTAATAAAAATCTCATGAAAGCCTGATCGTAGGAAGGATAAATGGCCAAACAAAATCACTATCTTCATAAAGACAGTAGAGATTCGATTCTGAAGCAATAACAGGTTTCCAAGCAAAAACAGCAAAATGATCTTTGACCACGAATGTTTGTTTATGTGTAAAATGCATAAGTGTAGCTATAAATCTACATGATGAAAATTTAACATACACACCATGTGAGTATGTGGGTTGTACACTATATTAATGTATATACTATAAATGTGTTTTGTTTCAAATGCTTTAACATGCCCTTGGTTCTTCTTTGAGTTCCTAGCACTGCTTTTTCTTTTTCCTATCAAGGGTAAACTTCAATGATCTAGTACTTTCAGAGCATGTTACTTACCTGGCAGGTTTATAAACTGACCCTCATACTTTTCTTTCACATCTACATAAAGGATTATGTACACTTTTTATTATTCTGACAAATGGTAGTAATTTAATAATGCAAATATTGTTTTAAAGTACACTAGGCAATAAGTCAATTTACAACCAGATACTGAAGCCGTTGTTCCAAGTCATTTATATGCTACAAAATAACTAATTTTATTTCCATTAGATCAGTCACTATGGAAAGGCAACCACCAAGATGAGTGGGAAGACTTCACAGAGCAATAGATCTTGACGTCAGTCAGTTTAGTTCTCTGCTAACTATACTGGTTTAAATCAATAGTTCTTAACTGGAGGTCATTTTGTGCTCCCGCCCCCCCGGAGGAATTTGAAAACATCTGGAGACATTTTGGGGTGACGCAGTGGGATCAGGGAATGGGGCTGCTATTACCATGTAGTAGATAGAGGCCAGGGATGCTGCTAAACACCCTGCAACGCACAGGACAGCCCCCCCAAAACCCCAGCAAATAATTGTTTGGCCCAAAATGTCAATACTGCTGAGGTTGAGAAACCCTGGTTTAAATGGACAAAAATTAGTTACAAGAAAAAAAAAAATCCCAATTTGAGAGCCTTTTGCACCCATCAATACCAAGTATAGCTGCAGAGTTAAACTTTTTTTTTTTTTTTTTTTTAAGAACACAAAATTATCCTTTTATTTTTTATTTATTTATTTATTTATTATTATGGGTAAAAATCAAAATTCTCACAATACATACAAACATTTGCAAAATGATATATAAATATATATGCATATATGTGTATTTGCCAGATTTAAACTTTTAATCTCCCAGCTTCCCAGTTTCTGAAACTGAAACACAAGAGAAGGGGAAAGTGAAATATTTTAAATTATAAAATTATTTTTCTTTTACAACTCAAAAGTAAATTTTCAAAGGAGATGAATGGGAATCAAGAGGTTTCTTTTTCTTCCATCCCTAATTTTTTGTTTTGAAAACAAATTTTACTTAGAGAAGTGAAAACAAAATCAAAATCCTTTCCATGTGTATAAATGGCTGTGGAATTTATAAACTATATTCTTTGTCAACTGCCCACATGTAAAGATGCAAAATGCATATATAAATGCTATGAAATAAATACATTTGGGTAATAATAGTGGTATTGTTCATATGTGTAGAAAACTTAGAGGTTAGAAAGTAAGACTAAACATGTTAGTACGTAGACACCCCCTCCCCGTTTTTTTTTGTTGTTGTTTTTTTTTTCTTTCCATGAACTATCAAAAATCTCTTTTAGGTTTCAAAGGTTATGGCCTCTGTACTCAGATAAATATATTAGTAAAAGCAATTTAGTAGCCCCTTCATCTACATAAGTTATTTTAATTCTTAATTCTCAAAGCAAAGTAAATTGTGACTCATTTTTGTTTTATTGTAAGCCCATAAATGCATCCTATGAGAAGTCATACACGGGAACCATTTGGTTGATTATAGCTGCCTTTATTTCAAAATTCAACAGGAAAAGAGACATTCACAGAGCTTCCTTTCGCAGTCCCTGAATCAGCTACTAATAAACATACATTTGCGAGGAGAAGGCATGATGGGAGGAACTATCACTTAACTTCCTATTGTTTCATTGATAAAAATGATCTTGGAAGCAGAAGAATATATTAACTGTTTCCTTTGGTTTTCCATCTAGGAGGCTGAAAGACATTTCTAAAATAGATCTATTTTCTTTTCATTCTACAGAATAATGCATGAATGATTATAACATATGTTCTATCTCCCGTTTTTTTTCAACCAGTGGAAAAGTGCCTGACACAGTAATCACAACTTGTTGGGTTTTCAATCTGATGCTGTCCCATTTTATCATGGTAGTTAAATGTCCATTCTTGTTCGGTGTGATAAATGTTATGGCCATTTAACAGTAACGAAAAAGAGAGACATGTTAAACCAAATATTGCTTCAGATTGTGTCTTTTATTCTCCTTTATCATCATATCTTAATTTATAGTATAATCATCATTATCACAACTGTCAGCCTCATTTAACCTTCCCTGATCTCCCATGATTCTTTGCTGTCAGGTCTGATTGCCTGCCTTCTGCTGACTGACTGATAATGGCTGACTGATTAGCCCTCCCCAAGACGAAGACAATGATATATAGAACAGTGCAGCTTGCTCTATATATTAATGAGGAGCTGGCAAAGCTTTGATAAGACTGTGGAATAATCCATCAGTGAGAGAAGGAGCTTGTAAAACTGGAGGAACAGTTCATGGGAAGAACACCTGGGAAGGATGTAATGACCCAGCAGCTAAATGCCTCTCAGCTGTCTTCCCTCGGTTGTAATTAACATCAGATAGCGGCATATGGATAACCTAAGAAGTTTATCAATCCCTAAATCCAGTTACATTCTCTCCATTTTGCACCTACCGTTCAAGCAGTCTTTTACAACATATTTAGCAAGCCAGCAATTAATAGCTCATTTTCTTTGGCATTAAGAACTGTTTATCTTCTAAACTAGCTCTTATCAGAGGCTGTTACCTGTGAACCTGTGAAAGGCAAGAGTCCTTGGCGCTTTTTTGTGTTCTAGTTGTTACACTTACGCAGCAGAGGCCTGCTTCACCATTAGATACAAAGCTTCTGATGGCTACTTGAGCTTGAATGCACTGTTATTACAGGTATTATATGAAATTGCTTGTGTTATGTGAAGGGGATTATAGAGGTTCTGGATCAATAACTTCAGTGGATGTTGGGAGTGATTACAGTGCTCTGTCAATTTTTCCCATTTGGCTGTCAGTACTGATTTACAACACACCACCTCTTTTATTCACATCAAATCACTCATTTCATTGGTAAATTCTATATATCTCAATTTACTTTAAGTAGCTGATTTGTGTAAAATAAAATGACTTCCTCATCTGTGTGTGCAACAGACATAATCCTATACAGTAATAAAAAAGTGTAAACATGAAGGAAACTCTTTGTCCTTCTCAAAGCGGCACGTGGAGTGCTGTGGCTGCTGGCTAAAAAAAAATAGCTTTGATTGAAATACCTCCATGATCTAGGCTTTGTTTAAAATACCTAGCCTCTTCATCTTCTTCTTTTTTTCATTTTCGTTTTTAATTGTGGCCAGGAACAGCAGCTCTGTTTAATCTCGTCAAGTACAAATATGTGGCCTTGGAGAAAGCAGGTATGTTTCCTGGATCCACTTCCACCTCAGTCCTCAGGTTCCTAGGTGGGCTGATGTAAACAGGAGTGTAGGTATTGCTGTGTGGACACAGTGTGTGCTGCTCAAAGTTCAGGACCACAAACGCAATCTTAGAATATTCACCTTAAACCGACTGAAAGTCTCATGCTCAGTGTAAGTTGCTTCTTGAGCATTTTGTTTTGTCTTTTTCTCTTTCGTTTTTTTTTTTTTGTTTGTTTTGTTTTGTTTGCCCTGTTCTTTTTGGTTGATGGATGAAGTGTGCTGTCAAAACTCAGGAGAAAGAAGTTCAAAAGCATTGGGTGAAGTGAAAAGTCAGACACATGGGAAAGATTTGGGGACAAAAGCCTAGATTTTCTGCACCAGCAGGAATTCTCTGGAAGTATTTAGACCAAGTAAGATACTGAACAAATTCAGCTATATAATTCCACATATTTACACTTGCCTAGGATAACGTTTCACTTGGGAACTGACTTTTGAACCTTAATGTGACGTTTCTCATCAATGTTTTCTAGTATTTCTGACCTAAAAGAGGCCCTTGGAAAACTGTGTACTTCATCACAAGTAAATAAAACTTACATAAACAAAGTATTTACAAAATCATCCACAGAAATCCCCCCCAACCCCTCCCCCCAACAATTGTCTATGGCTCAAAGAGACAAATGAATAAACTATTAGATTCACCAACCTATTAATGCACATACAATTTCTGGGTACTGAAGCTATTCAAATAATAGACTACAGAGGAGGGGAAAAGATGTGTTTATTGTCTGTCCTGGCATAAAATGTCCTTTGCATAAAAATATACAGATTAATCCTGCACATCTGCTGCTTTCACATTTGTTCATTCATTTCTGTACATTTTCTGATATATTTGCACAAGTTATAAAACCAGGAGAAAATACAGGGTTGTATTAAAAATGTAATGATTTAAAAATCTCCATAAACTGTGCCTATATTTTCTGAAAAGTCCCATTGTCTTAGAGGGCATAATATTCTTTAAAATTCAACTGAAATCAAAGATGGTCAAAATCTGCCCTTTCTTTGCCCATCACAAACCAGTGCCTTCACTGAGAGGTGTTAGGTTTCCAGCGTTCTGCAGGTGTACACAATAAAGGGGCAGATCAGACAGATGTAGTGGAACATTTTACTCAGCATCGGTATTAGCATATCAGAAAAATGGGAGTGAATAAAGGGAAGTGGAGCAGGCAGCAAACCCCAAAATCCCAAAGGGATATACGCACACCTCCAATTGGCCCGGCATCCAGGACACATCCTGGCCAGCCCAGCCATTCCTAGTTTCTTGTGCTGCAGAGCTTCGGGCCACTGTGTTTCTAGGTATCCTTAAGGACATCACACTACCAAGTCTGCCAGATTGCTAATCTCTTCATTAGTCACCTATCCTGCACAGACTTGACACCCTAGAACCATCATCCCGATTTTATAGAAAATGAAATGGAGGTCTCTGTGGTTTGCCTTGATGCATCTGGGGAGGGAGGGTGTGTGGAAATTAGGCTAGAATTCCAACTCCCTATCCTCTAATGTCAGAAATAGTTTCAATTCAGACATGCATGGCTGCTAGTACTGATAATTCAACTTAAACCAAAGAAAATATTTTGAGCAGGGTAGTCTACCATGTACTGGGAATAGAGAATGGTATGGAAGTGGAAAGGCAATGAAAATAAATGTAAAGCATGTCTCTTGTCCTCAAGGAGCTTATGGCCTAGTCTGGGAGATGAGACATAAACTTATAAGAAAGGAAACTACAATAAAATGTAAATGATATTTTAGCACCACTATAGTAAAGATACTACAAGACACAATAATCATAACAGTCAAATGAGCTTCATAGGCAATAATTATTATGAATCAGGTAGAAAAGATCACTTTTAACTGAGATAACCAAAAAAAGAATTATAGAGTATGTGAGATTTTATTAGAATTTGGCATATAAGGATAACCATGAAAGTTCTAGGCATTGCTGATCACCCACAAATGTATGCAATTATTCTTAAAGGAAATTTGGAAGTTGAAAATTACAGCATGAATCCGGCATTTACTGTTTGTAAAGTTCTTTTTCCAAAGGAGCAAGAATTCACTTTTAAATAGCAATTTATGAAAGATGGCAGACTTTAATATATAAACTCTTAGAGTTATGTCTGACATTACACAAAAGGCATACATATTACACAACCATTTTCAAACAATAATAAAACTTCAAATTATGAATTTATATGTATTTCTGAAGAAGCCACAAATTCACTTAGAGAAACAATGCACTTTAACAAAGCTACAGAAAATACTAATTTGCTAATAGTCAACCAAAATTCAGTTACCATTTTAACAACAAGGCCAAAACAAAGCAATTATCCAGACAGTTGATGTCTGGTAGAATGTAATGGTAAAAATGTATAAAATGAGGTATGAGCCCCAAATTACACTTCACCTAGTGATCTATGATAAATGCAACATAGACATCATAGAAAAAAAGAGACCTACATAAACATAACAACTTAATGAATGCCTGAAAAAGGCAGCCTGCACACAGTTTATAGGATTTTTCTATCCTGATTGATCAGAGAGAACTGAAAGAGAAAAGGAATATATAACAAGTATAATCTTCCTAGGTCAATCTAATTTCCACTACATCATGGTGAGTGGGGTGTTAATCAAGAAGGGAAACTCCCTCTCTTCCTCCAACCCCTCCTCTCCTTCAAGATACATTTAGAAGGAAGGTCAGGTCACCAAACAGAAGAATTTCAAAGGACTTTTTTCCTTAATTTGCTCATAAAATGCTTCCTAGCAACAGAAATAGGACCTAGCACATAGTAGACACTAAATAAATATCTCTGGAATAACTGAATGAATGAATGATGTTATCCTGTAGGTAAATGACAATATAAATTGGTGGGGCAGGGGGTGGGCAGGACTTTATCAATCCCCTCATACTTGTGTTTTTCCAAAGCCAAAGCTAATTTCATAAATGTTAGTAAATTATTAATGTTTCATTAGGCTCTGAATTCTTTTTTTAACATTTGCTTTTTTAAATCACCCCCGAGATGTTTCCCTCATCTATTTGCTTGTTGTTTTTGCTTGCTGTTTGAGCTCGCTTGTTGTCTGCTTGTTGTTTTTGCTTGTTGTTTTTTGCTAGTTGTCTGCTCATTGTTTTTTCTTTAGGAGGTACCGGAAACCGACCCCGGGACCTCCCATGTGAGAGGAGGTTGCTCAACTGCTAGAGCCACATCTGCTCCCTTCTCATTAATTTTTGCTTACTGTCTTGCTGGTTGTTTTTGCTCGATGTCTGCTCGTTGTTTGTCTTTTTCAGGAGGTACTGGGAACCAAACCTGGGACCTCCCATGTGGGAGGCAGGCGCTCAACTGCTTGAGCCATAGTCGTTCCCTGAATTCTTTTTAAGTATGAATTTCATTTTGTTTAGTTGTCTTTTTATCCATTTGTTGTATATTTTTTGAGAGAGAAATCAATGTGAGTTAGACTGAAAATAAAACTAGACTATTACCAATTATATTTGTTTTCTATGGAGTGTTGATGCCAACTTTGTTTCAAAAACCATTGAAAATCTTCATAATGTCAGGGTAAGGATCATAAAGAAGACATATCACCTATTAGAGTTACTGACCTGCTCCTACTACCTGCCATGAAGAAGGTCTTTGCAATTTTTATTCATGAGCTTCCTTTCTTTCATTGCTGTTTTTAATTTGCAAGAACTTAGAGGGCAAAAAGGCTCCTGGTCCATTTAGGTGTGCATGTACTCAGATTTGCACACTTGCTTTTGGTCTAAAATGAATGACATCATGTATAAACTCTTCATTATGCTAAAGGCAGACAGGGAAAAGAGGAAAGACTAGTCTGCTTACCATGTAATACTGTATCTTTCCAACTAAAACCAATGAACAGCAGTCAGTGAGTAGATTTAAAAAGAAACCGTTTCTTTTTTTTTTCTTAATACTGCTTCTTGTTAACAAATATCAATTGTTATTAGTTTGGTTACTACTTTTAAAACCAACTGTGTTTTAGTTTTAACTCTCTACTGATAGGACAAATGGGCAGTAAGGGAAGGAAAATAGTAATGCATATTTTTGGGTGACACATTTAATAGTTCAAATGAAAAATAATTGAATACTTTGCTGACTGAAAGTAGTTTATCACCACGGGGCCTGCAGTGTTTAGCGTTACTTTGTATGGCCACGTTAAAGCCAGAATGGATTGTTCTGTTGTGAAGCATATTATTTGTGGTCTATTTAGTCTGCTGTTTCTTCTAGGGAGAATTTCTCTTCCTTGAGAAGAGAACACTTTAACCAAAAAGTGAAGTGAACGTAAATGCTCACAATAATAAACTATTACCTACGGTTAGAAAAAGTGCCTTCCTATTTGGAGAAAAAAGATAGAAAAAAGAAAAGGAAGAGGGAATCTCTCTAGCTTGCAAATAATTCAAGAGTCTCTTTATATCTCTATATTCCAACATGCTTCTTTCTCTGCTCAGTAAAATATTTGAAAACACAGGGTTCTCCTTCTTTTGAGGTTATTATTTGATTTATTAGTAGGATGGAGATAATCATGAAGTTAGTAATGATTTTTGGCTCCAATTTCTTAAAACAAAACCAAACAGAAATGTACACAGTCTTGCTAAATGTGAATTAGCATTATAAAGCAATCACATTGTTTTTAGGGATCCTGAACTGTTGCATTTTCAAATCAACTAAACCCTGCGTTTACATTAAAATGTGTTGTCCTTGTATCTGTGGCTCCAGAAAAAACTTTGGATGTTAAAAGTGATGCTGTCTTCTGGACCATATATGGACTCCATCCTGGGGGCCTCGGGAACAGTGGGGAGCACACTTGCTTCATCTTTTTTGGGAGGGAGGGAGGGGCAGAGGAGGCAGCTCTGCAGTAATCTGATTTAAAATTCTAACATTTAAAGGTAGCTTCCCTTATACCAGTGATGTAGCATCCCACCTCCTTGAGAAAAATGTAAGAAGCTGAATAGACATGGATTTTATTTATTTCAGCCTGAGTTTTGCTCCTCTTAGGCCCAGAGATTTGCTTTACGAGGAAGTGTCTGCATACCTCCTTCCTTTTGTCTCAACCGGAGGGTTTAATAGCTAAAGTAACTGAAAAGGACTAGCACCAGAAAGGCTCTGGTTTCCAGAGTAACCGTAAAAACAGACCCCAGTCTCCATGGCAAAGAGAAAAGCTATTTGCTGCAGCTTTTTCAGACCTTGAGCAGACACTGACAGTTTTCCTATAATCACCGCAGATTATTTGTAGCACTAACTATATTATAATGTTAACTATAGGAGGTCTTTGAAAATATGCAGGGTAAAAAAAGAAGGAATAAAAAATGCATTGGGTTTTCCTCTGCTTTAGCTATCAATATATTATCAATTTAAAAATTATAAAATAATCTGTTCTAATAATTCAACCCAATGGGGGTAATGTCTGTCTTTCAGGTTTGTTTCTTTAATTTTCTTAAGGTACCTATATCTATTTAGAAGTCTGCATACGGTCCAGAATGCACTCATTTCTATTGAAGAACGAAGTGAGAATGGAGACGCAGTGGTTTTGTTGTATATAATTTCCTATACACTTTTTTCATCTACTGTAGATCATCCGAACTTTATCCAGTACTTGATAGCTGCTTCTTTCAGTCATTTGCAAGATATGCACAAATTACACTGTATGTATATGCATGTGTGTGTGTGTGTGTGTGAATCCTTAATTCATGAGGCTACAAAACCAGCATTCCATTGCCTAAATTACCAGTTCACATTGTCAATGTGTCTTGTGGCTAGTCATTCAGGCTTTGGTGAATGCTTGCTTTGCCAATGGCATATTCTCCACAGAAGTAGCAATGCTGCAACCTGCCTCGTCTGCCTGTCTTGCTTTCCTTTACTGTTATTCACTTCGACATGAAATAAATTTGAATTTCAGTCTCCAGCCTTCATTTAAAAAATAAAACATTTATTGGGCAAAGTTAACAACAAAGTCCATTTTATGTTTCACTATTAATATCAGAGTGTTAATATAATGCCAATATTAAGTTCATGAAACTCCCAAATGAAAACAAAATGCAATATTACTCACCATTCTTTTCTCTTTCTCTCTCTCCCTCCCCCCCCTCCCTGGCATACATGGAAATACATACACACATACAACTAACAGTGTGTTAATGTATTATATAACATATTTCAAGCTTCCTATATATGTCTAAAAATATTAATAGCAAAATGTGAAGTAACATGACATTAATAGCAAAATGACAACACTATTCCTTTAAATTTTCTGGGGAAATATAAATATATTTTCTGAGGGAAAAAAAAAAGATAAATCCAAATAAGAAAAACTTAATTTTTATTTCATAGATAATTGCTTTCATTGAAAGCTCTCCATTTGCCTTTGTAAGTTAAAGTTTGGAGAATAAAATTTGAGAAATAAACATCACGTCATATTATTTAGTAATTGCCTCATTTTAAAATGACACAATTAAAAAACACACACATACCTTGTCCAATAATGTAGGTGTGCTTAAATAATTAGATACTAATCAAGTTCTGAATTTCATTTTCTCAATCAATATTTATTAAAAACAATCTTACATATACTTTGTCTTATTCGGGCTGCATATATGCAAGTCTCAGTTTAGTTGCTATTTTTCCTTGCTAGAAAGCAGTGCAAATGACTAAGGCAAACAGGTACTTACAAAACATGTCAAGTTGTAAGTTAGTGTTTTTCTTAAGTATCAGATTCATAAACAGAGCTCCTCAACACAAAAAGAAATCAATGCCATAAGTAATAATGTCTCTAGTTTTTCTAATTGAGGGCTTCTTCCTCAAATCTCTCTGAAAAAATAAAATGGTGTTCCTCAAAGTGAGGGACCATTAATTTCCAGCTGGTCCAGTGAAGCTCAGTTGAGTAATCAGATTTCCATGGGAGAGCTTGTCACTCCAAACCCACTTCCCAGGCTGGATCTAGGAGGCTGCCTTTAACAGTTTTCCAAGATTTGTCAAATTGCATGCTGGGGACAGGGTAGTAGGAGAGCTTGGAAGAGTTGGGGTGGGGAAAGAGTCAGGATAAATGTTCCATGTTGGAACTTGGGAGAAATCAGTAAACATTCTGTGACCTCCATCAGGATCACAAGGAAGAAATCTCAACGGAAAGGGCTATTACCTTAAATCCCACTATATCATGTATCCCCTCTGTCCCCAACATATCTATTTATCTGTCAGATTGATCTACCACTGTATATCATACTCCTATTACATGCTTAAAGATAAAAGACTTACCCTGCTGGAAAAAGAAGTAAAATATAATATTGAATCTGCACTAAAATGAAAAGTTTCCTGGTGCCCCTTATATATTTAAAATTGCTGTTTTCTTGCAATGACTATAATTCACTCTATCTTTTCCAAAGTATAATCCCATAAGGGTTTGACCAAACAAAAATGCTCTAATGATTGCAAATGGCTCAAATATTCTGTCCAGTGAGTTAAGTGATAAAAGTTTCTATGTTAAGAGAAATAATAAGTGGAATTTCACACATATTATAGTAATTGTGAGGCACCCAATTTACATAGAAATAATGTAAAAGAATTCTGACCATGATGGTTTAAGTGAATCATTACATGCATCGCTGCTACATTTAGAAAACTGCAGTACGCCAGGTATGTTTCTTTTAGCATAATAAGCCTTGTAATGGAGCCTTTAAAAGCTTAAAATGTATAGTTAGATTAACCTTTCTGTTTTAAGGGTTTTTTCCCCTGGAAAAAAACAGGCCAGAAAAGAAAAACAAGAAATCATTAAAAAGCCAATTAAAGCAATACCCTCTTTCTTTTACTCATCTGATGGGGTTCCTTTGAGGCCTTCTTCCACTACTCATCATTTTATTTAATACTTCAGATTTTTGGTAAAATTTGGTCATTTTTTTTTCCCCTCCCTATTCCAGATCCAAGAATTTCACTCAAATTCTTGGACAAAGTCCAGTGGTGATTCTGAAATGAGGTTATCTCTTAGAAGTCAAAGCAGATTTCTCAAGCTAGAAAGGCAGGCTTAATCAGACCACTTCTAGACTTGAAAAATACGTGATGCCTGGAGCAAAACAATGTGGCTTTTCTACTCCTCAGAAAGGATGATTAGAAATGTTGCTCTTGCTTTTGCTTTCCTCACATTTGCCTTTCAAGAACTTAATATTTTATTCTAGGAAGAGGGCATTCCTGGTTTGCCTTATTATATTACATGATTTAGTAGATAAATCAGTTCTTAATAAAAATGAACAAGCAAAACTAGCCTTGTCCTCATTTCTTCATTCGTTTAAGGGTTACTCACAAGGAAAGGTGGGCGGATAACACTTTAGGTATCCTTAAGCCAGGTGCTCTATGTATAACCTTCTCATCAAAATCTTCTTTTCTTTTCTGTGATTCATGATCCTCTTGAGCCATTTGTCATTTCTACTGCATCTAGACCCGAGTTTTTCAACCTCCTTGGCAAGATTGATATTTGGACCAGATAATTGTTTGTTGTAGGGGCTGTCCTGTACTTTGTAAGATGTTTAGCAACATCCTGAGACCCTCAGCCTACTAGATGCCAGTAGTACCACCCCACCCCCACCCCCTCCAAGCAGTGACAATCAAATATTTCTCCAAACATTGCCAAACATCCCCTGGAGGAAAACCCACCTCCTCCCCAGCTGAAAACCACTAGTCTAAAACTTAAGAACATGAAAATTAATAAGGCTCTTCACCCCCTTTCCTCCACCAGGGATTAAATTTAGTTAATTCAAGTCTATGGTTTAAACACTCAAAATTGCCTAGGGTTTCTTATGATTTCCCTTTTATTTTTTGAAACAAGGTCAATTTTGGAAACAAACTAAACTAGAAATTTCAAACATGCAACAATATAAAAACTAAAATAGCAATGGTTAATAGATAAAATTATGATTTTTTACCCCCCGAGGCCCTCTCTTTCCGATTAAACATTAACATTTTAAGATAACAAGGGTGTTAAATGAAATTTTTGCCCATTTCCTCATTTCATGTCCTTGAGGTCTAGAAGAAATAGAAAATGACAAATGATACATATGTTTTATTAGATAACGTTGTCTGCCTTGGCATGCCAGATCTACAATGACCAAAACCCATTGGCACATAGATTTGATAGGGACCTCAAAAAATGTTTTTAGAAAGAAGTGCAGTACAAAGAAAATAAATCCAACAATAATGCATTAATTCATACATTTTATTTTGGGGTTTATTAAATGTTTTCTAGCACATCTGTCATTTAATACTCACAAAGCTGCCCATATGTTGAGAACGTTAGTTCACATTTAAATCCATCTATCCATCCCTCATCCATTCATCCATCCATTCGTTTATTCAACATTTATAAAGTCTTTACCATGTACTGAGAACTTTGAGAAAACTATTTTCTGGGCATTGTGGGGAAAAAGGATGATCCAGACATGATTCCTACCTGTAGCATACAATTGTGTAAAAGAGAAAAAGCCTTGGTGACAAATTTACCTCACCCTTGTGTCTGTCTGCTCAGAAGATGTGGTCTATGTGTTAATGAGGAAATACTTGTGTATTTCACACATATACATTTTAGGGACTCAAAAAAAGTTCCTTCATATTCACTAGGATGGTAAATATTACTATGGGGCAAAGATAGCACACTTTAGCTCCTTATACTTGTGGAGAGGGGGTCAATATTTTGAAATATAATTTGTTATGCAGACCTTCATATATTTTAATATGTAAGTGTATATGTGTGGATACACACACATACATATATATGAAAGGTTATTTGAATTATATATTTCTTATGTTTTTACCCACCATCCTAGTATACTGAGGTAAACCTTTCAATATCATGAGCCAGTCTTTGCATTCCCAATATTTATAGATCTACAACACACGATATATAAATGTTTAATAAACGAATAAATGATTGAATGCCAGGCACTGTGCCAGGGGCTGGGATGTATGAACCCAGGCTCAGTCCCTGCCCTCAAGGAGAGTTTTATCTAGTTGGGGATACAGACCAGACAATATGATTAAGGTCGAGGGGTGACTCAAACCAAGGCAAGAGTGCTCAGTTTTGTTGGGTGGTTGGGCAGATATTAGAGAAGATTCAAAAGGAGAGGTTAGTTTGTGTTTTATACCTGTAAAAATTGCAGACCAAATAATTCTCTGACTCCCCACTAAAAGACTGTAAAGGATTTCCTTTATAGGTATAAACTCACAAGGATAAAGGGGGAAAAAAGGAGACAGCAGTAACACAATTTTGGAAGCTGGAAAACAGATGGATGCATAGGATTTGATATAAAAAATCTGAGAAAGCTGAATCCTCAACCAGCAGTGGGAAAAGCTGAAGCATAATTGATGTTCAATGAACAAACGTCCCCAAATCTTAGTACCAGGTACCTTGGAAATCTGTGAATCAAAATGGGTATAAAAATAGGCTGACTGATTAAAAGTCTATTTTAGAAACAGTCACATACCTTGATCCCCCTTCCTAATACAAACAAGCTAATGAGTATCTCTCCCTCCTCCCAGCAGAAAATCAAGGTCTTAATCTCTAGAGTGAGTAAACCAGAAGATTTCAGCAGAGGTTGTCTATAGGGCTACTATACTAAAGTACAGAAAATCTCCCAGAAAGTAAAAAACACAAAGAAACAGAAAAATAGGAAGGAAAGATACTAACACTAGAGCATCAGTCCAGGAGATGCAATGACCAAATAACAAGAGTTCTAGAGAGACAGAGCAGAGAAAACATAGGAGAGAAAATCATCAATTAAATAGTTCCAGAAAAATTCCAGGACATGTGTTTCCAAATTGAAGAACCCCACCAAGTCCAGAACAATGAATGAAAATAGGCTTTCATCAAAATACAGCATTATGGAGTTCCAGAACAGAAGAGAAAAGAAACATGGTCACGTACAAAGGATCAGAACATCAGCCTTCTCTATAACAACTTGGGAAGACAGTAGAATAATGCCTTCAAAATCCTGGATGAAGATTATTTCCAGTTGGTTCTTCTATACCCAGCCAAAATCTCAATCGAGAATAAGGATAAAATAACGATTATTTGTAGTCATATGAAGCCTCAAAAAATTGACCTCTAAAGTACCCTTTATCAGCAAGCTACTAAAGGAATGCTTCAACAAAAAGAAGGTGTGAATCAGTAGAGAGAGACACGTGAAATCCAAGAAACAAGGTGCTTTGGATGTTGTGTGAAAGTTTTTCTGGTGATGAGGTACAAGCACAGATAGCTTGCCAGTGCAGAATGCATGAAAGGACAGCTTTATAAAATCAAAGAGCCTGGAGGAGAAGAGGGGAGAATGAGGCTTCTGCAAGGATCCATGGAAAGGGGGCATGGGAAGGGCACATGTGGGTCCTGGGCTTTTGCCTTTATTGTGACCCAGAGGGGGAGGGGGGAGGGTTTTCCTGCAGTTACCAGGGATCTGCAGTTTCCAATTTTACTGCGCAAAATGCAGAAGTGGCAAGGACCATTTGGAGAAGCTGAGGGAAGCTTCCATCATCCAAGCCATATGAAAGTGCCTATCCTGATAGTAAGTTATGTGGCCCAAAGGGCAGAAATGGCAAGGGACCCTTCAGAGAAGCAGCAGCAAGGGCCGTTTGCAAGAGCTAAGGGCAGCTCTTATCCTCCAAACCATATGGAGGTACAGACCTTGCTAGTTGCAGTTATGCCCACAGAAGGGCTAGTCGAAGTGGTCACTCAAAAGAGAAACTGATAACTAGGCCAGGCAGGATGATGAGGCACCAAATATAATTTCTTTTATGCCATTACACAAGGGATCCAAAACAAGAGAAAGGCAAAGCACATCCCCAAGACACTGGTGGGATGTTATCCCTGGAAGTCATCAGTGTCACGGGAGAAACTGGGAATAGTCTAGATTAGAAGACCTCAGAGGCTCAAGGAGAAATTCTTCAAGAAGAATGCTACAATACCTGGTACAACTGAAACTATTGAGAGAATTAGATAATTGGAGAAAAGTTGGGGTTATAATTAGCTATAAATACATAGGAAATGAAGGAGCAAAAAGACAATTATTAACTCCAGGAAATTGATGCAGGAAAGGAAAAATAATCATGTTATACCACATGTCTGATCTGTGAATAATATTGAAGTAGCCAAAATAATGTAAAAATATCTTTAAAACTCTGCACTATAACATTGAGGAGAAAAGAAATGCTAATTCTGCATTTTCCATAGTAGGAAGCTAATAAATAAATGACTAAAATTAAACACTCAGGATGTATCCACTTAAACAATTTAATTTAGAAATGTGAAGATAAATACCAAAAGAGACAGCTAGAAGAGTTGAATGTGGTTGTCCCTGAGGAGGGATAAATGGGTGTAAGGGAGGCTAGGGACTGCTGTGCTTTATAGAAATATTGGGGAACTACTAAACCTTTCAGACTATATGCATGTTTAATATTTGTTAAAAATAAAAACCAAACTAAAATTTAAAAATTGGAGTTCACCAAGAGGGTAGGAGGGAGGGATAGTATGCCATTCAAAGGCACAGAGATGGAGAGCAGTGGGATGTACCCAGGAGGTTTCAGGCAGTTTGGTGGGAACTGGCATGGTATGCAAAGGCTGGAAGGGTTCCCTTTTCCCAGGGAGAATGGGGTGTTGAGAGACAAGGGTATAGAAATTGACAGAGGCCTGATTACAAAGATTCTGACATTTTTCCTTTTGACCTTATCCTGTAAGCAGTGGGGAAAGCATGGTATCTGAAACCATATCATGGTCTGATTCATAGTTTATTAGGATCACTCTGGTCGTAATATGGTACAGAGATGGATAGCAGACAGGACAAGAGGCAAGGTCAGCTGAAAGGCTTTTGTGGTAGTTTTGGTGGCAGGTCTTAAAGAAAAGGAAGATTTAAGAAATATTTAGAGGAAGAATAGAACGAATCTAATGTCCATCTTAATCAAGATTTTTGGCTGGGTAGAGAAATACCAGCTAGAAACTGAGTTGAGAGAAAGGTAGAAAACTATGGACTGATTCATGGAATTTTGACTTGGGTGACACCAGTAGCCCAACAAGGCTATATACTCCATGAGGTAGGAGCTATATGTCTGTCTTGTGCAGCACCATATCTCTAGTACCTAGTACAGAACATTGTGTGGAGCAGGTACTGAATAAAAATGTGTTTAATGAATATAGTGCAGGTAGGGCAAGGCAGTGCAGAAAGAGAGAAAAAAAATGGAGTATCATCACAGAGTTTAAGTTCAGACATGGAATTTGAGAAGCCAATGGGACATCTTGGTCGTCAAAATCCTCATGGAAAATACATAGTATATGGGAGAAACTAACATGCAAAGAATAGCACAACTAGTGAGGAAACATAAACTGGATGAATTACAAATGTACAAATGCAAGTTACATAAATCAAAACGGTCATGTCAAATAAAAATTTGACATATGAGAGGTCATAGTAGATAGAGCAATTAAAATAAAGGACTTGAGGTGGAGCCAGTGGCCACTTGACACTTTTGGGGCAGGGAGGGGATGAGCAGTTGAAATACAGGGGCTTCTTTGGGATTTGGAGGTTGTCCTGAGTACCTTTGTGGCAACGGATATAGGCCATTTTAAATCAGCACACACCACTCAGAACTGAGTGGGAGAGAGTGTGGTCTACGGTGTGAACTGTGATCTAAGGTTGGTGGCAAGGCCCCAGGATGTGTAAGTCCATTGAGGGTGGTGGGCCACACTTGTGGGAGATGTTTGTATGGGATGTGGTGGGAGGTGTGGGAGGTGGGCAACATGGGAATCCTGGTGGGTTCTGTGTAATATTTTGGGTATCTAAGCACCTCTTAAAATATATTTATATATATACATAAATAACATTTTTGTAAGCAAATGCACATATATGCATATATATTTATATATCATTTTGCAAATGTTGGTATGTGTTGTGAAAATTTTGATTTTTACCCACAATAATAAATAAATAAATAAAGGACTTGTAACAGGAAACATGCCCAGGAACCTGAAAGAAGGGAACTGCTACTAGGTGGTGGCCTGACTCGGCAGGCTGCACCACTGACCTCCTGCATTGCTCGGGGCGGGTCACCTCAGCACTAGGCAACTTGGTTTCCTCCGTTTTAAAGACTGGGCCACACACTGGCTAGTAAATTCTGACTCCCAATTTAAGTAAAAATCAAGATAATCCAAAGGCTTAAAAATAAAACCTGCAATGGAAATATTTCTGAAAAAAGAGAGAAGCCAAGGCTGAGTGCTCAGCTAAAAGATGCAAGTCTCCGCCACCTCAGAACAAGCTGTCCTCCTCCTTTCACTCAGGACTGGGCTCGAGGGAGCTCGACTTTTGTGCCTCATGACTTAGGAAATTAATTTTTAAATGGGAATGGGGAAGCTGACAGAAACTGGCAATGTTTATGTATGTCAAGTAGGGGTATTTCAAAAATACCACCTTCTATCAATATCATTTCATAAAAGATAGAGAATTCAGTGCCAAAAGGAAAAGAAAATATAATACCAGAAGCAAGGATTTTTTTTTTTTTTTTTTTTTTTTGCTTAGTTTTATGAAAAGCCTATTATTTTGCCTATACTCTCATTTTGCCAAGGACCCTTCATATAGGGTCCAAATTCAGCACTAACTCCAAATTTAGTAATTTCCTTTCCATACTATCTTAGAGAAATAACGAGAACAAGGTTAGCACCTCAAATCCATAAAGAGGTCAGGATGTACAATGAGACAGAGTAGCTGAGCGAGAGTCCTGGGGCTTTCAGCAACCCTGGCAGAAAAAAAATCAATCCCTCCTGTATTACACAGGGGCCGATTACGAGAAGTCTTATACAATTTGCCTCATCACCGCTGAAACCCTCGTGCCCAACACAGTGCTCGGCACCTAATAAGCTCTCAACAAACACCTCTGGAAGAAATGAATATGTTCATACAATTCTACTTTGATTGTCATTTAACATCAAAACATAAGAAATTTCTATGCTATTCATAGTGTTCATAATATTTGTTTTGAATGGCTGCATAATATTCAATTAAGCAGATCTGATTCCATTTACTCTATCATTTCTTTAATATTGATTATTTGTATTCTTTCCTCTCTGCTAATACAATTATCTAATGAACATTATTGTACCAATAATAATTTTTCTATTTAGGATGATTTCCCTAGAATGTATTCCTCAAAGAGGAATTATTTAATCAAAATTTAGGGATATTTATTTCTAAGGCTCTTAAAGAAAAAAAATATACATATTATATCAATACATAAAACATATAAAAGGTATAAGATATGAATACTATATTTTACCTCTGCCCTTCTCAATCAACCATGACTGGGGACTACTTCTCTAAATGGGCTCCCCTGCCTTGGCAAAGACGACTGCCATCACCGAACCCTCTTCTTCCTGAGCAGAGCTTGCCTCATTTCCCAGCTTCCCTTGCAGTAAAGTGTATAATTTGCACCTCGCAAGTGCCACCCGCCAGGTTCTTTTCCCCCTCACTTGGCTGGAATGGAGATGATGTCCTGGGTGACCTTGGGAACAACAATTTTGAGGATGGTGAAGCCTCAGGATGGCAGGAGCTTGGACCCCTGAGCCACCACTGGAGAAGAGCTGCTCAGACAGGAACACCTACACTGTCTGTCATTTGAGCTGGAACTAAACTGCTGTTGTCTTAAGCCACTGTTATTTTGGGGTTTATTGGTTTAGCAATTAATTGCCTTAACTACTGTTTTACTGTTTTAGTTTCCTAGCTGCTAAAATAAATTCCATACAATGGGTTGGCTTAACAACAGGAATTAAGTGGCTTGTCTTCAGAGGCTAGAAGGCCGCTTCCTCCTGGGGTGTCTTCTGGCTGGCAGGCTGTCCTGGGGGTTCCTTGGCTTTTCCGCCGCATATCAATGCCCGTGGTGATTGTCTTCTTTCTCCTCAGAGTTCTGCTGACTTCCCGCTTCTGGCTGTTCTGGTGGCTTCACTCCTCCATCTGACTTTCATTCAGTTTATAAAGGGCTCCAGGAATCCAGATTAAAGCCCCACCTGATCCAGTGGAGCCACCCCTTAACTGAAGTAAATCTTGAAGAGATCTTATTTTCAATGGGTCCACTCCCACCAGAATGCAGACCAAGACCAAGAGCATGTCCAAACTGGGGTACGCAATCTACCACAACTACTATCGCTGCAAACTTGAGAGCAGCTATCACCTATGTAGGACATGGACTTTGAGAAAGTTCATTTCTCTCCGGCTCTGTACTCCCTGCCTTGATTTTCTGAATTAATTCACCTCAGTAGGAATGCTTTTGGTCAATTCTTTACTTTCTCTAGACAATAACTAGGATGGGAATTGAAGAGGTGCCTAACCTCTTCAATTAACCTGGTGTTTCCAGGTTAAAGACTCAAAGTGATCTGGAAGAGAGCCGTGAAAAGCTCGGTGAAAGCAGTGATTGAGATGCTGGAGAGCAATGGGAAGAACTGCGAAAAGAGATGAATATGTACTTACTCCTTCCCTCCCCTTATTCTCTGCATCCATCCCCACCCAGCCCATCCTCCTTCAAGTTAGTAACCAGCCCAGTCACTTGGAAGAAAGTGAATGTGCATAGTTGGCCTAAAGCAATAGCCTAGAAGGAAAACTTAATAAAGAATTAGAAAAAGACAAAAACCGCTTAATCATCAGCCACAGCTACAAAGGAACCGTGATGTGTTGAGGACTAGACTCTCTGACATAGTGGAAATCAACTCCATTATCCCTAAGTCCACAAACAGAAGGCAAGCCAGGAGGGGTGGAGATGATTCTGCCATCAGGCCACGGCAGCCTTGTCTCCCTTTGCTTTCTGGGAGAGACAACTCTGAACACTGGGCGGGAGGGGAGCAGATCACCAGGACAACTCAACTAAATTGCCCTGACCACCACGGCCGTTGTCACAACACAGCTCGAAGACCTCTTAACAGAAAGGAAAGCATTCAAGCCTCTAGCTCTGTTGAGATTTTCCAAAGTTAAAATTTTCCAATCTGAATAATTTCTTCATGGGTCTAGATGGACAAGTCACACTGTTCCTGCAAACACAGGGCCATGACAGTTATCTAACTAATCAGATCTGGAAGGATTTGCTTGTGAGAAGGCCAAGTGCTCTAGTGTGCTCTGGGAACCCTCCAGGTCTCAGTCCAGTTCCAAGCAGCACAAGGAAAGATAATACTTCCTCTTCTTTTTTTTTCTTTAAAGTAATAGTTCTTATGTTTAGGAGATGAGTCAAATTTGCTTTCAAAATTCACTCTATGCCCCACTGCTGGCTCTATTTGGTGCAGTTTTGAGGCCTGGCTTTCCCTCACTCTTGAGTGTCAAGTCAGCTTAATTTCCTGTGGCCTCTGATCTTTGACCTGTTTGTTTAACTCATCATGCTTGGCTCTTTTCAATGTTTAGGCTCTAGAGTTGAGTGCAGCCATAGGTCAAAATGTGAAACTATTCTGGAAAAGGCCAACCTAAGTAAGGCATTTATATATCAATGTATATAGGTTTAGATATGTTATGAAACACATACCTATTTATGTACTTTTTAATATACTTAGAGTAACTAAGCAGGACAAATTTACTCTCTCCTAATTCATCACCAGCCTCATTCATCATTTGACTTCCAAAGCTTAAAACCGATCCTGGCGTGTAGTAGGTGCTTAATAAATATTTGACAAATTAAAATGAACTTGCCATTCATTTGCAGGCAGTTAATCTAATCAGTCTGTTAACTGGCTTTAAAGATGTGAATTGTTTCTGAGAGTAAAGAACTAACTGTTTCCCTGGATCCTGCCTGAACACAGATCAGGCAGCTGAAAATACTGCATACCAATCTATTCTGGCCCCACGTGGTTAAAAAGTCTGGCTGCAAAGCTCTTTTTCTAGAGATTGGCGTGGCTCCCACGGTTTCATTATTTGAGAATAAGGACAATCCAAGTTATGGGTATTTAAAAGTCTGTTGGTCGATACCTCCACACACCAACTGGTAACTGTGAAGCTTTGTGGTGAAGATCCATTTGAATTGAAAAATGCTATGTTGATCACAGAGTGCGCTATTGGTACTCTACCGATAGTCATCAGGCATAATCATCATTATCATCCTGTTTAACGTGTCTCATCTGCAGCCTTGCAATCATCCTGGCAAACACGTGGTTGCCAAAAACCATATGTTACTGGTTCAGTTGTGTTTCTTCCGGAGCTGTGTATATCAGCTGGTAGGAGAGTAATGTCAGTGATGTTGCCTTTCTACTACTTCAGTATCTCAGATGGTCTAATCCATCAATCTATCTACATCCTTGTCCTCTTCAAATTCAAGGTAATTGCATCAGTTAGGTTTGCTGCATAACAAACTATTCCTGAATCTGTGGCTAAAATCAACAATTTACTCTTTTTCATGATTATGTAGGTTGGTTGCTTTGTCTGCTGGCTGCTCACTCCTAAGGCTGCTTTCAGCTGGGTATTGGCTGGACTGACCTTCACTCATATGTCTGACCATCAGTGCTGCTGTTGGCTGAGAGGCCTCAGTTTCCCTCCTTCTGGGTGCTCATCTTCTAGTAGGCTAAACCTGGTTACACAAATAGCGGTCTCAGGGCAGTTCTTCAAGAGTATGAAGGCAGAAGCTGCAAGGCCTGTAGTGGTAGCCTCAATGTTACAATATGTCATTCCACTGCATTTTATTAGCCAAAGTACTTCACAAAGCCAACCAAAATCCAAAGGGTGAGGAAACAGACTCTACCTCTTGATGGGGGGATTGGCAAAATAACACTGGAATGGACATGCATGCTGGAATGGGAGGAATTTGTGGTCATATTTTCTAATCCACCACAGGGTCACTTTCTTTGACTCTTCAATTTAGTTCAACCTTTGCTGAGCCCTACCATGTGCTAAGTAGGCAACGTGTATGTGTTGGAGAAAAAAGATGAATATGATCTGATTACAGCACTCAAAGACCTAATGGACTTGTTGAAATGTCAATACAAAAACACTGTCACAGGTAAGCCCACGGTGCTGTGAGAGCCCAAAGGAAATCTCTTCGTGGGGCCAGGGATGCTAGTTAACTCTTTCTAAGGATGTTGCTGCTGAATGAGATCTCTGATGAGTCGCTGGAGTAGGAACAACACTGCAAGGATAGGGATTATCAGAAGCAAAAGCAAGAAGGCCATAAGCAGCATTTATCCAGCAAGCAGAGGCTGAGCACCTGCTCTGCATGATGCTCAGCTCAGCATGATAAAGAAGGCTCGGAGATGAAGGCCACATGATCCTCAGCCTCCATGAACTTACACCATAGCAGAGGATTTAAGATATATAGGCTCACAACTATTATTCAGTACAGAATCTGATGTGTACAACTGGAGCAGTCCAATAAAACCAGAAGTACAGAAGAGGAGGGATCACTTGCAGGTTGGATGCCCCATGGAAGAGTAAAAATTTCCTGTTGACAAAGATCAGATGATTCTCTTGCTACTCCATAATTTGGGCCCCTTCTTTACAGTGGGCAAAACTCTTTCAACTTACTCTACTGAGGGCAATATTTCCTTCTCAAGTTCAACTTTCTGGCTGTGACCTTTAAGATGCAGGCCAAATGAGTGCCAGATCCCTCATTTTGGCTTGGAGCCTTTTAACCTCAGCAGCTGAGGTAAGGTGGATCACAAGAAAATGAATTGTTGGATTGACGCATCTGGAATGAGAATGCTCAGCTCAAAATCCATGCCCAGGAAGGAAAAACACACACATCCAACTGGCCACCAACTCAGTTCAACTTGCAGGATATTCCATAGCTTTACCCTTCCTTTATCATCTCTACTTCCACTGCTTTACTTTAAACCTTCATCTTTCATTTATGCTTTTGCAATAATCTCCTTAGTATTCTTCCTGCATGCAATATTGCTGTGCTCCCCTCCATCTCTTATACAGCTGCCAAATATATCTTCAAAAAGAAGAAAATCTGATCATGTACTGCCCCTGCTTTTAAACTTTAAATGGCTCCTTATTGTCAAAAGGATATATAGCATCTATTTGCCACATAATAGTCAGACACAGTAAATAATTGTTGCATGAATACATTAATAATTGAATGAGGAAAGAAAGGTTTTTTAGCTCATGATTCTCTTAGACACTGATCATACAGTTGTTTTCTTCCTTCTCAAGAGTTGCTTTCCTACCTTGTAACTCAGATACTTAGCATTCAGAGAAGCTCATTTGAAAAACAAAAATACCTTTCTGCTGGAAAACTCCTTAAAGAAGAGTGGCATTGTTAAATCCTACAACAGGCAATACTATATGTCAAGCTTAGTAAGTACAGTAACCATAAACAGGGGCCTTATCTGAAAGTGAGGTCATCCTTTGTGTCAATCAAAACTCTTACCAATGGACTGTAAAAGAATTCTTCCCACAGAACAGAAGTGAGGGCAAGAAGACAAAAAGACCCGAGGAGGTTTAAAAGCATGTTTTGCATGGGACCGGCGGAGATCCAGACACATGGAAAGTAGCTCCCAAGAGTTAGAGGTGATAGGATGCCCTATCACCAGAGGTTAGGAGGAGGAAATTCCAAGGCATGTGAGGTCTGCATCCTTACTGGGCACAAGAATATAGTTTTATGCCATCAAGTAATCCCTTTGGAAATTACTTATGTCATATGCGTATACAGCATATAAGCTACATATGGAAATAACTTATATATGTTCATGTTTACATATAAGTTACATATGGTACATAGGTTTAAGTATTCCATTTGGGTCTTTCTTAGTCTTAGTAAGTTCTATCTCAGTTTTTCAGAGCCTGAAACAAAACTTAGGTGCTAAAGTTTTATTGTGAATACAATGCCAGAGAAGCATGAGTGAGGAGAAAACGGAAGCCAGGCAGGGTAGAAGGGAAGCCAGAGCCCCCTTGACCCAGTCCAGTTGCACCTGGACCCTGGGGTTGCTGCATCTCTGGACCATGGTAGGGCTTCTGCCCCAGGGGAGACTGAGACCTCAGGAGATATTAGGACCTGAGGCCAGTGGCTGGAGCCTGTGCTTCAGAATCATGGCAAAGGCTTGAGCCATCACTGGTGTTGATGCATCAAGAAGCTGCCAGGCACTGGGGCAGGAGGGATAAAGCAGGCCTGCCATGGTATGTAGGTTGGGTCTGGTCCAAATTTCTTTCGGAAGAGACAGTCTAACTCTGTATAGCAAGAGGATCCAGAAAAGGTATCTCTGTGGATGAGCTATGGTGTGAAGGGGATGCAGAAAACCTGAGACGCTTGTAATAATCATCAAGGGAACTCATGTGGGAAAGAAACCTTCCAGGCAAAAAGTGCAGCCAACTGACCAGCCACCTGGTCAGTTGATGATGATGAGATGGTGATGACGAAGATAATGGTTTCTACTGTGCTGTTCTCTGACAAAGCAAGAGGCCTGTAGGTACAGAGGTATGTGTCTATATTGTGTTTTTAGGGAGTTTTTTCTCTTGCACTATCCTAAAATCTCTACCTTCAAAATATTCAGTTAAGGAAGAGGAGAGAAAAAGTGGAGGAGTAAGCACAAACTTGGGAAGATTAATATTATATAAAAAGATTTCCAATCCCAGGTATCAAGGAGTTATTGTGAGGATTAAATGAGATTATATATAAAAGTTTTTAGAATGGTGTCTAAGACATAATAGACATTCAATACATGTTAGTTAATATAACTATTATTGGCATTATTAGTGCCAAAAAGAAAACAAAGTGTTGAACATCAACAAAAACAAAAAGGATGACTGATATTAGAGTACTCGGAAATTCAAGCTTAGATCTAAAGGATGAAAAGAAATCAGCTATGCGTGTCATGTGAAGAAAAGCGTTGGCCAGAGTTTGGAATAAAGCCTGTACTGGGTCCCCACCCCCTTCCCGTCTCCTGACTCTCAGATTCTCTCACTGCCTCTAGGCAATAAGCTAAGAAGAAGCAAGAACACGGAGCACGTTTACCTTAGATGTGTACAAAGCAATAAGGAACTGCACCACTTCCATACTCTCTGAATGGACTCAATTTACCTATTGCTTATTTGACTACTGTGTGCACTTACAGAGCTATAGGTGGCTTAGTTTAAATGTAACATCCTTCTCTGCATATCTGGGGCAGGCTCAAGGCATGTTGGAATTTTGACACCATGAACTACCACCATGAATGGTGGGAGTCAGGACTGCTTAGGACAGAGATTTGGTGAAACCAATCTGGTTAAAGAGAAGCTAGGGATTAGCTAGTGTCAGGCAGAGAAACTGAGGCAGAAATCATATATGACTGATACCTGGCTGTATTTGTTTTTGTTTTTGTTTTTAACTTTATTTTTAAAGAAGTTTTTAGAGTACAGAAAAGTTACATCAAAAATAGGGGATTCCCATATACCCCATCCCCTCCCCCTCTCACATTTTCCCATATTAATAACATCTTACATTAGTGTGGTACATTTGTTACAGTTGAAGAACAAATATTGAAGCATTGCTGTTTCTAATGAGGCCATATCAAATTACCATGAACTTGGCATCTTAAAACAACACAGATTGATTATCTCAGAGTTTCTGTAGGCCAGAAGTCTGGGTGGGCTTAACTAGTTTCCTTGTTCTGGGTCTCAAAGGGCTGAAATCAAGGTGTTGGCTGGCATGAGCACTTATGTGGAGACTCGGGGGTAGAATCCACTTCCAAGCTTATTTAGAGTTGGCAGAATTCAATTCTTTGTTTGTGGGTAGGACCAAAGTCTGCATTTTATTCCTGATTATTGGCCCGGAGTATTCTTATCTTCTAGAGGCCACTTGCTTCCCTTGCTCATGGTCTCCTTCATCTTCAAATCCAGTATAGTGGCTGGAATCTTTCATGACTTTTGAATCTCCCTGACCTCCCCTTTGGCCTCATCTCTCCAATTGCTCAAGATAATCTAGAATAATCTCCTATTTTAAGGTCCATAAACTTGATCACATCAGCAAAGTTCCTTTTGCCATGTAGTACAAAATATTCACAGATTCCAAGAATTAGGACATGGATGTGTTTGGGAAGCCCTTCTTTCTACCACACTGACTAATGGAGTAACTGGGAATCCACCATCAAAAAGGGGATCATTGCTTTCCTGTCTGAATAGCCGTTGATTAGGTAAGAACATCTTCGTATATCAGTCAGGATAAGCTAAGTTACTGCTATGATAATAACAGATGACTCAGCTATCTCCATGCAAAAAAACAAGGAAGTTTTATTTGTTGCTCATGACATGTGTCCCCTGTCTATGTGCAGGGAGCTTTCCTGACCCCAGGCTGATGGAGCAGCAGCCGTCTAGAACACTGCCAGTTTCTGTGCGGAGGTAAAACAGAGCTCTGCAAGGTCTTAAGCCAACAAGTCAATCATTGACCCAAAAGCAACACACATCATAATGTCCCACCCACCTGCCATGAGCCCGGGAGGTGATGAGCAAGCAATGTATGTTGAACCGCCTTCGGGGTGACCACACACAGCTATGAGCTGTAAGGCACTCACTATGTGCCAGGCATGGTGTGAAGTACTTCACACAGAATTATTAATTTAGGGAAAATAATTTTTCTCAGTACCCAGGCTCTAAGTCATTGTCCAAGACCACCTTCCTCAAAACACTGCCTTCAAGGTGGTGAGGAGGCTTTGAATGCTAAAGGATGATTTTCAGCTCAAAACCAAAAGACAAACGTGTTCTCTTTGCCAGTGAGTTCCCAGCTTGGAGAATAAATAAGACTTTACTTCTATTACTCATCTTTGCTTTAAGAAAGGATTATGTTACAATGATATGGATAATATTTATTTCAAATAGCTCTCAATTAACAGGGCACTACGGACTTTCCTGCATCCCTCAAAAAGCAGCAAAAAATTTTAAAAATATTTATCCAGATTATCAATCTCTCTCACTGCTTCTTCAAGATAAGATCACATTCCACACAAGAATAACAGAATAAAAGATCTGAGGAAATATGGAAAATAAATTACAAAAATTTATTCCAAGGTCATAGCAAGGTTTAAAGATTGATCTGTATTTGGCTTACTCAGTGAAACATCCTTCTAAATGTTTTTTTCACTTTTGCACTAATTATTAGTACTGGATGGTACCAAGCATTTCAAGAAGATTAACCAAATTTAAAACTTTGTAGATGTTTAAAATAGTCTAAAATATCACTTTAAAAATCAGAAAATCATATGAATTTTCTTCTGCCAATCGGCTGCACCTAGGACATTATCCTAGAGTAGGGAAAAATCCTCAAGCCAAATTTAAAGATATTTTGTTTCTATTTCTATTCTGTTTCTCTTTCAAACAAAATCTGAGTCTCATTCTTTTTGTCTGTAAAAGGAGCAAATTAAACTAAGTGGCTTATAAGGTCTTCTTCAGGCTAGCATTCTTGACTCTTTTCTGACTTTCTTATATGCCCCACAAAAGATAGAGGAAGAAGCCAATCTAAAACAGAAAGCTGTTTAACACATTTTTTTAATACAAAAAAGGTGAATGTTAAAATTCATTTAACAAATGTTTGCTTCCACACTCATTACAAACTCAGTGGCTCCTGTTTGGTTGTTTTTTAAATATGCTTCTTTGAAATCTGAATCAACACAGAAATAGAAAACTACATTGTAAATATATTGCTTTAAGAGCCTTCTTTTTACATTTCTTGATTCTTCAAAAATTAGGAATGACTTCCTAGGTAGTAAAGTAATTTTGATTTTATTTCTTGTGGGTCCTGATAAAGGGAAAATCTCTCTATTCTGCCCCTGCTTCCACTAAACTTGCATGGTAATCACGGTAAAGTAATCTGTGCTTTTTATAAAGACCTAAACATTAAGTATTTTCAAATAAATACCACTGATAGGTATTTGATCACTTAAATATTTGTTCAACATTTGTTGACCATCTCTGTGAATGGAACTGTACTGGGCTCAGTAGGAGACACAAATGTATATATCAGCCTCTATTATTAAAATTCTTTCTATTTGGGGGCCTGAATATAAAGGATAAAACAGAAAAATCTGTTGTTTACTAGCCAAATCTGTTATAGATTGATGTCATTATTTAGAGTATGCTCTCAATTCAATCAGTTTTGAAGGCCTAATATCTGCCAGTTACACAGAATTCACTGCTATTCATTATCCCCCTCTTGCCATCCTCTGCAATTAAATTTAATGAAGACCAAGTTTAAAAGTTCAGAATTATCCCCTTACTTTTCTTTTTTTTTTTTTTTTTTTTTTTTTAAATTTATTTATTTATTTTTTTACCAGGAGCTCCCGGGGATCGAACCCGGGTCCCTCCATATGGGAGACGGACGCCCAACCAGTTGAGCCACCTCCGACCCCCATCCCCTTACTTTTCTATGTCAGTGTTGTAAGTAGAATCCTGAACTCATGGACTCTGGAGCCCATTAGTCTATTTCCTTAAGGTCACCTTGTTCCTGATTTCTCATGCTCCAGAACATGTGTCCCTGGTGTGAGGAAATTCCTATGCAGGAAACTGTTCTGCATATATTAGAGTAAACATTTCTGTTTCAAGATAAGTTCATTTTATGTTACCTAAGTTCACACTAGCTAGACTTCTGGCTTATAATGGTAGCTAGCTAGCAACACCTGCCTTATCCCATGTACCAAATCTCTTCTGAAATAAGCAAGCACACAAGGAAATGAAAATTTTCAATTATAATGAAAACTGGAAACACTGGTCACCACCTTCCAGATGAGCAAGTCCTGGATCTGTGGGCCAGGAGCCAAACACAGAGTCAGGCAGGAATAACAGAAGGCACTTGCTCTCAGTGACACACACGTAAGAGACACAAGATGGTCACCAACTGGAGATGGACATGACAGTTGCCAGGACAGTTTCGTTCTTCCATTCTACCCCATCAGAGAGTTGATTTCTATATCCATTCGGTGGCTACTTGACTAAAAATGTAGTTGGCCAGGCACTAATGTATACATTATGGAATATCAAAACTGTAGTAGAAAGAGGCGGGAAGAAGACCCATGGACTTGAGGGGAATATGTTTATCATGTATAGTGTTAGAAAAGGGAAGAAATGTGGACGACTTAAAATTTATCCACTTACATGTACTTCTCACTATATTTAGGTAAGGAACAGGTTAGCAGTCCTCGGTGCAATGGACTACATCAGCTAAATGTCTGCCAGCCTCTGAAAGAGGATGAGCATTTCAAATGACTTGACATCTAAGGGGGAAATACCATTGGAGTACCACGATAAACAGGAATGGGGAGCAGCAGAATATACTACCTTCTAGTCTCCCTTTTTGTTAAGGATGAGTAATAAAAAAGAATCCAACAGGGAGTCTATTAAAGTATACTGCAGATAAAACAAAGGGAGAAATCTTTTCAGGATGTGGAGAAAAGGCACAGTCATGAAAAGCATCTACTGTGGAAAACTAAAGAAATTCCTAAAAGTATTTGCTTTGTGTTCGCAAAAATAATCCATAAAACATACTGCATGAGGAACAGGAGAAGAAAAACTGAATGATGACAAAGACTAAGATTTCAAAGGAGACTAGATAAAAAATAAGGAGGAAAACAAAGAAGATGGGGAATTAGGAAGGATTACAGAGAAACTCAAAATGAAACAACAGAATTAAAATCTTCATTTAAAGCAATAAAGAGTCCAATTGACAGCACAGAAAATGCAATTCTTGATTTTGGAAGACAAACCTAGGCCCTTTCCTGAGTGCAAGTGAAAGATCAAATAGATTTTATTTTAAAAACTAGAAATAAAACTAACGTATATATTAAACAAAAATGAAGAAAACACCTAAAACGAACTTACATCTCACAAAAAGAGAAACCTAATAGAATGATTGTACAAACAGAAGACAATTAATCTGAAGAAAAATTTAATTATTTGTAGTAAAAATCTTACTAAGAATCTGGGAAAAAGAAAGGCGACATACTCTTCAACTTGAACCTAGTGAATTACATTTCAAATGTAACGGTAAGGAACATGATAAAGTTTTAGTATCAAGGGGAAAATACATATAAACAAACAACATGGAAGCTGTCCTCAGACACTGTCACTGTAGCACAATGTACCAAATGACAGTGACGCAATGGACAGAGTTCTGAGGAGACAAAGCTGTGAACTAAGAATGTTAAACTCAGACAAGTCAGTTTCATGTGCAAAAAGCAACAGGACAATATTCTCCAATATGAAGAATTCAGAAAGAAGACTAACCTCTCAATCTTTCTAAACAAAGTATGCTAAGG
The DNA here is from genome assembly GCA_026826555.1 of Tolypeutes matacus. Taxonomy (NCBI): domain Eukaryota; kingdom Metazoa; phylum Chordata; class Mammalia; order Cingulata; family Chlamyphoridae; genus Tolypeutes; species Tolypeutes matacus. The sequence goes on from JAKSZT010054335.1 coordinate 29,750,982, forward strand.
AATACTAGACCCAGTGGGGACATGAATACTGAAATCAATACTGGGAGCTCATAATTTAAAAATAGCATTATATCCATGTAAGTATAAATAAGATTGTTAAACCAAACATAAAAAACAAAATGGTATTGGAAAATTAAGTATTATAAATTATCATCTTCATTATCATTATCTGATTTTAAAATCCCAGATTATATTTTTAGATTTTCTTTATTTAGGAAGTAACTAGGATTGAACCTGGGACCTTGTACATGCAAAATCCTAAGTAAAAATATATAATTTAGAGATAAAGAAAGGTAAAAGGAAGGATTACAAGAAATGCTTGAAATATGAGAGCTCATACGGTCCTCAATGGGAACCAAGCACGTGTATTTTTTTTTTTTAAACTTCACAAGGCACGTGCACTCAAAATGGGGAGTCAGTGATCTATTTTATTTTAGTGTTGTTGATACTTTGCAGTGGCCAAAGCAAGGGTGCCTCTTTCATTGCTGTTTTTCATCATTATTTGGAAAAATGATGTACTGGGGAGAAGAGACAAAATTATTATTGTCTTCAGATAAGATTTTCTTGTCCACCTCTCTCTCAAAAAATTAAACTGCAAAATAATGTGAACTATGGTGTCTATTTAGATCGCCAGTTGCAAAATAAATGTACAAAAATTAATAATGTTCCTATATATCAACAATAATGAAAACAACTGTTCAGAATAATCATGCAACATAAAAAAATACATTGAAATAAATGTGTTGAAAAATATATCTTTGTCAGATAGATGTTTATATAAATATAAATAAGAATCATATAATATTCATAGATAGGAAAGTCATTATATGTATTGTAAAGATGTCAATTCACCCCAAATTATTTAGTAAATCTAATGAAATTCCAATAAGAAGTCTAACAATACAGCTTTGCAAACTTAAAAGTTTATTAAACTGCATATGGATGTATATATGGGTAAGAAAATTAAAGGTCATTGAAAAAGAAAAATAATGAAGGGGGATACCACTGCTGTATATTAAAACATACTATAAGGATACAATCATTCAAATAGTTTATAATGACCAAAAGACTAGATAAAGAGTTCAATGGAATAGACAAAACTGCAGAAATAGAACTGAACTATAAATTATTCTTTAATGTAATATAGGAATGTATTTTAATTCAGTGGAGGAAGACGGGATTCTTCAATAAATTCTGCTGGAATAATTGGTTATAAATAAATTCTGACACGTGTACTCACACCATGCATCTAAATAAACTCCAAATGGACTATTTCTACAACAAAGCTATAAAAGAACTAGAGGAAGAAATTTTTATATAAATAAATATCTGGATATGACAAGAGAGTAGTGATATCATTGGGTTGGGCATTACAGGTTTGACAGGTGGGTAGAGTGGGGAGGGTGGTTTGGAAGGTCCATGAAACTGGGGGGAGGGTTGGGGGAGGGACTAGGTAAACACTGGGGATTGGCAGGTATGTGGTTGAAAGTACAAAGTTGGGAATGCTCTTATGGCAATATGACAAGGAAGGGTTACTGGTTTAGGGTGTTGGATTGGGGGTGGGGCGGGTGGCATCCAGGACAGGGCACACCCAGGGCAGCCTTATGGGAGTGTGCGTGTGATCATTTTGTCATAATGTATTGTATCAGTGGGTAGAGACCCACATAATGAGCGGAAAGGAGTTGGACTCCCTTCCTGGGGAGGATTGATATGTTCTCAAACAGAGGGGTGGGAGTCTCTCAAGAGTATGGGCGGTCCCTAATAGGGGAGGACAAACCAGTGTGTCAAGACCTCAGTGTTGTTGCAAGTAATATGAATCTTGTCATCCAAGGAGTGAAGCCTGGTGGTCACAATGGGTCCTAAGGGGAGGGGAAGGGAGGAATAGAATAGAAGGAACAGGAGGTTAATTCATGGGCAATGGAAGTATTCTACATGATCTTGCAATGATGGACACAGGCCATGTTAAATATCATCAAAATTTATAAAAGTATATGGTCTAAAATGTAAACCATAATGTAAACCATTGACCATGGTTAGTAGCTATGTTTCACTGTTTGCATATCAGTTGTAACAAAGGTACCACCCACATATAAAAAGGTATTAATACGGGAAGGGGGGAAAGGGGGAGGATGTTAGGTATATGGGAGTCCCCTGTATTCTGTGTGACTTTACCGTGACCTAAAACTTCTTTGAAAACAAAATGAAAAAAACTAAGACACTGGGGAATAAATGGAAGAAATGCCACTGAACATACAAGACAACAGATATTACAATGATGAAAGGCAAAATGTCAAAAAAATTTTTTTAAATATTTTTCATTATTTTTTAATATCCCAATTTTTAAATTTTATTTTGTTTTTAGTTTTTAAAAATTTTATGTATTTTATTTCTTATATTTAAACCTATCATTATTATTTTCATTTTCCTATTAATTGTATTTGGCTATTTCATTGGCTTCATTTTTGAAGAAGTGTTGGATCACAGGAGGGTTACAACTGGGGCAGGGGAGGATCATTGTTGTGGGGTGTCAGTGATGGGGGATACGTGGCAGGAGGTTCACCTGGACATACGTATAAGGTATATAAATGTGTTCAAATGTTCACAGGGCATTGTCACAGTGGGTGGAGAGTCACACAACTGAGAGAATATTGAATTCCCATCCTGGAGAGCTCTGCCATGTTCTCTAATGGAGCAGCAACAGTGCCCCAAGTGCAGGGGCAATTATTGGCAAAGGAGGATGGTCCATTGACGGGTTCTTGATATTTGACGGCTATGCTTGTGAGCCTTTGCTCTTGAAATTGAAACTTGGCCTAGTGTTGTGGGGTTCCTAAGAGTTGCCTTCTGAGAGCCTCCTTGTTGCTCAAATATGGCCTCTCTCTAAGCCATACTCAGCATATGAATGCATTACCTTCCCCCTAGCGTGGGACATGACTTCCAGGGATGAGCCTCCCTGGCACTGAGGGATTACTACCAAGCACCAACTAGCAATGCAACTGGGAAAGACCTCAAATAAAAGGGGGAAAAGGTAAAGACAAGTGAGTTTATATGGCTAAGAGACTTCAAAGTGAGTTGGGAGGTCATCCCAGAGGTAACACTTATGCACATCTCAGCAGGATCTCATAGACTGCCAAAGTGGATACTACCCCAAAAAGTGGGGCTTCTGAAGGCTCTGGAGACATGCAGGTCCTATGGTCAGGGCAGATAGTTCTGGAGTTTGGTGCCTTGCCAGTGGACCCTACTTTGGAGTTTGTGCTCCTGAGAGTGAAGAACTGGACTCATTTATGGCTTCCCTACACATGGCTTATCTGTCCCTTCTATTTGAACCTATACTTAGTGCTGGAGTTGGTAGGTGTATGCCCCAAGAGACTTGAACCTTTGGGCTGTCCATGTGCCAGCTGGGCCCTGAGCCTCAGCAGAGTTGCAACACCTACTCTCCAGTTCATTGGACTCACCCAAGACAATTGACAAGGAGGTGAGGATTGCCAACCACCATACCAAGGAAATGAAAGAGCCTACAACTGCAAGCAAAAGAGTTGCATCCATCAGCTGTATGGGATCGAAGCACCCTCTCAATTAGAGGTTGAGTAGACATCAACATTCCAGAATCCTCAGGATTAAGGAATGAACTATGCACTAGAGTGACTTATTGGTATTTTCCTATAGACTTATTGTGATTCTAGCAATAGAAGAAATTACAACATTGATGTGGAGGCAGTAGCCACTGGAGGCTCTGGGAGCAGGGAGAGGGAAAAACAGGTGTAATACGGGGGCTTTTTCGGAACTTGTGAATAGTCCTAAATGGCATTGCAATGACAGATATAGGCCATTATATATCTTCCTATAACCTGCAGAATTGTGTGGGAGAGAGTATAAACTACAATGTGAACTATGGTCCATGCTCAGTGGCAAAGCCCCAGGATGTGTTTATCAATTGCAATGAATGTGCCACACTAATGATGGATGTTTTTAATGTGGGAGGGTATGGGAGGTGTGAGGAGCGGGGCATATGAGAATCCCTGTATTTTTTGTGTAACATTTATGTAATCTAAGTGTCTTTAATATATATATATATAAAATAAATAAATAGGTAAATATATAAAATAAATAAATACTTTATAAATATTTATAAATAAATAGGTAAATATCTGGAGTAAAGACAGATTTTGTAAACTTGTCATCAAAATAGAAACCACAAAGGGAAATTTTGCTAGATTTGACCACCTAAAATTATCATACCTTTTTAATGTTAAAAAATAGATAAGGCCAAGTGACAGGTTGGCAGAAATGTCTAGAATATATACAATACCCAAGGACCATCAAATATCTCCATATATAAAGAACATGTGCAAATCAATAGGGCAAAAAAGTATCTCCACAGAAGAATAGACAGTAGACAATTCAGAAAGGCAAACAAATAACCAATCGCCATATGAAAAATGTTCAGTCTCACTAGTGACCAAAGAAATGCATTTTAAAACTAGATGCCATCCTTTAAATGGTGAAAATGACAAAGATTTAAAAAATAAAAATACTCAGTGTTTGTCAAGTGTAAGAAGGAATCAAGAATCATCTCATACGTTGTTGGTGAGCATGTCCATTGATGAGCAGTTTCTGGAGGCCAGATGTTCAATGTGTTTCAGATCCCTTATAAATGCCTCCTTTGAATCAGCAGTTCTATTTCATGATTTTTCCCTAAGAACATAATCAGAAATATACACTAAGATTTTGACCAAAGATGTAAATTATAATTATTATATCAAACTTGGGGGAAAAAACCTAAATGTTTATCAAGAGGACAACAGTTTAAAAATTAATTAAAAGTTAATCACTTCATTTATATAAGGGATTATTGTATAATATTTAAAAACCATTTCAGGGAAACATTGAACGACCTGGGTAACTTTTCATGATGTAATGCTAAGTGAAAAACACAGGGTATAAATGGTCACATGTGGTATGATGTCTATTTTATCCTTAAGAAATAAGTAAACTTTTCTACAGTCATCGAGCTATTATTTTCCAATTAGAAAAACCATACTCAATATAATTAAAAAAAAAAAAAACAAAACCGGAAAAGCTATCAGGAAACTTCTTCAAATGATGCAGTTTGAGCCCAGGACCAAATATGTCACGTAATTTCTTATGTTGAAAATCTCAAAACAGAATCAAATTGGAAGCCCCTTTCCAACTCAGCTTAATTTCAAGGCACTGTAGTAGGCACCTTGGCCCTGCTTGTCTGCCCCCGGAGGTAGTGTCCTTACCAAATGTCCAAGCTAACCGCAGTCCACGCACTTGTTAAAAGAATGGTGTATGTGATAGTACCGGCAAAGTGACCCAGAGCAGATAGTCGATTAATGCTATACCATGATGAGTCTAATTGTGTCCCCCAAAAAGAGATGTCCAAGTCCTAACACTGTCACTATTTGGAAATGGGATCTTTGAAAATGTCATTAGTTAAGATGAGGCCAAACTGGATTAGGGTGGGTCCTAATTCATTATGACTGATGTCTTTACAAGGAGAAGAAATTTGGCCACAGTCAGCAGAGGATGGAGCGACAGAAGACAGCCACATGAAGGCAGAGATTGAATTACACGGCAGATTGCTCACCAGCCACTCCCAGAACCCGACAGGCTTGAGAGGAAGCATGGCCCTGCTGTCATTTGATTTTGGACTTCTAGCTTCCAGAATCATGAAACAGTCCACTTCTGTTGCTTTAAGCCATCCAGTTTATGGTACCTTGTTTCCGCGGCCCCAGCAAACTAAGACAGTTCCTTACTACAGTTGAGTTATGAATAAAACGCTTTGGACACAGAGGAGGAGGCAATCAGTTCCTTATGGCCTCGCAGAGGAGAGCAGTTAGCTGAGTTGGTAAGGGAGGGTGTGGAAGGTTCAGCAGGAGGAAGAGAACAGGGAAGGCTGAACAACTTGGACATGGGCGATGAGGTCAATAAACAGTGCATTAGAGACCAATCAGAGCAAGCAGAAGCTTTCATCTAGTTCTGGTAGTTACCAGTTTGCTCGAACCTTTCTCAAGCTTTCTCTGAACCAGAAACACCTAAGTTTTTGTGGAAATATCTTTTGCTTTTTTTCGGGTCACTGTTGCTTTAGGTTTTCTTTTACGTTATCCCCAGTTTGGGATTCCTGTTTTGAAGGTTCTTTTCATGGCTCTCAGGAAATATTGTATTTATTTACCCTACTACCAGCAATGGTTCTGGTGTGCTTGTTTAATCCAGCTTCACACCCTTGGTTTAGGTATTTCTCTTTTCCATGTTTTGCTGGTTTAGTAATTTAAAATTTCTCACAGATTTAGATCACAATTAAAAATTTTCCGCTTCTGCTTCTCTTGTGTAAACACCATTTGGATTCCTTTGCATTTGTTCAATGGAAACTAGGTAGCAAACCCTTGGTTTGAATTTTCAGAGATCATATTCTTCCCACTTTGGTATATTTTTAATACTTTCGTTTGTGTTGCTGCATAACAGATTGTGTTTTATGCTTCTGTAATAAAACATGCTTATTCCTAACATTCTTTCCTTTTGCTTGGAAAAGGCAAATTGCTTTAGTACTTTTTAAATTTTTACATTTAATTGTGCCACATTTGGAATTAATTGTGGTGGTCATGGAGGCTTTTATCCCTAAATAACTGATTTAATGTTGATGTTTTTTTCATATATACAAGTCTCACACAACTTTAGATCAATTTCTGACATCTCTATTCTGGCCCATTGATGCCAGTCCATCCTAGTGCTACCTCAGCTGTTTTTCATACAAATATTTTAAGGCTGCTCCATCCCCTTTCTCAAGTAAGGGAAAAGCAGAAGGGTGATGCTTTGAAATAATTGTGTCACGGTAAAGGCAGAGTTGTCACCCCTACCAGGCCACTCATGGAGGCAACTTCCTGAGATACGCCTGAGGGTCCATATGCCCCTTTCACCCTGGGGGGTCTCTGTCTCCCTCCCACCAAAGGGCTGTGATCCACTCTCAGATGTGTTCTGAACAGACCTGATTTTGTTTTGGGGCTGGGAGGTTTAGAACTTCCCCCTTCACTCAACTCTGTTTTATTTCTAATTCTCTTCCCATTTCAACCCTGCACGTCAAAGCTCCACTTTCCATCCTGTCCTCCTGAAGAGAACTCAGTCATTCCACAAATACTTCATTCAACATGCACCCAGTGCCAGGCACTGTGTGGAGAGCTGGAATTGAGCATTGAACAGGGCGAGTGAAATTGATCCACCCTTCCAGTGGGGCAGCTTATGCCTGTCATGGCCATTCAGTCGCCCACACCTGCCTTGGAACTGTACGCAGGGCTTGAATTTAGCATCCTCTCTACCCACCTTCCTAAACTCTAGCTTCCAGTTAACAAAGCCTTCCTCCAGGCTTTGTTCCCCTTTCACTCCTAGTGAGCTCAGGTCAACTGTGGGACCCAACCCAATATTGGGGGAAAGCCTCGTCAATCAATCCCCTTTTATGTTTTTATATCCAATAAAAAACAGTAGGATGATTGAATGCATGATATTTTTATAATGGTAAAACAAGTGCCCCATATTGTCTTTTTTAAAAACAATATTTGATATTCTTAACTGGCATATCCCCCATATCAATGTATGTATATCTTCATCTTTGTATGTATCCACCTACCTACCTATTTATTTCCCTTTTTACATTTTTTTAATAAATAGGAAAATGTAACAAATATATAGAAAGGGAAAAACAGATGACAGAAGGAAATATTTATTGAATTTCTATGTAAGTTAGATTAAGTAGAAAAATTGCTTTGGGAATTATTGTTATCTTTACTATATTTATTCTTCCCAGAAGGAGTGTGCCATATCGCTTCCTTTCTCAAAATAGTCTATTTCCTAATTTCCTATGATAAATGGGCTCACAACTATATTCAGAAAGCAACGTGTCTCACAATTTTGAACCTTTTGCCTAGAATGCTCCAGTCTTAGACCTGTTAGATATTTCCTGAAAGAGACAGGTATTTCTTGCAGACTAATTCTAGGTGAAGCAGACTTAGGATTCAAAGCTATACTTGTTACAGATGCCTGCTTCCAATTCATAATACTCAAAAATGCCACTCAACTAATTTAATTTTATGTCTTAATGGTATTTACTATGGTCAATTCTGTATATGGCCTTTATAAAATATATTCTTTAACGGTTTGTTTCAAAATTAAATATAGATTTATTAATTCAACTTTGATAATTAAAGAACTTGACTTCTTAAAAAAAATGGCAGAGTTTGCACAGTTCTTCAAAGCAGCAGTAGGAGTGCAGTTACAGGAGTCCTATCTTGTTATGGCAGATTCATCACGAAGCCATTGAAGCTGACACTTTGGGCCACTCATTTGCATAGGCCTCTTCCAAGGCTGTGATAGGGCCCTAATAATCCTCTATTCCTTATTATTTTTTTTTTTTCTTAATGGGGGCCATATTATGTAATCTTCAGGCCTGACCAAACTGGATCCACCCCTAGTAATGGATTAAATGAAAAATAGGATAAACACTAATTATGGTTTAGGCGAAAACTTCAGCCCTACTATATACTAATTTCCTAACCTAGCAGTAACTCTGGTTCATATTTATGCCCTTCAAAAGACTTCAATGGACCCTAGTGTATCTGAATGAAAGAATTTATAGACATTAAAACATTTCTATTATATACAGTCTGTAAATCATATTTCTCATAGGTTACAAAGAAGTAATAGGATTCTGGAACCAGAGAATAACTTGATATCTTGCTTCTCTACCATCTTCTGTTCCAAAAAAGAGAAACTAGAGACCGAATTACCTCGTCTACCTTTTTGGTTCTTATATGTTCCTAAAAATATCCTTTATCACTCATCCTGGTATTACAGAAGGAAAGCAAATGTTGATTGCTGGAACATAAGTAGTTTCACCACCAAGATCAAGCTGTCAAAGAAAAACCAGTCCTGAAAATGGATTAAGGCATTGACAATAAGCAATGAACCTTTGTCATAGTTTTACAGCTTTCCATGAACTAAGTTACAGAATTGTTCATCTTGCATTTACATTCTCTTTTATTTTTCTTATCATTCTGAAGAAAATAGAAAAAGGACACATAAAGACAAATTCTGGTGCTGAAGTCTTAAATTTAGTGCTTAATTCCATTAACTTTTTTTTTAAAAGCTTTTATTAAGTGACTTGTTAAATTCCCGCTTTATTAGACACTGCCCTTTCTCGTGTTAATCAGTCTACAACACTGAATTTGTGTTTCTTCTGGGTCTTTGACCAGTTCAGAGACTGGTCACTCTGAATTGATTCCTGCCCACCTGGTAACTTTAGGCTAGTAGAACCCAAGAAATGCAGACATGATTTGGGAAGATTTTTGAGGCGTGCAGAGGTAACAGAACATCAAAAGTAACAATCTCAGTGAATTTGTGAATACACAGAAGAGGCGTCATTGGGGAAAGTGGGCACTCTTGACAGAATGCTTACTTTTAGAGATCCTCAGGAAAAAGTATTCCCACAAATTAAGGTTTTTGTTTCTTCTAGTATTTTTTTTAAGATTATTTTTTTATTTATTTACTTTTTATCCATTTTTATTCCCACCCCCCACCCTCCTGCCCCATCTTTGCTGCTTTTGTGTCCATTCGCTAGGCAATTCTCTGTGTCTGTTTCCTGCATTCTCATCTTTCTCCCTCAGGCTTCACTGGGATTCGATCCTGGGAACCTCCAATGTGAGAGAGAGGTGTTTTGCCACCTGCACCACCTTAGTTTCTGGTGTTTCGGTGCATCTCATCTTGGCTCTGCCTTGTGTCACTCTCCTGTTACATCATCATCTTGCTGTATGGCTCGGTGGGGCCTGGCGGCTCACCCGCATGCAAGGCCTGGCAGCATGCCTGCACGCCTTCTGTACTTTATTTTACCGGGAGGTCCCGGGGATCAAACCCAGGTCCCTCCATATGGGAGACAGATGTCCAACCATTTGAGCCACATCCACCCCCCTCTTCTACTATTTTTAAATGATGACAGTTATGTCTGCCAGAGTTATGGATTTGATCGGCTTATTTTATCCATGTACCAGAGATAATAAATAATAGCTTTCTTTTTTTTTTTTTTTTTTGTACACCTTCTGCTCTTGTTAACCCTCTTCATTATTTCATTTAATCATTCTGAAAACCAATAGATAAGTGACAAGGTCTTTATTATAAATGAGAAAAATGAGATTTAGTAAGGTTAGGTAAATTATCCAGAACTCGTTAGCAGTAGAAATTGGACCAAGGTCTGTCAGACACCAAAAACCTATGTCCTTAGCTGCAATGCCTCTCAGCTGCAGGAAAACTCCTTTCCCTGTTATGTAACTCTGAGAATGTAAGAAGGCAGGATGCATTTTAAATTGCTAAGACCCTGGGGCTGAGTATTTCCTTTACATGTGCTCCCCTGACTTTCCAAAGCCAGACTCTGTCTAATTGTTGCTTGTGCCCTCTGAGACCAGAATCATATCCCAGAACCTCTGTGTGGTGGCCAAGGCCCTTTACCTGCCATCAGACCCATTTCCTGACCAGCAATGCCATCTATTTCTTGCCCCAATACTTTTCATTGTGAACCTCATTTTGTCCTGATACTATTTTTTATCTTATGATTAGCTTTTACTATGAGATTAACTCATTATCACAATGGAAAACACAAAAACAGAGACAAATTTTTTAAATATTCATAATCCTATTATCACACACACACAAACTGCAAACATTTTAGCTCACTTTCTTCCAGTATCTTTCTGCATGTGTCTTATATAGTTTGAGATAATATATTATATAAAGTATTCTGTTTATTACCAGCATTTCCATGTCATTAAAAATTCTCCATAAGCATTAATTCTGATGGTTTGCAATATCCCTTCAATTGGATATTTTATGATTTAATTACCCATTCCTCAACTGATGGGCACTTAAATTGTATCCATATGTGGAACAGTGGCCTGAGAATCAAATAGAACTTTTCAAAGAATAAAAATCTAATTATTGAAAATAGAAACTTTACTTGAAAGGTTAAACAGCAGACTAAATACAGCTAGAGAGAAAATTAACTAATTGGAAGATACATCTCAATTTTCAATAATTTACCCAGAACATAGAAGTTATTTTTTAAAAAGAGAGAAGAAAAATATGAAGTTTAAGAGCCATGTAGGGTAAAAAGAGAAGATCTAAGATATTTATTATCAGAATTCTAGAAGGAAAAATAGAAAAGGAGGAAGACAATATTCAAAAAGATAATGGCTAAAGTTTCTCCAATATTTTTCAAGGATGTGAATCTTCATATTTTGGAATCTCTACAAATCCCTAGGTGGATATTAATAATAATTCACCTTTAGACACATCCTAATGAAATTACTGAAAATTAATGACAAAGGGAGACTTTAAAAAATAGCCAGCAAGTAAAAAATAGATTATCTACATCTAGAAAGATAGTTGACTTCTCAGCATTATTAGGGGAAGTCAGAGGACAGTGGAATAATATCTTCAAAGGGCTGAAAAAGGGGGTTATTTATCTGAAATTGAAAATTGATTAAAATATTTTTCAGGAATAAGGATGAAATAAAAACATTTCATTAAAAAAAAAAAATGAACTGACCCTCATTAATGGGATTTTATAGCATAGATTCTAGGAATGGTAAAATAATCCCAGAATAAAAGCCCTTAGATGCAAAAAGATATGTTTATTAAAGAAAATAGTAAACATGTGGCTAAATCTAAACAAACATTAACTGTGGAAAATAATAACATGTAATTTGTGTGGTTAAAAATAAGATAGGACTAAGAACCAGAAGAACTACAACATATAATTTACAATACAAGCAAACTAAAGTTCTTATGTTATTTGTAAAGAGGGTAAAGCTTAGCTTTAGACTTTAAGTTAAATGGCTTATTAATATCTCCCTGGTAATCAATAACACCATAGAAATAGAATGCATAGCTTCCAAAGAGTTGGAAAATAAAATGGGAAGGGAAAAATCTCAATCCAAAAGAAGGTAAGAACAAAAGGGGGAGAGAAAAAAGAAAACTTGGAAAGGCAGGACAAATAGCAAGCATGAAATGAAATACTAGAAAGGAATCCAAACATATCATCAATCACAATAAGTATAAATGAATAATACTTTATAATTAAAAGATTAAGATTATTAGACTAGCTTTTTAAAATCCCAGGTCTACACTGTTTATAAGAGACATACCTAAAATATAAGGGTATAGACAAGTAGAAAGCAAAAGCATGGAAAAATATGTTTCTAAAGAATAATCAAAGGAAGCTGGTATAGGTTTATTAGTATTAGATGAAAAGACAAAAATCTTTAAGGTAAAAAGCATTACTAGAGATTTTTTTAAAAAGGTTATTACACACTGCTAAAGGGTTCAATTCACCAGAAAACAATTCTAAGCATTTATGTACCTAATAGCATAGCTCCAATATAAAGAGAAAAACAAAACAAAACAAAACAAAAAACAAATCTATCATACTCATCATATTGGTAGATTTCTAAAACACCTATGTTTCCTTTTAAGAATTTTATAGTTTTAGCTCTTTAGATCTTTGATCAATTTGTATATGGTGCTATGTAGGGGTCCAAATTTATCCCTTTGTAAGTTTCCAGTTCTTTCCCATTGGAGGGTCTTGGTACTCTTGTCAAAAATCAGTTGTTAATAGATGTATGGGCTTATTTCTGGATACTCATATCTATTCCACTGATATAAATGTCTATCCTAATACCAGTACCACACTATTTTGATTACTGAAACTATATAATAAGTTTTGAAATTGGGAAGTATGAGTGCTACAATTTTGTTCTTCTTTTTCATGATTGTTTTTGACTATATGGGACCCCTATAATTCCATAATTAGGATCAACTTTTCCATTTTTGAAAAAAAAAAAAAAAAAAAAAAAAGGCCATTGTAGTTCTGACAGGGATTTCATTGAATCTGTAGATTGCTTTGAGGAGTATTGCCTGCTTAGCAATACTAAGTTTTCCAATCTGTGGGCATGGGATGTCTTTTCATTTACTTGGGTATTCTTTAATTCCTTTCAACAATATTTTGTAGTTTTCAGTGTACACATCTTGTACCTCCTTAAATTTATTAACATTTTATTCTCTCTGATGCTATTACAAATGGAATTGTATATTTAATTTCATTTTTGGACTGTTTATTGCTAGTGTTTAGAAATACAATTGATTTTTATATGTTGACTTGTATCTTGCAACTTTGCTGAACTCATTTATTAGCTCTGTTTGTGTGTATGTTTGTGTGTGTGTATTCTTAAGGATTTTCTATATAGAAGATTATGTTAACTGTGAATAGAGAGAGTTTTACTTTTCTTTCTGAGTTGGATGCATATTCTTTTTTTTTTTTCCTTAATTGCTCTGGCTAGAACTTCCAGCACATTGTTGAATACAAGTGGTAAAAACAAATATATTTGTCTTCTTCCTGTCTTAGGGGAAGTTTTTCACCATTAAGTATGATGTCAGCTGTGGGTTTTTCATAGAGAAAGTTTCCTTCTATTCCTAGTTTTCTGAGTGTTTTTATCATGAATGGATATGGATTTTGTCAAATGATTTTTCTGCACCAATTGAAATAATCACGTGGTTTTCTCATTCATTCTATTAATATATAATTATTAATTTGTATATTATTATTTTTGTATATTGAAACACCCTTGCATTCCTAGGATAAATCCTAATTGGTCATAGTGTATAATCCTTTTAATATGCTGCTGAATTTGGTTTTCTATATTTTGTTGAGGATTTCTGCATCGCTATTCAAGGGATATTCGTCGGTACGTTTCTTTTCTTGTGATATCATTGTTTGGATTTGGAATCAGAGTAGTATAACTCCATAGAATGAGTTGGGAAGTGTTCCCTTTTCTTTCATTTTATGAAAGAGTTTGAGAAGGATTGGTGTTATTTATTCTTTAAATGTTTGGTAGACATTACAAAAGAAGCCATATGATCCTGAGCTTTTCTTTGTTGGGAGGTTTTTGATTACTGATTAAGTCTCTTGGTATAGGTCTATTCAGATTTTCTATTTCTTCTTGAGTCAGTTTTGTTAGTACATGTGTTTCTAGGAATTTATCCACTTTATTTAGGTTATCTAACTTGTTGGCACTCAGTTGTTCATAACATTCTCTTATAATTCCTTTTATTCTTGTAAGATTGGTAGTAATGTCCCCATTTTCATTCCTAATTTTACTAATTTGAGCCTTCTCACAGAGATTTCCTTAAAAGTCTGGAGCCAAAACAAATCAAACAAAAAGCAAAAACTCCCTGCCTTTGCATATGGATTCTGCATATATGTGGGGATATGCCTTTAACACTGACCCAGGCAGTTTACAACGCTGCCTTAGTCTTCACTTTCTCTTTGCTCAGAGCCTGAAGCTCAGCCAGAGGTGAAAGTGTAGGGCTTTCTAAGTATTTTTCTGAGCATGTCCACAGCCCTGGGCATGTGCATGGACTTTCAGATCCCCAGAAATACGTGGGAGGTTTTCAAAACCCTTGCTCCCCATAGCATCTCATCCCCCAGCCCTTCCTCCCAAGCTCTTTAGTTTACTTATTACCCCAACTGTTATCCCTTCCCCCAGGCAGCAGCAACTAATATATTTCCATGCCTCGGCCCTGGGAGAATTCCAAGTTAGGCAAAATAAAGGCAAGCTCTTTGAGCTGGTCATTCTGGGAGCCACCAGACAGGTCCAAGCAAACAACCACAATTCTTTGAGAACATGGTCCATTCTTTTCCAGTGCTACTAGATGCCTGTATCTGGAAGGCAAACCTTTATCTTCAAGGCCACCACTGATCTGGGGAGCAGGGGATGGGTCCAGGATAAGTTAAAATTCCACAGAGCTCTATTACCAAGATTCAGCTGTTTCTTCTTGATTGAGTGTTCCCCTGATTTCTGCAAGCTTTTGATTATTTCCAAAGTTCCAAAAATGTTGATTCTGACAAGTTTTTGCTAGATTATTCAATGCTTTTTGTGGAGGAACTAGATTTTGGAATTCCCTACTCCGCCATTTTCCCCCAGCTTTGTTTTTGAATTGTCTGATTTCAAAGCCTTTGCTATTAACTCCATTTATGGTATAATTCATAAAAAGAAAAATAAGTAAATTTAAATCTAAACACCACTGAGATAAAAAGCTCAAGAGATGAAGGACAGAGAAGACTAAGATAAAAGTCAAAACCTACTAAATAGAAGATAGAAAACATAAGAATAGATAGGATTGATATTTAGGAACCAAAAATAAATTTTTAAAAATATGAAAAATTTGTAAGGATAAATAGGATTGAGGAAACTATTTCTAAAACAAAAAGATTGAATTTGAGTACTAAAATAGACAAGGGTAATAGGCTGTTTTGGGGAGTTCCTTTGCCCCAGTGCAAATGTCCCTGCTGAGTTTGTGGCAGGCTCATTAAGGCAGACTCAACATTGCAGAAAGCAATGATTTGGCTTTGTTGGCTTGTCCTTACTTAAGCTTCTCACTCCTGATTTATGGGCACTCTTACCAGAGACCACAGCTCCTTATAACAAATATGTATTAATTTATTGATCCATTCCTTCAACAAATATTTATTAAGTACTTACTGTGTGCAAGGTGGAGATCCAGCTGTTGTCACAAAAGAAGCCATATGTTCTCAAAGGACTTCCCAGCCAGAGTACTTCAAAGGAAAATCACCTTGAAATAGAGGTAATTATGCCCTACCAATATTTACTGCAATAAAATTAAGAGAAAAAGGACAGAGGAGAAATTTCATCATCCCATGGTTTATGCTTGCCCTCTTTTCAAGAAATCACAAAAAGCCAACAAATCCTGTGGCACATCTCTTGCTTTTAGGGAAAGAAACAAGAGGAGTAGGAAATTGTCAGCCATTGTTTGTGGGTGATTGTAGGCAGTGTGAAGGAAGCAATTTGGGTGAATCATAAATAGAAATAATTTGCATGTCCTCTTATCAATCATGATGGAGGTGTCTAATTGATGCATTATTATTATAAGCTCTTCCAAGTATAAAATGACATCAGTTAATTCTCCGGGTTCTTTTTTTTTTTTTTGCACACTTTCCCTGTACTAACTCCTTTGATTTTCAAATAACTTTTGTACTTCTCCACTCCTTACACCTAGAAATTTGCTCTTCCTGAAGACTGACTATAGAGAGAGAGCTTGTTTAAATTGAGGATGAGAGTAAACGAAGGAAAATTTTCTCACATATTTCAAAAGACTTTTTTTTCTACTGATCTTTCTCCCATCGTGCCATGATTTATGCAATTCATTTTGAATTAATATATTTGAATCATTTTTCATTTTTACCTCCAAAATCCATATAGAAGAGAACTGTTAATTTAGGTGTGGAGCACTCCTTGTATTTACTAGAAACAGGTAGAAAAGTTGGGTTGCTTATTATTTTAAATAAAGTAATACTTTAAGTGACATGATGTCTTTGTTGCTTACCAAATAATGCAAAAATAACCAAATCAATAAGACCTGAAAAAATATTGCACTGATCAATTAACATCTTTGAAAACTATTGACTTTGACAAGATAGGCATTATGTTATTGAAAAACCCTATTGTCAATCAGATGATCTGACCCAATAGTAAGGAAGATTTTAAATGCTTTGTGACATCAACTTGCTGGTTCATGGAAAATGGGTGATCTAAAAAGACCTGACAGTCCTGCACATTTTTTTTTTCTGTTGAGAGAGCAAAAGCTAAAGGGAAAGTTTTCTCCTTCAAACTTGTGGGCTATGAATGTCAAATTAAATATTTCAATTAATCACTTTTAAAAGCAAATAAGATTGTCACTTTTTAAATCAATACACCATTCAACCAAGATCTCCTATAGATAGTAAGCATCACTTAAAGGATTTAATTTCAACCCAGTCACAAGAACTAACCCCAGGTGAAATATAGATTATAAGTACTTAAATCTCTATGGATCAGGAAAAAACAATCTGAAATGCTTGGGGCTTTGGCACGGGAGGGGAGCCTGCAAGCTATATCTAGGATAGAGACATATATTTTATAGGATGGAACTGCACAAGGATGCCCTCAATCCCAAGGTGAAAGATGTAGTCTTTTCTTCTCAAATATGTACACACACATACAAGCACGCATGCATGCACACAGACAAATCACCATTACACCAGACCTGTAGATCAGCATCGTTGCACTGTTTTGGATCCCATGTACTACAGGAGAATAAGCCTGCTGGACACAAATCCCCACTCTTCCACTTATTAGCTTTGTCACCTTGTACAATTTTAAAACTCTTTCTATGTCAAAGTTTCCTCACCTACATAATAAAGATAATTATATGTGACATTAACATGTTTTGAAGATTAAATAAAATGATATATTGAAAGAGTCTAGCTCAGTGCCTAATACATAGTATAAAATCAATAAATGGTAGACATTCCTATTATAACATTATAATTTGTTTCTATTATAATAACTACTCTTTTTGGTGCTACAGTATATGAAGTTTCCTGATTCGAGGGTGAGTGGTATGGCTTGAGGTTTGAAGAGGTCAGCAGGTAGGTACCAAATTATACAAGCTTTATAAGTCACATTAAGTATATTAGACTTTATCTAAAGGCAATGGGAAACCACTGGATGGTTCTAAACAGAAGGGTGACAAAAGATTTTTAAGAGATCACTCTGGCTTGAAGAGAAGAAAGTAAGATGTTGAGAGGACAGGGCAGAGGCCAGTTAGGAAACTTACAAAGTCCAGTTAAGAGGTGACAATGGCCCAGAATAAGGTCATAGTGGTGAAGATTCACAGAAGTAGAAATTGAAAGCTATTTAGGAGACAGGCTTGAGATTTATTGGAATGTATATGGTAAAATAAAGAACATTTTCTGATTTGGACAATTGAGTGGCTGGTGATTGTTTTCCATAGGAGTACTTAGAAGGGGGAAGAGGCTCAACAGGGGAGGGAGTATAATGAGTGTGGTTATGTACATGAGTTTGAAGAGCCTGTGAGATATCCAAGTGGAGATATCTAGTAGGCAGCTAGACATATAGTCCTGGATCCCAGGAGAGAAAGCTTGGTTGGTTGTGTAAAGAGAGATGACAAGGATGACTCCCAGGTTTCTGGCTTGGGAAACTGGATGATATGCCTCTTCATGGTACTGTAGAAATGAAGCAAGTTTATGGGGGAATGGATTATGTGAGATCAAGATGCCTGTGATATACCCACAGAAAAATGTTGAATAAACACCTGAAAATACAGGTCTGGGTCTCAGGGGTAGGGTCTGGGATGGAGAAACAGGTTTGAGATTCATTGGCATAAAGACTGAAGAGGGTACAAAAGATCTATTACGGATCTTGAGAGACTCAAATTTATGGCAGAGAGAGAGTAGCTTACTAAAGAGACTGAGGAAGGCCAGAGTAGTAAAAGGAAATCTTGGAAATGCCGTCAGAACTGAGGAAGTTTTAAATTGAGTTTTGAGAAGGAGGGAGAATCAATGATGGCAGGAGTTCAGATGTCAAGCTGTACCTAAACAACAACTATATTATGGATTTAGCCTCATGGAGGTTTGGAGATCATGGGGTAAATGGACAATTTTGGTTAAGTGATAGCATCAGAAGTCATTCTGGAATGGCCTGGGGATGGAGTGGTAAATGAAGAAATCAAAATGGTACTTATAGATAAAAACAGAGGAGCAGCTGTAAGTGATAAGAAAGATGATGTGGTACCTGGAGAAGGTCATGGGGTGAGAGGAGGATGCTGTTTAAAAAGTGAGACATGAGTCTAGTTAAGTATGGGAAGGAACCTGTAGGAAATATGGAAAATATCAGATAGAGAGGTACTAATTCATGCACAAGGCCCAGGGGACTACAAGACGGAGTAAGACCCAGACTCTCATAGATGGATAGGCCTTAGGAGGAAGGTACCTTTTTCCTAAAACAGAGAGACTAAGTATTGATGTACATAAATATATTAATATATTGCCAAGAATTTGAGAGATTGACTGTCTGATGTCTTTTGTTTTCTCTGTGAAGTAGGAGGAGAGGTTGAGAACAAGATAGGAAATAGGTGTGTTTAGTAGGGATAAAGGGAGGGTCAGATCATTAAAGAGAACCGAGAGGACTCTATTGTAATTTCTTCAAAGACCTGTGCAATGTCTGAATAACTTGACAAATGTCACATTGAGATATTTCAGAAGATTCTTCCTGAATCTACCCCAGACATACCTGAGACTCTTTGTATGTACAACCACATTCCTGAAAGTCACTAAGAATATATCAAATACAGTGAAAAAGCAGTTGAGTTTCTAAAGTAACTTTTCTGGTGGAAAATAAATAATTTCCTGCTTATTCCATAATATAAATTGGCAACACATATTTTAAATTGTACTTATATATGGGAAAGAAAATGGGGAAATTAGAATTGTTTGACAATGATCTAAATGGGTAGATGTTTTCCCCTCATTTTTTTTTTTTGTTGTTGTTTTGTTTTGTTTTAATGTATCGCCACCCTTTGGATATTGCATGGTGCCCAAAACTCCATGGAGAGAACTGACACATTCACAATCAGAGCCTGAGTGTTGGGGAAGTGGTGGTTCCAGATGCAGAGTGAGACCTATAGGTGAACCCACTAAGACCAACCTCCCTTTTCGGACTTTTCCTCCTCCTTCCCACTCCTGAAACGGAAAAGAAAGATCACTGTCCCTGGTCCTTTCCATATAGCTCACATCCAACTGCCAGCACCTGTTCTTCTTTTCCTTGGCTGAGCCCCTTCTCTTGTCACTGGAGCATGTTTGGCCACTTCCATGGCAGATTGCAAGTGCCAAAGATGTAATGCCTCCTTGGAAGCAGCCCTTAAACAAAGTCTGATGGGAGTGGGTATATAAATGCCTCAGAACCTTTGCCCCTCTGGTAGGATAAATCAAAGGTGAGTGTTCTATGGCCGTTCTCAGAGTTTTCCTAGCAGGGTTGAGCCCTAGTGGCCCACAGTAGTCACCAGCTTGAAAACACACTCTTTATTGACTGCCCATTTTGATTTTGTCTCCTGTCCCCAATTCCTCTTATCCACTTTCCCTTCACCTCCTAAATAAACTACCTGCACTCAAATTCTTGTCTCAGAGTCTACTTCTGGGGAAAACTAAAGTAAGACAAGGGCTCAAGAGTAAAACCTAAGGTAGCTCTCATGGCAGCCCTTGGCCTCATGGCTGTGGAGCCATGTTCTGAAAGCGCTAAGAACCTGAAGGGGCGTAGGTTCCACTGGAGGCCAGAGGGAAAGACGACTGTGAGGGATTATCAAGAACCAAACCCTTGGAGAGCCAGAAACCCTGAGCAACTAAGTAAACAGAAGTTGCTCAGTCAGCCGAAGGTCAAGGTTGGGTCAGAGCCACAGAGAAGGACCAACTACAGCTGTACCAACGTGGGTCGCCAAGCCCCAGGCAGCAGCTCTGCCTTGGTAACAAGATTTCCTCCCACCCCACCCAGTTCTTGCCATTTAGCAGGTGGAGGCTATTGATCCAGCAAACTCAGATTCAAGGTGACAATTCTCAGAACTCAAGTGCTAATGGGCCTAAGCCCTGTTACTACAAATGTGATCCACAGACCTACAGCATCATCATGTCCTGGAAGCTTTACACTCTCAGGCCCCACCCTGGACCCACTGAACGAGAATCTGCAGTTTAACAAGATGCACAGGGGATTGGGGCACTGCAGTTTGTGAAGCAGTAACCTAGAGAACATTTGGGTTAGAGTAAAATATTAACAAATTATGTTCAAAAGTCTACAATATAATAAGTCCAGTTCAGAGACATATAAACACTGATTTGTATGTATATGTGTTTGTATAGACACACACGGAGGGAGAAGGCAAGTCTATTCAAAGTGTTTATATTTATTTACATGTCGTATTTCCACCCCTAAACCAAGGAATTACTGTTGCAATGACTCATGGTTCTCTCCACCCCTGCCAGGTCTGCTTTGTTCCTTTTTCCTTATATAGATTCTCATGTCTAATTACTAAAGCTGGGGCTTCTGGTAATTATACATACCACCTCCTACTCTCATAATTCTGGCACTCAATGAACATTAAATAATAATAAAACAGCCAAAGAAGCAACAAAGGAAATATTATTTTAAACAAGAAATGGACATCCTGCCAGCCTTGTTTTGTCCATATTCTGGGAATGCCAAGCCCAAAAGAGACAGCGACGACCAGTTTATGTCTCCCAAGCACACACCCCAGCTTTCCTACAACCAGGCCCTTGCTTAAGCTCTGCCTCTAGTCAGAATGTTCCACTACACCAAACACACCCCTCAGTCTTACACATGCCACAAAAGCCAATACAAACCCCACATCCTAGAAGAAACTTTCAATTTTGCCAGAATAACCAAAATTTTTTAACAAAAATTCAAGGTTTGAGCTAAAAAATTTAACTAGATTAACGTACTTATATGTAAAGTCTTCCAATGAAAAGTATCAGACCCAATTTTAAATTAATATTGCCTTGTTTATAAAATTGCAGTGACATTTAATTTTCCTGAATAGTTCTAAACAGTTCAACTATATTTTTTACAGGGAAAACCCAGGTCTCCAAATCTCTCATTTTTCAGGATCCCTGCTTCCTTTGAAGTAAGTAGCAGTGGAAAATTATCAGAATGTGTTTAAAAGAACAGAACAATTACAAAAAAGAGATGATGCTTTTTTTTAATTGTTAGGGTCTAACACTGGGTAAGATACGTGCTAATATCTGGAGGGAGGAAGGCTACATGGTAATGGGTAAGAAATGAAGCTATGAGGAGCAGTGGTTGGAAAAACTGGTAGGAAAAGTCACATAGGGAAAAAACCAGGCTTGGGTAAAAGATTAAGGAGAATCCAACCAGAAGACATTACATTATTACACTAAGAAAGAACTATGACCAGATAATAAGAGGGCTCTGGCACCCTCACTTTGACTCCATCCTTCCTGCATTTTCTTCCCATCTTATATGGTGCAAATCTGTGTGTGAACCACTCAAAATAGAAACCAGTGACTGGCTTTGATGGGGGAAGCCAACTGGGCAGGAGAATAGAGAGAGCGTCTTAGTTCTTATAACTAGAATTAAGATTTGACCTTTGCCATCTTAATGCAACCTAAGTTCCCAGTGTCAGTTAGTATACAAGTGCATACATTAATTAGCTTAAACAGTTTAACTCAATACTTGCTGAATCCCTCAGGATTCGGCTAACATGTTGCTATAAAAGGCTCTTATGAAAGCACTTTTGAAGGTAAGGCGAGCTGCTTTAAATCTCTGAGAGATGTACACAATAGACATTACTTTTCTCTCTCTCGAGGCTGGTGCTCCTGATAGGCAGGCCACTTCACCTGGTCCCTTCTTCCTCGAAGCTCTGCTCTCCTCCAAGGCCTCAGAGCCCTCTGCATTTGGCTGAAGGATGGGGAAGGAGACCATGGGGAAGGTATTCTAACCTCTTCACCTGTTAATCCTTGAAGTGACACATTTCATGTCGCTCATATTCCCTCACTGAGAATTCATCCCTTGGCCCCATGTAGATGGGACACTGGGTAATGTAGTCCACGGCTGGGCAGCCACTCCCCAGCAACGCCACCCAGTGGAAGGGAAGCATAACTCTAGAGGTCAGCTAGCTTTCTCTACTGTATCTGCCTGATGTAACATGGACAGGAGCACAGAGAGAACGTCTTAGTGATATTTGAACTCTCTTTTTTCCCTTCCCCACCAAGTTCTAAGCACATTATTTTGGGCAGAATGGCACAATATTCACTGAACTGAGTTGAGAAAGTGGTTAAAAGGCAGAGTTTAAATATGGGTATGAGGATTATATATGTATTTACATTTTACATAACTTCCTAAATATATCTCAAACAATATGTTTAGTGGAAAGAGCACAGAGCAGGAAATCAGGAAGCTCAGATTTTAGTCTCAGCTCTTTCCACAAATCAGTATGTGACTTCAGCAAGTCCCCTACCCTTTCTAAGCCTCGGTTTCCTCATCTGTAAAATGACAACGTTGTAACAGATAACTTCTAAGGTTTCTTCCTAATCTGTTTCGTCCATTCCATTATTTATGTTAAGTAATTTAGCAGAAATCAACAAAGTATCCTTAAGTTCTTCTTGTAGAAATAAAATGGATACAAGAATCATGACAGAGTTGAGAAAGTGTCTAGGTTTTCTGAATCTTTCCCAGGAACAGTACATCGTATTACATAAATAAAAGGAAATTTAGCTAGTCAATTGCCAAAATAATCAACAAATTTAATGTCAATTGTTTGCCCACTGTTTTAAGTAGTTATTCCTAGAACACAGAGAGATACTATAAGACAAAAGAAGGAATGTTACCTTGAAGAAAAGTAAAAGATACAAATGTAATTACATGCATGCTACAGCCATTGTCAATCAATAATCTTCAGATGAACACATTTCCCTCTATAGCCCCTCCATTCTTATTTTTTTAAGCAGATCCCTATTTATCCAGAGAGCATTTAAAGCTCTTGAAATGGATGCTGTGGTGTGGTGTCCAGATCCCCCTTTAGGAATGAGGCAGCATTCTCCCAGCTGCTGGGAGTGTAGCTCACAGCTCAGTCTCCCTGAAATTGCCATCAGGCAGAGTGAGCCACTTTCCCTGGAGGCAGCCTATATCGGATGACTGGTCAATGCAACCAACCAACCAAGGCCTAGCTTCTAGTCTCAATTCATAACAAATACATGGGGCCATCCCCACTCCGGAGCCCCCAATGATATCATCTGAAGTATTTATTGCAACTGCATCACAGTTCAACTTTTCCCTCTGCCCAACCTACTACCTTCCCTTACAGGAGTTGATCCTTAGATTACTTCCTAATAAAGTTTCTGCGTGCAAATCTCTATCTTAAAATCCATTTCCTGAGGAACCTGACAGCAGTCATTACTAGGAGAAACACTAAGAAGCAAACTTGAAAATAGGACATGGGAACCTAATCACCTAGCTGGTAATAAAGACTACATCACAGGGATGAGGTAGCAGGAAAATTATTAAAACATTTACAGGAGGTGAACTGGAATAGGATACCTGTGGAAGGTAATGTATTGGCAGGTGAATTATCACAAGTTCTGGAGAGGTTTGGGGGAAGTTGTAATTACAAGGGCTATGGAATTATAAGGACTATAATTATAATGGCTATGATTTGGAGATGAATTGGAAAAAGACAATGAAAGGCTGATGGTGATTAATCACCAATTTTAGGCTAAGAATGAAAACTGGAAGGCTTCTTACACAACTTTAAAGTGACTTTCGACTCTTGGAGTCAGAAGGCAAAAAAGATGAGGATCAGGCCCAGGACTTAATTTTAAAAGCTGAAAAGCTCCAAAGAAGATTAAATTCTCAATCCAGGCAAGACTGCTACTCCAAGGTCAGGGCCCTGGTTGGGAAGGACTCTGAGACTTGGAATAGGGCTATCTGAGCTAATGTGCTTCTAAGTCTTGAAACCTCAGATCCCCCTAAAGCCTCTGGGTCTGCAAAAGTGGCCCAATCTTCTCTGCTAAAGTCTAGTGCTTCCCCTTTGCTTGAAAATGATCCAGAAGCTTTTGCCTTTCAAGGCAACATGTGCCCTCCTCAAGTTGCAGCCCCATCTCTACTCTTGGCCACCAGGCCAGTAACCAACATCAAGCCACAATATCACCTGGCCAGGAAAGCACTGGGCCTACTAAGAGAGTAAAGGAACTGTACCCAGAAGGAGCTACAGAACATAGCTGTAATGGTTAGGCTAATGTGTCAATTCGGCCAGGTAATTGTGTCCAGGTGTTTGGTCCAGCAAGCACTGGGCTAATTGTAATACAAGAGCATTTATGGACTTCGATCACCAGTGAGTTTACTGTGTGGATGGCTGATTACATCTGCATCAATCAGGGACACTGCATCATCAATGGGTGACGCTTTTATCCCATCAGTTGAATGCCTTAAAAGGGGAAGTGATTTCAACATTGAGGGAGAATTTCCCAGTTCATCGTTGGACAGCCAACTTCTCCCAGAAATTCATCAAGGACCTTTCATCGGACTTTCATTGGAGCCCCTGGTTTCCAGCCTGCCTGTGGAACCTGGACTTGTGCATCCCCATGGTCGCATGAGAGACTCCTTTAAAATCTCATATTATTGACAGATATCTACTGTTGATTCTGTTTCCCAAGAGAACCCTGACTAATACAATAGCAAACATATCCATGCATGAACCAAGAGAGTGTGTAAGGGATGAATCTTGGAAATGCTGAGTCAAGGAGTCGGGGGAGCATTACAGAAAGTTGGCTGAGAGTATATCGATGTGGGAACATTCTCCTGTGGCTTGGGTTTTAACATTCTGGCAAGGATGTCCATGATACTAGGTTGGTTTTGGAAGACTGTTGAGAGGGATGACCACACTAAGTAAGGTAGAAATGGCAAAGTGCCATGGCAGGTGATGGATGAATGGATCAGAAGGCTCCAAGAAGTGACCACACTATAGTGAATATACTCTGTAGGGTATCAAGAGCACAAGAAAACTATATTCCTTTGCAGAGCCCAGAAGACACATTTCCAAGTCCATAAGGAATGTGCTAAGAGTGAGAGGGACACCAGCCTTATTCAAGAGCTCAGTGGTGGCTGTCCACTGTAGGACTACGGGTAGAAGATGCTGTTGTAGTAATGGGCTCTCTGGTAGCAATGGGATCCCCAAATAATATAGGCCAAGTGGCAGTGCTTGACTGTCAGAAGCAAGGGGGCTGAAATTATCATAATAAGCAGTAAGGTGAAAGAGGGAGTTTGGGCTGTGTATGGGAAGACCGGCATGCAGAGAACAATGCAGATTGGTAAAGGATGGCATCCCAGGTGATATTAAAACAATAAAAATAAAAACAAAATCAAAGATGGATGATCAATGGTCTGAGGTTAACTACCCCATTAGAAAGTCATGATCGCTTGCCTAGTTTCAAGGACTAGGCCATTTTCAGTCTTAGACTTGAAGAAGGAGAGGCCAGGTCTGCTCTGCAACTTCAAGTAATACATATGGTAATTAGTTCCCCAGGTCTTTCCAAAAAGGACCTACAGTCATCGTCACTGCAGGGTGGCTCTGCAGTGGGGTAAGTGAATGTCCAGACATTTAGAGGAATCAGGGTCTAATTTAACATTGATGCCCAAAGACACAAAACATCATCATGGTCCACGTGTTAGAATGGGGACACATGGGAGCCAAGTAATAAATGGAGTTCTAGCTCACAGTGGGACCCCTGGGTCCACAGACCCAAATGGTAGTCATTTTCCCAGTTCCTAAATATAGAATCAAAATGGAGATATATATATATATATATATATATATATGCTTCTCCCTCTGTTCAATTCTACATTCTTCACTCCCTCATAGATGTCGTTCTCAAGAGAACTACTCCATAAACCTTCTGCATACATATCTGCATCTCAGAACCTGTTTTCCAGGAAACCCAACCCAAACAACCCTTTAAAATACAGATTCTCAAATATTAGCCTCAGGAGAAAAAAAGGATTCACACATTCATAATTAATAGTTTTGCCAAGTACACCAAGCTGCTTTTAATCTATAAGGTGTTCTTTATGAAATGGCCATTGTAAGGCCACATAATTCAAGGATCAGACAACTTGATCCACATTCAGTTCCTGAGGCAAGGTGTGAGGGAAAAAAGAGTGGACTTTGTCATCAGGCAGCTCTCGGTCTACATCTCAATTGGGAAATTGACTAAATCTGAGTCTATTAAATCATCTCTAAAATGAGGCCGGCTTGTGGTAGTCAATGAAATTACGTATGAAGTATTCCCAGCATATAAAGACACTGAGCACATGCTAGTCCACTCTCCTTCAAGGTATTCAAGTGATGACTTTCCACAGGTGGAAAGGGCATCAGGAGCGAGATTGATATTTGATGTATTTCGGTTGTCATTTAGCTTCTGAACACCAGCTATGAGGCATCTAAGCGGACTTATTTTCAATTTTATTAGTACTTAGACACCAAAAAGGATCAAAGAAAACAAATTCTGTTTCATAAATTATTTTCAGAAACCCTAAGTTATTATGGGGAAAATTTATAAAGCCCTGTTCTTAAATATAGTAGGAGAAGACATTCTCAAGAAAATGTCCTGAGATAGAATGTGTGATGTGAAAACATGATCAATGCTTTGCACCTTTCACAGTGATTCACCTGGCAATTACCATGGTCCCCCAGGTTCTTACCTGAATCTCGTTCTGCAGCAGAGGGCTCCTCCTGTTCTACAGGTTTTAGGAAAAAGAATCCTGACTTGATTTTTCTTTCACCCCCAATACATGAGAACCTCAACCAGCTAACAAGAGAAGTTATGTCAGGGTCCTGCCAATGGCTTGGAATCAATTTTGCCATCGTCTCTGACCACGCAGCAGATTCGAGAGTAAAGGCAAGTAGAAAACAGGAGATAGCACCTCGTCCAGTCTCAGGAAATGGTAAATGGAATTAGGTTTCAGTCAACAAAAAGATTACAAAAGGCAGATTAGTCCTCTTGGGGCACTGTAACTATGGGAAAGGTTTAGTGTTCCTGGAATCCACCAAAGGTGCCTGTCAAAAAAGTCTGGTGTACTCCACTTTCCACGGCACAGAAATGGAGAAGAAGCCAGATTGGGTGTGCATGCTTTGGGGAACACATGTACACACACACAATAAAAATCACTCAAAGAAAAGGCATGTTTAGATTTTAACTTACCAGGATTCCAAAATTTTCAGTAAAGTATGATTTTTCTGAATTTAAATGTTTGTGTGGAATGTGGTGGGAGGTGTGGGAGGTGGGCAACATGGGAATCCCAGTGGGTTCCGTGTAATATTTTAGGTAATCTAAGCACCTCTTAAAATATATTTATATATATATATATAAATAACATTTTTGTAAGCAAATGCACATATATGCATATATATTTATATATATATATTTCATCTTACAAATATTGGTAGGTATTGTGAAAATTTTGATTTTTACCCTCAATAAAAAATAAAGAAATTTAAAAATATATATATTCACTAAGCTTAGTTTCTTACTTTGATTTCAAATTATGAATTTTTTTTTTTTAGAAAACCTAAAAGGAAACAACATAAAGGTTATTTTTAAATATTGGAAAATGGAAAAGGATGCTTTTAGTCATAAGGTATGATTGATATAGACTGCTAAACTCATGATGACTACTGTTCCGTGGCCTCTGTTAATGAGATTGCATAAATAACTCACAATTGCTGATTATATTGACTTAGAGCTTCATTGCAAAACACTCCCAAACCCAACTCCTGAGATAGTAAAGCTTTCTCTTTCCTATGAGAATGTTAGTGGCTTGGGGACAGGGAAGGCTGCAATGAGAAGGAAAGGGAGTCCTGGCGTCAATGGCTGTTTTCATGTTTGCAAGGAGATGTTTTCGAGACCAGTAAGGAAGACCATCACTGAGGAGTCCTCTGG
The DNA here is from genome assembly GCA_026826555.1 of Tolypeutes matacus. Classification (NCBI taxonomy): domain Eukaryota; kingdom Metazoa; phylum Chordata; class Mammalia; order Cingulata; family Chlamyphoridae; genus Tolypeutes; species Tolypeutes matacus. The sequence continues at coordinate 29,779,411 of JAKSZT010054335.1, forward strand.
GAGAGAACTTAGCTTTAGCCCAATAGTAAAGTCCTGTCTCTATGGTGACTGTCTCTCTAGGGTGGGTAAACACTGCCCAAGTGACCCAAGGCAGTAGAAGGAATTCTCCTCGCCACTTAAGCATGGAATTGAGCAGAGCTGCAGCAAATCCAGGGTCCCAAACAGCACAGGACAACTCTGCTTCCCGCACCTCTGCAGTAGCAATAGACACATCTGGAGCTGCAAAGGTGGGAATTAGTCCCCAGTCAGTGGATACTACAGTTTTGCCCAGAAATGCTGAGGGGGCATGGTGGAAACTGCATAAAAGCTGCCAGTCCTACTTAGGAATACATAGGAAATATGCAGAAATGCTTGGGGGGAATATTTGAGAGGATTCAGGTTGTAAAGCAGATAAAGGCATGTATGGACATATGCTGGCTTGTTTTCTTAGCAATTCCTTCTTTGTGGAATCACCATTTCATGTGGCTACACATGATTGTCAAGGTCAGTGTCTGCCGCAAGGTATGGATTTAACCTGACACATGAACACTGGGAGCAAAAGGGCATCTCTTCCTTTTGGATTATGAATTATTGATGCTTTGGCTTGGGACGCCAGTGTCTAACATTCCCACTGTTTGGAGAGAACAACTGAGAATAAGATCAGCTGACAAATGGAGAGAGAGACTTGATGATGGCCTCTCAGAACTCGAATTCAGCAGTGCCTGGAGCTGGCTCTACTCTTGGCCATCCTAGTTGTGTGAACTGAAAGATTCCTTTTTCACTTAAGTTTATTTTTGGTTGGGTTTCTATCATCTGGAATTGAAACATTCTAATTCATGTAGAAAGCCAAAGAAATTTGGCTTTTACTGAATCGTGACTATATTCATACTCAAAAACTGGTGCATACTGAGAAAACAGGTGCTAAAATGCTCTACATTCACATTTATTTAGAAATGTACACATGACCTCAAAGTATTTTTATTTGAATCCCATAGCACGATAATCTATGAAACATATCAGACACTCTTGTTTTCTCATATGAATTATTTCAAGATCTTTCTCCACATTGTAACGTTCACTCTTTCCCCCTTCTATGATGGGGAAATCCATATCTGAAATTAGATAAGTGAATTACAAAAATGCTTTTCTTTTAATATGCCATACTAGTCTTTTCTTCCAATATTTTGACTGGCCATTCAACACTCAAATAGCTACAACCACTCCAACAGCTTACCCTCTTAAAGCTTATTTTGGTGAAAGCCACACTGTGGCACCTCAGTACCATTGCCCCTGCTCACCTCTCTTCATTCCTAGAAAAAATCAGTAGCATAATGGTAAAGAATGTGGGCCATGGACTCAGACCAAAATTGAGTTCATAGGCAGCCCTGAGATTTACCAGATGTTTACCTTTGACTAAGTCACTTGATGTCTCTGAGTAAGGGTTCTTGAGAAGAGTGAAAAGAAAAAAAAAAAGCATAGGAAGCATTTAGTATAGTTCCTGACAGATGGTAATTATTCAAAAAAGGCTAAGTTTAAAAATGTATATGGGAAACTGGAATGAAAAAAGGTGATTAGTTTTTTTTTAAAAAAAAAGGAAATTAGAATAAAGCAGTTATGGACCATTACTTATGTCAAATATATCATCCTAATGTAATATCTTAACAGGGTAAATTGTGTGTGGATTATACTGGGATTCTCTGTACTCTGAGACTTTTCTATTAATCTAAAACTAGATTGATATTAACTTAAAAGTTTAATTTTAAAAAATTATACATACAGCATGAGTTTGTTTTTTAAAAAACATTTAAAGTATTAGCTCCTCATTGGCCACTGAAATCTGTGTCATACTTCCTTCACTAGAACATATGCTTGTAAGCTCAGGGATTTGGTTCTATGCAGCCCTGAATCAAAATCACAGAGATTACTGGACACACAGTTGACACCATTGAGTAAACGAATATATCTTTCCATTAAAACTAATTTATTGGCCAAAAAAAAAAAGCCAGTACTATGGTTTATCCCAAATCAGCAATAGCTAGGACACTTTAGCCTTTGAGACACAACACAAGCTTTCCATCTCACTTCTGCTTCAGGAGGAAGAGCTTCTCACTTGGAAATCAGACTGACACGGGCTCTGGAGGAGCTGAAGCAGAAAGGCTTCACAGATTTGGTAATCAGGAGATCTGGGCTCTAAACCAGGCCCTTTGGATAATGGTATGACCTTGGGCAAGTCACTTCATCTCTGTAGGTCTTGAGATTTCATCAGCTGAATCAGAAAATGCAAACACAGACTTTCCATCAGATTTACCCATGGAGCTTTTTCATGGAGCTTTTATTCTAGTGTAGTTTTTCTCAAAGTGAATCTGGGATACCAGGGGCACTTGATGAAAATGCAGATGCCCAGGCACTGTACCAGTGCTCAGGGATCCGCATCTCTTAGGGATAGGCTGGAGCATCACTATTTTGAAAACATTCCACAGCAGATTCTTTTTTTTTTTTTTTACATTCCACTTTTTTTTCTCATTTAGAGAAATTGTGAGTTTACAAAACAGTCATGCATAAAATACAGGATTCCCATACACCACCCTACCACCAGCACCTTCCATTGGTGTAGGGCATTTGTTAGCATTGATGATAGCACATTTTTATAACTGTACTGTGAATTAAAATCCATGGTTTAAATTAGGTTCACTGAATAGTGTAGTTCTATGGATTTTTTAAAAACATTTTTATTCTGTTACAATATATACAATCTAATATTTCCTCTTTTAATCATATTCAGACAGATATTTCAGTGCTGTTAACTCTGTTCACAGTGTTGTGCTACCATCACCACCATCCATTACCAAAACATTTCCATCATCACGACTAGGAACCCTGTCCATTTTAAGACTCAATTTCCCATTCCTTATGGACACCCTGTTCCCTGGTAAGCTATATTCTAGATTCTCATCGATTCTGACTTGATGAGTTTGCTTTTTTAAATTATTTCAAATAAGTGGGATCACCCAATATTTGTCCTTTTGTGTTTGGCTTATTTAATTCAACATGATGTCTTTAAGATTCATCCGTGTTGTCACATTTATCAGGACTTCGTTCTTTTTTACAGCTGAATAATATTCCATTGTATGTATATACCACATTTTATTTATCCATTCATCAGTTGATGGACACTTGGGTTACTTCCAACTTTTGGCGATTGTGAATACTGCCACTATAAACACCAATGTGAAAATATCTGTTCGAGCTCCATGTGGCAGTCTAATTTAGCTTTCTGAGGAACTACCAACTCTCTTCCACAGTGGCTACACAGTTTTACATTTCCACCAACAATGAATAAGTGTTCTTATTTCTCCACATTCTCACCAACACTTATTATTTTCCATTTTTTAATAGCAGCCATTCTAATGGGTGTGAAATGGTATCTCATTGTGGTTTTGATTTGCATTTCCTTGATGATAATGATGTTGAGCATCTTTTCATGTCTTTCTGGCCATTTATATATCTTTTTTGGAGAGATGTCCAAGTTTTTTACCCATTATTTTATTGGGTTGTTTGTCTTTTTGTTGTTAAGTTGAAGCACTTCTTTATATATAGTGGATATTAATCCTTTATGAGATATGTGATTTCCAACTATTCTCTCACATTGTTTAGATTATCTTTTTACTTTCATGATAAATTCCTTTGAGGAAGAACACTTTTTCTATTTTGATGAGGTCCCAGTGATCTATTTTTTCTTTTGTTGCTTGTATTTTTGGTGTAAATTCTAAGAAACCATTGCCTAACACAAGGTCCTGAAGATGCTTCCCTGTGTTTTCTTTCATGAGTTTGATAGTTCTGTCTCCTATATTCAGGGCTTTGATCCATTTTGATTTGATTTTTATAGCTATTGGGAGGAAGGGGTCCTCCTTTATTTGCAAATGGACATCCAGTTTTACTAGTACCATTTGTTGAAGAGACTATTCTTTCCCAACTGAGTGGTCTTTGCCACCTTGCCAAAAATCAGTTGGCCATTACGTGAGGGTTGATTTCTGAACTCTCTGTTCTAGTCCATGGGTCTATATGTCTGTCCTTATGCCAGCACCATACTGTTTTGATTACTATGGATTTAAAATAAGTTTTAAGATCAGGAAGTGTGAGTCCTCCAACTTTACTCTACTTTTCAAGATGGCTTTAGCCCTTCAGGGCCCTTACCCTTCCATATAAATTTGATGACTGGCTTTTCCATTTCCACAAAGAAGGTTGTTGGAAGGTTGTTGCATTGAATCTATAAATTTCTTTGGGTAGTACTGACATCTTAATGATATTTAGTCTTCCAATCTCTGAGTGCCAAATATCCTTCCATTTATTAGGTCTTCTTTAATTTCCTTTGGCAATGTTTTATAGTTTTCTGTGCACAAGTCCTTTACATCCTTGGTTAGATTAATTACTAGATATTTGATTCCTTTAGTTGTGTTGTGAATGGAATTCTTTTCTTGATTTCTTCTTTCACCTGTTCATTGCTTGTGTATAGAAACACTGGTGATTTGGGGGTGTTGACCTTATAATCCGCCACTTTGTTGAATTAATTTGTTAGCTCTTGGAGCTTTGTTGTGGATATTTCAGGGTGTTCTATATATAGGAGCATATCATCTGTAAAGAAGGAAAGTTTTATTTCTTCCTTTCCAATTTGGACGCCTTTTATTTCTTTTTCTTGCCTAATTGCTCTGGCTAGAACTTGCAGTAGAGTGTTGATTAACAGTGGTGACAGTGGGCATCATTGCCTTGTTCCTGATTGTGACAGTTTGAGATTATTTTATGAATCCCAAGAAGAGAAAGATTGTGTTTGTAAATGAATCTATTTCCTCTGAGTGTGATACCTTTGATTGCATTAGATTCAGCTGAGATGTCCTTGATTAAATTACCTATTAAGCTTAAGGCTTTGATTAGACCACATCAGTAAGGCATGACTCAGGTTGAGTCCCCACCTCCTTGGTGGGCCAATATAAATGGACACTCACTCAAGACTACATGCCAGAGGAGAGAACATTGTCATTTTGATACTGCCATGTGACAGAAAGGAGAAGACCCAAACACTAAAGCTCTGGGGAGAGATGGACCATTTGCCTGATAGTTTGCAGTTGACCTTGGGAAGAGAGCCAAGACTGATATAGAAAGCCTGGAAAGACACAAGCCCTATACCAGGATAGAGGGGATGACCTGAGAGACAAGCCCTGTGCCAGCCTGCAGCTGAAAGAAAGGAAGCCCAGAGAAAGCTGCACCCTCACAGAGATCAACGACCATCTTGCTTCAACACAAGGCAATGGACTTTGGTGAAAAAGCAGCCTTGAATTGGACTCTTTAGGACCTTGTAACTGTAAGTTTTTATCTCAAATAAAGAGCTGTTATAAAAGTCAAGAGATTTCTGGTTCTTTGCATCAGCACCCCTTTGGCTGACTTATACACTGATCTTAGAGCAGGGGTTCCTAACATGGGGTCTGTGAGCTTGAATTTAAATTCAAAAAACATTATTCTTGTGGGGACATGCTGGTGTGGGTGTGATAGATTTATTAAATAACACACAGTACAGTGTAGACTTAATAAGGGGTCTGTGGTTTTCACCTGACTGGCAAAGGGGTCCATGGAACAAAAAAGTTAAGAACTCCTGTCTTAGAGGGAAAGCTTTAAGTCTTTCATCATTAAGTAGGATGATCGCTATGGGCTTTTCATATATGCCCTTTATCATTTTGAGGAAGTTTCCTTCTATTCCTAGTGTTCTAAGTGTTTTTTATCAAGAAAGGGGGCTGGATTTTGTCATATGCTTTTTCTGCATCAACTGAGATGGTCATGTGGTTTTTCCTTCATACTTTGAATGTACACATTAACATTAATTGTTATATTAATTGTTTTTCTTACATTAAACCACCCTTGCATACCAGGGATAAAGCCTACTTGATCATGGTGTATAATTCTTGTAATATACTGTTGGATTAAGTTTGTTAGTATTTTGTTGAGGATTTTTGCCTCTATCTTCATAAGAGATATTTTGTCTGTAGTTTTCTTTTCTTGTGTTATCTTTATCCAGCTTTGGTATGAGGGTGATGTTGGCATTGTAGAAAGAATCAGGGAGTGTTCCCTCCTCTTCAATTTTTTTGAAAAGTTTGAGCAGAATTGGAGTTAAATCTTCTTGGAATGTTTGATAGAATTCCCCTGTGAAGCCATCTGGTCCTGGGCTTTTGTTTATTGTGAGGTTTTGAAGACTGATTCCATCTCTTTATTAGTAATTGACTTGTTGGGACCTTCTATTTCTTTTAGAGTCAATGTGTGTAGTTTTTGTTTCTAGGAATTTGCCTATTTAATCTAGTTTATCTAATTTATTGGTATACAGTTGTTCATAGTACCCACTTATCTTCCTTTTTTTCATGGGGTCAGTAATAACATCCCCCTTTTCATTTCTGATTTTTGTTATTTGTATTCTCTCTTTTTTTGTCAGTCTCGCTAAAACTTTGTTTATTTTGTTGATCTGTTCAAAGAATCAACTTTTGGTGTTGTTCATTCTCTCAATTGTTTTTTGTTTTGTTTTCTATTTCATTTATCTTCTCTCTAATCTTTATTTCCTTCCTTCTGCTGGCTTTGGGTTTAGTTTGCTCTTCTTCTTCTAGTTCTTCCAGTTTTGAAGTTAGGTCTTTGATTTGAAGTCTTTTTTCTTTTTTAATGTAAACATTTAGAGCAATAAATTTCCCTCACAGCACTGCCTTCACTGCATCCCATAAGTTTTGGTATGTTTTATTTTCACTTCCATTTGCCTCAAGATATTTCCTTATTCGCTTCTGATTTCCTCTTTAAATTAACCCATTGGTGGTTTAAGAGTATGTTGTTTAATTTCCACTTATTTGTGAATTTTCCCTTTCTCCCAATATTGATTTCTAGCTTCATTCCATTGTGGTTGGAGAATATACATAATATGATTTAAATATTTTTAAATTTATTGAGACTTGTTTTGTAACCCAACATATGGTCTATCCTGGAGAATGATCCATGTGCACTCGAGAAGAATGTGTATTCTTTTTTTGTTGAGTGCAGTGTTCTATATATGTCTGTTAGGTCTAGTTGGTTTAGTGGATCATATTTATCTTTTGACTAGATGTTCTATCCACTATTGAAAGTGGTGTGTTAAAGTCTCCTATTATCAATGTGGAGCCATCAATTTCTTCCTTCAACTCTGTCAATATCTGCTTCATGTATTTTGGGGCTCTGCTGTTAAGTCCATATATATTTGTAATTGTTACATCTTCCTGTTGAATTGCCCCCTTTGTCAGTATGTTATGACCATTTTTGTCCCTCATAACTGTTTTTTATTTAAAGTCTATTTTATCTGATAATAGTATATCCACCCCAACTCTCTTTTGGTTACTACTTACATGGTATATATTTTTTTCCATCCTTTCACCATCAACTTACTTGTACCTTTAACTTTAAGGTGAGTCTCTTTCAGACAGCAGGTAGTTAAGTCATGCTTTTTTATCCATTCTGCTAATTTCTGCCTTTTGAGTGGACAGTTTAATCCATTTACATTTAAAATCACTACAGATAACCTAGGTCTTTCTTCTGCCATTTTGCTATTTAGCCTTTGTAAGTCATACTTTTTTTGTCTCTCACTTCTGTTAAAGCCTACTTTTATATTTATTTTCTTTTTTGTGGTGTACTATATTGAGTAACTTCTCATTTCTATCGGGATACATTTTTCATTTGTTTTCCTTGTGGTTGCCATAGGGTTAAAAAATTAACCTCTTAAATATATAAGTATTATATTTGGTTTGATACCAACCTAACTTCAATAACATATGCATATAATTTTCCTATACCCCTCTGTCCCCCTCCATTTTTTTGTGCTTGTTACCACTTATATCTTTGTACATTGTATATACAAAAACCTAGATTTATTATTACTTTTTATGCATTTGCATTTTAGCACCTGTGGAAAGTAAGAAGTGGAGTTATATACCAAACAATGCAATACAATAATACTGGCATTTATAATTACCCAAATGGTTACCTTTACCTCTGGTCTTTATTTCTTTTTGCTGCTTTGAACCACTGTCTAGTGTCCTTTCATTTCAGTCTGAAGAATACCTTTATCATTGCTTGTAGGACAGGTCTAGTAATGGTATCCTACTTCAGCTTTTGTTTATCTAAGAATGTCTTAATCTCTCCCTCAGTTTTGAAAGAGAGTCTCACTGGATATAAAATTCGTCGCTGGCAGTTGTTTTCCTTCAGCAATTTAAGTATTTCTACCCACTGCCTTCTTGCCTCCATAGTTTTTTATGAGAAATCAGCACTCAATTTTATTGGGACTCCCTTATATGTAACGCATTGCTTTTCTCTTGCAGCTTTCAGAACTCTCCTGTTCTTTGCATTGGATAGCGTAATCAATATATGATGGGGTATATTTTTCTTCATGATTATCCAGTTTGATGTTCTCTGAACTTCTTGGATGTACATATTCACCTCTCTTGCATAATTTATCAGCCGTTTCCTCTTGCTCTTCAATGGATGCTGTAAAGTGGTCTTCTGGTTTCTAGAGTTTCAAAATAGTTGTTTCAGATAGTTCTTGCCTATTTAATAGTTGTTTTGGTGGAAGGACTGAGTCCTGGAGCTCCCTACTCTATTATGTCCCTAGAAATCTGTTCCCACAGCTGATTCTGAGGAAAATCTCTATGTAGTTAGTAACACTGCCCTGGAGAGGGCTACAGTACACCTCACCCCATCATACCTGGCTTTATAAACATCTCTAGCGAGAAAAAAATTTTCCTAGACAAGTGCTTCCCAAACATTAAGGTACATCAGCATTACACAGGAGTTTTTAAAATGCAGATCCCTGGGTAGCACCCCCAGAAGCTTTGATTTTATGAGTCTGAGGCCAAGGTAAGGAATCTACTTTTCCAAAAGTTTCCCAGGAGACTTTGATATAGATCTGGGGTTATTAACCAGAGGTCTGAGCTTGAATTGAAATTCAAAAAAAAAAAAAAAAAACATTCTTGTGAAGATGTGTTGGTGTGGGTGTGATATATTTATTAAATACACAGTATATTGTGGACTTAGTAAGGGGTCCATGGCTTTCACCTGACTGGCAAATGGGTCCATGGAACAAAAAAGGTTAAGAACCCCTGATGTAGATGATCAATGGACAACCACCCTTTTTGAGAAAGTGCACTGAATAGAACTTCCTTGAAGGCATGGATATTCACAGTGCCTAGCATGGTGCCTGGCACTTAGTAAGTACTCTATAACTATTTCATGCATGAATTACTGAAGCATGAATGAATATGCATGAATGGAGACATTGAAGGAATAAACTTTGTTCACTCTTCTGAAAGAATGAAACTCCAACCATGGTCTCTCTACCCTCCAAAAAAACCACATGAAGAATGACATTTATATATGGAGCTTTGCTTTTAATTATTCAGTATTTATGAAGCTACAAATATTTGTACAATCCTTCACATTCCATGTGACTATTGATCTTATAATGACACTTAGCAGGACAGATTGAAAGACTGAGGCTCCTTGGGTATGTTTAATATTTTCTCAAGGACCACATAGTCAGCAGTGGAGAGAAAATTTAGCATCTGCAGCCCCTAAGTGCCCAGAATTCTGACTATCTCACAAAGCCATGTTGCCTCTTGAAAAACTTCATCCTTGTCCAAAATGCTGTATACCAATTAATCCACAGGCTGGAAGCAAGTCTCTGTAGGCATGTTTGACTAGGTCTTTTTGTTTTATTTTGTGGAACAAGTTGCTAGGCAGGTGAGAGAATAGATGGGGGGGGCAGGGGGAGCATTCCCCCCCTACACACACACAGAAGCAATAGCTTCTGTTTTGTGTGTTCTGGGCCTGCAGCCACAGTGGAGGGAGAGGCACTGGGGCTGGACGGATGTCTCCCTGTGTTGTCTTCAGGACCAAGGGCAGGTGGTGTACTGGGCATGGGCAACTGGGGCAGGATGAAGGCAAGCCTCCTTTCTTTTGCTGGATGACTGCCATGATAAAGTCTGTGGCATTTGAGAGGGTAGTTTGTTGCCTAAATAACAGGGCTCTTCCTTCCTTTCTTTCTGCCTTCCTTATTGGAAAGGAAAGGAGAACAAACCAAAACAACCCTGAGACTTTGCCCTGTCTGGAATATTCTCTCTCTCCCTTGCTCCTGATTATTCCTTTCTCCTAGTTCTAATTTTTTTCTTTTCATCCATGGCCTGAGGGAGAAAGACAAGCTGACATAGAAAATAGAAGTGACAGCCACCATTCTTGTGACTGAGGGATTCTAGGATGACTGCACAGCCTGAAGTATTTCCTTCATCACCTGTTATCCTTAAATCCTACTTGTAGTATTGTGTAATTGAGTTCTTGAAGGCAGTCCCTTAAAGATAAAGATATCAGCATAGGGGGTTTAATAGTAGCTTTGGTAAGGAAGGATTATGGCAAGTGACTGGAAAAGGACATTTCAGAACTGGCCATTCAGACATTTCAACATGAACATGGATTCTGAAAATGGAGCAGGAGGGCATAATAAAATGGTGTGCCTAATTTCTCTGTTTGCTGTCACTATATTTAAGAAAATATCCTCTTGAATAAAATACAAATATCATACTGTAAGAAGAATTTCCCAAAATCGAGTATTGGCCAAGCTTCCAAGTATTGATTCTTTTCTCTGAGATTCTCTTTCTTCTTGAGACCCCTAACCCATACTGGCTTCCAGGGAGAAATACTATTGTTTAACATGCTGGTCCAAACAGGGATACAGGTTCTTTTGTCTTTTGTTCCATAACAGAACCAAGACAAGCACAGAATGTTCCAACTGTGCTGAATCCTAAAGGATAACCAAAGAGAAAAATCACAGAGTATACTATGAAGCAGATATGAAGTAAAACTTACAGTTTTCCTCTGGATCTCACAGATGCTGTCCCATTTGTGTGGGACCCAGGAAAAGAGATGGCACATACAATCTTCATCCCTGCACCCAGGCCTACCAGCCTAGCCCCAATCCATCACCATCGAGGCAGGCCTTCCCTGAAGTCTGGCCCACAGAGAGAGAATACAAGCAGGAGCTGAGTTCCCACTCCTGCCTGCCTTACCATACTGATTACATTCCTCAACCATAAGGCAGAATGTGGAGCAAAGTTCTGTCTCTTCCAACACAGAATTTAGTTCTACCAGTAATGGAAAACACACAGTCAGGAAGGTAATCTAGACTGAGTACAATTTTGTTAGAGTTCCTTAAGGAAATACTCAACAACCTTATCTTGATCTTTCAAGTGGGGTTTAAGACACAAAGCAATTGTTCAAAATATTTTGTTAGGTATTCACCACTAGAAGTAGAGTTTCTGGGAGATTGTAAGAGACACTCAGGGTCTGAAACACAAATTTGGTTCAGGGGAGACAACCAGACACCCCTGCAACTTAGCACTCCATGTGGCCCAATCCTGGTCAATGGGGCATAAGCAGAGGACTATTGAGCGGTAGTTCTAGGGAAGCTTGAACAAAAAGTAGGACTTTTTGTCCTACTCTCTTCTCAGATTCTTCCTGCCTGGAACATAGGCTGATGGCCAGAGATGGAGAAGCCATCTGGGGCAGTTTGAGATTATTTTATGAATCCCAAAAAGAGAAAGATTATGTTTTTAAATTAATAATTTCAAATAATAACTTGCAATAAATTCAATCGAATTTAATGCAAACTCATGGATTGCATTAAGTTTGCTTGAGGGTCCTTTGATCAAATTACTTGATAAGATCACCTTACGGCTTTTGAGTGGACTACATCAGTGAGGTATGAGCCAGCTTGGGTTTCTGCCCACTGGCTGGGTCAAATATAAATGGAGACACAGAGAGAGACAGACACAGACACAGATAAAAAGAAGATAAAGGAAGCCACCATATTTGATTTTGTAATGAAGAGAGAAAGGACTCCAGTTTAGCTCACAGCTGAGCTGCAAGGAGAGACACTCCTGAGAGGCTCAAAGAGCTGAGGCCCAGGAAGAAATGAGCCCTATGCCCGATAGCTTACAGCTGAACTTCGGAAGAAAGCGGTGTTGCTGAGACTGAGAGAGGAGACCCGGTAAGAGACACACTCTACACAGGTTCACCTACAGTTCCAGAAAGGCAGAGACCACGGCAGAGACCGGTGGCCATCTTGCTTCACCACGTGACTCGGGTGAGAAAGCACCTCTTATGGTGCTTTGAGTTGAACTTTTCATGGCCTTGGAACTGTACATTTTTGCCCCAAATAAATCTCCTTTATAAAAGCCAACCCATTTCTGGTACTTTGTATCAGCAGCCCTTTGGCAAACTAAAACACCATCTTTCACTGAGGAAGTTAAGAAGTTAGAAAGAGCTTGGATCTTTGAAGACTTCTTTGACTAGTGGCATCAGTCTTATACCACTCCTACATCCAAACTCCTCTCTTGTTAAGCCACTGCCATGTGTCTCTATTACAGGAAGGTAAATATTATTGGGGAGGCAGTGAAAAAAGACAGGTCTGGGAGTACTTGCACTCTGCAATACGAGATTCAAATGTCTATAAGGATCTGTGCAGGATATAAGATAACATGGAGTATTGGGGCCAATGACTACATTTGGAAAAGTGCTTGCTCCTTCTAAGTTTCAAATTTTATTGGCCAATAAAACAGATGTGGTCTGGAGTTAGCTACTGGCCAACAGTGTCAGCTTGGGTTAGAGTGATTAATTGGCACTGTACAACTAAATGTTGGTTATGAGCAGTGGAGGAGGATGGGCCCCAGATTATTTAGATGTGTAAGTGTTAGATTTTATTTCCTCTTTGATGGAAAATTTGAAATTTTTACCCTGTCACAGAACAAAGGGAACTGTGACTTGTTTCACAATTTGCATAGCTGATTTCCTGTACTTTTGACAGTTCTATCATGTTTCCGACAGGTACAATTTTTCCCCTTAAGAGAAGTTGAGAGGGGGAATTTGCTCACAAGCCATATTAGCCCATCCCCAAATGCTAAACTTATGTAACTTAAAGAATGAGTTTAGCAGAATATTTTGCCTTCTGTTTGGAAAATAGCTCCACAACTCTCATTAATGAGGTGATTTCTTTAAAGCTGAAACAAAAACACCCTGATAAATCACCCATTTCAAAATGGAAAACATTTTGGGTGGGCTCTGTAATGGTTTGAAGCTGTATGCATCCCAGAAAAACATGTTCTTAAATTTAATCCATCCCTGTGGGTGTGAGCCCATTGTAAGTAGGACCTTTTGATGAGGTTACTTCAGTTAAGTTGTGGCCCAGCCCAATCAGGATGGATCTTAATCCTATTACTGGAGTCCTTTATAAACTGAATGAAATTCAGACTGAGAGAGAGAAAGCCACCAAAGCAAGAAGCTGAAATTCAACGGAGCACAGAAGAGAACGGAGAGGTCAGGAGAAGCCACCAGTGCACTGCCATATGCTAGAGAAGCCAAAGACTAAAGATGGCTGGCAGCCAGCTCAAGAAGACCAGTCTTCAGAAAGAATCACCTTGCTGATGCCCTGATTTGGATTTTCTTTTAGCCTCAACACATGAGCAAATAAATTCTCATTATTTAACATGACCCATTTCCTGGTATTTGCTTGAGCACCTTAAGTATCTAAAACAAGCTCCCTCAAAGACTACTCTCTCATTGGTCTGATGGTAACTGGGGAAAGTTGCCGGGAAGCACCTCTACTCAACCACATTGTAATATTCAGTGACTCATTGATTGAAGAGATATTTAATGCATTCCCTGTGTATTCCATGTATTGTGTTATCCTGGGGATATCATGGTAAGGAAAAGCGGACATGGTCTCTGCTCTCACAGAACTCTCAATCTGTAGGAGAGCCAGGCAGTATTTACATAATAATGAAAATAAATTACACACCGTGATAAAGATACAAGGAGTCAGAAAGGACTTCCCTAAAGAAGTGATGTTTGAATTGAATTAAGTTTATCACAGCCCTGCTTCTCCCACATACCTGGGAAGTGAATCCAGAGCATTCTAGGAAGCCCAACCCTCATTTATTCTATATGCTCTTTTTCTATGGTCTTAATATCCCTCTCCAGTTAGCTCTAGGTACATCCTGAGTAGAGACCCTGGAGATTAGAAAGGCATGCTCTTACTCCTCCAGACAGGGCTTTCCCCAACTTGGTTTCTGCCCCAACAACGTCCGCACTCTCTCTAGTTCCTCCTAAGGATGTGCTCAGGCACAGCTGAGCCAGTTAATATCTAAATCAAGAAAAGGGTGAACAAAAGGGCAAATCACAGAAAAAGAGAAAGAATTATATATAATCTTTCCCAAACCCGATTGAGTTTTATAAGATTTTGAACAGTGTGCCAAAGGTTATTTATAATCAAAACTAAAGGACAAGCATTCAAGAAAGCAAAAAGAATGAAGAGGTATGAAATATCTAGAAGTAGCAAATTCAGAGACAGAAAGCAGATTAGAGGTTACCGGGGGTTGGGAGAGGGGGTAGGGGGAGTTGTTAGTGGGCATGGAGTATTTGTAAATTTTGGAAATTTTTAGCAATAAAATAAATACTCAAAAGGTACAAAAGTATATATAGTGAAAGGTCTTTCACCACCTCTGCCTCCCAGGTACCCAGTACCAACTTCCCTTCCTCAGAGTCAACCATGTCACCAGTATCTTCCAGAGATAGGCTATATAAATATATATATATATTTAATTTTTAAAATACAAATGATAGTATATCATACACACTTTCCAATTTCTTCCTTTTTCCCCTTAATACATTTAGGGATTAATCCATATCAGGAATATTTTTAAAAATGAAGAAGATACTAATTATCAGATATATTGGTTTATGTCAAGTTTCACATAAGCAGCCTGGTAAATCAGGGAAACATGTCTAGGAACCAGTTTTTAAAATTAGTCATTTTGAGTTTCATCTAGTTTAAAAACAAGAAATAGAGATATGTTGTCACTATTGAGGAGTCTGTCCCTTCATGAGAAATTCCAACATGTGCACAAGACATGGTATCGCAATGCAGATGGACTATGTATTTTACAAATTATTTTTTGAAGTATCATGAGATTCACACAGGTTCACAAAAATGGTCTAAAATAACCATCCTTCCAAACTATCTCAATAGCATACCTTGCCCTAAGTTTGATGATAATCTAAAGCCAGCAGTTTGTTATCTTATGCTGTTTGGTAAATTTCTGCATATGGTTTCCAAACAGAAATAAGCTTATGCCAAATGTATTACATGTATAGACAGATGCCTTTCATCCTAATGTAATGCTTCTCTGTTTCCTAGAGAGATACTGAGTAGCTAAACTTGCTTATTTGTTGATGATCAAGAGGGTAATGGGCTATTGGAAAAGAGGAATGCATTTCATTAGCTCAGTCCATAACTTGCAGCCCAAATTTAATCAAATTCACAAGGACAGAGTCCTTCTAATATTAGCACAGATGGCCATTCTATTAAAATTATCACACCATTGAACTGTAAAATGGGGTCCTTCGAAGCACTTTAGGTATTTTATTGCCTCAAGAGTAGAAATAGCAGTACTTTCGGGAGAAAAATTATAGCTGCCATTTCCAGGTTTTCTGTGGTAATTAACCTAGATGCACTGAGGTTATGAGAGCTCTCCCTAATGACTCTATCGTTTCAGAAAGGGAACATTTCCTTCTGATCTCCACCGACAGTATCATCAGGATGTTGTCAATGCAAACAATACTCTTATCTAGCTTCTTTTCAAGTCACCTGATTAACTGGAGAAAATAGAAACAGAGAGAAAAGAGTGTGTCCTTGCACAGAAGCAGTAAATGTCACGGAAAGGCCAGGGGAGCAGTCCTGCCTGTGTTCACAGCCCAGGAGCTCCAGAGCTCCAGCCCAGAGTAGCTTCCCAGGCTGCTCTCAGCCACACCCTGGCCAGAAGGTGGATGGCTCCTTGCTCCACCTGCCCTTTTCTGCATGGCCTGGCCAAAGGCTAATTGTCCTTCAGAATCTGGCACAAAAGCCCCCTCCTCTGTGAAGCCCTCTTTGAGCTGCTCCAGGAGAGTTAAGAACTCTTGGGTCACAGTCAGTGGTCTGCACGGTCGCTGCTGGCTCTTGAGCTGTACATAAAGTTGAGGCTTCTCCCAAGTGATCCTATCTAATGTTTGTCAAAGGAAAATCCTAATGAGGCACCCAAAGGAGGACAAGAGGCTCCTGCTGGAGTTGTTTCTTTCTCCCCATGTCCAGGCTGAGCTCTGTGGCAGAAACGACGGGGAAGGGGTTAGAGAGAACCCTAGCCCAAGGAGGCCTTTTCGTCTTTAATGTGGCCTTGGCAACAGGTATTTTTCTTGGAAAAGGAATCCTGGGCCACTGTAAAGCCAAAGTGAAAAGCACAGTAAATGTTTGCTAATCGCACTAGTGGTAATAATAGCCAGCACGGCTTCCAGGAGTGCTGCACGCCAGGCCTGGGCTATGCCCTGCACCACGCTCACAGCTACCACTCACCTTCTCAGCACACCTGGAGATGGAAAGGAAACACGAAGGCCTGGGAAAATTTTGATTCCAAGGACTTTTTTTCCTCTCAGAAAATTGAAGGGAGGTGATGTATATGCGTGCCATTTCTTTTGCCTTCCTGGCTCACCGCTGCTTAGGCATTGGAGAGGCACTACTCTATTAACCTGGCTTTCCCACGAGCACAGGTGAGACCGCTGACAGGCCTGCACGCCCCAGTGCAGCGGCCTCGGCACCCGGGAAAATGGGTCCGGGACACCTTTGGTGAGCATGGCCGAGATTATCAGCGCTTTGGGGAGAATCCATGTGTCTCCCCAAATCTGCAGCCAGGCCATTGCCAGCCCGGGTCACAAAAGCCCCAGTGTGGCCCCTGACAATGAATACCATCTGGTCCCCCTCCCCTCATCCCAGTGGCAGACTTGAGCTGGGGGTGGATAAGGTTTGAAAAGCAAACTGTTCTTCTGAACCCTATGAGTTCATTATTCAATAGAACAGCGGAAACATAATGCATTTTCGTTTACTTAGCCTTAAATATATGTAAATTAAAGGGTTTTCTTTTATTAAAAATAACACTGAAACTTACCACTGATGTGTTTTTGTTATTCTAAAAAGAAACAGTGCTAGAGGAATGAGGCTCTAATGACATTTCACATTCAGATTTGTGTCTTGCTGGAAAGAGAGGGGTCTCTTCGCCCCGGGGCTTGAACTCCCACATAAAGCCATGCTCGATGGTGCTGCCACCGGCAACTTTCCATCCTCTACACATTCTAATTGTTTTAAGTTGTGATTGAGGGAATGGGCTCACCGTGGTTGGAAGCCTAATTGCAGCTGAGAAAGAAAAATAAATTGCTCTTCTCCCCTTGGAGTAATGGAAAATTGGAAGCAGCAGTGTTCACTGGGGGGGAGAAAGAGATAGGCCCCTGCATGCCATTTAAGTCTGGAGTGCAATGGCCTTGCCCGTATCTTTTGGAAGAAGGATGGAATTCGTTATGTATTACACCACTCTTCACTCCATCACCTGTCAGGCCATACCTTGATGATCACAAAGCCCCTGAACCCACCTCCCTGTTGTCTTTCCTATCCGTCCTGTATAACGCCACCCAATAATTCTCCCTGAAACTTCCCTCTGCTTACATTCTGGCATCCAGACTCCCTCATCTAGCACACCAAATCCAACGCCCACATCCTTCTCATGGAATTCCCATTCCTTTACAATATGACTCCCTTCACTCTAGATGCATTGGAACTCAACTGGTTAAGCCTCTCATCTTGCATGTGAGGGGCTGTGAATTGGCACGGACCACACAGGTCCTGAGTAGACAAAATCGTCTGATCGCCACATCAGTTGTCTTCCCACTACCATTGTGCTTTGAGCTTCCCCTTGGAAATGAGGGCTACCAAGCCTTCCCAGCCCTCTTGGGCTCTGTTCTCCTCTTTCTGGAACCCCCACTCAAGACCTCGCCCCTCTATCAAGCCTGCTCTGATGAGTTCACCTTCTGTCAGCTCTGTCTTTCTGACATGTGATGACTCTTGCAGTACTTACCCCCTGTACAACTCAGACTCATCTACTGCCTAATAATTTACAGCCTGCTATTGTTATTGAATTGTCCAGATGTGGCCCTTGCATCTTCAGTTAGATTGCACACTCTTCAAAGAGTTTTTCCCTGCCTTCACCCCAGCAGCAGCAAAGTACCATGCACCATAAAAGTAATCAAGAAATGTCTGGAGCGCAGGAGGGACATTTTACCTTTTAGTGGTAATCCAACTAGAGAATGTAAAACAAACTCAGCTCTGGGGATGCTGCCTTTCAAGCTCAAAAATAACCTCAGGGGATTAAAAGTTATTTTAAGCCACCTACATCATCTTACTAATAAATTAAAATTTTTTAAATTAAAAAAATTTAATTAAAATAGATAATAAAACTCACCAGAGATGGGCAGCATCCTTTGACCTACAGAATTCTCGGCCAGCTGACCCTTGTCTTCTCACTGTATTAGGGGAAGGGGTGAGGCCTTAGGTGTGGATGGGAAGGAGGCCAGGGCAGAGTGAGGCACACTACCCCCTATGCTGCTCTTCCCACTGCTTCCACCTGCACTGCCAGCTTGCCTCCCCATGGCCTTAAGGTGACACGTGCTGTGTCTTCACCAGCCTGGCAGACGGGGCTAGAGTAGCCACAGCAGAACTAGTGCCCACTGCTATCACCTTTAGTCGGTAAGTTTCCAGCCACAAGGTCACTCAAAGTCTGCAGACGCTTTTGGCCTCCAGAATTAGTAGGGAATCTCAGGCAGACTCCAAGGCCCTTTGCTCTTTCTTTTAGGACTACACATTTCAGGACTCACTGATTTGGGGACAGCTTTGTAACACATCTGGGGCTTACTCGCAGGTGGAGGGTACACGTGTCCAGGAACCAATAAGTCTTCTTTTATTTTTCTTACAAAATGTCTTGAGCTTGGGATGGCCAAACAGATTTAATGTTGGTTCTGTGGTAGAAAGAGTTGCTTTGCTTAATTTGGCTGTTGTGCATTAAGCTCTGCCCTCTGTGATCCCCTTCCAAACACCCATGCATGACTTGTGCAAACAGAGCACTGTACGGAGAGCTGTGGTGCCAGAGAAAAGAACAGGCCCCATTTGGAAGGCCAGGGAGACAACAATAAATGTCACATAGGTTTAATTCTCCTCACTTGCTTATACCAAGCTGTCACAAATCCAAGCAACTATGGAAAAGCCAATTCACATAAAATAAACGGGAAATTAAAGATGAAGGTTAGAACACACCAGGTGCAGAACGAGGTGGGCCTAAACCCTGCCCTAAGGGATCAAAATCGTATATTGAGCAGTCCTGCCACTCTTTGCTGTCCACAGGCTGGGGGGCACCAGCCCATTTTCTTCCTAATCTGTGTGAAGTATCTATGGAAAAAAGCCCAGGCTGAGGTAGGGTGTAGAGGAGTAGGACAACCCTGAGATTAAAAAAATTTTAAACTCTAGGTGTGTGGCTTACCACTGTGAGGACTGGACTTCTCTGCAGTTCCCTAGTGGCATTTTAAAGCTAAAAGTGATCAAGAATGCCAGGTAAGTGCCAGGTAAAGTCTCCAGCACATCTGCCACAGCAGAGGCACTCACACGGTTAGCTTGACACTAATTTTTAATTTACAATTTTTTATGAGTATTTGATTTCCCAGATTATCAAGTCTAATTGTTTATACTTGTCTCTAGGTTGACATAATCTTTAGGAGAACAGGGAATGACTATAATGCTTTAGGTCCTCACGCTTTGTGGGCCTGGTTGATGAGTTTGTTTCGGCTTATCTGTGATTTAACCAATGCTACAACTGGACATTCTTTGCCTTCTAACTAAGGCGACCTGCTATCCTTCAACCTAGGGAAAAAGGAGACTAGAGATGTGAGGAAGGGCAGGTGCTAAGACTAGGAATAGCTGAAAACGTGAGAGAATAGACATTGGAAGAAAACAGAAGAAAGCTGTGACAAGAGTGGATGTTTGGGACAGTGTACAGGTTAAAGTGGGTGAAGAGAAAATGAATGCCTGAGAAAGTGAGAGGAGCAGGTCAGGTAAGTTAAAATTCAACATGCTCATCCCTACGGGAGAATTTCGGAAACTTCCTGTCTTTCTAACTATGCCCCTCCCACCAAGTCCACCATCATGAGCTCCATTCCTACCAAGTAGCCATTAGACCCAGGGCAATAAGAGCCCATGGATCAGGGACAACGCGGTGGATGCCCTAGAGCTGCTCAGACTGCCCTTCAGCATGGAAGGCCTCATCTCACCAGCTGCAGGGAGCACTGCTGGCCACAGCTGAGTCCCTCCTGAAGTACTGCCTCAGCCAAAGGAAGGCGCCCCTCCCAAGGTTATGATCCCCTCCCTGCCTGGTCAATGCAGGAATACAAAGGCCCTTCTCTTGCATCAATTTGTGTTTCATTTGAAGGCCATCCTACCCTGACAGGTTTATTTTTTCTCCTGCATTCAAATCTTCATCTCAGAATCTATTTCCTAGGGAATTCAAACTACAACAGAGAGCAATATGTTGGGGTGGTAGGATAGCAGAGGAGGCCCTTTTCTTCATTGTATAAGGAAGTCTATTAATGTTGTTATGTTTGTGATTATAACGAAAGAAGCCCTTCTTTGCGGGCACTGAGAGATTAAATGACAGGTAGGTGGCTGGATGGATAGATGGATGGATGGATGGATGGATGGATGGATGGATGGATGGATGGATGGATGTACATCAATAGGTAGGTAGATATATAAGCTGAAAGATGTCAGATATTGATAGGTAGGTAGGCAGATAGATAGAGAGATAGATGTAGAGACCTATAGATGATAGAGACATAGACAGGCAGGCAGGCAGACAGACACATATACACCTTTCTGAGAAGGTAAGCCAGGAGCTATAACTGTAGTGAGACAGAAGCAGTGGTCATTTAAGGGATGAAGGCAGGTGATGGTTTTTTAAATAAAAGTCACAGTAATGCAAAGCTTTCAAACTCCTTCCTACCTCTACCAAAGTACTGAGCTGGTAGCAGAATTGGATAATTTGAGCTTCAGAGCCTTTTATTTTTCCTTCCCACTTTTCTAATAGAATCATTAGAACATTGGGTGATGGAAGGAAGGAAGCAAAGTAGAGGGCTCAATAGTCTACCAACTGATAGTCCTTCCATGGATAAGTGAGGGATGGCTTTCTCCAGTAATGACGACAGGGTCATCCAGGCCTGCTGGCCTGTGCCCTGTCAGTTACTGCTGTCATCTTGACTGGACCATTGCAATCAGACTGGTAATTGAGTCACACAACGGGAAAAAAATCTAACAATTTAATTGGATAAACTGTAGCCTTAACATTGTCTCTCAAGCAGACCACTGCATTGAGCTGACAGCAAGTTTGAAATTGCCCCCAGCCAGGAGTCATAACTGAACTTCAAAGTCATCAGTGGCCAACCATGGAACTGATTACAATCACTGCTGTTAATGCCAAACCGTGGCTTTTCAGATTAATTTTCCACATGTACATAGCTCCAAGGGATAAAACCAAGGCCTTAAATTTTATTTCTGAATTTACCTTGTAATGAAATTGATGTCCATGCAGCACCTCAAAGTGGCTCAATATAAACTGTCACCCAGCCCTTCAAGGAAAAAATAAACTCACTAGAACGTCATGTGAAACTGTTGCCTAACAATTAGCACAAAAACTTTTCTTGTCAAAGTATCAGAAATTTCTAGGATCAGTTAATAAACTTGGTATTAGGAGGATTTTGCACAGATAAGGATGTGGAAAAACTGTTAAGAAGGAAGTCAAAAGAGGAAAAAATGCAGAGCCTGCATTAAAGTCATTAAGCAACAGCTGAGAGGCTCTAAAGTGGAGAATGGATATTGATTTTTGTAGCTAAGCAAAGCCTGGTCCTGTGAGAGAATAAAATATAAAGTGCAGCCCAGCTAAACGTGTTGGGACCACAACCAGTCCAAAATGAACAATAATTTTGTTCTATAATTATTTTCTATAGTTCTAGGCCTGAGAGGTAGTAATTGCATAATGATGGAATACATCAATAATCATATTTTTTATGGACTACCAAAATAACAAGTATGACACATCTCCAGAACTGAGAACGAGACAATATTCATCAGGTCTAACCTTTTAACACCTAGAAGCAACTACCTTCCCAATTCCTTTGTTGTCATAAGATGGTGAATTGACAAATACTGATAAAATACCATAGCAAAAACCCAAATCTGTAACTCTTTGCAATGTTTTACAAAGACCCTATGAAATAGACCTTTTACTCCTTTCTTTAAATATTATCCATTTGTATTGTATTACGTCTAGTCCTTCCAGTCATTATTCTACTACAAAAGAAATTGTTATTTTTCTTTTAAATGATTTGAAAGTCAATCAATTGACTCCAAGGATGGCTCCATATGATAGGAGGCCTGGTGTATTAGTCAGGGTTCTCCAGAGAAACAGAGCTAACAGGAGATAGATGGATGGATAGACAGACAGACAGACAGACAGATGATAGGTATATATCGATTTGTTATGAGATTTTTTTATAGGAATTGGCTCACATAACCATGGGATTTGGCAAGTCCAAATTCCATAGGGCAGGCCACAAGTTGGAAATTATGATGCAGGTTTCGATGAATTGCCCAGGAGAAGCTGGCTGGCTGAAGCAGACATAGAAATTCTACTTTCTGACTGCCGAAACCATAGTTCTCCCTTTAAGGCCTTCAAGTGATTGGATTAGACTTCTCTTGTTGCAATTGAAGGCAATTTCCTTAGTTGATTGTAGATGTAATAAAACAGAGATGTAATCAACACTAATGAGTTAAATCCATGAAATATCCTTGCTGTAACTATCAGGCCAGGGCTTGTTTAACCAAACAACTGGACCCCATAAACAAGCCAAGTTGACACATGAACTTAACCATCACAATAGGCCATTGTTTAACTGTCCTATCACTACAAGCTTCCCACCCCCCACCCCCTCAATTTCAACATCTCCTTGCTCACAAAGTACTGAACATCTCATCTAAGTTTGGGCTTAGAAAGAATGCAAAGAAAGGAGGAGCAAACAATTAACACCAGCCATTAGTCAACAAAACAAGAGAAGTTTATACAAGGCAACAAATCCTTTGTTCTTACTAGGTTCTAAAAGAACCAAATGTGGCACCAAATTCCCTATACAGTATTAGTGTAGTAATTTAAGATAGTGTTAATGTACTTCCAAGCCCCATTCATAAGTACTTTTTTTTAAAATGAGAGAAATGCACTCATTAAAGAGATACTTAAGAAACTAATCTAACCACACCCCAATTAATAAGTGCAGTAGAGGAATATTCAGATCTCTCAGGGTATTCTGACCCCAGCACACATTAATGTATGACTTACCAAATCCTCAGAAATGTTCCTTTAAATCTGGCTCATTTCGTAGAATTTTAAATCGGGGCACCCACTGACCACAGAGCCAGCCAGTCTAGACAATAGCACCCATGAGAGCACAACAGAAAAAAAATATTAATTTAGATTCGTGTGCTCCAGGTATTCTAAAATTATTCATTTGCCTTGGATTACCTATCCCCTTCTTTCAAAGACAATAGGTGAATTATGATTACAGCACATTGCTTCAGAAGTGGCATACTGGCTTTCAAACAGTTCACCCAAATTTCAGAGAGGAACAGATGTGGTCTGGCCACTGATATTTAAACTGAAGCAGGCACTTGCCCTGCCCTTTTTTTTATAAAGCAGTTGTTGGATTAAGGGAGGAAAAAAAAAAAAAGAAAAACGTAAATATGAATAACATTCTCCCTCACGGTTAAAATAGGTGGCATATCACTCCAAATGTTTAGAGGGGGCTGTATTTTGCCACATTTCGGCGATATAGCACGGGGCACAATGCACATAGCAGTGAGAGACAGCTTTAAAATGAAAACGTAATGCAGCACACCTACTCTTCTTACTTCTTTTCACAATTAAGGGCGCTTACAGGAGCTTTGTTCAAACAAAATATAGCAAAGTAAAGCGAAAATACCGCCTTTCTTTTGAAGTAGAAATCAGAGCAGGAATTCCTTCATGGAATTTCCTAACAGTCCCTCTCGCCCAGGACCCACTGAATTACGAATGCCTGCCCAGGCCTCTCCACGGGGCAGATCTGCTGTGGGAAAGTCAGATCCCGCAACTGAAAAGGAGGCGTTTTGTCATTAAATGGGTAACTGCGGATGCCGAGTTATCAAGGGAGATACTTAAAAGTAGAATGAAACAAAAAGAGCAGTTTGAGGAGCATTTCAATATCATGTGCGGGCCTTATTTGCAGTGCCAAGAAGTTAATAGCACATCACAGGGTCACTAAGGGTCCTGGCAAAAACGAGGGTGTAAGCACAGTAATCAGATCTCCAGTAGGTAAATATCAGTATGGCGTGAGTACTGTCATATCCCCATGCAAGGAATTATTAAGTCACCCTTCACGTAGGGACAGCCTATCAGGTAGCAACCTGAGGGCCAGGAGGGACAGGGGCAAGCGAGTATAAGCACGCTGCCTTCTATTTATTTGGCTGCACCTGGATACCACTCCCTGGCAATAACTGCCCTGGGGTCACTCAAGCAAGTCTTAAATTTACCAAGTATGAGCCCAACACGACGTGTCTGTTAACTCAAGAAGAGGCTCTTCTTCAGAGAAATGACTTGCTGAGATAGTCTCACTCACTGAAAAGAAAAACAAAGGCCGGTACCAAGTCAAACAGTTAAACATGAAGGTCACTTTCTGCACATCTTCTTTCTTCTTTCCTGAACTGCCTGTGGGTCCAGTTTAAGTCACAGACTGTGCAGTGATGTATGCTTCTGTTTATTATTACCCTTTCGAACCCGCTACCAGATCGTTCTGAGTGTTCAGGCAGCTGCCCTTTGGGAGACAGTGTTTAGCTGAGGCGGTCTCTGAGGAAAGGAGATGGTGTTGGTTTTGTGAATGACTCATTAGCACCTCTAGTGACTGCCAAGACCCTCTTTGGAGCGCAGGAAACTCACAGTTAGGAGAGAAATGGGCAATGTCCTTTAGGGGAAGGAAGGGAGAAAAAAAACAAACCAAACAACTTGCACTTTCAAGCTTCAGTTCCTTTCTCCCTATAAATATGTTTGAGATTATATGAAATCGTACCCCTATATCCGTTTGTAATTTGAAAATATATTTGCCCTGTTGTTGCAGTTATTTTGTTTTAATTGGGTGGGAATTATTCCACTAGTTTAGTGCAGATCCTATGGACTTTGCTATGAGGAATGCTGAAGAAATGCATAATTAAAAATTAAAAAAAAAAAAAAAAAAAGTCTTTTAAAGGCTGTTTACTTCGGTGAAGAGTGTGAAAGAAATGTTTCTTTCTCCTTGCAGGGCCCACCCACAGAAAGGAACAGAACAAAGATGGCTCTGTGAGCCCTCTCCGTGCTAGACAGCGCCTTGAGAGGGCGAGTGTATTAGAGCCCTGCTGAGCTCATTCAACTTCACACAACACTCATACACACCGCACTACTAATTACATGTCAGCTTAGCGATTTCATTACCACCGCCCTACCACTAATTAAAATTGCATTGATATTGCTCAAGTAGTTTATGTGTTTACATAGTTTTGCAAGTCTCTTTTAATTGTCCAAAAAAAAAAAAAAATGGAAAATCATTAATATTTAAGAAAAACAGCAGGCTAATGAATTAGAAAGGATTTACTTAGCACATGATCAATCTTTAGCATCAAGTCCACAGTTATTCTTTCATATTCCCCTCCACCTTGGACAACCTAACTTCTACCCCATAAACTCTCAGGGCATAGACCTTCCTGGAGGCTCTAATCTGCAAATTGATAGATACATGTCTCGTGGCTGTGGTTACAGAGGTTTAAGTTACCCTAGCAAGTAAATAACAAAAGTTACATCATTCTAATCGACGTTCATCATTTTAATTGCCTGAATCTCCACTAGAACAAAGTAACACTATAGTTTTATGGTATTTGATTAATGAGGGCAGGAAAATTGAAGTTTTTGCAATAAAACTAAAAAAAAAAATCAACAGACTTTTATAGTTTTTTCCCTTATGATTTTAATTTAATGGCTCGTGTTTTCATTACTGCAGAGGCTGTACACTTTAGCTTGCAATTATGTCCCATCTGTGAAGCACTGTGTTATTACAGTTTATTCTAGTAGCTTTTCAATCACTTTTGAGTTGGGCTTTACAAGTATTCTTGCAGCAGGTGGGCTTCCTGGCATGGGACCAGGAACACACAAAGCGCAAAGCTGGAGTTTAATGGCAGCCATATGCATGTGGCACTGAGCGCCAGCCTTCCCCCATATGCTGCTAAAGCAGCCCCTTCAGCCTGCCAGTCACTCTTCTTACTGACTACAGTCTCTAAGTAGTTTTCTGCCAGGGAAAAATATACCAAGGCAGCAAATTTCTCCAGTGCACCATCCTTATTACTGAGACAACCCTGTCATTAGCGAAAGCACAATGAACCTGATCTGGAGATGCATACCAATTAGGTTGCATGGAGCACTTTTGCTTCTTATCTCTATGGAAACTCGGCCTCCCTGGTTGCAGTGGACAATCAGTAATGTTTCCTCCATCCATATGTCACCTAGTTAACACTGTACACTTTTATGTGAACCAAAATCGGTTATAGCCCTCTCAGCAGCAGAGAGAAAGGAAAGAAAACAACGGAAGTCTCAGTACATTTAGGAGACAATTTGTCTTTAGAATTCTTGATCTTGCATAGTCATAGCTCACAGCCATAAGCAGGAGCTACTGAGTTATTAACTGTAACGATGTTTAAATCGAGACAAAATTCTCTCCCATTAAATCTAGAGGGAAGAATTTAAGCAATCTGAAAGAAATTGTTTTATCCTATTTTTTTAAAAATGGAGACCAAACATGTTTTTCTTTTTAATTAACACAAAGGATGCTTCACTCCTAAGAGGCTTGGAGAACTCCTGTAGCCACAAGCTTCACAGCCCTTCCCTCTGAGACTTCATACCCGTACCAAAATACAAATTATACGTAGAGAAACAAAGACATGAAATGTTTGTATGTGTATAGGATTTTTTCACCTGAATGCTGTGAACTTTGCAAAAGACATACAAATAAATCTTTTGTTTTCTCTGCTTGTGTGTGTTTCAGAGAGAGAGAGAGAGAGAGAATCTTCCCTTTTTTAATTTCTGTAGCTCCCTCTGTATACAACTGAGAGATTCTGACTTTCAGTCTTCACATGTGGTTTAGGTTCTCATTTTAATTTACAGTAGGGACTCCAGCAGACACTCTACGGCTTTATTTTCCTCTACATTTCACCAGCAATTTTTTAAAAACAGAGAAGACCTCTGATGCGTAAAGTCAGTGTCACCAGCCTTTTGAACTGGTCCCCCACCCTTCTTTAATAGCCCCCATGAGCATTTAAAAAAATATATCTAATCCTTCTCTTCATACTGAATATGCTGGAGACACTGTGTTTTACCTTCTTTGTGTAGGAACAATTTTTCTAATGCAAGTTTTTCTATCATCTTATAAAAGAGGATCTCTAAGTCTAGCTACAGCAGAAATGAAGGGCTGTCCTTGACTAGAATCATCCAAGAATGTGCTCATACTTTTTTTCCCTAAAACACATATTAAGGGACCTCTGATGAAGTAAAAATCTCTTTAAAGTCAAAATTGTACAATAGCCCTGAACTTACTAGGAATCTAAATGAAGTAATAGTTATGGCACAAATAAGCTGTAATTAAAACAAACAAACAAACAAACAAACAAAAAACTCCCATCAATTGTTAGATGGTGAAATAAAGTCATGTAGTTAAGGGACAGTGACTCAGGATAGATGAAAAATAAAGGGAATAAAAAATAAACTGACTTTCTAAGCACAAAATCGACTAGACTTATGTCAGGACTAGTGATATTCCCCAGGCACCATCACTTATAGAACATTTATTTTTTATTATAAAAGCAATTCTGGATATATATGAAATTCACTGGATTCTAAAGGGAATAATTTCCTACAGAATGCCTTCCTAAGGGAATTGTACAACTCTTTGATTTTTGTTTTTAAGTTAAAGTCATCAAGGGAAAAGAAAACTTCTTTTCAAAAAGAAAGAATAATTATCAGAGCAGCCCACCTCAGACAAAGTGCGGAAAAAGGAAGAGGGAGGCTCAGTAGCAAAAGATTTAATCCAGTGCTAAGTTCTATTGGCCTTTCTCACAAAACACAATAGGGTCAAAATTAAACAAGAGCTGGAATTTGGAACAATTCAGTAACTTTTACCTTCCAGCTATTTTGCTGATGTTTTGTGGATGATGTGAATAAAGAACATACATTCTTTAAAAATACTATTTTTAATTTACCTATAAGAATCACAGACATGGAGCAGTAGGCAAATTGTATTTATATTTATTTACACTCTCTCCTTTCTCAAAGCAAGGCCTTTACGTATAGCTTTCGATAGAGCTGGAGAGCTATGAGCTCCTTCAGACTGAAAACTGGCATCATAAGCAACGACACCACACAAAAACCAATCAGGTCTCACAGTCAATTCATGGAAAATGTTGTTCGACAGTTTGTTAAGCTCAGTTGAGCTCATTAAGGTACTAGCTGTGATGACAGAGCCACTGTTTCAGTTTTTCTTCTCTGACCAGGGTTGCTCTTCAGACTGGTTCAGCCTGGCCATTGGCTGAAGATATTGTCCCCTGATTGATCAGGCCTCTGCTCTGAGTGGTCAGGCATTGTTCTAAATGGACAGACATCCACTCTTTTTACTGAGTGTACAGTCCAATTGGTTAAGCATCCTTTCTGATTGTCTGTTCTAATCGGTCAAAACGTGTACCATACGGTTATTAAATATTTGAATATCACCCTATCTGGTTCATGTTTTTTCTTCATGGGTGCCCATTAGAAAATGACTTTAGATACATAAAACAAGGGACTTGTAGCCAAACTGCAGTTCTAGGCTATTCTAGGCTTAATATGTAGTACTGCTTCCCACTGTCCCAGACTTACTACCCTCCCCCCCAATTCTGTCTTCCTTATCATTTATAAACACTATGTGATAAACTATATTGAGTCTTCCTTTTGCTGAATTTTCTCTGTAGGTTCCTTGAAGAAAGAGATTATATGAAATGAGTTCTCATCTCTCTAGCCCACATAATTATTTGGCACATGTAATATTTAATGGAAGAAAAATTAAATAAAATAAAAAGAAAGATAACAGATGAAGGTAGGTAAAGACAGCTTTATGTTTACACAGCACTTTAAAGCTTATACAACACTTTTCATATACCATCCAGTTTAATGCAGCCTAGGTGATCTATATTGCTATCTTTTTTTTTTTTTTTTTTTTTGGCCATGAGGCTATAGAAGATCAAAAAGGTTAAGTTACTTGCTCAAGATATCCTCTTCTGAATCCAGACTATGCTCTTCTCAATAGATAAGACTGTTCACTTGGCTCTTGAATCTTTGATGATGGTGGACGTGGGATTGATGATGATTATGGTGGTGGTGATAATGGGAAATTCTGGAGCATTTCTATTAGTCCCTGAATGTTATCATCACATGGTATCAGTAATATTAAAATTAAGGCTCCTTCCTCTAGAGAATTGGAAGAAGCTAGTGAGTCTGAAGGTAAAATAAAAACTGGAGTATGGAATAAGACATTTGGGTTCTAGTCCTGGCTTTTCAATGAACTAGTCATCTGAAATCTGGCAAGCTATTTAATTTCTTTGTGCCTCAATTGCCTTATATTCTAAGTAAGAACATTTCAAATGATTGACTCACCATCCAATAGGATTGCTCCTTCTTCCCTTTGTATCCCATCAAATATATTTATTTCTTATTTGAGCTTAATATAAACATCAAACTTATTAAATTCATGTGGAATCCTGGCCCTGCCACTTATAGGCCATGTCACCTTAGACAAATCACTTCTCTGAGCCTCAGTTTCCTTATCTGCAAAATAGGAACAATAACAATTTATCTACCAAATATTTTCTGTGCCCCATACTGTTCTAAGTGTTTTACAAATTCTTATCACTTATTCTTTATTACAACCATTAGAGGCAATTACTATTATTAGCATCTTAATCATTGTACTAAAGAAGGAACTGAGAGGCATAAAGAAGTTAAATAGCTTTCCTGAGGTCCAGTTAGTGACAGAGCCACAATTTGAACCCAAGCAGATAACCCTAGAATCTATGCTATTAGTGCCTGTAAGCATGTAGTGAAGATTAAATTAGGTAATAAATGTAAATCCCATAGTACACAGTCCAATTAAGACTCAGTCGATGTTAGCTATATATAGGGTAATCATATATAATTTCACTCTAAGTTTTGGAAGTGAAAGGCACACTACTAATGATTACATCATGACAACAGGTGAAAAATAGGACTATTCCAAACAAACTGGAACACATAGTCATCTTAGCTGTTATTATCCAAGATTATAAACTCCCAGCAAGAAAAACCCATGATGGCTTTTCAAATGTACTTTGTGTTCAGCCTAATAAATATTTTGGGTTCTGTATTTCTCTCTGGAAGAAGAATTTGAAGCATAAACAACTGAGAGGTGAATCACTGCAGCTTCTGTGCAGCAGCCATTTATTCTGCATCCAGGATTCTGAGATTGGTGCTGTCCTAGTTACCTCCAAGCCAGACTCAGGGGAGAGGCAACTACCTGGTATAAGGTAAGGTTTTTAATCCCTCCAACAACAAATCAAATAAAGACAACTTGGATATTTTTAATGCATTCACTTATGAATATGCCGTTCCCAAGTGTGGTAGGTTGAGTTATGTACCCCAAGGGGAAAAAAAATAAGCAATCTTAATCCCATTCCTGTGGGTGTGAACCCACTGTAAATAGGACCTTTTGAATATACTATTTTTAGTTGGTATGGCCAATTGAGTTAGGATGGATCTTAATCCTATTACTGGAGGCCCTATAAAAAGAGAAAGCCATGGGAGGAATTAGAAGCTGCAACTCAATGGGACAAGGAAGAAAAGGGAAAGGACATCTGATGGGAAAGCCAAGGAACCCAAGGATTGCTGGCCAGCCAGAATGCTAATGACCCCAGGAGGAAGCAAGCCTTCTAGCCTCTGAATTTTGAGCTAATAACTTCCTACCGTTAAGCCAACCCATTGTGTGGTATTTGTCTTAGCAACCTGGGAAACTAAGACTGCCAAGTATGGAAAAATAGTAGGACTGAGCATTATTAAACTTATAATTTTATAAAAATCCACACACTATTCATATAATATTTATGGTCAAAATACAATTGAGATATGGGTATAATATTGCAAATAATATCTATGGCTTTGAATAAATATATGATCTCAATAATGCTAGAACAAGATGGTCTAAAAAAAAAGGTTGCATTAGAAGCTATTGGGTAGATGCTTCCAAGTAAGGAAGGAAAGATATTTGCCTGAGAGTTGGAAAATCTCAAATTCAAGTGATAGATTTACCACCTACCCACTTGGGTAAGTCACTTTACATCCTTATTATCCCAATATATAAAAGTAAGATAAAATTTGTCCTAGCTCACCTTTTCAAGGTGGCTAAGAAAATCAGATATGATAATTCAAATGTATTCTTTCAATTATTCAACATTCATTGTACACCTGCTATGTTCTTTGTTTATTTTAAGCCCTAGGGCTGCTGACCAGTAAGAGAGAGAGAAAATGTAAACCAATAATTCTAATGCAATGTGTTGTGAGTAATGATAGAAATATACCTGAGGGGACTGGAAAATTTTAAGAAAATATGCCATGTTCTGTCCAGAACTTTGTAGAGATGAAGCTGATACTTGGGTTAGTATCTTTAGCTGCTCCCTGTTTAACCTGTCCTTATTGAAAATGTTGATTTATAGAACTTTTTCTTAGAAAATAGGCCCAACTCTATTCAAAGTAAGCAATATTAATAGAAAAAAATTATAGCAAGACACCAATACAATAAGGCCAATTGTTATAATCTCTTGGGTGTTAAAATATGTATTAATGAACAACTGATTTTATCTTTGCCCCATTTGCTGAAATTTTTAACCTGGATAATACTTAAAGTCTATAGGAATGGAAATGGTCATTTCTTTTCTATTTGGAACCATCAATTTATTTCACTTAAGTTATCAAAGTGCAAATCACAGCTCCTAGTTACTTCCAATTCTGGCTCCTTTGAAGTTGATATAGCGTAGATGAAATTTCAGCATGTATCCCTTGTTATTATGCAAGCTGAGACTTGAAAGCTGTGAATACATAAGAACAGTTTTCTAACTTACTCTATTTCGTCTAGACAAGACTGGGGAAGTAAACAAATAAATTATATGAATGGGTAGCTATGCCTTTACTCTCCAGGTCAAAAAATCTCAAGAAATGGTCTTTTCATGAAAATCAATGGCTATATATTTGTCCTTATCTTGAACTCTCCCCAGTATTCATTCATTCCTTCTCTCTTGAAACTCTCTCTTGGCTTACTTTCTGTGATCCCACATCCTCATGATTTTCCTCCTATTTATGGCTAATCTCAGCCTCCTCTGTGGTTTTCTTCTTCTCTGTGCATAAACACTGGTATTCCATGGAGTATAAAGCTGGGCCGGTTGTACCTCTTAATCTACACAACCTCCTGAGGTAATCATAATCATTATTATGCATGGATAGATATGGTTAGATGCTTACTGTTATGAATTGACTTGTGTCCTTCAAAAAGAAATGCTCAAGTCCTTAGCCCTAGTCCCATGATTGTGACCTACTTTAGAAATAATGTCTTTGAAGATATGATTAGTTAAGATGAGGCCAAACTATATGCTGGTGGGCCCTTAATCAATATGATGGTGTCCTTGAGACAGACACCAAAGGGGAGATGACATGTGATGATCGGGGCAGAGACTGAAGTGCTGCATTTACAAGCCAAGGAACATCAGGGATTGTTGGCAAACCACCAGTAGCTGGAAGAGATAAGGAAGGTTTCTCCTCTACAGGTTTCTGAGGTAGCATGGCCCTGCCAACACCTAGATTTTGGACTTCTACCCCCTAGAACGGTGAGAGAATCCTTGACACCTTCCTGCTTTAGACTGCTCACATATAATCAGTCACAAATCCCATCTTATTATAAGATCTCTCTGCTCTGGAAACCACTTTGCATTCCATCACTAGTCTAGACCAATTGAACCACTGGCTTTGGCTACAGAAAATACCTCTTACTCCACCTCCCTGCCCTGAGGCTTTGTTCCACCAATCCATTTTTTCCCTTAAAGTAAAATAATGCACATTTAATTATGACACTACCCTACTAAAATCCCTCCCAAAGCAGAACCATTTAGGATGAGGCCTTTTGATGACCTCACCAGCCTCATTTCTTTCCTCTCCTTGATGATTAGCCTTCAGCCATACTGAACTTCTTCCACTTCCACCAGCTCTTAGACCCTGCCCTGGAACTCACCTGCTGGAGCTTTTGTCCTATACCCTTCCACTCTCTGGCCACTACCACGGCTCTACCTCTCTCCGTTTTCCTCATTTGTGCTCTCATAATACGCTGCGTTTCTGTCCTCAGGGGGGCTTTATTTTAGTCTCTTAATTTTCCATCTCCTCTGCTACATTGTAAGCCACAAGAAGACTGTATGTGTTGTGCTCACTGTAGTATCCACAGGGTCTCAAACATAAGGAGTGCCAGATAAATCATTTCCGAATGAATGAATGACAGAAACCTTATTTCCAACCTCTCACTACCCACAGCAAAATTTTGCATGCTTTTACAAAACTGCACACCTTTGGTAAGGCCTTTATTAGTTTGGATCCGTAGGGACCTGAAGGCTAATCTCTCACTTCTCTTAGGAGGAAGGTTTTAATGAAGTAGAAAGATCTCAGGAGAAGAGGGCTCACTGTGTGTCAAAAACTGCAGAACATTGATCCTATGCCCCAGCTTCTCAGAGCCTCTCTTTCCTCATTGACAAAAGAGTGACAGTCCTATCTGCTGTTACAGGTCTAGTATGAGAGAATATGTGGGAGCCCTTTAAAAGTTCTCTACTAATGTTTACAGGAATCATCATTGTTATCTTTACTATTAGAGAAATTACATGAGGTAAAACCGGATTAATATCCAGATCCATTTTATAGTATTAAGGCCTTCTCTTACCTCAAACAGTCTTTTCAAACAGGCCTGAGTGGTAATGACAGTTCATTGGAGAAAAGAGAGAAAAAAAATGTGTCTAAAATGATAAAAACATACTTGTCTTCATCAAGCATTCTTTAAATTGTTAGTGAAAGAGGGAAAGATGAAAACAGGTCTTATTTCCAGGCTCATCTTTTGGAAATTGGAATACGTTAAGATATGTTAGGTTTATCATTAAAGATCACAAACTGTACCTCAAACAAGGGTGTTAGGTGACTTTCTACTGAGCCTTCTGATTAACTTATTACTTATAGTTAGATGGCAGGTAAAGAAAAATTGGCAACAAGACCCTGTTCTAGCCACGCATCAAATGAAAAAGTTTAATGCTGATGACTCCACAGCATTTGGGACTATGGCCACCAGGTGCTGGGTGACCACGTTACCTCAGAGCCGCCATGTTGTCTGCTCAGGGCCATCATTCCACTGTGTTCCGTGTGAGTGGCTTGCGATAGACAACAGAGCAGCCCTGCCAGGGACATACCCAGTGCCACAGAACCAGAGAGCTTTCAAACAAAAGCCTGCCTTTCCTATGAACACTTTGGCCCTTCATGCACACCACAAAATATTTTCCCACTGTTATGCAGTAAAATATTAATACCTACAATTCCCCAAGTATACCCCAAAGTTTTAAGCCCATTTTGTTATACATATCATATTGAGGTTTCATCTACTTGCCTACCCCCTACCCTCCAAAGTTCAGGGTGTCATTGAATCTATTTCTTCAAGACTAAACTTGGCATTGTTTTCATAGTAGAAGTTTAAAATGTGAGAAACAAATAAAAAGTATCTCTTTCCTCCTTAGGAAAAAATTTTCGGATCCTTCAAACTGAAATTATCCATTAAAACCTTAAAACCTGAACCATTACTCTTTAGCATAATTGATGATTCTAAAATGGGGGTGGTAGACAAGAGGATGGGAGAAAATGAACGCTTGAGATTAGTGAAAAACTAAGCCCTAACACCAAAATCTAATTTCAAATGACTTTGTACATGGTCCAGAGCTACAGTGAAGCTGTGTAATTTCTCAAAGCAATTAAGATATACTAATGAAAGAACTAGGAACTATTTTCTTCTAAGGACATCAACTGTATTACTGCAATATTATTTATAATCTGTTTCATCTTTTACATATTACTAGCACTAGAATGCTCTAGAGCTCAATTCCCCACTCTATCCCATACTTCTCATATCCCCCAATTATTTTCTATCCTGTATAGTAGTTTAAAAAAGAAATATGCTGATTGGACCTAGAAAAATAGATGTGATTTTATGTAATTTAGTTTTCTGTAACCAAAAGCATGCATTTTAAATATACTCATATTAATATCCACAGGTGGAAATAAACAGCAATAATGTTTTCTAGTTATTCACAGGGCCTTAGAATCTTAGCACCAAAACAGCTAACTTGGGACCCTGTCCCCCAATCTCAAGGCAGTGCCACACACAGTCCTTTCCAGAAGGAAGAGACTGCTTCTTAGTCATAAAAGACATTTCCCAGTCCTTTTTTCAGAGAGCTATCCCAGTGATGAACAGCCTTCACCACAGGGAAATTCTGCTGTCCCCTAAAATACTCCTCTCTTCCTGTCTTTCTCTGGTGGAAGCCAGTTGCCTTTGTAAACAGCCCTCACTGGACAGATTAGCATTTTGCATGAAAGAGCTTATCTAATCTCCTCATATACGCCTAAATAATCGAAAAGTAAGAGCAGGCAGCTTTGGGGCTGAGCAGAAGTGGGTTTGAACCCTGCCTCTGGCACATATTAGCTGTAATAGTGGAAGACTTAATCTGCATAGATTTCTTCAACTACAGAGTAAGGGTTAATACAGTAACTTCATGGGTGATTGTAAATATTAAATGAGATAATATAAATTATATTATAATTATATATAATGCTTAATATAGTCTTTGATACACGGCAGATGTTCAAGAAAGGGTCTGGGTGAATCTCTTAAAAAAAGAAGAGAGCACGCACAGCTCTGAGAGAAAGCAGATCTTAAGCCAGGCATTCTTGCTTACTTGGCCCGGGCCTTAGTGACTTAACCTTTTCCATTAATTGACGTGAGATATTCACACCAGAACACCAGGTTTATTTCCTGGTCCACTCTAACAGCATTTTCCTCTTCCCTCCATACTCATGTATTTCTTTCCCAAAGCAAATGGAAGGAGGAAACGTAAGGCTTAGAAAGTATGTTAGTGGTTCATTACAGTTCAGAATTTTAAGACACAATGGGAACTCGGAAGCCGCTGCTGTTTCAACCCCTGCACCCTGGCCTCTGGAAACAGGCATCAGTATTAAGATAATATACAGTCACCCGCCTTCTTACATACGGGATGCACTGAAGTGATGAAGTGGGAATCTCCTCTCTTTTGTGGGTTTAAAGTAGACTCGGTTATAACATTATATTATCTTTGTATTCTTGCAATAAGACATGTACAGTATGTAATATGACGTGTATTAGTCAAATACTACAAGAGGAAAGGTGATACCTGTCACATTTGGATTTAGAAAAACTTCTGGTGCCCATGGTTAATAAGGAAGCATCCAGCAAGGAGCAAACAGAATCCAATATGTCATTAGAGAGAAAAACAACCTCCCATAAACACACATAACATCAAATATTAGCACCTACATTGGCAGTTAACTAATGTTTGGAACGATTTGTATATTTTTTTAATGAAAGTTAATCGAAATATAGACATGAAAGCAAAATGATAGCAAAGAATATAGAAACAAAGATGTGGAAAACATAAAACGGAAATGGCTTTAGCCTGAGGGAGAAATAGGCTCACAGCAGCAGCCATGGGCAATTACAGGAAATATTATAGATATAAGGTTCCTCTGCATTCTTAAGTCTCTATTTCTTTCAAGGGGGGCAAATCTTAGCAGATTTTAAATGGTTTTTATATGTATTCTTTTCTTTCAAAAGTAAGGTGAAGGCTTATTTTAAATATATACCTTTTTAAAATTTGCTGGTAAAATGCTAAGAGATTTTCCCTTTAGGGAAAATAACAGCTTTTCAATCACTAATATGCTAATATCCAGAAATCCAGGAGCAATCCATCCCAACTAGCTTAGTTGCATGTACAGTTTTTATATATTTTTATTAGATGTTATAAGATTGTTTATTGTTAAGAGTATTTTTTATGTTTTCCATAAAATCAATCAGGAAAAAATTTAAAAGACAATATATTTTATAAATAGCAAAATTCTCAATATAAATTTTTAAATAGCTATAGTATCATACTCACCAAGATTCTTTATATAATTGTGTTACAAGGTAAAATGACAGAAAATATCTATTCTCTTCAGTAAAACAGATAAGTTTCTTGTTTGCAATTGAGCAGTTTTCAAAATAGCAAGCTATGTTTCTCTTCAAGTCTAATGAAAAATTACGCTGATATATATATGCTAATTTTCTTTGTTGCCCTATAATAAGATTTGGCAGTTGCCAAAACTGGCACTTTATACCTATTCCAAAATTCTAAAATTAGGAGACAGTGAAATGCTAAACTATGTAAATGGAGATTGAAGACCAAGATATGTACTATACAATTCCAAATTTCAGAATTTCAAAATGCCAGAAAGTTTTATTAAACACAGCATTGCATTGTTATAGCAATGCTTTTTTTATAATCTCCAAGGACATCTTGTTTAAAAGTAAGGATACTGTTCATTCACCACAACTTATTTTTTTCTCTTCCATGTCAGTCTTATCCCCATTCTCTATTTACAACACAACACACACACACCATTTCCTGTTGAATGAGAACATTCATACGAAATATACAATCACATTTAACAGGAGTGAGGTGCTTTCATGCAGGCTGGCAGCTCAGCTCTGCTTCGGAGTTGCTACCCAAGGACATTTTCTCCTAGAGGTGCACTATCAGACAGTGATGCTAAATGCCTTCCTCGAATCCCACTGTTCCTTACTGCCGTGTAATTATTTTCTTTGAAATATATAAAATGCATAAATGAGCATTTTTACCCTCCTAGAACAAATCGTATAAATCAAAATAGGTATAATACTTAAAAATAATTTTCTCTTTTTTTAGAAAAAGGAGTAGTTTTGACTAGATGCAGAACATTATGGTTAGGGCAACCTTTTTGTTTTATCTTAATTACTTTAACCCCCAAGTTCAAGCTGCTGCCTGTAGCTCTAAACCAGGGCTCTGGGAGAGTCAGGGAACTCCCTCTAAAGAGCAAGCTCAAGGTCGTGCCAACTACATGGGCTTCAAAGGGCCCCTTGTTTGTCTTTTAGAGGTAACATACCTCTCCTTGGCTCCAACCACAGCTTGAAACTCTTAAAGATTGTCCATGTTTTCAAATATGCAGGTGGAGCAGACCAAGAGGGACAGAGGTGCCTAATTTTGGCAGCATGTTTGTTGTCAGACCGCCTGAAACCCTCCTGGAATGTGCCAGTGATGTACACCTGTCAGTTTACCTTTAGGCCAGTTTATCCGTCACAGAAACTATCAAGATGGAAGAAATTGTCCCATTTCCATCTTTTTGATACCCTTAGGTCGATACCTTTTAGGTGTTTGCAAAGAACAAAATGACAACAGAGGGATGAGCCCAAAGCAGAGGAATTCACTATCAACAAAAGGGTCCCCATCCCTTTCACCCACCTTCCCAGACCCTCCTCCCACGCCCGGTGGAGAGGCCAGGAGGCCCTCAGAATTCACAGCACCTAGCATTATGCAGAATGGACGCATTTCTACCGCCGCACGGCGAGCAGCTTCTGTCAGAAGGAAGTGCAGCGGATTAATCAACTTGATATTACCCATACTGATTAAACAATGAGGCGTCCTGCGGTTCCGCTGTCTGTCCTGATGAATGCTCATCATAACAACGATGCAAACCCCACACAGCTCCCTTGGGAGTAAACTACCTTTTAATTTTTTCCTCTAAAGATTAATTCCATTGTTATGGAACCTGTATTATAAGAACTGTAAACTAATCATTAGTCATTTTCAAACAATTTGACCTTTCCTGCCATGAATCTGGAGTGTTTTTGCAAGAGGTCCTTTTCGGGTTCTGAGAAATTTGCATCATGCAATTTCAGAAAGGAACATTGAACATAAACAATACCATGCTTGCTGTACAACTTTATAGAGAAAGGAAAAACTTGAAGTGGTTTCTTTTTATTGTTCTGTGATATAGTTTAACAGCTGAGAAAACAAAACTGAGGTCAATGTTTTATTCCCATCCATCTCTCCCAGGCCCAAGCAACACCCTTCCAAGGGAAAAGGTCTCCCACAGGTAGTGGGCTTCCACTATACCAGGCCCTGTATAAGCATGTATGATCTTACTCAGTTCTCACTTAAATCTTCTCAGGAAGAATTTTTGTGATTATTAGACAGATGAGGTGATTAAGGTTTAGGAAGGATAAGTAACATATACAAGGTCATACAGCCCATCAATGTTGGTGCTGACACCTGAACCAGGACAGATTTACCTGAAAGCTTAGACCCTTTCCAAAACCTTCTCTTTGCAAAACTCTACACTCTGAATTATAAAGACATGTTCCAGAAAACAATAAACAAATGCCTGCAGCCTCAGTTTCTTATTTGCTGTAGGCTTTGTCATAGGGTTTGGGGGTAGGATCTGAGCTGAAGTTCATTGCAAAAGAAATGTTGAACACATTTCTTGTTGAACCAATT
The DNA here is from genome assembly GCA_026826555.1 of Tolypeutes matacus. Lineage (NCBI taxonomy): Eukaryota > Metazoa > Chordata > Mammalia > Cingulata > Chlamyphoridae > Tolypeutes > Tolypeutes matacus. The sequence goes on from JAKSZT010054335.1 coordinate 29,819,204, forward strand.
CACCTCTAGTCCCGGAGCAATTCCAGGAGAAGTCTCAAAAGCAGAGGCCAGATCTGCGCAAAACCATATAGCTCCAAATGTAAGTTAACCAACCAAAGCCCTTTTCAGTCTTTTCACTCTCCAACCAAACATGACTCTTCTTTTTGTGAGTATGTGCATGTGTATGCCTATATGTGCTTTATGTCTCCCCCAATTTCCCCCCAGAAGATTTTGAATGTCTCCAGAGCTCAGGATTCTCCTGTAGCACCAAGCACAACTTAATAGAGAAAAGTATTGCTAACCAAATGATTCCTTAACCAAATGAAAATTATTAGTAGTTAGGGTTAAGTCTTTAATAATTCATGTTCCCACTACTAAGAGAAGAAAAGCAAGAACAATAGTTTCTAAGCTAATTGGCATTTCTGAAAATTTTTATACCAGAAAACTCCTTCCACTCCCACAGATGAAAGAGATAAAAGTGATATTAAGAATAATAACTTTTTGGCCACCAGCCAATTATTACTCACTCACACACATACATACCTTTTACCTTTTGCTCAGAATTTTGGAACATTTGTCCAAAGTCCTGAACCTAGCATTCAAAGATCCTTTGTGCCCTGGCTTCAGCTTATGTCTCCATCTCTATTTATTTGGATCCTCTCATACCTACTTTTATGTGCTCTATTCTAGCTTGCCACAATATTCATCCAGTTTCCTAAACAAGCCTCATCATTTCCATGTCTGTGCTAATGCTTCTCCCAGTCTTTTGCTTAGAATATTCTTCCACTTTTTTTGCCAATCCTAATGACACCCATCTGCAAGTGTTTTCAGGATTTAACACAAAGACTAATGTTCTTAATAAATAAAGAGCTTCTATAAACCAATAAAAAATATGAAAAACAGCAATTCAAAGAAGAGAAGGAAGACAAAGAAGAGCAGCAAAATAACTAGTTAACATACGAAAAAAACAAAAATTTTATACTCAGTAGGAATCAAAGCAATACACATAGGTGGGAAATTTTTTCACCTATCAAATTGGTAAAACATTCTTAGTAGCACTCAGGTGAGTGATGCTAAGCATTAATGATAATCTACAGGTGAGAGCATTAATCAGTACATTCAAGGAGGGAAATTTAATAGTATGCCAAAAAACAAACTTAAAAATGAGCATGCCTACCTATGCAATGATTCTATTTCCGAGAATTTACCCAAAGGAAATAACTAAGAATGTGCAAAGTAGTTCATCACATTCTGATTACACTAGCAAAAAGTGTAAACCCTAAATGCCCCAACACAAGGGAATTTGTAAGTAATTGCTGTATAGCTCCATAGTAGAATCGTTGGCAGTCATTTAAAGCAGTGCTATAGAAATAAATTTATATACATGGGAAATAATCAATATACTATTAGGAGGAAAAGGTAGTTTATAAATCTGTATGAAATTATGATTCTATTTTTCAAAACTATACATATACACTTGCTCTTAACACAGTGCCTGATACATGCTAAGTACCTCCTAAATAGATATTGACTGAAGTAAGGCAGGCAGGAAGGAGAGGAGGGAAGGAAGAAAGGAAGGCCCCCTCGTAAAAACGCTCTGCAATTCCCACAACCTGATGTGTATTCTCTTTACATCAAAACGGATTTTATATTTCCCTTATGGAATGAGTTTTTATTTTGCTTCATATTACTATTCCTTATTTCTAAATCCAAGGCTTCTTAAGAGCAAGGACCACGCTTTCCTCATGTCAACTTGAGCCTCAGGACTTACGCTGAGAAGGTATTCAGCAAGCACTCTCGGAAATAAGTAATTCTCACTTAGACTTACTAGGTGGCTAAAGGAGGTGTATTAATTACTAGAATATGCTACATAGTAAGAGATATATAAGGTTCAGTCTGGGTGCAATAGGAGAGGACAATTATTTGAGAGATAAAGAGCATGTTCCTTGAAGGAGAGAACATTCAGGATTCCATTACAAGGCCTGTGATGATAGCTTCGATGTGGTCACTCAGTGGACATTTCCCTAAATGCAATACATAATTTTCCTTCATATTGGAAGTTACCATAGCTGATGAAATTAGCCTTGGACAAAGCCATGCCTGGATTTAAGACTTCAGAGCACTAAGAAAATATAGTTACTGGCTTCCCCCCAAAACTTCTTCTAAACCTAGAGAAAACTATATCCTTTTTTTTTCCTTTTTCCTCATAAAATAAATGATCAATATGTAAGTACAACTGGCTAATCCTTCCTAAAAAGATAACACCTTATCCAAACCTTGGTAAGAAGAAGACCTACATGAAACCAAAGCAAAGCACCCTAATGTCAAAGTCAAAACCTACTCTGAGGTCTAAACACAGCCACCCATCCCCAAAGAACCAGAAGCCAATCAGAGCTGCAGAAAAACTAAGTTGCATGTCTTTATTTACTAGTGAGACAGAAGATTGAAAACATCAGCTATCTTTCCTTATAGTTACTCCTTTTAAGCATATTTTACATGTCACAGAAACAATATGTAACAGATAACTATTAAATATAACTATTGGCCCATAAAATAAAGTATGAATTTTGATTTTGTTTTTAGACTACTTTCCTGATTTAAAGGTGGATTCATTGCTTTTTACCTTTGCTTTCTATGGAAGTTTGGATAAAAACGGCAATGAACAAATGATGTTTCTCTCTATTAATATTACTGACCATAAAGCTAATTCACAACAGAAATGGAAAAGGTACTGAGGAGGAAGGTATGTGGTATACAAAAAGCACATCAGGTACATTTCATTTCCCAGGAGAGTCAGAGACTCCTAAATCCCACAAGAGGATTTTCCTCCTGTAGCATGAGTTTATTTTGAAATATATTCCCATGGGAGGGCAATGGAAGGAGCAGAAGGCTTAACTTTGAAAAATATGGACTTGAGCATCTGCATGATTTTCTGTTATAGAAGCCTCAGTTCCAGCCCCTGTAAATACAGCCACCCTTGCCATGTCTAATTCACGGTACATTTTAAGAATTAAGTAAGGGAGCAGATGTGTCTCAAGCAGCTGAGTACCTGCTTCCCACATGAGAGGTCCCAGGTTCGGTTCCTAGTATCTCCTAAAAACAAACAAGCAAACAAACCAATAAACCAACTAACTCAGGAGAGCCACTGGTTGAGCGCCAGCTTCCCACATTTGAGGTCCTTGGTTAAATCCCCAGCCCAAGTACCGAAAAAAAAAAAAAAAGAAAAAAAAAAATTGTGCACAGAGCCATTTAACTTATGAGTGCCATGATATTTTGTGGCATCACTATTACAAATTCTAGGTGGACATAAATTTATTCTTCCAACACTATTAACTGAAACAAATTGGGTTTGGAAGGAAGTTATTTTAAATATCTCTGAATTTAAAATTCGCATGGCTTTGACCTACTTCTAGTAATTTATCCTACATATATATATACATGTGTGCAAAGATGTCTATTTCAGCATCATATATAGCAGTAATATGAATGCATGGTTAAATACATTCATGGTATAGTCATACAGTGTAATGTATTTAGTAAAAATAATTTGGTAGGCCCTGATCAAGATGGTGGAATGAGAAGCTTCAGAGCTCTGTCCCCTGACAGAAGCTCTCAACAACCAGCAAGAACTGGCAGAAACATTTTTCTCAAAATTCCAGAAAACAGTTAAAGGATTTCAGTAGTGGGACAAGCACCCTAATCAAAAAAAAGACAACTTAAAAGTTGCCCCCTTGCTGTCCCCTCCTCCATCCCCTCACCAGCTCAGTGTGGAGCCAGCCTGCAGGCCCAGCACAGGTCTCTGTTCCCGGTTCCAGAGAGAGCAGAGTAGCTCTCGTGCACATACTGGGCGCATGTGTATCTGGCCCAACCTTTCTGATGGCAGCATGAGAAACTGAACCAGGATACTCATTGCAGGCTCACCGCCCTAGAACTTTCCCTGTGTGTAGAAGGCAGCTCACCAAGCTCTCCTACAGAATACTGTGAGGCAGCATTCAAGTCATGGCTGCCTGGGGCAAGGGACGGCTGGCTATAGGGCACACAGTACAGAACACAGAAACATAAGGAAACTGTTTCCAAGGGAAGGGTGGACATTCATATCTGTGTAAACATGGGAATTCCTAGGGCCACACATGCATGCCCAAGACACAATGCATGTGCAGAAAAGATCATGGAGGGCTCCTATGCTTTGGCCTCAAACAATTGCCTAAACTCATTGTACAGATAAGCCCTGAAGGAGCTCACTTGCAGAGGTCAATATGCAAAGACTGAGAAAGGGTTTTTTTTCTTCCTTTTTTACATTCTTTTCTACATTTCTGTTAGCTCCAGGCATTCAGGGAAAACACCGTCATAACACTAGCTGGATACAAGCTTAAGGAACAGACACTTCAAAGCCTAAATTCCAGTGATAGCACATTAAATATCAAAATGTCCAAAATTTCAACAAGAGATTATAATATATGCACAGAAACAGGAAGTGATAGCCCAGGCAAAGGAGAAGAATAAAGCATTAGAAACCATCAGTGGGGAGGACCAGACCTGGGACATTCCAGAAAAAGTGTTTTTCAAATGGTCTTAATATGCATGAAGAGCTGAAAGAAAACAGGAAAATGATAGGTGAACACAAAGAGATTACCAATAAAGAGATGGAAATTATGAAAAGGAACCAGAGCTTAAGACCACAGTATCTGAGATTGGAAATTCCCTAGAGGGGTTCTAGAGCAGATTGGAGCTGCCAGAAGGAAGTATCACTGAACTTAAAGATAAGACAATTGAAATCATCTAGTCTGAAGATCAGAAGGAAGAATGAAGAAAAGTGAACAGAGCCTGAGGACCCTGTGGGACACCATCAAGTGTACCAATATATGCATTGTGGAAGTCCCAGAAGGAGAAGAAAGGAGAGAAAGGGGCAGAGAGAATATTCAAAGAAATAATTGCTGAAAACTTCCTAAATTTAACATAAAACATTAATATATACATCCAAGATGTTCAACGAACTCAAAAGAGAATAAACTGAAATAGACTCAAATCACAACTTAAAATCAAACTGTCAAATGCCAAAGATAGAGAATTCTGAAAGCCACAAGAGAGCCATGGAGGTGAGAAGACGGCCCTACAAAATATGCTAAAGAGAATTCTGCAGGTTGAAAGGAAAGGACAATAGATGATAGATTGAAGCTGCATGAAGAAATAAATATCTCCAGTAAGGGTAAAGGCATGGGTAAATATAAATGCCAGGATTATTGTATTTTTAGATTGTAACTCCACATTTTACTTCCAACAATATCCAAAAGGCAAATGTATAATGGGAATCAAGGCAGTGGTTTCTTATGATTTGTATAAAAGCACTGGAAAACACTGAAGCAGGTGTGGCATGCTTGATAAACATTAGCTATAGGTAGCTCAGTATGTACTGATAAGAAATTATTTCCAAGACAGCTTGTTAGACAAGTACACAACAGTATCATGATTTATCTTTAATATATACACATGTGCTGGTTTGAGTTTATATGGACCCCAGAAAATCATGTTCTTAAAGTGAACCCATTCCTGTGCCTGAAAACTCATTGTAGATGGGATCTTTTGATTAGATCATTTCAATTCAGGCCCTTTGATTAGATTGCAGGACCCAGAGTGGGTCTTAATCCTCCAACTGGAGTGCTTTATAAAGGGAGGACTAAAAGCAGCAGACACAGGGAGAAAAAGTGTCTGAGACAGAGAAACCTTGAGAGGCTGAGAGAGAGGTCCCAGAGGCCAGAGGATGGAATCAGTGGAGAAGAGGCACAGAAAGAGGCCCCTGAGAGGCTGAAAGAGATGAGGCCCAGAGGAGAGGGGAGAGATGAGCCATATGCCTGATTGCCCACAGCTGAGCTCAGGGAGAAAGTAAGTCTAGAGGAGGAGACAGAGACCCGCTGAGCCACCATTATGCCCTGTCATATACCTGATCGTCCACAGCTGCAACTTGGTGAGACAGCAACTCTTGATGATGCTTTGATTTGGACACTTTCTCGACTTCAGAACTGTAAGCTTAACTTAATAAATTCCCATTATAAAAGCCAACCCATTTCTGGTATATTGTACCCAGCAGCTTTTAGCAAACTAAAACAACACGTATGTGTATATAATTGAATATATAAACTATATATGTATAAAATTGTATATATATTATAAACAATTACAGACTGATAACTATACATACAATATATTTGCTTGTAAGATTTTCTCAAGAAAGATATGGAAGAATCTGGTAATAATAGCTGTCTTTAGTGAGTAGACCTCCTTTTCAAGGGATGTTTTCATACTGGTTTAATTTCTTTTTTTAACCACAAGCATGTGCCCCTTTTACCTACTTTCTTATATTTACCAAAAATAAAATGTAATGTATATTCACTAAAAGGAAAATTCAACTATTACTTGCTCTTTCTAGCAAATGCCGTATACCTTATTGATTGATGTGGCATTTCAAAGCCTGCCTGACACCTTCAAAGGCCTCCAGTATGAAAAATCAAATGCATCAATAAGTAGTTATCTCATGGTAGAGTATTCACAAGGCAAGTGATTCCTTGCCATTTTGCAGCCAAAAAAACTGAAGTTCAGGGTAGTCTTGAGGCTTGTCCAAGGAATGACAAAAAGTCTTCACCCACCCAAGCCAGACTCCCAGGTAAAGTGACCTCCAGTTATAATGCAAGCAGGCATAGCTAATCAAGGTCATCAAACACATAAATCTCTGCCCGGGATGTTTCCCCTCCAAAAAAATCATCCAAATCAGTGGCTCCCTAACTTATTTTCACCACAAATTACTATATAATAAATTCTCCTAGGGCAAAATGTTGCCCTTAATTATATGCATCATCATCAGGGCCAGCTACTTGTATAGGCAGGAAAAATCAGACTAAACCTTATTAAGAGCTCTTTCAAGTTTCTTTTAGAAATTAAATGCCGTTTTCTGCTCCACTGAAAATACAAATTTTCCTGAGTGGATCCCCTCTTCAACCTACTACATTCCCTTCTGTAATGGCTTTGTCTAGAAAGATTTTCAACAGCTCAATGGCCAAATCATGAAAATAGGAAAAGACAAAATAGGACAATATGTGTTTGACAGGAAACCAGCAGGACAGTAGAAGAGTTCAACTCCAGCTTTAGCGCTAACACAAGTGACTTCTGGGAAATCAGCTCCCCCACCTACACATGAGAAGATAAGAGTTGGCACGCTGTGGAAGAAGAAAACCAGCTTCTCCTCTGTTCCTTGCCGCTAGCTCTGAACAGTTGTTGGTGCTGCCCTTTTATCCTAAAGTAAGCAAAACTGTCTTGAAGGTCAACTGTCTGACACTTGAATTTTCCTGCACTTGAGTTTAGGTTACCTGCTGAAACTAGCTAGAATTGTTTTGATTTATTTTCTACCTATTCTTTCCTGAGTTACCTGCCATTATTAGAATTACAAATGCAAATAATGACAACACTGAAATTTCCCTGATGTCATTTAATCTGGGGGTTAAGAGCACAGGCGACACAGTCAGACAGACCTAGATTCCAACTGGGTTCCAACTGTGTGACGTTCTCTGTGTGTGAGTTCCAATCTGTGTGATATTTAGCAAAGTAGTAAATCTCTCTGAGCCTTCTTCATTGGTACCAGGGGTATAATTAGAGAGCTTACTTCAAAGAGCAGTTACAGAATAAATAAGGTGATGGATGCTAATGCTTAGCACAATATCTAGTACTTAGCAAATGCTCAATAAATGATAGCTATAATAATAATTATTATTATTACTAAGAGGTAAGGAGTAATCGATAAGCCGGTCTCTACTGACTTTCATTTAACCTTACTCACCTAGCATATTTCTACTGATCAGTTATACTGTTTTCAATAAACATGTTTATAACTGGTTATTTCAGAATAAGCCTCTTTACCCCAAATTAATTCACATTAATTAAAAGTAAAAGGGAAGACAGCACACCCAGTGGTCCCGTGGATTTGTCTCTTGTAGCAACAGTGTTTGGACTGAACAGACCTGAGGACTATCCCGCATTCCCCCCACCCTCTTCAGCCTCAGACCACCCTCCAATTTCCTCTCCACTTGTAACTTCTGGGAGCGTCTTCTCGGCTATTCCCTGCTGCCAGGACCAGCTAACACCATTTTTGGGGGTTAGTTCCTCATTGTCCACCAACCCTGAGTCCCCAGATCTGTCAGAATTACTCCACCTGGTCAACCTGCTTCTGCAGGCCTCCTATACCTACCTCTCTCTGGGTTTCTATTTCTAGTGGAAGGATGTGGCCCTTCTGGTGTGGTCCTGAAGGGCATGGACCACTTCTTCCATGAGTTGGTGAAGGAGAAGTGAGAGGGCACAGTAGCTTCTTGAGAAGATGCAAAACCAGTGCAGCAGCCACACCTTCTTGCAGGACATTCAGGAGCCCAAAGGCCTCTGCAGGGGGAGCGGCCAACATTCTGGCATGGGGGCTTCTGCCTGAGCCCCTCCCTCCAGCCGAGAGGCATCTTTTAACCAGCTACCATGCAGCCCTCTAACAAGCCTGGAGCCAAGTGTAAGCAATAAAGTTTTTGTCCCACACATACACAAAAAGTAAAAGGAAGAAAAAGTTTAAACTCTCACAACAACTGAGAGTTTAAGGAATTTTAATTCTAGCCCTTCTGCTTAATTTCTTTCTTCCTGACAGTGACAAAAGGAGAAAGAAGAAATGAAGAGGAAGAAATTTGCACATGCCTGTTTTATTTACTTTGCTAGCACGCACCAGTGCCCTTTGATAGCAAAGGTAATAGAATAGTCAAAATGTCAATAAAAAAGTCTGAGAGGCCAGATTCCTACCACTGTCACAGCTCCCCCAATTGTTTGGGATCAGGCATTAGAAAAGAGATACAGTCCTCAACTGGAGTGTTGACAAAGCCAGTTGGCATCCCAGTGGAGATTAGGTTGCTGATCTTGTAAGGATCAGCTACTTACTCACTGATGTTTACACTGACATTGATGTAGTGACATACTGATCTAATTACATGTCAATAAACCAAAGTCCTCATTCACTGAGGAGATCAGAAGAGGATTACAGGACTCCATTGGCAATTCTTAAAGAACAAGGAATCAACCTTCAGATTCAATTACTGGAAAGTTAGCCAACTGTAAAACCATGACTCTGAGGGAGAAAGAGAGAGAGGTCAACCTCAGTTCTATAACCTTACTTGGACTTGCCTTTTTTAAATTAAACTTTCTCCTTTTCTAAAGCTTGTTTTCACTGAACGGATTGGCTCTTAATATATAACTGATGGATTCCAAAAACTTTGTGCAAAAAAATTAAATAAATAAATAAATGTGCATGTGATTGTAAATTAGCCCCCAGCCCTGCCTACACTTCCCCTGCTAACCTCCCATACCACTAACTGGAAGCACGCAGCTGCCTGCACAAAGGAAGGCTTTCGCCTGAAAGCTCAGATTCCCGTGAGACCTTAACAAAGAGGTATTAGAAAAGAGAGGCAGAATGCATTCATTTTGCTAAGGCTTGCTGCCTGGGCCCTATGGCCAGTGTGCCTGACACAAGCATGGTTCCTATATCTCTGATAATGCATTTTATTTGAAGAGAATGATTTGCGACTGGGACTGGTTTCATTTGCCTGCTGTACCTGGCTCTTTAATGTCAAGTGGTCAACTCTTGTGCATTTTTATTTATTCATCAGTGTTTATGTCTTTGTTGAATTTCGAAGTTATCCCGCTGTAGGTTGAGAGCACATTGGAACTACTCAGCTCTGCCATTGTAGACCAAAAGCAGTCATGGCTAATACGCAAATGACCGTGGCTGTGTTCTCACAAACCTTTACTACTTAGGGAACTTGAAATTTGAGTTTCATATAATTTTCATGTGCCATGATGAAATACTGTTCTTGTTGTAATTCTTATTCAGTGGTTTAAAATGTAAACACTATCTTAGCTCACCAGTCCCACATAAACAGGCAACAAGCCAGATTTGGCCCACGGGCCATAGATTGCCACCCTCTGTTCTAGTACTTGGTAAGCACTTAACAAATTACGGCTTCGTTATTATATCATAAGGAGGCTAGGTCTGATGACCTTAAAGTGATGCCCTGTGCTTGGGGTGGGGGGGGAGTCTGATGTGGATTTTCTATTCCTCCCCCCAAAAAAAATTCCTAACAATTTATTCCAAATATGACGAAAATTTGACCACACATCTTTCAGGGTGTCTGGCTTCCTGACTGAGTGTTTTAAAATAATGTTTTCTAGTATTCAAAGACACTACCACAAATTCCATGTAACTCAGACAAATAGTGAAAGCAAAAGTCTGAATGGACAGGTAGTTATTCTTTTTCGATGATCTTATTTCTGGAATAAACACCCAGGTGTCTGGTAATTATAGCATTCTGCTTTCATATTTGCTTTAAAAGAGCCATGAGGAATTCTACATATTTTGGATCGAGGTAAACTCCATCTCTGAGGATGCTCTCAGACTTCACTAAAACTCCATGAACGGTATAATATGGCTTAGAAATGAGTCAGATGCCCTCAAAGGTCTTTTATGACTATAATATTCTATGATTCAAATGAAACATTTTATTTTAAATGAACAAGAAGAATTTTTCTTGGTGTTACTGATGGGCAGGGGTGAAACAATTAGCAGGGAGGACACTCAAGAGAAACACTTTAATTAAGAATAAGAAGGAATTTTTCTTGGTACTGCTGAAGGACAGAGGTGAAACAAGCCATCGATGGTGCAAAAGAAGAAAAGACAAAGCAAATGAAGATAATGCTTTTGGAGTACTCTTAGTTGGGCACAAAATAAGGCAAACAAGTTTCACTCTCAGGATGCTTCAATAGCTGTGTCCTTGAATTGTTTTCTTGTTGGACAAGGGGCATCATTTGCTATATTTTTCTCTGAATTGTTGATGCAAATCAATGTTTTGCAATCTGAAAGTTCAAGTTTGTTCTAATATACTACCTTCATGTTTCATTTTCAAGGTATTTTACTGTCAACAGAATGAATTATAATAAAATGGTCTCTAGTAACAGAGAGTTTCAAGCAGTGAATACACATACAAATCATTAAATTAATTTCTATAAGTTTACTTTCACTGGTTGAAAAATCATTAATGTGCACATTTGATATTTTTGTAGGAAACATAAAAAGACATTGAACAATACTCTTGATTCCCCCCAAAATGAGGTAAGTGCTAATGAAAGGATTGAGATGAAAAGTAAGGTGTTTTATAAACTTAGCTACTCATATCATCTCTCAGGCCCAGGTAAACTCCCTCTTGGAAGCAACCTGGGCATGTTTTCAGAAAGGTAGATCACTGATTAGATGTTCTGGGAGAGAGAACTTTAAAAAAGAGGATATTTGGTTCTGCTACTTACAAAAGAAAATATTCAAACCAAGGGTATTATGTTACTTAATTTATATTTTAAGTATTTAATGAAAAACATTTTTCAAAGTACAAATGCTTTGGTCCATAGTAAATTTGCTTCCTGCTATCCCTACACTCTCCTCTGTCTATAAACCTCTAGGCACATATTAGACTTTTCACTCCTCAGTGGAGATGCCCATTTCTATGTAAACCAGGTGTCAGCAAAGTAGGGCCCACCTGCCAACTGGCCCATCATCTATTTTATAAATAAAGTTTTATTGGAAACACAGCCTGCCCATTCATTCACATATTATGTATGGCTGCTTTTAAGATTATGTGTACAAGGGCAGAGTTGAATAAGTATGGGACAGATAGTATGACCCACGTAACTTAAAATATTTCCTATCTGTCCCATTACAGCAAGTTTGCCAACCTGATATAGACAAAACTAGAATAGTGTAGTTACAAAGCAAACAGACAAGGCTAGCAGATCTGGTTTTGAACCTTGCCTCTGCCACTTAGTAGCTGCATAATCCTGGGAACTTTATGGTTTGAGACTTGGTTTCTTCAACTGTAAAGTCTGGATAATGATGTCTTCCTCACAGGCTTGTTATAAAGGTCATGAGAGAAGGTATGTACATTTCTCAATGAAATACTTCACATATAATACATTCTCAATAAAAAGTAACTATAATAAATCATACAAACTTTTTCAGCCTCATTACATATTTTTCTCACTCTAGTGCTCTCTCTCTCATTACCTCCCTACCCTGTTTCTTCTCTCCAGGTTTAACTTTATCTCACACCCCTCTTTCTTCATGTCCTGGTCTCCCAGGTATTCTGTTCTCTCTTATTTTTATTATCTGTTTTTCAATTACCTCCTTTCTCCCCTGTCCTCTTTACCTTAATTGTTTGGTTCATTCCTTTTATTGAGAACTGTATCAGTCTGCCAAAGGGTTGCCACTGAAAAGTACCAGATAACTCTTGGCTTTTATAAAGGGTATTTATTTGGGGTGAAAGCTTACAGTTTCAAGGCCCTAAAGAGTCCAATTGAAGGTTGCTTTCTCACCAAAGTCAGTTGCCACATGTTGAGGCAAGATGGTCACTGATCTCTGTGAGGGTTCAGCCTTCCCCTCTGGGCTTCCTCTCTCTCAGCTGCAGGCTTGAGCATAGGGCTTGTCTCTCAGGGCTTCCTCTTTCTCCTGGCATAGGGCTTGTTTCTTTCCAGGCCTTCTATATCAGTCTTGGCTCTCTTCCCAAGGTCAGCTGCAAACTAGCAGGTGAATGGTTTCTCTCTCCTTGGGGCCCCAGGATAAAAAATGACAGCGATCTCTCTCTTCCTGTGTATCTTCTTGAGTGATGTCCGTTTATATCGGTCCACCAAGGGGGCAGAGACTCAACCTGAGTTACACCTTACTGAAGTAGCCCAAACAGCAGCCCTAAATTGATTTGATCAAGTAAACTTATTCAGAGGCCCCTCACTGAATTTAATACAATCAAAGGATATCAGACCCAGAGGAGTAGATTAGTTTACAAACATAATCTTTCTCTTTCTGGTATTCATAAATAATCTCAAACTGTCACAAGGACTCACTATAAGCCTAGCAGTGTTCTAAATGCCTCTTTTTCTGAAGGCTTGTTCCTCTCCTTTTTCACCTTCTCCCTTAAAAGCCACCATCTTTGGAAAGTGATGAATCCAGAACGACCCCAAGCCCCAAGCTCTGCCCGGCCCCTCGGTAGGGCCCTACTCTCTCCCACAGCCAAGGCAGGAAGCCTGCGTCATCCGGGCCATTCTCCTAAGAAGCCCAGGCTCCTTTGCACACAGTAGCCCAGGCGCTTGGCTGCTGTGCTAAGGTGTGCCTGCCGCTGTCACACTTGAAATACCTAGGCATAGGAGGATCAGTTATCAATCCTACTTCAGACATCGAGGAATCTAGGCACTCCAAAATTAAGCAAAGCAATGGCGCCAAAATAATGGCTGAGTTGTAAAAGTCCCGTACTGTTGTTGCAGATACTGTTTTTTCTAGAAATTCTGATAACTCTAGGACAGGCCTGTGCTTCATGGTATGTAGATCTCTCAAAGTTAAACAAGATTCATCACCTCAGGCAATACATAATAAGATATTAGTGGAGAGAGCGAGAGGTGGCATTGACTGAATGCTCCGAGTGCCTGTGCTATTTACTGCCTGCTCGCCTAAGAATTTTAATGCAATTTACCAAGTGCAAGGATGGTGCTGATAAGCACCACCAATCTTTTGATTAACACCCAGGCTTCCTTGAGAAGATGCATAACTTATTTTGAAAAATACACAAACAAATAGGAGGCAGAGATTCACAGCTTGTGCTTTCACAGTCCAGAAGGGAGTGCAACTCCCTTTTGGGGCAAGATTATTGTTTCTGATTTAAATCCATCACCCGACTAGAGAGAAAGGGACTGAATTCATCATCTAGCCTCTGAAGTCTTATAATTGCCTAATATTTGACTCCCTGATTACAGTATTTATCTTTTAAAGACCTGGATGCACACACAGGTGTAATAGTTCCACCTTGCATGGCTTTCTTATCTCCATCCTTTAGGAAATAATATAAAAGGGCTTCATTGAATTGAATCGAGGTGTTATGTAGCTGATAAATATTTGTTGATCTTTTTACCCAGAGGTGGTCGTGCTCTAGGAGTGGATTAGTGGTCCCTGTGAATCAGTGGTGGGTTATCTTCGCTTACTAGCTTTGTAAGTGCTTGGGGTTTCTAGAAGATAAAAGGTACCGTGGAGGGTATGTGCATAGGATTACAAAAACCCAAAGTAAGAAATATGTTAACGCACAGAATATTTAATAAATTACTAAATGTTTTTTTTTTTTTAATTTTCCCCCATAATTGTAGAAGAAAATGAAATAGTTACTAGACACCTATGCCGTAGTAGACTCCACACCACATGCTTTACGCATATTGATATTTGTTATGTCTTTTAATCCTCACAATCCTGTCGTGTAGGTGGCATTATCCCATTTCACGGACAGGGAGTCTTAAGCTTTAAAAGATTAAATCACAGGTTAAATTTGTCCCAGGTTACACAGCCAGAAAATGCCAAAGTCAGGGGTGTCTCCTACGTGGCTTCTTTTATACTGTGTCTCCCTATTAAATATGTGGGCTTCTGAAGATAGTAACATCTTTGGAAAAAAACTGTAAGTCATTTTTGCAAATTCCATTCACAGCCTGTCATGTATTGAATGATCCTTTCTAAAATTTAAACTATCTCATCAGATTAAATTTCAAACTGAGAGATATGTATATTTAAAATGATGACTCTCTTGAAGACACTGATTTTTTTTTCCTTAGTTTGCAGGAGGCATCTATGCCTTCAGATACTTTGAAATTCATTGTTAATATATTTTCACATGGAATACAATCATTTCCTACACTACAGCTGATCACTTATAAAGGAGCTCGAGCTAATTAGGAAAGATTTAGGTTAACTTTGTTGTGGGGACCATATTTAAAGGGTCCTAAATGAATACCATCATCATCACAGACATATTGTATGAAGATTTCTAGAGGCAATTTTATGAGGTACAGAGTTCCAGGCACTAACTATGTAGCTATTAGTTTAAAGACTAGGCTTTACAGAGATTCATGAGGGAAATCCTGGCAGGTTCTTAGAGGACCACAAACTCAACAAGAGCCATTTGCATGGCCACAGAGTTGGGGGAAGTTCTATCTTACTAGATAAGATATATTCACTCTGTATTCTTTTGTATCTAGGGAACAATAAAAATAACAGATGCCAGTTTTTTATGCCTACCCAGGCAGACCCAGTTCTCGTCCTAGCCATCTCAACCTTTGTACTTCAATATCCCCACCTGTAAAATGGAGATGATAATAATGATAATAGTCCTCATCGGTTGCTGTGAAGATTATATCCTACAGTAAAGTACTTAATTCACCTGGCACAGAGCTAGAGCTCCATAACTGTTGACAAGCTCATTACAGCAAATACTTATAATTCTTACAACCCCCAGGGTAAGTATTTTTATCTGTTTTGCAAATAAAGAAATGGAGGCACAAAGAGATTGAGGAACTGGTCCAAGGCCACATAGCAGATGAGTGTTGGATTCAGGATTCCAACCCAGTTCCATTTAGCTCCAGACATTTCATCTCATTTCCCTGTGCCATGGATACCTTTGAAGAGGAATAGTGACAACTATTTCCTGAGATGGAGCAATAATTACTGGAGCTTAGGATGGGCTATCCTGCAAACAAGAAGGCTCGAAAGGAGTGTGACCTTAGATGTCTGTCATCTGAAAGAGGGATTAAACCCATGCTTTGTAGCTCTGTGAGTAACATTACGAGGCAGACTCTAGTTTAATATAAAAGAAAATGTTCAAACAATAATGACAGTGGTTAATGGTATAGCTAGCTCATGCTGTAATAAAGTGCCCATCTCTGCTAGTGATGGAATGTAGTGACTAAATGCCCATTTTTAGTGCCAAAGAAGGAAGTGGTAGGGATGGAGGAATTGCTAGATGATCTCAAGCCTCCTTATAGTTCTGAATTTCTAAGATTCTGCAATGAAAGCCTACTGTAATGGGAAGTTTATGGATTTCTTTTAAGAGCTGGTATTCCTATATGTCCAGCATCACTTAATGGCCTTTAAAAAATTCATTCTGTGGCAGATCTAGTCCAGATTTTAGAAATAACCAGCAATTTAAAGACAGTGGAAATATCATTTGGGCCATTTCAAAAGACATTCTTGTAATAAATGACTTCAGAATTTTTCCAGGTGAGTGCGCTATAAAAGATGAGCCTTCTCCTGCATTACCTACCAGGCTGTGCTTCACACGAGGACTGTCCCAACATAATTTCTGTATTCTTAGTCTTCTATATCTCACATTTGTCAAGAATTATGGGAATTTGCAAAATAAAAATGCACTGTTTTCCTCTAATGTCTCTAAAAAGCTCAAAATTATCCCGAACACACAATTAACTATTTCTTTGAACCAGAAGAGTTTCAGTCATGTCAATAACTGGGGAAATTGTCTTTTTTTTTTTTTTTTTTTT
>JAKSZT010054335.1:29835695-29852241 GCA_026826555.1 Tolypeutes matacus
CATATATGTGTATTTGCTTACAAAAATGTTGTTTATATATATATATATACATATATTTTAAGAGGTGCTTAGATTACCCAAAATATTACACGGAACCCATTGGGATTCCCACATTGCCCACCTCCCACACCTCCCATCACATCCCACACAAACATCTCCCACAGTGTGGCCCACCACCCTCAATGAACTTACACATCCTGGAGCCTTGCCACCAACAATAGACCACAGTTCACACTGTAGACCACACTCTCTCCCACTCAGATCTGAGTGGTGTGTGCTGATTTAAAATGGCCTACATCCGTTGCCACAACAGTACTCAGGACAACCTCCAACTCCCAAAGAAGCCACTGTATTTCAACTGCTCGTCCCCTCCCTACCCCAAAAGTGTCAAGTGGCCACTGGCTCCACCTCATTGTTATAATTTCTTGCATTGCTAGAATCACCATATGTGAACAAGAGAATACCATAGCACTGCGTACGAGTTGTCTTTGTAAGTGTAGAAGCCTGTGATATCACTTCATGTGTTCACAGCAAACAGTAACATCCCCCTTCTTTTATAAGAGCTTCCCCTTTCCTTTGAGGAACTCCTCCTGAACTATGTGCTTTTGGTGGGGCTACCTTGGATCACAGTGATTTTGACCGTAACTATACCGATCATGATCTTTTCGAGAAGTTTTCTGAATTCTGAAGCTAAAGGTGTTATGCATGCTTCTTTCTGGATCACAAGCTGTAAGGATATATGCTAAGGGCCACCTGCAGGCATTTCCTCCTCTAAAAGAAGCAGTGATGAGCAGATGGAGAAATAGAGTTAGACAAAGGGAGAGATAGAGAAGGGAACAGAAGAACAAAAAGAAAGACAGAGAGAAAAAGACAGACTGAACATGGCAATGTATAAACTCTTGGATCTTACTGTACATGAGGCCTAGTTCCACTGCTAGAATTCCCAGTTAGGTGAGTCAATAGTAACCTCTCTTTCTTTGGGCAAATTTGAGTTGGGTTTCTGTCACTTGCAACCGAAGGATTATTTATTAAAGCAAGCTTTCCCATTTCCTCTCTGACTGAAACTTTGAAGTCTTCCTTCCATTGAAATGAAGAAAAGAGAATGTCTTTATGCTAATGGAGAGGAAAAACAAAGATGACCTTATAAAATCAAAATTGGGGCAGCCATGTAATTTGGAAAATGGTTTTATCTTGAGAAGACAAATAATTGTGACTTGGTGGATTTTTTTGTGTGAGATTCCTGATTACAAAATAGACCCAATAACAGAGCACACCTCCAAAATGGTAAGATTTAAAGGTGTTACTAAGAGGACAACTTAGCCAAAAATAATTCCCCTGCTGTGGTTAACACTGTCCCTGAAATTCCCACCTTAAGCACTCCTTAGTGATAAGGCACTGCATGACAGAAAGGCTGCTGTTAATACTCAAATATGTGATCTGTGAAGTGAAATCTATTAGTCATTAGCACCCACTAATATATTAGCAAGCAAATGTGAAACTGTTATTAATGAGTACCTACTATTCGCCAGGTGTTTACATTCATTCTCTCTAACCCATATGAATTTGACAAATGTTGTTATTCACATTTTAAAACTGAGGTAATAGAATCAAGAAGTTTCAATTGTCCAAAGTAAAACATCCAGTAAGTAGGAGAAACAAGTCTGAAACTCGTGTTTGTGTGTCTGTGATGTCCAGTATCTCAAACTATTAAAATTAGGTGCAGAGTTGAGTGCCCTGAAGGAATCAGATAAATATAGGGTGAGAAACTAAAGAGGAAGTGGGAGAAGTTCAGAAATAGCAAGTCTTTGGGGGAAGTTGATCGGTCTTAAGGTCGTGGAGGAACTCCGGGTCGTCAGGTCCTCTGGGAAGAAGTCATTTCCAAAAGGGCAATGAGTACAGCTGGAAGAGGTGATGTGGCCTAGAGTGAGCAAAAGACCATAGACCAATGTTGCCTACACATCCTGGCTAATTTCAGGACTATGTGCAACTACAGAAGCACTCCAACCCCAAATTGCTGTTGATCAAATCATTTAGTTCTATAATGTTCTCTTTTTCCTACGCTTGTGTGCAAATATGGTTCAGTATTTCTATGACGGTTGGTGTACTCAAAAGAAATACAGTTTGGCTGAAAGGTTTTTAATATTGCCATTTTGTGAGAAGCCTCTTGAATTAAACTCATGTTTGATTTTGTCATTCTAATTCAGAACTCTGTCTACTCATACTTTAGCCAAAATCTTTGCCTAATTTTCTTCTTTCTTGGGGGCTTAAGAGCAAACATGCCCATAGATATGGCATTTTGCTTTTTAAAAAACAAACTTTTACTTCTCACTTCATAAAAATAGCATATCCTTCTTTATTCAGGAAATGTAAAATAAATAGGTATAATTTGCCTTCTCTGGACCTCCAACAAAGTTTGCTGCTATTTGCAAATGTGCCACCAGTTCTGTCACTTTGATGACTTCCTATACAGTCAGTTCAACCCCTTTCTTGAAGGCTCATTCTTCCATATCACATATTCCACTTTCTCCTCATCCAGAAAGAATTTAACTTCTAGGAAATGTGGGCAAATGAACTGAAAACGAATTCTGTAGAGCAAAAAAGACAGAGTTCTTTCGCATCAACCTCTTCACTTTTATTCAATTTACAAATATTTAATAAAGAAGTTGTTGTGGGTGCAAATGTGGACAAGCTAGACATAATTCTAGAGTTTGGGGCGTGGTGGGTCTAGACAAGAATACAAAGGACAGAAGCATGAAGTGAGGGCCTACAAGGTATACAGAAATGCTCTGGTTTGGTTGGGGGTTGTTACTGTTTTGCAATCCTTTAGAATGATCAACATTTGTAGCACACCACATGTGGCAGACAAGTTACCCGGCTAGGAAATGGTGCCCCCAGCCCTGGCTTTTGGCGCAGGGGGTATCCAATATAACTCTCCCCAGCCCCAACATGTGAAAGGTGCAGCTTCCTTTCCCCTCCTTGCTCATTCCCAATCTCAAAGCAATGCCCAGAAGGCTTAGAAGTGTTTGCTTTTTAATCCTTGGCATTAAACCTGCTGCAAAATCCTTAGTCCTGTGAAAAGATATTTTAGAATCAGCTATCAGATAGAAAAGGTGTCGAGAGACAGGAGCTATGACACCCCCGGAGGTGGTGGCCTCCTTTTTCCCTAATCTTGAGCATCAACTCTACATTTCAGCCCAAAGTATAATTTGCCCCATGGAGTGCTCTGAGCATCACACTCTGTGAAAGCAGCCTCCCTGCAATGTGCCTCGGAACTGGCCATTCAAAAATTCCTGTTTGTCTTAAAGCTCAGGAGGTCAACTTCTTCCAGCTGCCTGAGTATTAAAAAATTATGTAGGAATGATCATCATTTATTGTACTAATGAGTACCACTGTGCTTAATGATTTTTGCTGCTTGTGATAAATCGCAAGTTGTATCTCCACTGAATGAAGGGGTCATCTGCTTTCCTCAACTCCAGAAAAATCACTGAAGAAAAGATTTCATTTTGATAAGCTAATTTAAATAGAAAATGGCCTTATAGGTACTGTATCGTGAGTTATTTTTGAATAGACCTTTAAACTGAAACTAAAAGCACAAAGCCATAAATCTAATTATTTTCCTCCTTCAGCCCCCGTAGTTTAACATAAGAAGCACTAACGTGCAAACAATACAAAACATCAATGGAAATGACGTCTAATGGGGATAGAGAATATATCAAATAAAGGAATGCCATTTAATAGGCTAATATCACACATTAAGCTTAAAAAAAAAAACAGAAACCTGATCTGAATTCTTGGTTGAACACATCCATTTGTCTAATTCTCTTGCTTTAAAAATTAAGCATTATTTAAATGTCTCTTAATGCTGCAATTGTTCATCCCCTAAGAAATAAAATGATCAGAAGCGTTTCACACATTCTAAGGAAAAGTAAATAGAAATCCAAAGATATATCATCGTTAGAATTAGAATTTGCTATTTATACAGCACCCGCTTCCAGGGAAGCATGAGCTGCATCAGGAATCAAGCGATTAACGCCCTATCCCTCTCCCTTAACGTTATATACGCTGAAACGAGAGCATTTTATTTTCTGACAATAATCCCCTTCTAAATATTGGGAGGTTTTCTCGTAGGAGCTCTCTGGATGGTGAGACCAGCAGCAGTGGTTCTTCTCTGCTGGTAGGTGAGAGGACGGTGAGTCAGTCTCGCCCTCACACCAGGCACCCTGTGGGAATCGGGGTTCCTACAGACAGTAAAGCAAGTGCAGTAACAGTCCCTCACTCTAAAATCGCCTGTGTGTGCATCACACACCTCAGAGTATTAATCACTCTCCCATTTTACCAATCATGGGCAATCAAACAAATGTTCTTTGGGGCAGCTGTTTTTCATTAAAAAAATAGAATACATTTGAATTTTGTGCAAGATGTATTTCATAAAGACAAATAATTATTGTTTCAAGGGCCTTGATGACATAATTTACATCTCCTTCCCAGCTTAATGAAAAATGGATTTTTGAAATACTGCATTTGAAAGTGCTTTTTACAAACATTACCTAGTAGCAGGTATTCTTCTAGGACCAGCTTGCCAAAGGTCATACAGCAGCGTAGCCAGCAATTCAGATACACACAACCAGATCCTTACTATTTTCCACAGATATATTTTAAACAGCAATATACGGGAAAGGCCACATGCTATACTTTTTGTAAATAGCATTCTCTTGACTGGCATTGATGTAATTCATAGGAGGGAATCCCATGATTTACTTACCAGTAGAAGACGGAATGGTTTAAAATTTTATATAAGTAGGAGCCATTCTGGGGAAGATTTTCAGCTTCCATTACCTATAGGGGCATATAATAGCTTCTTTTCTAACTAACTCAAGAAAAAGAATCAACTTTGTAAATATACTTCTAAATAAAGTATATAGAGAGAAATAAGTTAAGAACAGAAAGATTTCTATATTGTATCCATATGTTTAAAAAAGGAATCTTGATCTAAACCTCACCACTTATAGAAAAATTAACTCAAAATGGATTATGGACTCAAATGTGAAATATGAAACTATAAAATTTTAGAAAAAAAATATAGGAGAAAATTTTCAGTAACCAGGGCTAGGTGAAGAGTTCTTAAACATGGCACCAAAAGTACTGTCCATAAAAGGAAAAATTAACAAATGCAAAATTAAAAACTTTAATTAAGAGATGTTAAGAAGATGAAAAGACAAATTTGCCTGGGAGAAAATATTTGCAAATCACATTTCCAACAAAGGATTTGTATCTGGAATTTATAAAGAACTCTCAAAATATGCAGTAAAAATAAATAAATAATCAATCAAATTAGATCATGAGCAAAAGACACAAATAGATATTTCACCAAAGAGGACATACAGATGGCAAAAAAGCACATGAAAAGATGTTCAACTTCAATAGCTTTTAGGTATCATTATATACTTATTAGAATGGCTAAAATAAAGAGAGTGATAATATCAAATGCTGGTGAAGATGACAAAGTGGATTACTCATACACTGCTGGTGGAGATATAAAATGGTACAGCTATTCTGGGAAACCGTTTGGAAGTTTCTTTTAAAAATAAAAACGAACTTAACGATATGATCCAGCGATTTCACTCCTGGTCATTTATTCTAAAAAAAATGAGACCTGTGTTCACATAAAATCCCTTACAGAAATGTACATAGTAGCTTGACCCTTAATAGTAAAAACTGGAAACTACTCAAATGTCCTTTAACGCATGAATGGTTATCAAACTGAGGTACATCCATACAATGGAATAGTACTAAGTACTAAAAAGGAACTATCAATACAGGCAATAGCTTGGTTGAAACTCAAGAGAATTATGCTGAGTGACAAAGACCAGTCTCAAAGGATAAATACAGTATGATAAAGGGATCTTTGTGATGACCGTACAATTACGCATCTTGCTGGTGGTGGTAGTTAATGAAACTATACATGTGATAAAACCGCCCAGACCTAAACAAACACACACAAACAAGTGTGCGTATAACTGGAGAAATTTGAATGAACACTGTGGATTATACCGATGTCAATCTCCGGGTTTAGATACTGTACTACAGTTACTAAGAAGTTAACAATAGAGTAGGCTGGGTTAGGATACACACATAACTCCCCTGTACATTTCTTTGCAGCCTCCTGTGAATCTATAATTATTCCAAAATTAAAAAAAAAATTTTTTTTAAAGAAGCTTAACCGTAGTGTTTTTTTTAAAAAAAGGTTAAAAAATAGGTGTGCTTGAGCATATCACACACCACAGAAATGTAAAGCTGAATGAGAAAGAACCAAAGAATAAAGCCAAAGAAGACATTTTTCTGAGGCGATGCTAACAGTTTGCATTGGTGATTAATTCTGAGTTAGTCTTTCACATGTAATTTATAGGAGAAATAAATTCATTTCATTTAACTTTGCTACTTCCCCGAAGGCTGCTACCTTGGGAAAATGATGTGGGATAGAGCAGGTATTAGAGAACCACACAAAGGAAAGGAACTAGAAAGTCACTGTCCTCAGCAAATTCTTAGGACATGAACGAAGCTGGTAAAATTGAAATCAGTCCTGAGTCCTCTACAATAACATGTGATTGAAAACTTCACTCTTCCCAGCTATTTACTTCTCTTGCCTCAGTTTCCCCTTCTGGGAGATGCGGCTAGGAAAGAATTAATGTATTAATATCTTTAACTGCATAGAATCCATAGGGCAATGTATAAGCTGTATTATTATAATTAGAGAATCAGGAAGAGGCAGGGTGCCATGGTTGAAAAAAACAAAGGATTAGAAACTAGACCCCTCAGGTCTACCATTATTACCACTTATTAGTCACATGACCTAAGGCAAGCAGGGGAACTAGCACAGTAAAAACAATCGAGACTGAAAAGGCAACTGATAGAAATAAAATGGATACTAATCACAGACATTTATTGATTACCTATTACATACCCTGAGAGAACTAATTAAATGCTTTATATGAATTATCTCATTGAAGTCTCATAATTACTCTATGAGATAGATTTTATTATTATCCCCACTTGGCAGAAAGCAAATTCTAGAGGGGTTAAGTAATGGGCAACAGGTCACACAGCACAGCAGAGCAAGGATTTGAACACAGGCACTTTGCACTCAGAGACAGTAAAATTCCAAAGGCCATTCAAATCTCAGACCTCAGTGTTTTCTGTTTTGACTGTCACCTGCTCTCCAGGCATTCTCAGGCTCTCAAACTCTCCCCATAGGGTGTGTATTCTCCAGGGAGCGTCTCAGGCGTTCTTGTGGGCTTTTTCCTCTCACCTGGCCTGCAATGTCCACCGCTATCATCTTCCTAGGCTCTTTTTCCCTGTAGCCACTTGGCCCATGCTGCCAACACTAATACTAACGGGATGGACCTGAGAGCTTCCGCAGGCACCGATACCCATGTCCATGCAAGGCCTCAGTGCCTCAGAATGCTGCTGATGGTGCCACGGTTGCCACAAGGTAGATGCTGGCAGTCACAGCCTGCCGGCCCCTTCTGCTGCTTCTCCATCCAGGCAAACACAGATCCAGTCCACTGCTCAGCCCACAGGGCCATTCCAAGTTCCAAGGGCAGCCCCAAATGGGAAAGGAGCTCTCTGACCCCACTAGACCCATAAGTACAAACAATGCTTCCTGTGTTCCCAGCTCTTAGCAAAACAGCTCATTCCTATTTATTTGCTGCTCTCTTTACAGAGGGACCTGTTTCAAGTTTATAGAGGCAGAGATGAAGGCCAATCTGAGTGAACCAACATCTTCGTCCAGAAGTTGCCCCTGCCTCTGTTCCTGGCTTTGTCCTTGAACCTCTTAAGCCTCTGATTTGTACTTCCCTTAGAGTGAGTTCTTGGTCGGGAGTGTAACGAGTCATGGAAGCCAGCAGACTCTTGACTATCAGTCTTCTATCCATGCCTGGATGGGCCTAACACCATGATAAAATACAGGTAAGCTCACAATATACGATCCTGGGACTAGAAGTCATGTCAAGACATACACTGAATACATTGGTGACAGAAATGTAACCTCAGTAAAGTCAGAAAGGAAAGAGTGTTTTTTCATCTGCCATACAATTCCACAGAAACTTCTTTATTTTCACATTTTACACTACTTGGAATTCAACATGGATTGTGGCCCATGGGCTCACTGCCTAACATTTTGTTCATAAACTTTTCTCCAAAGACCTTTTGGGGGGATTTGTCTTTGCGGGGAGGGAAACCCATGGTTATCTCTGGGTGTGTGGGAGCTGAGTGAGAAGAGCGGGGGGTGGGGGGATAAAAGAGCAGGAGAGAGATGGCCAAACTGGCCAAGGAAGGACTCCACTGGCATCCCAGTCGGGACCCCCTGCCAGGTGCCTCCAAGGGCACAGGCCCCATTAGCTTCAAAGGTTGCTGTGTGGGGGGCGAGCTCTGTGGGGCATGGATGGAGATAAGAAACAGGCCCAAAGAGGGGACCGCGGCACATCAATGGCTGTGGAGCTGACCTGTGACCACCCCACCTGGTGCACACTCAGGGGCTAAGAGGCTCTTGATCGCGTGGCGCTGCCCCATGCCGGAGAGCTGAGGCATTTGCACCAGAGGGTCACGCACATGGTACTTTGATGGCCGCGCCCATGGGGCAGCCAGGAGCTTACACGCAAAATGATGATAAGAAAAAACAAATTCATCGGGTCAGGGGAAAAAAATGCAAATAGATAAGTACCCAACTAACCTTTGAGCTTCTCCCTCCCTAAAGACCCCTCAGGCCGAATATGATTTTAATACTAAAAAGGGGGGGGGGGGCCTAAAATCCTATCAGAGAAATAGGTTACAAAGTAAGCATCAAAAAGTATGGTGATCTGCTTTATTTTTCTGGTCTAATTAAGGCTTTCCTCCAAGCAATAATTTTCTAGGGTAGAGGAAGGAAAATGCATCTTTACACAAATGTAGAGGACCCTGTTTACATCATTTTTTAAAAAATCTTCAGCCGTCTTTGCCTGCAGTTGTATACCTTTCTTATGGTTCAATATTTACCAAAGAACTGCAAAATTAAAAGACATCCCATGGATACCGAAGACAACATAATTATAAGGGTCAAGTTGATAAGACATATAATCTTCAGAAACCTGCAGGTTTGCCTAATAAAATATTTATATCAGTCACTGTTGGACACCCAGAGAGAGTAATGTAAATGATTCCTCAACCTCAACTTTCCAGTGTGTGCAAAAATGTCACACACATGCCATATGCATGGAGGAAATGTCTATTTAACCAATAAATGTCCTTTTCCCTTACAGTGTAGTGACACTTAATATTACTAAGAAATAATGACTTTGATGTCAGGCATAAATTCAATTTCTTTTATGAATTTGAGAGAAGCCAGGTCATTTTATATTTTTTTCCACTCTGTTTCATAGAAAAGAAGCATACTAAGGAAATTTGACTCCTGCTCTTTTAAGTGTTCCTTGGCCCCACGTTACAATCAGGAGAATTTTTTTTTTTTTTAATTTAGCATCATAGTTTTTATTCCTAACTTACATTTTGAATTTTTTAATATGGCATCAGCATTTCCTTTTGAATTTAGCTATAATCAAGCATTTAAAAATAATAAAACAATATTATAACAAATAAAAAGTGATTGCTGTATTATTTCACCAAACCAACTTCAAAACGTGAGTTTTTCCCCCTCAGTTATTTATTGAAGACTTCCTTTTGGCTCTAGGGACATGATTATGCAAATTGTTTCTGCCTACATAGAATCCAGGCACTTAGAGCTAGTGTGCTCCTTAGAAATTATCTAATGCACACTTCACATTCTATGATGGAAAAAATTAAGGCCTTTGGTAGTTAAAGAACGTTTGCTCAAGTTAGGGAAGTATGGCCTGGAGGAAACTTGGCAGGTTTTAG
This sequence comes from Tolypeutes matacus, assembly GCA_026826555.1. NCBI lineage: Eukaryota > Metazoa > Chordata > Mammalia > Cingulata > Chlamyphoridae > Tolypeutes > Tolypeutes matacus. Next base: position 29,845,599 of record JAKSZT010054335.1, read on the forward strand.
AGCCTAACAAGTCCCTCAAGTCCCAGCTTTTCCTCTCATTTGTTGTAGAGTCTTGCACAGATTATGACTTAAACTCTCAGAACTTCACTTCCTTCATGGATCAAATGGGGTTAAAAATGTTTGTCTGTAAAATTATTGTAATTATTAGAAGTTCTAATAATTATGTCGCTAGCATGTTTCCTAATCTAGAGTAGGCACTCAGAAATGAAAGCTAATATTAGTATAACTAATATTACTACTACCAGCACATCTGTAACATGGATAATAGACAAAGAATAAAACCTGGGTGTCCTGATCTCTATGAAACTAAAAATAAAATCACAACAATGCAAAACAACGCTCTATCTCATCCAAAAATAAAATAATAAAATGGAGTCAACAGCAAAACATTGTTGAAACATAAAATGCCACAATTTTTCTTCAGCTGGTTTATTGATTTAATTTGATTTATGTTATCTGTCATCCTATAGGGACCACTGTGACATTTGGGGGGCTATTGAGAAAGGTATTATTGAATTTGATTTAGGAAAATATGGAAACATTGCCATATATTTAAGCCATAGGAAGCATACTAGCTCACTAAAAATATACCCTCAAGTGAGTATCCGCAGTAATTTTTTCCCCTAAAAATGAGATGGAAAAATAAATACATATATGATTTGTCAATTATTGGGTATGATCTAGCATGTTTTGTCATCTGTTGCTCTTTTAGCTCATCAGCCATCCTTGTAAGCAGCATAGCAATGATGTATTTCCTGTTTCTCAGGGTGCATCTCTGTCACTTTAGCCAAGTTTCCTCATCAGCACATTGCACGCTATCACTTGAAAATTAAACAAACAAACAAACAAAAACCAGAGGCAGAAGGGGTAAACACCTTAAGCAAATGGCCTAAAACAGAGGTGTATACCTGGATTACTTATTCTGGTTTGGTTACTTCATCTGATTAAACATTTTACTTTTAGTTAAAAAGAAGCAATCGATTCAAATGAGGATACAGACTCTGTCCTTATGTGTTGTTTCTCTCCAAAAACTTCTGTATCTGGGCCTATACATTTGGATGCCTGTCTATCGTAAGCATGTGATAAATTATTCCTTAAGTAATGGCTGTAATAAAAATTAATAGACTAATTGTTTGATGGGAGGTGATTGTGAGATATTTCCTACATGAGTGTGCCTTCTAAATTGGGTAACTGGTCAAACCAAGCAATCTCCAGCAGTTAGGTAAGAGGACAACATCTTTCTAAGACTCGCGCATAGGTCCATCCTTAAAAGACAATCTGCCAGAGCTGTTCTCCTCCTGTCTCTCAGCCCTAGTTCAGAAAGGTCTGGCCAGCAGGAATCAAGGGAATTCTCACTGATGAACTATAGGCTTGTCTAATAATAGAATTTTATAGAGTAAAATCCAAAACAAAGCTTACGCTTCTTCCCCCCGGGCTAGGGAAAGAGTCAGCATCAGCACGGACTGTTATTCATTATACTCTCCAGCTAATCACTTCAGCTGAGAAGCAAAGACATGGGATATTGGAGAAGCAATAGGATTAATGCTAATCTTGCAGTTGTTTTTAAAAATAGCTTTGAATACCCAGAATTTTGCAAAATATTCTCAAGGACCTGCTCTGAAAGTGAGGAGCCAGCCATGCTTACCAACAGTTTTATGACACTATTTGCAATTTTAAAGAAGAGGATCGGATAGCAGGTAAAATATACAGGTCCCAAATCTTCCCCCAAATCAAAGTCGTTTCTCAGTTTAAGAAATTGTCAAGCTAGAGAAAGGTGTTTTGTGTCTTGTTTTTAAGTAGTGTTACTAATTAATAGTTATCACTAGCAAATAAAATACAGCAACTGGCACAATACGAGCTGAGAATTTTATTTACTAGCTCATCATGAAAACAGGTGTTCACCATTACCCACAGCTAGAACCAGGCTTACAAATCAGCAGGAGACTCCTCAGGGTGGATGCCTGTGATGCCCCACGGCTGCCCTCGCAGACTGACAAGACTCATTCCAAAGGGAAAGTGCCACGGGCACCTTCCCCGTGGCCCCTAGAAATCCTGGTGGAAATGTTAAAAAGGAGAAAGAGAGCAAGACATTGGAGGAGAGCCTCACTGCCAATGAATATCCCACGATGCTCAAGACAGGACAGAAAAAACAAATACTGGCAAACATTTTTAATAGGAAAAAGCCACAAGACAAATTCATGCTCTCAAAGCATAAAGCAGAAGGGGATTTTAATTCTACTTCTCTCTATGTGCATAAGAAATTCCAGTTTTGTTCATATCCTTTTAGTTAAATACATGATAGAATAAAGTACTTCTTTTTAAGCTTAAAATTTGGTAATATGGTCTCTAAAACCATTCTGAATCATCCTATAGCAAATGAGTTTACGATTATAAAAATTACTTTTGTAATTCTGACTGCACATGGAGATATTATCAGATGATCATATTGCTAAAATAAAATGTGTTAAATTTAACATTACAGCAATTCTGTCATTTCATTCAAGCCACCATAAATTGCCACAGCATTCTGGGTAAAGCCATTAACTTACTACTTTCACTTATGTTCACTCTTTCTTCTCTTTCTAATCCCAAAGAAATGACTGTAATGAGTTGCTAATAAAATGAAGAACAGGAACAATCCCAATTCATTCCAAGATTGCATGTTCAGAAAAGACCCAATTCTAACTCCATGAAAAACTAAACAAGGCTGCATTGACCAAGGGGACCTGGATGTTCTGGGATACAGTTGATGCCAACTTCCTTGTCTATCCCCTTTAGTTGGGCTTGTTCTGGTTTAGAATAGTCAAGGAAGTAAGATGATAAAACTGCTAGTAAACCACACCACTGCACAAAAGCCTCTGATGCATTTCCCAGGTCAGGGCTTCTTTGGTGTAGCAAAGGCTTTAAGAACACCATTTGAAGCTGATTTGATTAACCAATGCAGCTTCCATAACTGACCACTGCCAAAGCCACTGGAAAGTACTTGGAGGATTCAAGCATGCTTCCTTTTAAAGTCTCCACCCTATATCATTTCAAACACATACACATGACTGCACATCCCATATAAAACCTAATTTTTTTTTTAATTTTTGGAGGATTTTATAATTGTTCTTGTGATAGACCACATGGTACAGTGAGTGGTAGGTATTGTGTTAAAATAATCCCAGTCTATTAGTCAGCCAAAGGGGTGCTGATGCAAAATACCAGAAATCTGTTGGCTTTTATCTGGGGTAGAAGCTTACAGTTACCAGGCCATAAAGCATAACTTACTTCCCTCACCAAAGTCTGTTGCCACGTGTTGGAACAAGATGGCTGCCGATGGCTGCCGATGGCTGCCAAGAGTTCAGGCTTCCTGGGTTCCTCTATTACCGGGGCTTGTTCCTCTCCGGACTCAGCTGCTCTGCTCCCCTGTGTGCTTAATTCCCAGGATTCCAGCTCAAAAGCTCAGCATCAAAACTCCAACTCCCTCCTCTGCTCTGCCGTGTAGTTTTATCTGTGAGTCAATGTCCTACTCACATGGCCCAATAAAAGCCCTAATCATAATTTAATTATACCCAGGTATAGACCAGTTTACAGATATAATCCAATATCTATTTTTGGAATTCACAAACAATGCCAAACTGCCACACCCAGCTTGCCTTTTACAAGCTGTGTAACCTGAAACAATTTACTTAACAACTCTCTGCCTCATTTATAAAATGGAAATACCAGTAGTAATTACATCATTGGTTATTGAGGTATATCCTTATGTATATTTACATAAGGACTTAGAAGAGTGCCTAGCACACAATAAACACCATGTGAGAGTTCTTTTGTATTATTGTTGTTATTTGGCAACAAATAATTCATTGAATTTACAATTGGCTATGCCATCCTAATGGTTATTATACACACTCAGGGATTCTTTTTTTTTTTTTTTTTCTTAATTTTATTTATTTATCTCTCCCCACCCCCTTGTTGTTTGCACTTGCTGTGTCTGTTCATCTTCTTTGTTTCTTTAGGAGGCACCAGGAATGGAACCCGGGACCTCCAATGTGGTAGAGAGGCACCTAATTGCTTAAGCCACCTCTGTTCCCTCAGGGATTCTTGACAAGAAAATCTAACACAAATGATTTCCAGACATAATTCAAGTTTGATTAAAACTAAATTTAACCATTAATAAACTTGACATAATTTTATGTTTGTAACATTTAATTAAAATTTTAAAATTTCAATTTTGTAGTTTGCTTATCCTATTTTGGAGCCACTCAATAATTTTATTTCAGCTCTCAAACATTTCTGAAGATGTATGAAGAGCTAATAAACCTGGACACTGTGCCAGGAACACCTATTGGCTAAAGCAACCCCAAATACAATGAGCACAAGTGGGAGAGTTGCAGGTTGGGAATGGCCAGGAAGTTCGCAAGCTCAGAGTTGGGCAGCTTTCCTTTTATTTATAACTAAAGGCTTCCCCTTTGTCCACTGCATGGATTGCACACAGCCTCCTTCCTCAACTCTTCCTTAGGGACAAGTAGCTAGGACAGTTGTCACTCCACCCCAAATTACCACCTACTGGTGGTGTTTCTCATTATAATATCATTAGCATGAAGAGGGGACTCCATAACTCATGTAACTCCTGCCTAGTTTGGTCTTTATTGGACTGTCTAATCCATTTGAATTCAGTTGCTTTTGGCTGTACTCACCCTTGGTTCATCCATAGCCTCTTTATCTTGTCTGTATCTCCCTAACTTGTTGACTAATATAGGTTTTTCTAAACGCAATCACTTAACATATATTATTTCTTCTAGCTAAATATAAACTTGGAAAAGAACTAATTATTCTTATTCTTTAATTTTATGAGATCTTTTACTAAATATATTCTACATCTAAGACTTAATATGTAATGCTTATTATATAATCCTTGACATATTACCATTTAATATATAATACTTGTTATAAATCTTATTATGAAAATAAAATCTATTTCTTTCCTTACTGATACTGCCTGTCTGTTTATGGCTATAAGACACAAAATGTCACTTTCCCTCGAGTTCTACTGTAAATTCTGCTTGCAGTGGTCAAAAGGGTACTTAGTATCATATGGCATTGGATGGTCCAATGATTAGCGATTACTGAGAAAAAGTAGTGAGCTGAATTAATTTGTTGCTGACATATTGACACTGACAGACATCCATTACCTTATAATGGACACTAATGTACCAAAAAGCACCAAAGCAAATTGGCCCTTCATCTCCTACTGGTAGCAGAGTATATTAAGTGCAAGTCAATGGGAAGATGCTGGAAATCGAACAGAAATGTCAATGGCTTTGATATTAGCTCTTCAAATAAATGTCCATCCAACAGGTTTTCCAAAATTCCCCATTGGTAGTAATACAATGCATATCTTGCCTTACCTATCTAATCCTTTGTGTCATTCTGAGAAATTGCACATCTAGGTCAATGATTTTCAAAATCTTAACAATCCTCACCCATTTAGGTAAGTATTTCAAGGTTTTCTGGAACTAGGAAACATTTACAAGGAAATGTTTTTCTTAGCTCACCCCAAAAGAGCAATTTCTCATGACATGATTTTTTTCATTGAATGTACCTCCCCTGCCTTAGCCTCCACACCCTGAGATATCTGAAACCTAAAAACACAACAGTATCCATTATTCTATCACGACTTCAAAGGTTTATATATCCACTCCTACTGTTTATGGTTCCTGTGGTCTCCTGCCAATCAACCTCTAAGAACTTTCATTATGAAGTGCACTGCCCCCAAGGCATGAGAGTGACAGCCTGGGGAAACAGTAGAGGTTGCAGCTGGAATGTTCTTGGTGACAAGTTCTGCCCTGTATCTGACAATATTAGTAAAGTTTCTCTGCCAGTTTTAAGCTCAGCAGTTTGAAGAAGTACTGCTGTGAAGTAACGAGTAGACATATCATTGCAAATATCTTCATCCTCCAGAAAAGTGCAATCTCTTTATTATGTAACAGTGTCTTTTCAGAAACGTTGCTAACAGCCGGTGGACCATATCCTTCATCCCTCCTTCACATAGGTGCCCACCGCTCAGTCCACAGAGTCTGCATCTCATATCCTTGTGTCAGAGAGCTAAGGACCACTTAACTGTATTTCCATCCCATTTTATTCTTCCGGGCAACTTCACTTAACACCTCGTTAGACTGATTACCTTGTATCAATTCATGATCCTTCTTTCAGCTTACAGAAGGTTTTGTTTCCACCCTCTCTGCCATCCTTCCAAATCCAATCTCTTTCAAATAATGATTCCAAAACAACTTCTTGAAACAGTCCCCTCCAATTACTCCTTTCTTCCCCCTCTAATTGGAGAGAAGTGATAAGTTTCATATAAAAAAGGGAAAGAACCACACAGAAAGATAGTCTAATATTCTCAAGTCATGACAAATGACTAGGATCTTTAGCTGCCACCAGCTATCTGTATGAATTGGAACAAAAGACTTAAACACTCTGGGCCTCAGTTTCATTTTTGTAACAGGAAAGACGTATGAATTCTGAAAGTCATAGGAATGCTGATATTCTGTGATAACTCTAACAATGACAAGGAGTCCACATGAGTACACGGCAAGAGTCAAGGGATCAGTGAGTACAACCTACAAGTATAAAATTATACTTTTTTTTTTTTTTT
>JAKSZT010054335.1:29852641-29871357 GCA_026826555.1 Tolypeutes matacus
CCATAAAATAATCAAATACACTTACTAGGAAAAAGAAACAAGTGTGACAAGCTTACATGCAAGAGACAAACATAAGGAAACTCAGGGGGAAAAAAAAAAAAAGAGAGAGAGAAGGAAAAAAAAACAAATAATCAAACAAAGAACAAAACAAAATAAAATATAATTAGTGGATTGGGACATTCAAAAAATGGGAAAAAAAGCAAAGGAAATGCCTTTAATATATATATTCATTTTTATTTCCTTTCTCTCTTCCTTTTTCCCTTTTTTCCTTCCCTTTATCACTGTGTTATCAGATGTCTGGTGTGCCATGACACCTTCCTCCTCTCAATCCCCATTGTCTCCCAATTTTTCATTTAATTTTCAAAGAAGTTTTAGGTTACAGCAATGTCACACACGGAGTGCCGGAGACTCCCAGATACCAAACCACCCCCCTTCCCCACCCCATATTAACTCCCCCTCCTTTTTTTTTTTTTTGGTTGTTAGCATTGTTATAACTGTTATGCAGATAGCAAAATATAGCAACTAAACATTGTCAGTGATTTACAGTATAGTTTACAATTTAGATGATACAGTTTAATAATTTTGATGATATTTACCATGTCCTGTGTCCATTACTGAAAGGTAATGAAAAACCTTCCCCATGACCACCAAACAACCCATTAGATCTTGACTGTTCCCTTCTCCCCAGCCCCTCAGGGCCCATGATACCCCCCTCTCCTAACCCATGGAATGTCAAGATTCACAGTTACATGCCCTGGTAAAATTATACTTTTTACACTATTTTTTTTACTTTATTTTTCTGCTCAAATTGTCCCAGATTTGGCCACTGGGAACTCTTTCAATTGGCTCCATGCCTATTTGACATACCCCCATCTTTATGGGGTTGTTTTCATTTTGAGCACTTCTTTTCTTTCTGGCACTAGAAGATGTTCCAAGCTCATATTGTATATTTACTATATATGTCTCCAGTCCTAGGATGAGCCATTTCTCTGAAGACCCCTAAATATGGTTTTTTTGAGAATGTTTTTAGAAACCAAGATTTGAGGTCTATGTGTGCTTGTTGCTCCTGGGATGCAATTGCTTCCAAGCATCTCAGCTGACAAAGCAAGGAAATATAGGTATACTAGCCTGTGTATATACACATATCTATAACTATTTATTTCTGTATTTCGCTATTCATATCTATATTGAACTAAACATAAATTCATATCAATGTCTCCAACGCTAATGCATTACCACATGGAATATTCTAGACTCTTTCCCTTGCTATAAACTCCCACCCTGACAGTGAGAAACTCAGAGGCAGATTTTTAATCCAGGTCTTTCTGACTCTATCATCCATACTCAGGACCATTACACTATACTGTCTCCAAGTTATAATGATTATATGGATGTAATTAATGTATATAAAATGCAGCTCCTAATGAACTAGGAACTAAAGTAGACATACTGGTATTCTACTATAGAGTTATTGTGATTCTAGCAATGTAAGTACTTGTATCATTGATGTGTAGGCAGTGGCCACTAGAGGCTCTGAGGGCAGGGAGAGGGGAAAACAGGTGCAATATGGGGGCATTTTCGAGACTTGGGAATTGTCCTGAATGACATTGTAATGACAGATACAGGCCATTTAATATCTTCCCATAACCTACAGAATTGTGCAGGAGAAAGTGTAAACTACAATGTAAACTATAATCCACACTTAGTGGCAATGCTCCAAAATGTGTTCATCAATTGTACAAATGTACCAAACTAATGAAGAATGTTGTTAATGTGGGAAAATGTGGGAGGGGTAAGGAGCGGAACATATGGGAATCCTCTGTATTTTTATGTAACATTTATGTTATCTAAGTATCTTTTAAAAAATAAAAAATCTATTTTAAAGAAATGCAGTTCCTAGAACATAGGAGGCACTCAAGAAAGAAGCCCAGTACCAAACTAAGCCCTATACATCCTTACTTTGAAATGGCCATGAACAGCCTTTAAGGGCTACCCTACCTGGAGCAGGTTTCCTAAAATATCTCTACATATTCCCAATGACCAACTTCCAAAACTCATTGTCTTCTTGGCTTCTAGAAGCAAATCTGCACAGCCATCAACTTCCAAATGTGGAAATTCACCTGTGGAATATATATTTGCCCCTTCTTCCTTATTAACAAAACTGGTTTTATTTTTGGAAAAAAAATGTGCCCAGATAAAAAGCCTCACCTTTCAGTCTCCCTTGATGCTAAGGGAGATCACATGATACAGTTCTAGCCAGTGGTAGTGGGGAAGTTGCTGAGTAGGACTCCTGGGAAAGCTTTCTAAACAATCATCTTGGTTGGCACATCCGTGTGTGTTGTGTGTGTGTGTATTTCTCTTCTTGCCTAGAATGCAGATTTGATGCTGAAAATGGATCGTGAGACCATGGGGCAACAAGTACATGCTGAAAACAGCTGAGAGAAAATATGAAAGAAATTGGGTTCCTCAGAATACTGCTAAACTAACACACCAACCCTTGGCTAAGGATTTCTGGTGATCTCATCAGTTTAGATTTAGGTTTTTTGGGTCTCTGTTACTCTCAGTTAAATGCAAAGCCTTCACTGATGCAACAAATGAGGAATGCTCTCTTGCTTCATACCTCCCAAACGCAGAGGGTCTTTTCATTCAATCTCCATTTCCTGTCGCGTCTCAGCCATAAGTGACTGACATTTTGAGACCAAATAAATGATATGTCTCTCTTTCAGCTCTTATGGAGCCACTTAAAACCTGATTTCTCACAAATACAAATATAGTAGTCACTCAAAAAATAGTAGTGGAATGAATAAACACATTCAGAGGATGGTTATTTTCTCAAAGAGGAGTCAGCAATATATCTTACCTGAAAACAAGTTAAATTGACTTTAGTACTCTATTTTTGCAAAGCCCACAGAATCTTGGGCTCTTCTGCTTTCCATCTTCCCTCTCCTATATGATAGCCATCACTTGACACTTTAGTGTGAAGGCCAGATCCACAGGTTTCTGGGAGGGAAGAACCTAGATCTTGGATGTCCGCACAGTCATAGACCCAGGACCAAGAACCCCTCTGACTGTACCATGTGTTCTCCTTCATTCTTCTTCAAGCTTTCTGGACTTCAGGGGTCTCAATAGGGAAAATTTGAAGGTTCCACTGAAGGACAAATCTTTCAAGTAAGAGGATACTTTAGTGTCCTAGAATGAGAAAAAGATGTAGAGGGGAGCTAGACCCATGACATTTTTCTCTGCATGTATGTGTGTGTGTGTGTGATGCAAAGAGAGAGAGAAAGAAAAAGAAGGGAAGATGGGGGAATCAAGGAAAGGCAACAAGACTGAAAAAATTAAATTAATTAAGTTAAATTAAATATGCAAATGAATGCTGTGCACATCATTAACATGTCTTGGATTAAGGTTTTTTTTTTTTTTTTTTTTTGGATTAAGTTTTATTTGATTACAGCACACAACTCTGATCCTCTATGCTTGGTCATTAGCCATCATGCAGCATAATCATCTGTTCAGATTTAAAAACATTAAATTTAATCATTATATGGGATCAGCGCTGGGAGCTGAGTAAGAGTCAATAAAGTGGGTTCATGTAGCAAGTGTTAACAGATAAACATTGTGCAACACTTGGAAAGAAGTTTTTCTACTGTGACCTCTTCCCTTAGATCCTTAGTATAGAATCTAAGTCTCAATCCATGTGAAGAGATTGAACAGGTCCAGAGTAGGTGAACATGTTACAACATATTGCAACCTGGATTTAGAAGTTGACGGTATAGAGTTTGGATCCCACTTTTGCAATTACTTACTCTGTAAGGGTAAAGTATTTAACTTTATGAGATTAACAATATTTACCTGGCAGGACTTATCTGAGGATCATATAAAATATTGTCTTAAGGTTCTTCTGCAGTTTCTGGAACCTATTTAGGTGCTTATTAAAGATATATATACGTTATATCTTTATTATGTTATGTTATGTTATGCTGTGCTATGTTATATTATCTTATTTATGATATCTATATATCATATATATTATATTCAAAATTGGTATGAAACTTTAAAATTCGAGTAATGGAAAATACAATATAGTTTGAAATTTTTAAACGTATTAGTGTTGCTAATCAGGCTAGAATGTGGCTTGTGTGAGTGGCTTCCGTGAGAAAGGTTTGTCTCAAACAATCAAATAAGAAGAATCCCTATACTGCTATGAACTCTCAGTGAATTCCTGAGCAAGGCATGCCATCTGTCTAGGACGCTATTTACTCCCCGACGAAATAAAAGTAAAGTACTTGACAGTCTCTGAAGTTTCGGCCAGCCCTCCAATTCAAAAATGGTTGAAGTTGGATGTGGCTAGCCACGAGGAACAACATATTGATTGTTAGAACGATACAACACATTGGGGTTGGTTATGAGGGTCTCTGTCCTTAATGATATACAAGGAACGAACAAAATCTCTCTCCTCTGGATTCAGCAGCTCTTATTTAGTTCTTCTCTTAAATGTGAGTAACCTCAGGTGGCCCCAGCTATCTGGTCTCTTGTTACTTATCTCCTGGTACCATGTGCTCCTTGGTTATTGTGTTTTTTTTTTAAACTAAGGAAACAGAAAAAGAGAATAACATTTTACTGTCTTCAAATAGCTGAAAGGCATCGTGTGGAATGTGGCATTACTGCAGTTTTCATAGCAGGGCATCCTTTACAAGACTCATTAGAGCTCACAGGATTTAGGGGTGGATTTGACCTTGGAGTATTTCACCTTTAACTCACCAAAGGATAGACAGGAAATTGTGCAGGATTTGACAGAGGGTAGAAACCCAGCTGAAGAGCCAAAGAAGATGTAAAAGCTGGAACTTGGTTCCGACCAGGCCATCCATCTACAAACAGCTCTAGCACCTTTCAAATCACTGAGATAACGACATTTACTTCCTGCCCTATACTAACTCCAGCTTGTCTAAACTTTTCATTTCTGTGGCTTATTCCATTTTTCAGTTACCACCCTTGACTTGCATTAAAATAATGTACATGTTTTATGCATATTTGATAATTATCCAGTTAACTTCAGCCTGTCTAGCCTATCTCTGTAATCTTGATTTCTAAGCTTGTAAAGATCATAAATTGTTTTGTTTCAAGTACTTTACATGGCACCCACAGAGGAGCCACAGGAAATAAAGCTTTTAATAATAATGGAATTATCTTTAGTGCTCAAGGTATTACCTCCAATTCCTTAGGTCCATGTGCCCACATGACTTCTCACTTGCCTCCTGCAGTCAAATCCATTTATGATATCATCTTACCCCCAGCATGGCCCAAAGTCATCTCTCTTTGTTATGCATATTACGGATTCTCAAAATTATACAGAGGGTTTACATATTAATTTGCCTTTCTGTATATTCTAATTCCAGAACACCAAGGAAAAACTTGGTGATTGGTGATTGTTATCACATTATTTAAATACAGCATGTATTTACTTGATAATACAGTCATTTTTCTCTGTTGTATATGTAATAAATACACTTCCAATCCATAACTCGCTATGATATTTATCTGAGTGATATAAACATTCCTTTGAATAATAAATAATGCTTTGTGTAACCTCTCATGACAGTTCATCTATTAAAAAGGAAATTAAATATACAAAGGTATGGGAAAATCACTGTAAGGCAATAATGAACTTAGTAAATTCAAGAAGTAAAATGAAATAAGACTTATTTGAAGCCTAAGCTTCCCTTTCTGTTTCTTATGATCCATCACTTATCACCAGAAACATGGCTGGAGGAGTGGTCCTTGTATCTATAAATCCACAGATACTCTCTGATTATACACTAGATGTATAGGGAGCCTGCAATAAATGTGTCTACTCACCCATTAGTGAAGAACTGAGTTTCTAGAGAAGGAATTTTGTACTTCTGTGGACTGCATCTGTTCTGATTTCTCTAAGTTTTCTATTGTTTACTTAGAAATGCTCCAAGAAATAAATTTCCAATTGAAAATCCAGTTTCTGATTAGCCAACCTTTGAATCCAATGACCTTATTTGATTACATGGTGAAAATCTGCCTCCCAAATTCTAGAGGACCACCCAATTTGCAGCAGTCTGTTTCTTTTTTTACATGCCAGAATAAAGGACAAACAATTGGATTCACATAAGGAACTACCTGGTATGGACATTCAAATATATGCTTAGTAATATGCTCTTGTTTTAAAATTAGCCAAGTGTTTACATTCAAATTCTTTGACATTTTTATTTTTTTGGAGGAGAACTGGGGAGTGCTATCCTTAAGTAGCAATCACAACTTGGTAACACAAGTCTGAGCAATTTGCTGATGTGTTATTCATGATATAAGTTGGTTTTTTCTTTTGTTATTTAATTAATTCTGGCAGCAAATCTGCCTAAAATTACAGTTTAATTGAAGTCAAACATTATGGCCACAGTGACATTAGTTCTTTAAAAAGAAGGAAGAAAAGTTTTAAGTTGGGGCAAAAAGTCTTATCTCTTCAACCAAAGAAAGATTTTTGCCATTTTTCTTTGAGTGATAAAAGAAAAGCTAGACCCAACAGTAAAGTCATACCCCAGTAAACTAAAATTGCCCCCTCCCAAAGCAATATTTATGACTTTTCACTGGCAAGATTTTGCTTGAACCATACATAGCTTAGTCTATTTAGTTTACAGCATGAAAAGATAGTACACATTGCAGCTATAAGGTAAAAGCCAACATTTTAAAAGTCCTCCTGGTAATGCCTTTAAAATCAGCAGTCAGAAAACCATTAGAGTAATTACCAATCCCCAAGAAACCTTCTGGTTAATCATTTCTGCAGTCACTCTGCGAACACTGAACACCTCCAGGCTCTTCCTCTCCCCCTAGCCCTCTCCAGTCTTTAGTAACACCCTGAGGGGAAGAGCTGAACTGTAACGCAAGGTGAAACCAGGCACAAAGCCAGCAGAGGTAGGTTTTGCTCAACTTTGATTCAGTGAGTGGAAAGGATTTAAGGTGGTTTGCTCAGTGGTAGAATGAGGTCAGATCTCTTTCACCAGGTTACCCTTTGAATCAAGGCTCCACAGAGGAGCCCAAGAAGGAAGTTGCCTTATCGCTGATTTAGAGTTGGTAGACACAAAGCTCAGAGGGATGAAGGGAAGGCAGAAAGCCCCTGAGGCTGGCAATTTGGAAGCAGGGTTTGAGCCTCTATGTTTATTTTTCCCCTGCTGCCTTTTGCTTATTATTGATACACTAGCTCAGGTTATCACTCTCTATATAAAACATCACGGAAATAGTATTATTGGTGCACCCAGGAAATTAAGAATTTCTTTCCAAATAAGAGAGATCTGCATTCTTGCTTGTTTGGGAGTTGTTGTTTTTTCTTTAGAGTTACTGTTTTGTTCCGTATCTATAGAATAGGAATTAAATTTTCAATTCTTCATCGTATTCTATATAAGGCACTGAAGAAAAGGACAAATTACACTCACATATATGCAAGCTGATCTCATAAAAGACAGGAAATTGAAAAGTTTGATGGTCACCTTTTGGTAATTTCTCCTCCTTTCTTTCCTCCTTTTCCTCTGTCCCTTCTCACCAAGCCAGAGACTTCCGATGACTGCGGGGTACCCAACCGCAAACACTGGCCAACACCAGGCCAGCCCCTGCTCCAGAGGTCTCCTGATCCTTTTCTCCCCTAAATGTGATCCTACCCTGGAGCTTAGCATATTGCCTCACAGCCTTGTAAGTGACTGGCTTCCTATTCTGGCAAACACATATATGGTAAGACATTAATAGGCAAAGATGGCTTAATGTACTTACCTCATTCCTTAATGTCTAGAATTAAATAATACGGGAATTTCATGGCAGGTGATAGAAAAAGAGTTTTTGTTCATGACTTTGAGTGTCCGTCAATTCACTTCAAGTTGGCACCTGCTGATTAAACCTATTTCCAGAGTTGATAATGAGTTTTAAGTTTGTTTCATTTAAATGTATGCTTGTGTTCCTCCCTTTTATAACTCAAATTTATAAACTTGTCTTTTAAATCTAATCTGTAGTCCCAAATAAAATATTCTTTAGAGGCAAAATGTCACAAACAACCCCGGGCCTCAGTTTCCTCATTTACACGGATGAGAAAGCTCTTCCTTCTCTAAGTTTCTGTACTTATTGCCATGCCTCTCATTTTGGAGACAAAATAATTGAGGATCCCAAATTCTAAATCTTATTAGTCCTGATATGCACGTAAGTTTACTTGACAGAGGTGAAACTAGACTATATTGTTAGGAGTTGGATTGATGGAATGCTTTCTTGATCTTGATGCTGATGAGAGAAAAAAGGACATAAGCAGTCTGGTGTTACAGAAGGCATCACATTAGTGAACTCCTGTTTACTTAAATACGTGGCAGGACAGCTATCACTGCTCTCCTTAGCCAAACACCAATATTTGATAATATGCTGAGAGTTTCTCACATTTACAGCCTGTAAGAGGAGTTACAGAAGGCATCACATTAGTGAACTCCGGTTCACTTAAATACATAGCAGGACAGCAACCACTGCTTTCCTTAGCCAAACACCAGTATTTGACAGAAGATATGCTGAGAGTTTCTCACATTTACAGCTGTAATGAAGAGAGCAGAAATAAATGAAGTTTTAAAAAAATTTATCACAAGTATTTCAGGCCTGACATAAGAAAAACTGCTTCCCTATTACTACAAGTGAATAACATAACAGTACAATGTAAGTGTCTTCCATTTTCCCCTATTTCACGCTAGATTTGCCTGATAGATGAGTGTACTTAAGTAAATAGCACAGACAATTTTAATAGGACAGGTGCTTTGAATGTACATAGAAGGTCATTCCTATTATTTCAATTAACAACATAAGCTACAAAAACACATGAGGGTGAATTAATTTAAGGCTTCCATTTAATGCTACTAGTGAGGACATCTTTAGGCCTCTTGGTTGTCTTGACAACTCCAGCATCCCCAGCAAGCAGAAGCCAATCTCTGCGGTTCCCCTTCTCAGCATAAAAACAGTTCAGATAGTACATTAGCAAAGAATATGATGTCCATGTAAATGTTGAAATATTTTCGTTGCCATAGAGATAAGAAGAATGGCAAAAAAATACAGGAGTACTTGACATACTCTAGGCAGACTTTTAATTAAAAAAATCTCAAGTGACAATGCCAAGATGGCTGAACGCACTATAGGGCTTTCATGCTCACTCACTGTGTGCAGAAGCCCAGCATCCAACTAATGTGGGGAACAGCAAAGAATGCTGACTGAATAGCCAACAAGGAGCAAGAAGCCACTGAGCGATGCCTTGGCCACGATCATTATGTTTATACTGAGCACAGAAAAAGAAAAGGATAAAACATTGTGGAGACAATTCGCCATGTTAGTTACATATTTCTTCAGCAATGGGACAATTTTATTTTTTTTTGTACTCTCACAGCTGTGGAACCTGGTGCGTTGGCAAGAATAACCTTGAATATGTCATGATCTGTTTCCTTGTCAGCCTTTCCCCCTCTGTGGAAACAGACCGTACGATTTTTTAAAGGAGGGGTGGCTTATTAAACAATGTGATATGTGTGCTCTGTCAAAGCAAAAGGTGGTGGTGAGGAGGAAGCATTTGCACACCGTGTCCTAAATAGTTCCTAAATGGTTCTTCTCAAAACCTGTCATTCTTAAGCATTATTTGGGGGGGTGCGGGGAGAGATTTTGCTTTTCTCTAAAGTTTATATTTAACTTTCACAAAAACTTCAGAAGTCTCCATGAACTTCTACCCATAGAATCTGCTACTATATATCACCTCAGAGGTTATAATAAAAAACCTGGTAAGTTCCTGGAGGCACTTTCAATATGGCACCATTGAGGGCACCGTGTATGAGAGGATAGGAAGTAGTGATAAAGGACAAATGGAAGATGGCACACTTGACTTCTCTTTAACATTTGTCAGTACTAAATACTCATTCCTCCTGAGAATTCTCTCCAACCTTGACTGGCTATAATGATTTCTTCCCTGTCCATGGAAATTATTCAATGTCACAGCTCTCCCAGAGTTCTGTTCTCAGCCCTTTTTCTCTTCATCCTGTTTACTTTATCTGTATAATCTTATCCATTTTCTCATAATCAGCTACTCCCTAACATGATGCCCAATTGTCTCTTCTAGCTCAGAACACTCTCTTGATCTCTAGGCTAATGACTAACTGGTTTTCTCCACCTGGATGTTCCATCCTAAACTTAAACTCTTTATCTTCTCTTCAGCTCCACTAAATTTGCTCTTCTACTTCCATTCCCCATTTCCATGCATACAGAAAATTAAGGCTGAAACCTTAGATTCTTTCCAGATCTGTCTGTCCTCCAAGTTACTGGCAATCAAGGTACAACAATCAAGATGTTGACTCTCCCTTGGCTAGAGAATGGACACTTGATCAAAGCTAGATCAATGAAATTCTCTCTATCATAACAAGATAGAAACAAGCAACAATTAAAAAAAAAAATAAATAAATAAATAAATAAATAAAGGATGGGTGCTTCTTTACTCTTCCAGCAGCATACTGGCAAAAAGTGTGAATTATTTCCTTCTAATTAGACTTCCCAGAGCTGCCCTGGCTTCTGTCTTTTTCAGACAAAATTTCTCTTTGATTCAGTCAAGAATAATCCTTTTCTGCTTAAATTAGTCAGATTTGGTTTGTTACTTGAGATATAAGAATGCTAATTAATATAGATATTGAAGGCAGAGAAATTATGTGAGACAGGAAAAAGGATGGGACAGAGCCTTCATAAACTGTCTTTAAATCATTCTAAACTTGAACTCATCAATTTCCTTCAAGGTTGAGTTTGCTTAGACAAGCCATTTGTGTTTAACTTTCCCCCTAGACTTGAAGATAGAAAGTGAGGTATAATTACCTTGGTATCTCTACCATCCAAAGATTGAAAGGCTAAAAAATGATTTTTTACTGCCTACAGGCCCACCTTGCTACTGACAAATGACCACTTTTTTGTGCTTCAAATCCTGTTCTAAGTAGCCTGGAATGAGAATTTAACTTCTTGGGTGTGGCAGTTTGATATTATTTATGAATTCCAAAAAGATATTATGTTTGCCAACTGGTCTGTTTCTCTGGGTATGCTATCCTTTGATGTATTAGATTCAGCTGAGACATCTGATTAATTATGTTATGATTAGGGCTTTGATCCAACAATGTCATTAGAGTGCAACTCAATGTTGAGTTCCAGCCCCCTTGGGCTGATAAAACAGACACTTACACAGAAGTAGACACACAGGAGAAGAACACAGAGGAATAGAGACAGCTTCATAGACATAGGAAAGGCCCTGGAAAGAGAGATGAGCCTGATAACCTACAGCTGCAGCTGAGCCCAGAGAGAAACGAGCCCTGGGGAAAGACCCTAGCCTTATGCCAGCCTACAGCTGAGATTGGAAGAATCTGGGACCATGGAGCCTTAAAAGGAAGAGGAAGGCATGACCCTGTCTTCCTGTTCTGTCATATATGGAGTTGGCTGCTCCTGTCCCTTCTTTTGCCACACTATTTCTTATCTATCAGTATACATACATTGTGAGGCATGCAAAAAAACCTGCAAGACATGGCCATGAATCTCCAAGAGACAGCAGAAAAGGAGGCAACCTAACAGAGTCTATTAGTTATCCAGGGGAACTGTGGCACAACAAAAAGGTGCTACTACAGGAAAAAATAAATAAATAGGATTATATGGTTGTGGCTAAAGTGGCAAGAGAAGGCTGAGGGAGGACTCAAGACACGAACTGAATCTTAAATTGTAGGTTTCAAAAAATGAAGATAGCAGTGAAGATGATAATACCCAAACCCCATTTGGTGGGAGTGTGCAGTAAAAGATTTCTTTGGGAAATTAAAGAGATAGAGTTGCTGTGATAGGCTGCAGGCAGATTGCAAAGAACAAAAGCTGGATGACCATTAGCACATCTCTATCTTCCCATGCCATCTTTTCCTTGGTGGCCAAATAGAGGCAATTATTTGAGAGGTGGTTGTTGAGGTTAAGGAAGACGGCATATCCAAAGACCTGATCACTGAGTCTGGCATGTAGGAAGTCCTCAACAGCTCTTTACAACTGTTAGTTCCCTTGGTATTATCACCCCCACTAACACCCATGAGTCTTCTTTCCTACTCCTTGTCTCTTTCCTGAAGGAGCAAAGCAGGCATTTCTTATTAATCTTGACATTTAGGAACTATTTCAGAATGACCTCCTCATTCTTAAAGTCCAAATCTTGTGGTATTATTCACACGTTTGTCCTTCCTCTGATAAGATCAAATGTCTAGTCATACAGTGTCACCCCAGGAATACCAGCTCCAGGGTTTAGAACAGTCATGGGGCCAATAATGGCTTGCCAAACCTGCTTATACCGTCCTAGTTATTCTGAATGATGATGACCCAAAAATAAATGAGAAGAGATGCTTGCTTTACATGGTGTTTGGGAAGTGATGGCAGCTCGCCAGAAAGCAGCAGTGGGGAGGGTGGGACTAGGAGGTAGGAAACACTGTTGTTCCCTCCCTGTCTTTGTAGTGGCTCCATGCTTTCCCTTGTTGTTCTGGGCATAATTGGATGATGACGGGAGTGCCACACTGAAGTGTATGGTCAATGTGGGTGAGTAGTTTTGGAGATGTCTGCTTGACAGAAGTGGTGAGTGAGGTGCCCTCACCCCCCCATGGGGTTTAGGCTCTGCCAAGTCCTTTGGCCAGGAAAGAACTCTACATCCCGGTGGGAATAATTGCACAGCTGAATTTATGCCAAGTCAAATCTGTGCCTTTATTGAGAATGAATTTAACCATGAACCATGTCCAGCAAAGCCTGATTGGAATCATGACACCCTCCTGGGAAGCTCTCCATCCTGTGAGAATGGGAGGGGGAGAGAAACTGGGCAGCTTCATGGACGTGGAAGAGATGCCAAGTTGCAAAGGAGATGGGGTCTCCAAAGTGCTCTCCACCAATCTAATCAAGCACACTCTTTTTCACTTTTGGAAGTGGCAAGAGAGGAAAGAAGGTTTGAAACAGAACTAGGGATAGCTTAAGAGAGAAATTCATACTGATACAAAGTAGGTAATTGAATATATATTTTGACACTTAGATGAAACCAATTCTACCCTAATGAAGTGACCAGCACCGCACAGAAACTAAGGCATGTGATAAGACATCCTTATACCAACCCCGGGAATTAGAAGTAAAGAAGGTAGAGGTTCAAACTGACCCTCTTCCTTGCCCCAGAATTTCCCAGAGGCTCTGGGCATATACGACACTTCAGTACTCTTCCCCACTACTGCTAGCCAATGACAGCTATGATCATTACCTACTTCATTGGGTTATTTTGAGAATTAAACTAAATCATGTATATAAAATACTTAGTGATTAGCAATTACTAAATAAATACTAAGAAGAAAAACAGGAACCCACCTAAAATCTCCTTGTTCCTATCATTCTTTCTTACAGCTAGAAAACTCTGACCCCAAACCTCAGGATCCACATGGCTTCACAGAGGTCCTCCAAAATAAACCTACTCCACACTTGTGCCAGAAATAACATGCACTATTAAAGACTGTTCTGAAGACTGGAGGTTCAGAAGATCCTTTGAGAATCTGATGGTAGTTTTAGATTTCCTCCCCAGAAATGTGTATGTGCATGCATGTATAGAAAACGGTTTATTACCCATGGAGACGCAGACACGCAGTGCACAGACAGACCTTTCAACACCATGAACGCTGGGGAAGGAAGCGCCTGTGCATGGCTCTGCCCTCCCGGGGGCACCACCGACACTGCCCGCGAGGGCGCTAACAGCGTCAAGCAGGAGAAACCTGGAAACTATCTGAGGAAGTGGGTGACGTGGGGCATCCCCTCTATAAACCTAAAGAAATGTATATTTAAATAAACAGATTTTTTTTTTTTTTTAAAAAAGGCACATAGACCTGTGCCTTTGTGCCAGGTAGAATCTAAAAAAGCCAGGAACTGAACTTATTCCTTCATTTTTAATATTTTATCTTAGGTTGACTTTTAAACGAAGCGCATCCAAGCCAGGGCCGTCGGGGTGCTCTGCCACATGCCCAAGGGCCCGGCCCGGGGCAGGTCCTTGCGTCCTTGGCCATCAGATGGGCACGGAGTCCTGGCACAGAGCTGGTGGCAGGAGCCCGTGGCATTACGTGGTGCTGATCCCACTCAGCTCTTGCCTTATGGCATCGAAGGGCTCCTCCTTCACTTTGTGAAGTTCTCTGACCAGCCCCTCTAGGATCTCCTGCTTCATCGTGTCAAAATCTAAGGCATCCAGGACCACGCAGTTCGCGCTCCCAGCAGGCTTCACCCTAGAGTGAGGCTGTGACTGACGAGGGCTCTTACCCTCGGGGCTCTTTGCCACAGACAGGGTTCTGCACAGCGATGACAGACGGGCTTCTCCGCCGAGTTGCTCGGCTCCCAGGGCTTTCCAGCAAAATCACACATACTTTCAGGAGTTTCACAGCCTTCCCTAAAGCAGCAACCTTCTAAGGGGGCTCTAGATGTTAAATTTAAGAACTTCTGCATCTAAGTGCATTGGAGCTGCCTCAGATTCCGTGAAAATTGTTAAGGAGCAAATGGACTTTATGTGATTTTGAGATCTTTCCACCACTAGAAGTGACAAAGGAAAGAGAAGATGTATGCTGTCGAGAGAAGTTGTGGAGGAAGATGAGACACTATGGGAGGTACCTGACATATGCTGTCTCAGCTAATCTCATGATAGCCCTGCCAGGTAAGTAAGCAAATGAGATAACTAGAAGTTAGGTAACTGGCCTCGGGGTAGTCACAACTAAATGCAATAGCTGCAATTCAAAGCTAGAGCTGTTGACTTCGAAGCCCTTGTTCATTCCAGGCCTACTTCTGCTCCTTGTACCAGTTAGAGGGGTACGGAGGTGGCCCCGAATCTATGTGACAAGCTTGACTCCCACACTCTGAAAATACCACGTGGAGGGCACACCCACCCATGGGTATAGCAATCTATTGCCTGTTTGCACACTGGCAGTAAATACTGTTATGAAATGAATTCGAATTTGAGATGAAAATCATTCTAACAAAAATGTTTGAATATCGAATCCCTTTTTGAAGGTTGCCTTATATTACCCCCTTAATTATTCATTTCATTGCATGCTTGCTGAATCTCTGCAATGCAAATATCAATAGCGACTGGTTTTGCTGAACATTTTTACCACTGAATCCAGGCTTTTGCCAAGTTTCTCTTAAATCCTTGGAATCAAGTTTTACAACTACCATAGTGAACTCTGGGGTTAACGGCATTTCTTTTATGGTTGTGCGTGTGCCGTGAGCCTGACAGGGCTAGGGCAACGATGCACAAAGGAAGCTACAGATCAAGGCCAGTTGGAAAATTTCAAAGCAATCAATGGAGGGCCAGGCAGAGGAGAGCAAGGAAATGAGGACCAAATAGGAGGTTATCTTAGAGGGGCACTGCAGAAAAAAAGGATTGGGTTGAAAAGAGGAGAACAACATTCAGATAATGCTCCCAAGGAGGTCAAGATATACTGAGTTAACATGTTTTTTTAAGCAGAGCAAAGACAGGGTCTTCTTGGTAAATGAAAGTTTTGCCAGACTGTTTGACCAGAACAGGAATTTCAGTACTACTTGGGGTAACAACTTGTATGAGTTTTTGTACCAAAAGGAAACTAGCAGCTCTAAGAACTTTTACTAAAATTCCATAGCTATGCAAAACTTGAACAGAACTGTGGCCTTCTCCTGGTACGGCTGTGAGAGGGAAGCAAGTTGCAGAGAAACAGTCACATGGAGAAGCAGGAAAGGACATAGAGTGAATCAATACATAATTAATGAACATCTACTATGGGTGAAGTCCAAGGAGAGACCCACGAATCCCAGACTTGTTGGGTAACGACCATACCATCTGATTAAACATTACATCACAGCCTAACTCTTTCTATTAATCCTTCTTTGATTCCTTACAACAACCCTGTAAAGTAGGTAGGACATGTCATTACCTATCTACTAAAAATAAGGCAACTGGGAATCAGAAAGATAGTCCTGGATCACATGTTATAAACCCTCAGAGCCAGAATGGC
This sequence comes from Tolypeutes matacus, assembly GCA_026826555.1. Lineage (NCBI taxonomy): Eukaryota > Metazoa > Chordata > Mammalia > Cingulata > Chlamyphoridae > Tolypeutes > Tolypeutes matacus. Next base: position 29,868,700 of record JAKSZT010054335.1, read on the forward strand.
TCCCAGATATTCTGACCATGAGTCCAGGGCACTTTCTTCTACTGATCGGAAGTAAGTGTTTTGATGATCCTGAAATAAAATTACCTCCCAGCTTTCTTCAAAGCTGGCTATAGGGCAGTGCCAGAAAAGATGAGTGCTTGTCAAGATAAGTGTCAGATTATTTTGGGGGATGGTGACTCATATTTTACCAACAAATATAATATCAAGAGTAGTTTCAAATACCACGGAGGAACTCATTATAATGGCACCTTCTCTCTGGTTGCTCAACAGAATCAAAGCTGTTCAGAGAGTAATGTTTTCTGATGAAGAGCGAAGAGGGTTCAACAGGTGTATTTATTTAGAGCTGTTCAAGTGGTGGGGGAGCCAGAAAAACACATTGTGGGTGTGATCTTTGCTTCTGAGTGTAGAGACAAACTCATAACTTAGGGAACATTTAGTCTTTGTAGCTGTTTTCTGGGCATTGTTTTAAATCAATGGCTTAATAAGACCCAAGTAACAGTTTCATCTACATGAAGTAAGATGTCCTTGGAGTTATTGCACATCAAGAGGTTGTCTCAATTATGCCAAATTCAAAACAGCACCAAACGTTTCCCAGAAAAAGAAAAAAAAAAGAAACGTGTACAACACCTGAAGGTATCCATGAGCATGCTGTTGTAGCAAAGGGTCTGAATCCATGGTTCTTGCCAGTAAGTTGGATTTGTTTCCTGTGAGGGCACGTTGCATAATGTATACATTTAAGTCAAGTGTTTTAAATTCAGGCTCAGGGTGGAAGGCTAAAGATGCCAGAAAATCAGCGATTGGACTATGGAATGAGTATGGGTGAAGGATAGTAGGATATGTGGCCAATCATGAGAATTTGGGGAAGACTGTAGATGATACTCTTGCAGTTGCTATTCAGTGAACCACGAGACACAGGCCTATATTTACTGTGCTGGAGAGATGGAATCAATATCAAAACCAAGTTCTGGACAGCTCAGGAGAGAGAAGGCACTTCAGTGGCCTGGTGTTTGTAGTCAGGCAGTTAATTGAATTTTGATTTGAAGATCTGGCCTTTTTTTTTTTCAGCCTTCTGATTGGCATAATCAGAAAATTAATTCCTGGGCTATTATAAGTAAGTAATGTGGCCAACACAGGGCCTGGAATACAGTAGGTATCCAATAAATGTTGGTTTCCTCCTTTTCCTTCCATCACAACATTAGTCTAAATGGCAAATACGGAGTTCCAGGAGATCATGGCTTCCTTGCAGTAGCCAAATAGGAGAAATTTTACAAGCACATCCGGCTTGAGCATCTGGCTAGCACAATTATTCTGAGCTCTGATGTGCCAAAGGTAGGAAGCTGTATGGTTGCAAATTAGGAAGAAATGAAAGGCCAGACAGTGACTGCCAAGAGGGAATATTTCAACTCATGAATACTGACTGGACAGTGGTTCAGATGTCCTGGAGTGGTCAATGTTTTCCTGTAAGGAAATCTGGTTGTTGGAGGGTGCTGAATGTCTTTTAGGTCTGAAACATTTTTTGGATTTCTGATGTACAAAAAATTCAGACATCTCAGAAAGAAAAAGGGGAGGACAATTGGTGTGGAGTTTTGAGGAGGATGTGGAGAAACAGATGACAGGTTTTAAAATGGACAAGTGGGTTTAAGAGAGGGGACAACTAGAGTTGTAGTATCTCATACATATACACAGACCACATACACACACATACATCCACACAAACACACATCTTAAATAGATGTAGTATGCCCCAGAAGGATCTGAGTAATTATCAGAATTTCTCAGTGGGTCCAAACCTCAGCCTTGGAATTACTGTAGAGCAAAATAGAGTTGGCTGCCTGATCAATTCCTGCTACAATTATCACCAGTGGTCCCAGAAACAGCCACATTTGAGAGAAAACATAAAGCAGAGAAGCAAGCAGAGGCTCAAGTCTTCACGAAAGCTCTTATCACCTCTTGTCGAATTCTAGACTTTAGACTCAGCCAATGATACATGTTTTATTCTGCTTCAACCAACTCCTCTGAAATTTGACCTCCTGCCTGACTGAAATACTTGTTTCTTCCTTTGTATATGTTTCCAAAATATTGAAGTAGTCTAAGTCAGTTTTAGGTCATTAGATTACTTGCCAGATGCTTGCCATTCACTTGACTCCCACTCCCAATAGAAAGCCACCATTTTTCCATTGAGTTTTGGGCTAATGTTTCCTTTCTCCTAGTTGGGATATATTTTCTGGGTGAGGAGTCTCACAATTTCTATATTGTTTACATTTTGTTTTTTAAAAGAAAATTATATATTCATGAAAAATCAGGGCAGGGGAGTCAAATCCCAAATCAAAATTACCCTTCTCCAGAAAGACTTTCATGATTCACTCCTATTTTCTTTTAAAGTTTAAACTTCATATTCTGAAATACTTTCAAATTTACAGGGCAATTGCAAAAGTAATACAAATCCCACACAGAGAATTCCAACATCACCGTACCCCCTGCTAGAAACCCAGATCCACCAGTTAAAATTTTGCCACATTTGCTGTATCTTTTCTTTTCCTTTCCTTTTTTTTCTTTTCCCTTCCCTTCCCTTCCTCTTCCTCCCTCCCTTCCTTCCTTCCTTAGCTATTTATATCTATCTATCTATCTATCTATCTATCTATCTATCTATCTATCTAT
>JAKSZT010054335.1:29871367-30278368 GCA_026826555.1 Tolypeutes matacus
TATCTATCTATCTATCTATCTATCTATCTATCTATCTATCTATCTATCCATTTTCTGACACAAGTGTAGGCAGTATACATCATGCTCCTTGAACACTTAATACTGCCATACACATTTCCAAAGAACAAGGATATTCCCTTAAGTAAAGTTCAAAAAATTTAACATTGATATAAAGCTTGTAGTCTATATTCCATTTCTTTCATATATACCAATAATGTCTTTCTGAGCCTTTTCTCCTCCATTCTTTGATACTATCCAGTATCATGTATTATACGTAATTGTCATTATCTCTTTAGTTTTTCTTTCTTTTTATATTTTTTAATTGCAGGAACATATATACAACATAAATCATCCCATCCCAAACCCTCCCAAGCATACCATTAATAACATTTGCAATATTGTGATACCCTCACAACCTTCCATTACTAAAACTTTCCTACTTTCCCAAAAAGAAATCCTATGCCCATTATGCATTAACTCTCCATTCCTCCTACTGCTGCCTCTAGCAACATGTACTCTAATTTCTTTCTACAAGCTTGCATATTTTCAATATTTGCTTTGTTGTCACCATGGGACTTAAATTTAACATCCTAAACCTATGACAATGTTGCTTGCTTCAATACCAGCTTACCTTCAATAGTATACACAAACGTGTATCCCTCTGTCCCTTTACTTTTATGTAGTTCTTGTCACAAATTACATGTTTATACATTATGAATCCAAAAAATTGATTTATCATTACACATTACACATTTACCTTTTAGATATTGTAGGAAGTAAAAAGTGTAGTTACAAACCAAAAATACAAAACTGGAATTTATATTTACCCATGTCTTTACCCTTACCAGAGATCTCTGTTTCTTCATGTGACATCAGTCTATCATCTATTGCCTTTTCCTTTCAACCTTCAGAACTCTCTTTAGCATTTCTTATAGGGCGGATCTAGTGGTGATGAACTCCCTCAGCTTTTGTTTATCTGGGAATTCTTAATCCTCTCCTTCATTTTTAAAAGACAGTTTTGCCAGATATAGAATTCTTGGTTGGCAACTTTTTGCTTTCAGCACTTTAAATGTCTTCCCAATGCCTTCTTGCCTACTTGGTTTATAATGAGAAACTGGCACTTAATCTAATTGAGAATCTCTTTTATGTGACATGTCACTTTTCTCTTGCAGCTTTCAGAATTCTCTCTGTATCTGTGGCACTCAACAGTTTGATTTTACCAAGGCATGTTGCAAGTCTTTTGGACTTATACTGTTTGGAGTTCGCTGAATGTTTTGGATGTGTAATTTCATGTCTTTTGTTAAATTTGGGAAGTTTCAGCCATTATTTCTTTGAATAGTCTCTCTGCCCCTTTTTCTCTTTCTTTTCCTTCTGGGACTTCCACAGTGTATATATTGGTAGCCTGATGGTGTCCCACAGGTCCCTCAGGCTCTGTTCACTTTTCTTTAACTTTCTTCTTTCTGCTCTTCAGACTGAATGGTTTTGTCTTGTCTTCAAGTTCTCTAACTCTTTCTTCTGCAGGCTTAAATCTGCTATTGTACCCCTCTAGGGAATTTTTAATTTCTGTTCTGTGTTTGGTTCCTTTCCACCTCTCTATTGTTAATCTCTGTGTGTTCATCTATCATTTCCCTGATTTCCTTTAGTTCTTTGTCCTTCAGCTCTTCGAGCATATTTAGGACCATTTTTTGAAAAGTCTTTGAATGGAATGTTCCTGCTTACTGATGGTTTCTGATGCTTTAATCTCTTTTGCCTGGGCCATTGCTTCCTATTTCTTTGTATGTTTTGTATTATTTATTGAAATTTGGAGGTTCTGATATTTTAATGTGGTATCACTAGAATTTAGACTTTGAAGTGTCTCTTCCTTAAGTTTGTATCCAACTAGTGGTATGACAGAGCTTTACTTGAATGCCAGGAAAGGGAAGAAAAGAAGGAAAGAAAGAAAGGAGGAAGGGAGGAAGAGAGGGAGGGAGGAAGGAAGGAAACACTTTTCCCAGTCATTGCAAATTGATTTGTGTTCTCCTTTAGGACTTATCCATATGACTTTAAATAATAGTTCCAAGCCAAAGTGTAGGGCCTCTCTGATCCTTTCTGTACATGTGTCTTTTCTTGGGCATGAGCACATGGCCCTAGGAATTCCCCCATTTACATGCATAGGAATGTCCCCTCTTCCCTAAGAAACAGTTTCCTCATGGTTCCAGGCACTGCACTGTATGTCTTATGGCCAGAAATCCCTCACTCCAGGCTGCACAACTTGAGTGATTTGTCACAGCATTCTGTAGGAGAGCTCAGTGAACTGCTTTCTACACATGGGGCAAGTTCTTGGATGGCAAGTCCCTCAGGCCACCACTAGACATATTGGGCTGGACATACATGCTCCTAATATATGACAAGTGTGACTTTGCTTCCTCCAGAACTGGGACCAGGGACCCTCACCAGGAGACTGGGATGGCTCCATGCTGAATGGGGGTGGGAGGGTGTTGGTGCCAGGGCAGTATGAGATCCTACCAATTTCTTTTTCCATTTTTTAAAATTAGACAAATTGTAGCTTTACAGAAAAATCATGCATTAAGTACAGAATTTCCATATACCTCCCCCCCTCACAGTTTTCCCTATTATTAACACTTTGCATCAGTGTGATATCTTTGTTACAACTGATGAAACAATGTTAGTAGTCCATTTTAGTCCATAGGTAACATTAAGGTTCACTGGGTTGTACAATTCTATGCTGTTGAAGTTTTAAATTTTTATTCTGGTAACATATACACAACCTAAAATTTAACCACATTCCAGTATACAGTTCAGTGGTGGCGTGTTACAATCATTACCAAAACTTTTCCATCATGCCAAAAGAAAGTCTGTACCCATTAAACATTAACTGCCCATCTATCTATCGATCTATTTATCCATTCCCAATGTTCAGTACTCTCACCACTATCCATTACTAGAATCCCTCAGTGAGGGGTGGGGGAAAGGTCAGCCAGGTTTCCAGGAAAGCTTATCACTTTTAAGTGGCCTTTGTTTTGATTTGGCACTCACCCTGTTACTGCAATCCTTTTACTGTTTTCTGGAGCTTTGAGAAAGACATTTCTGCCTGTTCTTGCTGGTTGTTCAAAGCTTCTGTTGGGGGCCAGAGCCCTGAAGCTTCCCCCTCCCATATCATGCTTGGGTAGGGCTGATTCATTCCTTTCAGTTATTTGTCATTCTTTCCCCCCCTACTACCCCTGCTAGAACCTCTCAATTTCTATTGCCTGAAATTATCCCAAGCTGTATTTTTTAGTCTATGTAAGTGTTTTTTTCAGTCCCTTGACACTTGTTTGAAATGCTAGCTTCTAGATTCTTTGAAGACAGGGCTAGTAACTTCTGTCCTAACCACACCCATATTTTACAAATGTCTTGCAAATAAAACCACTAATGAGAGACCTATAAATATCTTAGAGTTTGTTCAGCTCTGAGATGAACATATTAAGTCAATTTCTTTCTCCATCAATTAGATTGAAGACATCACTCCAATGAATAAAAGCTGGTACACAGAATAGAAGAATCCTGTAATACTTTCAAATCATAAAAACTAGACTTTTCTACCCACCAGAAGTGTGCCCTCAAGCAAAGTACTTTTCTGTTGGGCCTCAGTTTTCTTATTCTTAAAATGGATAATGCAACCTTTCTTATAGCACTACGATGGAAATAAAGTACCATATATATGATGCCTAACACAGTGTTTAGTGTATGTTCAGAGCACTTAGTTAGTATTAACTCCCTCATCTTCCTTCTGGTCCTTAGTCAATTTCAATCTTTATTCAAAATATTTCCAGGGCTTATGAATCAGTAAGGAGAAAATAAGCAAGACAGGCTAAACTCCCAACCTCTGAGGAGTTTACCACATGAAGGGCAGTCTATACATATATGAAACAGGTAAATACATTTTTTAAAAAGATTTATAAGCAAGTTGTCATGGTGCTGTGTAAAATGATCAATGTAAAAGGAAAAGAGAAGTGAATGTGAAATGTGGAGGCTTAAGAAAGTCTTCTCAGAGGAGGAAAGCCTTGCACTGGTCTTTGAAGAGATGCCCTCATTTTCTCCATGACCATCCTTTTTTCCAGCCGTCTTCTTCACTTTAACGAGATTGACAGAGTTCGCTGCACAGCCTACTTTCCCTTCTCTCCAAATTCTTGCACACATTTTCTCTTTAATCCTCATAAAAATCCTATTAACATTTTCATTCTCCTCTCTAGTTCCTCTACAAAGAGTATTCCCTAGTAGCTCCAGAAGCTAAAATAGTATCATAATCATTTAATAATCTTTCCAAAAATACTTTCCATAAAATGTTTACTAATGCTGTACCAACTCAAATAGCCAAAGGCCAAATGGCCAAATGAGAAATGAACCTAAACTACAAACTTTATCTGACCCCTGGCAAGTGAGTCAGGACGTTTCAGTACTCATCCTTCTGAGAGACTATCTATGATATCAAGCAGCAAAGCAAAGTCAGGGGGAAAAACTAAAAAATCCTGGACTATATGACAAGGCCAAGCCATGGTCACCCTTTTGGCCTTCCTTGCTTTGCAATCAGGCAAATCTCTTCCCAGTATTAAAAAGCTTAGCATGACATTTTCAGACTAAATATTATTCTTTTTCAATGCATTTGGAACACATGCAGCTTTCAAAGCAACCAGTTTGGAATCCAGTGATCTCGCTTCTATGCAGGAGGCATAGAAAAGAATACAGGCCCTCCTAGACCTCATTTGCATTTGATCCCTCCTTATTTCTGAACCAATGCAGAATCACAATTGTATATGAACAGAAATTAGGAAGCACCAATGCTGATGATAATGATGGGGACCATAAACAGCCTAAAACCTTAAAGGAATTAGTACCTCAGGAATCAGGGATGGGTTTATTCTCTCCAGGGCAAGATTCAAAGGCTTGATAAAGTTCACGTTTTTTAAAATTTTAATAAAATCTCTGAAAGAATAATCACAAGCAGGAAGCAAAAATGATGATTAAAAAACTGAGAACCACTGGTGAATTTAGTAAACACTTATGTTTTATACCAATAAGCACATTCAGTTAAGAAATGTTTCTGCTGAAGGAAACAAAAATATAGAAGCGAGAAAGTTTAGGACATTTGTTGACTATGTTTGGAAGATTGTCAAACATTATCTATTACTATATGAATAAATACATGGTGTGCTCTAGACTACTTCTCTGCAGACCGGGTTAGGAGATGAAGCATCTCTCCATGTCAGGCAAGTAATACCACTGATTTTTTGGCCTGAATCCAGGCAGTGGCACCACACTGTACTATGAGACACGGAATTCTTACCACGGCTAGCTTGTAGAAAAACAAGAGACGTAAACAAAGCTTACTTAAGGAAGTCCTTGATGAATCAGTAAAAATTATTAAGTTTATTAAATAGCAACCCTGGAACACATGTTTTTTTTTTAATATCTGTGTGACAAGTATACATAAAACACTTCCGCTACTTACTGAAGTATGATGGCAGTATAGGAAAAAGGAGTGTGTCATCATCTGAGTTGCGAGCTGAACTAGCTATGTTTTTCCCCATGGGACACCATTTTTACTTGAAGAATGACTATCAGACAAATTGTGATTATTCAGACATGGGTTTTGGCAGGCATTCTTTGGAGAAGGAAAAAAGTGACCCTGGGACTTCAAGGAAAACAACTGAGAATATTTGTTCACAGGGATCAATTTTGAGTTTCCAAGGGAAACTCAGAATTTTGTAAAATTGATTTTGCCTCAGTGAGTTTGGCACCTTCCCAGTACTTAAAAACTTTTCTAATGAGGTTGGTAGTGATATGATTAAAGGGACTTTTCAATATTATTTAATGAACTGTGTCAGCACCTGGAAGGTCTGCATAACACAGTGGACCATTATTTTGCAAATGACCAGTGCCTGGTATTATAAAAATAATGCTTGTGCAAAAGATTGATTCAAAGTATAATGGATTTTAGTATAACAGAGCTTGAAAAGTTCGTTGATACAGCCTCAAATTCCATAATGCAACTAACCTGTAAGACAATACCACTTGTTGAGTTTGGGTATAGTATCAATGAGGAATATACACAATTATCTGAAAAGGCTATTAAAATACTCCTCCCTTTTCTACCTACATATCTGTGTGAGGCTGGATTTCCTTCACATACTTAGACCAAAACAACATATTGCAACAGAATGAAGGCAGAAGCAGATATAAGAATACAGTGTCTTCATTAAGCAAGATATTTTCAACATTTGTAAAAATGTTAAGCAATGCCACTTTTTTCACTTTTTTTTTTTTTTTTTTTTTGGAAAATACAGCTATTTTTTTCAGAAAAATGTCAGTTATATTACCATAAAATGGGTTTATTATCATTTTAAATGAATTAAAAAATAAATATTTTTTAAAGTTCTATTTTAATTTCTGATATGGTAAATATCAATGGATATAATCCACAGAAACAAAAGCTCTTTTGGATCCTCATTAATTTTTGAGAGCACAAAGGAATCCTTACACCAAAATGTTTGAGAACTATTAATATATATTATTCTATTCTTTGAACTAGACTCATTATGAAAATGAGCTTTATTATAATCTGGCAAAATCTTTCAGAACAGCTAAACTTGCTTGACTTATATCTCTAATGAAAGTGCTTATCCCTGGATTCCTAAAGAAATCTCTCCCTAAAATTGCTATTACCTGCACAGTATAAAATGCCTTGCATATGATAGATGCTTAATAAACAATTTATGTTTTCCCCTTCCATTCCCACTGGATTCCTAGCTGGAGCCACTCTTCCCATACAGGAATATGGAGTGTGCCTTAGAGCCTGGAAAACGGTACTAATTGTGAGGCCTGGGTAGTCAAGAAGATGGAGATGGATCCATATTGAATTCAACATCTACTACACACTAGCTGTGTGAGCTTCACAAGTTACAAAACCTCTCTTTTTGCAGTGTGCTCATCTATAATATAAGAGTTCCCCCCTCATTGGGCTGTTATGAGGATTAAATGAGATAACACACGCAAAGAACTTAGGCCACTACCTTACACATAGTACATGCTAGGTAAGTATCAACTAATGTTATCATTACACAAAGGAACTTATAGCAGTTTAGTGCATCACCTCAAGCTTTGTAATAATATTAGGCCTACTCCTAAAAGCATTTAATAGTTATTGAGCACTCTTAGTTTGCCACAGGACTCCCGATACAAAGTACCAGAAATGTGTTAGCTTTCAGAATGGGAATTTTATTTCGGGTAAAAACTTACAGTTCTGAAGTTGTGAAATGCCCAAATCAAGGTACCATCAGAGATGCTTTCCTACCAAAGTCAGCTACTGGTGACTGGCCAGGTGTCCTATCATGTGGCGCTCAGGCATATGGCAGGGCATCTCCTCAGCCTTAAGCTGTTCTGTGGGCCCAGCCCCTCAGGGGCCTCTGTGCCTCTGCTCTCTGCTGATTCCAGCCTCCAGGACCTCTCTCAGCCTCTTGGGGCTTCTCTGCCTTTCAGGAGCTGTAGGAGAACCTGGAGTCCCTTCTCTCTACTTCCTTTCTCTCACATGGCGAATAAAATGGCAGCTTCCTTTTTCACTGAGTCTCTCCAGTAGAAAGGTGGAGACTCAACTTGAGTCACGCCTCACTGACATAGTCCAATCAAAAGGGCCCTGCACCCACAGGAATGGATTAGTTCAAGAACATAATCTTTTTCTTTATGGGATTCACAAAAGAACTTCAAATTGTCACAAGCAATTACTATATTCCAGGCAGCATGCTAAGGCATTTCATTTATTTCTTATAATAGTAATCAAGAGCTGGGACTTGAGCTCAGCCTAGGGGTCCTACATCACTGCTGTTTGACTGCCAGAGCTCAGAGAGGGTCCACATCTTGAATTTAGTGGATAGAGAGCAGGTTTAAAAAATATATGTAATAAATTCCCTGTGATTGTCTTTAAGCTTCCTAGTTTATTGACATTAGCAAACATTACTTAATTGACTCATTCATTCATTCATCCATACATTCATTCATTCATTGAACAATTTTTATAGAGCATTAGATGCTGATTGCAAAAGATGAGTAAGGCAGAGTTCCTGCCTTCAAACTGCTCACCATATGGGCAGCATGTAAATGAATGAATTCAGAATATTTACATTGTAACAGAACTATAAACACAGTTCTCTAGGAGCACATAGAGGAGAACAATTCACTCATCCTCACCAAATCCAGGAAGGTTTTATAAAAGAGATATGTGAAACAGTTTTAAGGGATGGGTAGCAGTTCAGCAGTTTAAGAATTTCCATATTCAATATGGATTCCCTGCTGGCTGCCAGGGAACACGTAACCATGCCTTTCACCCCAGGAAAGACTGGAAAGAAGCATAAGGTAAGTTGCAGGATAGGTGGAGCTGAGTTTTACTTTCTATATTTTTGCTAGCCTCCCTAGTGCCAAAGCATTGACTGTAGCTTACCTTGTAGAGGGGTGCTTTATGCTATCAGTACTGGGAAAGAAATAAAGACTTCTTATTTAATTTATATCAAATCCTCTATGAGGGGACACTGGTAATTTGTAAGTCTACAATTGCAAGGCTGGCTTAATTCTTGTTCACAATTGTTTCTTTTTTTAGCTTTCACTCAACAACAAACTAAATTTGAAAGTTTTAGTGAGCTTTCCCTAGGTCTAGATACAAAAATATTTTCAAGAACTTTCTTTCATTCTATGTCCAAACTAAACATATCTAGAGGATTTGCAACTGCAAGAGTAGTCTTTCCTCATAGTAAAGTTGTTTTTATGTTACAGAGGGCTACTGGTATTTTACATGTACCAGCTAAAGGTCAGGAAGAAAGGAACCTCATCATCTTTCCAGACCCCTGTCAATCTTGGTTCAAGATAAATTGGTAAGCATGTTAATACCGAGCCAAGGGGACAAGGGGCAGAGATACAGTATCAGCGAAAGCTTTTCAAAATGTTTTGCATATTATTTTTATATATTTTTTTGCTTTGACAAAGGTATTCCTACACAAAGATATGGAACAAGATGTAGAATGTAAAGATATGGATCAAGTACTACTACACAAAGGTATAGAACAAGTTCTCTTATGAAACAATTAAAAAAAAAAAACAGTGGAAATGTAAACAACTTTCATATATTCGGAAACTTAAACATATAATCTCTCACTTTTGGTGAAAAGATGTATAAATAGAAACACAGTTCTTGAATTAATTGTTCTTACCATGGAAGAAATTAATTGACATTCAAGTTTTGTCTTTATCAATAATTGACTATACGATGTGTAATGGCACTATAAAAATTTGATGGCTTTTTTACATTGTAAAACATGTAGCATTTTAAACCTAACTATTTTTATGTTCTGTGATCCAGCCAAGAAATGGTGATTACAAATTAATCATCACAATTAGAAAGACATTGGTTCAAGAGAGATTTGCCAGGGTATGCACTATATACATTATCTACACTGAGATGATAAATGGTTCTGCTGCTGTTGTTTTAATGCCTTCCTCTAATAAACCTGGTTTGATTGGCATGAACAATATTAGGTAAAACAGACTCAAGCTGCAATGCCAATATTTTTGTGACTATTTTGCAATAGGCGTTAATCAATGAAATGGGACTGTAATTGCAGCAATTTCCCATATCTCCTCCAGGCTCCAGAATAACAGATATAATAGCGCTCCTAAGAGTTCCTGACAATTTGCTATTCACAAATGCTGTATTAAACATACCACAAAAAATTGCATCCTGACACTCAATTTTTTTTTTTTCAAACTCCTCCTGGGAATCCATGAAGTCCTAGGGTTTAGGTACCATGTAAAGAATTAGGCTATCCAAATTCTTCTGCTAAGTACCTTGGCTGAATGGCTTGTTGAAAATCATTTTGGAATTTTGGTCTCACAGCCTCATAACATTTCATGAATTCAACTTCATTTTGGAAATTTTTCAATCACTTTGGTGACATTGACAATTTTCCATTTCATTATAATGCTACAAAATTCAAGCACCTGCTTTGCTTTTCAAAATGTAAATCTACTGAAAAATCAGAGAAAAAGCAGGTGTTCTATCTTAATTGACAGAATTGAATCTCCTACCAGAAAACAAGCATCCAAATCAAAACAGAGACTACAAGGTATCAGCCAGCGTTGGAGGAAACGGAGACTTGAACCCCGTCACGGAAGCCGATTGGGTGGTGATCATGCAAATACCTTTCTACTCGATTGGTTTTAAACCTAAGCAACAGCAGAATGTTTGATAGATCAGAAATGAAACTTGAATAAGTCTTCCACACCTAAAAAGAATTCAGATTTAAGAAAAGTCAAAAGACTTCCAAACTGTCCCTTTCAGTTCTTTGCTGTCTGAGATGTTTAGTTACTTGTAGAGTTTTAGTATACTAATTTTGGAATCAGATGCAGAAATGCTATCCCATGGAGGGAAATACTTTCAGGAAAACTTAATTGAGCTTTAAGGTTGTTTTTAATTTCCCTTTAAATTTGCAGAAAAATCGGTACAACTTTAAGAACATCTTCTCTATCTTAATTCACTGGCAATCTCCTCCTGCAAATGTCAGCGTTATTCAGCTTGATTAACTCCAGCACTTTTATCTCTCAGTGATGTTCTACTCTCAACCTGCCAAAGATTCCTCTACTTCATTATTCAAAATATTAAGTGAAGGTCAAAAACCACAATGTAGACTTTGGGGTAAAGAAATATTGCTCTGTCAAAAAAAAAAAAAAAAGCCTGCAAGTTATTTCATTACATACAATAGTATTTAGGGATCTAAACCATCAATTCTTTAAGAACAGAAAGAGTATGCCTAAATCAAATCCCAATAATCCCCCAAGTCCATTTTATGAAATGTATGCCTCCTCACCTATCGACCATTTTGCCAGAACTTTCAAACCTAATATAATTAACTACTCTAATTTTATTTCTCCAGCTACTGTTCCAATTTGGGTAAAGGAACAAATAAACTTGGTCAAAATACTGCCGAGTGAGAGAGGAATGGAAATCTATGTGTAATTCATAAGCCGTATAATGTAACAGTACCTTACACATCATTTAGCATGTGCCAGATGACATGCTAGAGCAGTATTAGGCATCTATACATAGGCATTACATGTGTGAGTGTTCATTTAAAACTCCCAATAACCAGATGAGGTAGGTACTATATGGCTCCTGTTTTACAGATGTGAAAAGTGAAGCACAATGAGGTTAGCTTCCAACGTGTCCTTCATCTGGGTGTGGTGAAGATTAAGTCTTAGATATCCAGGTGCAGTAGCACTTAGCAGACCCTGGGTGGCACATGCATGCTTACTGCGCTGGTGATGTTTTACTGGACAGCTGAGCTTTACTAGCCGTGTCCTACAGCAAATTATTTGACTGCTTTCTAGCCTATTTTCCTTATCTAAAAAAGTGGGGGTAGTGAGAGTCACCATAGCTGTCATCTACTGAGCTAAGAATACCATGTGCAGGCATTGTTCCAAAGCCTTTTCTAAATGAACTCATTTAAGCCTCACGACAACATTGTGAGGTGGGCACTATTATGTTCCCAACTGTACAAATGAGGAGATGGAGGCAGAAAACACTAAATAAAGCCTACTTCATGGGGTAGCTGTGAAGATTAAATTGTAATAATGCATGGAAAAGGTACTTAGCATGGTGGGCGGTGCCTAAATTAGAGCAAATTTTATTATGTTCTTGGTTTCTGATAGTCCACTCTTCTGCTGATGAGAGAATCCTTGCTCTCAGACCGAGTCCCGACTTGGCCTGTTCCACACAAGCTGTGCCACCCTGGACATGTTACTTAATTTTTGGTTCCAGATTTCTCATCTGGGGCTTGGAATCCATCAGCTACCTCCCAGGGCTGTTGTGTATATATATATGTAAAGTACATAGCACAGTGCTCGGCACATACAGCAGTTGCTATGGCTGCAGTCGTTGTAGAGGGTACATCCTTTTTGATGGCAGGCACCAGCCACTGGTCATGGCCAAAGAGAAATATGCAAACCAATCTTCAGGACAGCCTGGGGAGAGAAGAGGTTAGAACTCTGGTGTCTTGTGCTGGTCAAAACAAGTCTATGCTTTCTAGATACCTCACTTACTAAGTACTTCCTCCTTGCCAGGGTCCTGAGACCCTTGGAAAACAAGCAACATGATACTCATTTGTTTTTGTTATTTTTTTTTAATCACCTTTGGAAAAAATTAGCAGCACAGGTTGAATATGTTTTGATTTGATAATTTGAGGTCATCAGTTTGAGAGAATCCTTGTTATAGACAATCAAATGAACATCCCTGCCCACAAAAAGCCCAAACATCTAGTCACATCAAGAAAAGATAAGCAAGTTGCTCCTTAGCTCAGTTTTAGAAAGATCCTGGCTCTTTTTTATATGCACACACACACACGAAAAATGAGTGAGGTCAACATGCAGATGTGATGTCCTATGAATCCAATAAGAATTCCGCCCACTATCAAGTGATATGACAATTCAATCCATGGGTTAAAGTCTGCTAGGCTGCTTGTGAGAAGCATTTTTAGCTCATTCTGTATATCATTGTATTTCCCAATCTGGCACCATGAACCATAAATAATCCTATCATTTATTAATTACATTTCCTAAACTAGTCAAGAAAAATCCTGCAGTGTGGAGCAGCAGATCATGAATAAATGTTTCATTGAAAAGCAACTCTTATTGCCAAGTAGTTGTAAATTAGGGTTGTGATAATTACCCACTTTAACCTTTTTAAACAGGTTCCTCTAAAAAGCTCCAAGATGGATGTTTTATTATAACAACTTTGACCTCCAACACAACAACACAATTAGTTTTGCACTGTGACAAAGGGATTCTTTGATTAAAAATCTGGTATACCCCTTATTATAAAGTATTATCTGCATAGGTACTGAAGGTGGGTGGGTACACACGTATGCATTATATGTACACAATATTCACATATTATGTCCTACATCTATTTGAAGTATAGATCTAGCTAAGTAGAAAATAATGAATAAGAACGGACTGTAATTACATAAAAAGGTGCCAGCACTGTCATCATAAACCATTATGAGTGAAGCTCCTACAGAGTGTGCTATACCCAGAATCTAACCCCACTGAACATCTTAATAATGTCATAGAAACTAGAGAAATGCAACAAGACAATGGAATCCACACAGTCCAAAAATCAGCAATCAGAATCTGACACCGTCTTCCAGAAAAACTAAAAAATCTCATAATTCACTATAGGTAGTATTGCCTTCCTTTAATACAGTGGCACAGAAATTCTATAATGCATTGGCATCACCTAAAGAGATGATTAAAGTACAGATTGCTGGGCCCTGCACCCAGAAGTTTCTGATTTAGCCAGTCTAGTTGGGGGCGGGGCCTGAGAATGTGCATTTCTAACAATTCCCTTGTGATGCTGATGTTGCTGGCCCAGGACTCTATTTGAGAAACTCTTGGCTTAGAAGAGTTCAAGAAACTCCTAAAGTGAACCAACCCATTCATATCTTACTGAAAGGATGTGGTCTTTTCAGGCCTATTATGGTCCATAGTTTTGTTTTGTTTTTTAGCATCTTCCCCCTCAATCTTGTCTTAGTCTGTTGATCTTTAAAGGTATGTCATCCTCACTTTTCAAACCACAGGGAGAGAAGCTAGTGAATATACTCCTTTCAACAGCATCAGTCTTCCATACTCCCAATACTTAAATTCTCCATGAGTATTTATTTATACTTTCTTTCAAAAACCTCTACCAAGGTCCAGTATTTCATTGTGATGAAACAATAATGTCAAAAGCAGAACCTTTTAAAGTGCCATGAAATAGACCCCTGCTTGAGAAGGGATTTAAATTCTATAAGAAAGAGATGGAGGGAGGGAAAAGAAGAGTCCTTATATACTAGGAATGACCTTGAAAGTATTTGGGAGTGGGTGTGAGGAAAAAGGTACATTGATATGCATGAGGGTGGGAGGAATTTGAAGTTCAAGGAGAGCCAACTAGGAGGAGAGTTTCAGAAGAGAAGAGGACTGGGGAGACTGCAAGACTATAAGAAAAAGCCCTGAGTGTAGGGTACCCAAGGTCTTTGATCAAGCAGAATTTGCCTTGCTTCACTGTAGGTCTCTCCTCTGCCTCTCCTATAGCCACCCCCAAATCTTCACTCTAGTCTACTCTTCCTAAGAAGGGCTTGGTCTATTGTGTATATTTCTTCCTAGGAAGTCAAAGAAGGATGTGAGTTTCACATTTGAGTCAATACGAAATGGAACACAAAGGCTGAATGGTAAGAAAAATAAAGAAGCAGAACCAGTTGAGCAGTTGCGTAAGTTAAGAACCAGAGATGATTATGAGAAGTAAGCACCCAGAAAGAGCTTTGGCCTTCAACTAGGCACAGAATGTGGGTGGGGGCAGGGAGGCTGAGAAAAATCTCACCTAGGTCTCTGAAGGGTTAAACGCAAGGCTACACAATCTCACTAGAAACAGGAGCATACCTGCCCCACACCCCATCCATGGAGGAGGTGGCTTTAAAGAAAACAAAGTCTGTTCTCTGAACATAAACATTGGAGTTGAGGCTATTGGAAACACAAGCAAGTTCCAAATAGTACAAGTCAGATGTGTGCTCACACATTGCCAACAGAGGTGTAAATTCATGCCGATTGTTTGAAAAGCAATTTGGCAATATATCAGGAGCCTTAAAAGTGTTCATTTCTCTTGTCGCAGTAACTTCACTTCTGAAGATCTATTCTTGGAAAATAATCCATAATTCAAAGACGTTAACTCTCAGATAATTGTAATACCGCATAACATGGAAACAACTGAATATCCAAAAACAGAACCATGGATTAGTGAATTAGAATACAGCTATAGGCTAAAATGTTTTACAGTCCTCAAAAAACTGTTTATAAAGAATTTTAATGACATAGGAAAATGCATATGCTATAATGCTATAAGAAAAAAAAAAACAGGATACAAAATTTTATTACATTAGGATTTTAACACCATAAAATAATAATCCCAGAAAGAATAATATATAATCATTATGATAGAATGCTACAGCTGCTTTAAGCATCTTTGTAGAAGAATTGCTTCTGATAATCCATACTCTTCTATATTTTCCATTTTTATAATAACCATAAATTACATTTAATATGAGAAAATGCATTTTATTTTTTAAAGGGACCATGTAAATTTATAAATGAAAGCGCCGTAATCAACCATCATATACATTTCTCAATCTTTTGAAAACAATGTAGAACAGAACACTGTCAGATAAATTTACTAACAGAGCCATTGACAAGAATTTTAGCTGCAACAAATCAAATTGGGTACAGGTGCCAGAGTGTGCCAGCAATTCAATAATCTAACGCTAATTTAAAAGTAAATAAAATACAATCTGAAAAGCTGCTTCAGTGGCATTTGATTTTTCCAAAAACACTATAACCTGAGTCTCATGGCAAAGTCATAAATAAAACACGCCAATTTGTCTGTCCAACTATCTCTATATGTGTATGTGCACATGTATGCTTATGTTTATGTTTATATGTATACATGCCAAATTCTTTTCTCAGCTTATAGCTACATAATTCCAGAACCTAAACTCTCCCTTTAAATTTGTGATTTCTGATTGTCTGCATGATGAAGTTTACTAGTGAATGAACATATATAAGAAGATTTAAAAAATGGAAAACCTTAAGACAGAATAATTATATTAGTCCTGTACAGGTTTATATAGTCTATTTAATATGTTTCCATTTGAAACACTCTTTATACCTAACTGCTTAGAAAATAAATTCCTGGGGATTTTTAAGTTTACGCCATTGCTATTTTGAAATGGTGGCCAAATTAACTATTAAGAGAGGAATTATATGTTTTCATGTATCTCGGAGTGGGACAGATAAGGAGAATGGCATTTCAATGAAAAAAATCCACTGGGATTTTGATTAAACTTTTTTTTTCAAAATTATTACTTTTTTCACTTGATTGAAGCACAGAAATCCTCAGTCTGAGGGAACATTTTGAGAAAGTTAAAAAATAACAAAAGAGAAGAATTTGCAATGGGAATATCTTATCTTTTTAGACTGAACAGCAGTAGACATTACAGAAAACACGATTATATCATCAGTAGCTTTCTTCTTCACCCATCAGGGGGTCTGTAATTATATCATAATTCATATTTAATTGTTTCATCTGAAGATATTATCTCATTTCTTCATGATTGTCTTATTCTAGCTGTTTATATTTTTTCCTATTCACAATGTCACAATTTTCAGACTAAAATATTGAATTTAGAAAATATTCGTTTTGTTAAAAAATTATGTATGTATATGATTTAATTTTTATTTTAACTTTTTCAGGAAATCAAAAGGTAATCAAAAGATGTCTTGTGTCTTAACTGCAGGACTCTCCATTTAGAATGCCTTAAAATATCATATTGCAATGGACAGAGCTGTAGTTTCTTTAGAGCCAATATTAAACACATTTATGCAGGGTATGGTGTTAATTACTATTATAAATATTTTCAAATGAAAGGATAGAAAAAAATCAAGGCATACCCCCCAAAACTGCAGTTTCTTAAACATACAAAAGAACTAAAAACCAACATTCCTACTGAGAAGTAAAAGCTAAACTGGAAAGAACTTGTTCTTTGGAAAGTAGTCATTTCAAAATTGTAATGCCAACATTTTTATAAAATGGTTTTGTGAAATTCAGAACGACTATTAGCCCAAAGTTTCGGCCTTTGTTTAGTCCTAATAATGGAGAAAATTGAGTTTTGACTGAGGAAAGAAAGAATTTCTGCCAGCTGGGGAGGGAAGTTTGCTCACAAGGGGCCATTTCTTTGTGGATACTGGAGCACTAGGCTGAGGTTGAGGCCATGAGATTGAT
The DNA here is from genome assembly GCA_026826555.1 of Tolypeutes matacus. Taxonomy (NCBI): domain Eukaryota; kingdom Metazoa; phylum Chordata; class Mammalia; order Cingulata; family Chlamyphoridae; genus Tolypeutes; species Tolypeutes matacus. Next base: position 29,888,250 of record JAKSZT010054335.1, read on the forward strand.
CCATGCAAATCCACCCTCCCGTTTGGAAAACAACCCAAAATGGGCATCTTTTTTGATAGGTAATCCCCAGTACTACTATAAGGAATGAAGTTTACTGCAATGGTGTGCTCCTAAAGAGTAAACAGCAGGCTCTCGAACAAGGTGGGGGGGGGCAGGGCGGGGCCTTGAGAGGGCCCTGCCAGTGTACATTTGCAAGATTCCACTGTGTTAGTACTCCCGCCCACAGCCGATTTCAAGCTACCATGATGATGTCACTGAATGTGGAGGTGAGAAGATATGTGCAATAGCATGTCCTTATATAGTATATTTACCACACAATACACACAAATAGCCTAAAGAGCATAGATAACAGTAAAAGGTATTAAATATAGTTATGAGTTTTGAGTATTTATTACCTTTGCTTTTCATTTAATTTATTTAAATGTGAATTTATACAATTTAATTGTTAATAATGGCTGTGTATAACAAAATTCCTGAAAAATTAACAATTGGTTCTCACAAGCCATTATGAGCTGACTCCAACACATTAAGGCCTTACCCTTAAACAATAGCTGACAGCAAGTGGTCCCCAGATATCAGGGAAAAGTTGCTAACAAGAAAGACAGAGGCTTAAACAAACAAATAAAAACAGCAAAAATGATCTCAGTCAGATATCAGAAAAAAATTAAACAAAAAAATTAATCACTAATGTCGTAAAAATAAGAGAGGATATTATATCCAGTAACTAAAGTATTCAAAAGTAATATACTAAGAAAGAATAAGAGATCTTAGGAATTCAAACTATGATGACGGAAATTAAAATTTAAAAGAAAAAGATTATGAAATTACACTGAAATTAGAACAAAACTCAACAAGATGGAAAACAGAGACAAAATAAGAAAAATTAAAGGATCCATACAAGAGATAAGTACAATTTCCAGAATGAGTGAGGAGACTAGAATAGAGGAAGTTAGAAAAGAAAGAAAATTTCCCAGACTGAATGAGCATAAGCACCCAGGTTGCAATGGCTGAGCCACACAATAGATGAGTAAACACCCACATATAAATGATATAAATAAAAACGACTATGATCTTGAAAATTTGATAGACTGGGATCAAAAGGAGATCCTTTTTAGAAGTTTCCAGAGATGAACCAAAAAAAAAAAAAAAAAGGTGGAGGAGGAGTCATTTACAAAGAATCAGATGACATCAAAGCTTTCTACACTACAAGCTAGAAGACAGTGGGACAATACTTTTAAAATTGAAGGAAAAATTATACCGAGTCTAGATATCCAAACCCAGGCAAGTCAGCAATTAAGCATGAGAGTATAAAATCAGATAATGTTTTAAAATTTTTATCTTCCCTGCACACTTTCTTCAGAAAGTTAGTGAAATATGTGATCTGTCAAAATGAAGGTAAAACCATGAAGGACATGTGAGAATCAATAAAACAGAAGATCCAATCCAGTGGAGTGGTTGGAACATCCCCAGGATATTCAAGGAAGGAAAGTCCAGAATAGCAGCTCTGTGGCAGGGGTAGAAGGCAGTTAGTCCAGACAGGACCCAGGCTAGAGGGGGCAGACCAAGGCTCAGGAGGGAAGCTACCAAGACAAAGATGAAGGTGAAAGCTTACCTAGTGTTTGTGGATTTAAACTGCAAGCCTTTAGGGATGATTTCATGAGAAGTATGTAGAAAATTAAGCAAATGGAACAACAAAACAATTATTGTTTTTAGGAAAAACAGAATGTTGTTTTATATTGGGAAAAGAGTCAATCATTGTACACTACAGGACTCAGACAGGAATGGGAGGTGTATAAACACGATGTAAACAACGGATATCAAGGTAAGCAAATATTAAAATAGTGCTATGTGGAAAAGATGGCGCAAGAGGAAGTATGTTTTTGGTGTAAGAAAATTAAATCTTCCTGATCCATCGCAGGTCAAAAAATAATGTCTAAAACTGAAAAATCAAGAAATAGCAATGGTATTTAGAAATCTGAAGCTAATACCAGAAAAAAAACAACAACCAGAAGACTTGAGTGGCTCCATGTAGGTTCTGGGATTGGAGGTGAGGAGGGACCCGTGATGCAAGGACAGCTTCACCATCTCTGGTTTCTGAAAGTTGAGAACCAGCAGCAGCCAAGCCAAGGTCAGCAAACCACTGCAGCCCCAGCACAGCCAGAGGCTGGGTGCAGAAAGCACAAAGCACTATGCTGGCCAAATTAACAAATCTCCAACAACCCACGTTGTGCCATCCAAGGGCCATGGTTTTGTCTAAAGGCTATCACTCTTTAAATGACAGGTAGAGCCTCTAACCTGTGGCCCTAACAGAGGCCTTGCATGGTAACTGGCGTTGCCCTTTCTAAAGGCTCTATTAGCCTTTTTACCTAAATCACATGGAATTAAAGAATCGTAACCCAAAGGAATGTCAGGTACTGTGAAAGTCCTTGGGAGGGATTTTTGAGGTGTGCCGTGCATTTGAGGAGCTCCACAGATTCCACCAAGTGAGTCTCTCCTCTTGATGAGGACAGTGCTGCCCACATTCAAAGTTAGCATCCATCCTGAATACTGCATCTGCATCTACCTCGCGAGGGATAATGAAATCTATAGTCATATTAAAGACCGTTCTTGCTTTTTCTCATTTTGCAAAGAAAAAAAAAAAGCAAGCTACCAGCTGACTTCCAAAACAGACCCAAGTGTTAGGAGCCAGCAGGTGATATTTCAACAGCATCAGAAGGTAATAAAATCAGTTCCACAAACTAAATATTTACTCCAGTGAAGCCAATGTCTTAGCTGGGGAAAGAAATCCCAGTGAAGCGGTCTTTACAAAACAAAATTTTAAGAAGTCTACGAAATAAAAACACCCCACTTCTGAATGGATTCCCAGGGAGCCTCAGCCTCGGTGACAATCTCCCACTCCGCTGTGACATTTCCATTGTGAATTTGTGTCACTGCAGTGTGTCATCACATCTTAAGGCAGACATTACAATGCATTATCAGAGCATTGTGTCCAGCCCTTTTTGCCTCTGGGTGTCTCCACTGCCTCTCCCGCTGGCTCACTGGAGGACTGTGGAGCCAGCTCAGCATTCTGCAGGGTGTCAGGATATTCAGAGATCTCATGCCAGCTTGCTGGGTGACCTTGGCCCAGCCATTTAGCCCCCTGTCTCAGTTTTCGTCTGTACAAAATGGTAGCAATATTTGGGGGGAAGAAGTAAAAAGCAATTAATGTGCTAAAGTCTGCCATTGCAAGACTGTGTTTGGCTTCAATTTTTCAGTTGTAGACACTCCTAATGAATAAAACCCCCTTTTAAGGGGAATGCTGAAGGAGTTTATGTGCTGGAGCCTTCTTTATTAGGAAGCAATGCTGCTGGTGAGGAGAGAGCTTTGGGTAAGGGAGGGGAATTTGGGGGTACTCATAGATGCACTCATCGTCTCCGAATATCCGCATTCCTTTCTGAGCCTTGGATAAGAAAAAGAATCTGCTTCCTGTGAAAAGTAAATGCAGTTGATTTCAAGCTTTCTGCAAAACCATAGTGGCAAAGAGAAGGAAATCATCCCCTGGAGTAATAATCCAGCTTCCTCAGAATTTTTTTTGGAATGAGGAATAACATTCATTGATCTATGTTTAATAAACAGAGCCATTAATCAGATAAAACAGGAACAAATCTTTGTTACATTTTAGCTGAGAGACTTGGGCAGTATCTTCTAGTCCAAGAAGGTACGGTGGCCATAGAGGGATGGGTTTTTCCTGCATCTCCTGGACTCTACTCTGCTATCAGTGACCACAACCCTGCAGAGCTGAGTGTTCCCGGGCCACCAAAGCACCCATTCCAGCATCGTCATGGCTGGTAAGGGTTTTAAAGAACAAGTCTGAATAGACATTTGCATGGAGTATTCTAAGTACTACAGTTATTGACTGTGACTTCCCGAATTTTAAGTAACATTTCAACTTCAGCTTAATTGTTTTTGACCCTAGCACAATGTGATTTTTGCTCTAGAGACAGTGTTAAGGCCCCAAAATTAATTCTCCCTAGCAGACTGTCCACATGTGCATGTAGAAGTTGACCCAACAATGAACTTGGTTTACCCCACACTTTGCATTATTTTTTCATTGCCATTATATATTATTTTATCTCCCCAAGCCCCCAAAATAAACTTGACTTTGAAGAAAAAAAAACTTAACATAATAGAATAATCATTGTTTTCAAATATTATACTAATTGTAGTTCACTGAAAGGATCAACAGCTTTACCACATTCGAATGAAAAGAGCCTTTGCAAACAATCATGCGCCCGTCTACAATAAAAGGAAAGCAGGACTTTTCCCAGAGAGAAAGTTGAAGCATTGAACTAATAAGTAATCTTTGTTTTCTTTCCCCACGACTAGTCACATTTTTATAGTGACAAATGGGAAAGCCCATTTTTAATACTAGGAGAAGTATGTAAATTAGGATGCTTGGTTTGTGTTCATGGCTTCCAGATTTCTTTCCCAAAAGGTTGTGTGGCTGAGATGATGTGACTTAATGATGCTATTTTGAATTTTAGAGCAAAAAGAAAGGTTTCCAGATACAAAACAGGTGTTGCAGCATGGTCCACTGGGCAGGGGAAAGAACATCTCTTTCCCCAATGTCCCGGTACATGCTGTATTCAATAATTGCTACTTTCTGATGAGGAATGCACTCACTTGTGCAATCGGTAGAATTCCATCTGGCTTGTTAATCTAGACTGGTTGTACTAAAGAGTTTAGGGATTCCTGTAAACCACCATCAAGGAGTTAATAATGGGAATCCAGGAGGGGCGCTTTACAGAAAGACATCAACAGGTATGTAACAGTCTCATCATTTTTAAATAAAAAGAATTGTTGGGTTAATATAAAAAGCAAATTTAAAAAATCAGAATTGAATGACTGAATTTTCACTGGCCATGAATGCTTTTATGCTTATCCCCAAACATATTAATCACATTGCCACAAATGAAGAATGTCTCCAGGCTTGGATTCCACCTAGTGAATCTCCTCTTTTTGCATTTGCTTTTTTACCAATGCTTCCAGTCATTGCTAATTCAAGGGACCAGATTTTCTCGTAAGCAGAAGGCATTTCATGGGGCCGTGCCAGTCCATGGTATCTCATACCAGACATTCCAGTCCTATATTAGCATTTCTAAGATATTTTCAACATAGGCAATGGTCCTTTCCTGGTTCACATGGTTTGTTCTCTGGGTGGTTCACAAATGTTTCTCACCACAGGAAAATCAACAGCAACTGTTCTCCTATCTAAGGCCCTTGACGCAAAAAATGCAGGAAAAATGATGGGTCGCTAAGGCTCCTAGTGGCTTCTAGTTTTCTTTTCTCTCCTCCGTACCTCTTACATCCAACCAGTGACAAAGGCCCTCATTCTCAGGCTTTCTCTTCAGTCCTATGCTCATAATGTGTTGATTCAATCACTGCTATTTCTCCCAGGGTGGTTTTCCTGGCCCCAGTCACTTTCCCTCAAATCCTTCTGTAGCAGTTTGGCAGTTTGATATAGTTATGAATTCCAAAAAAAGATATTGGGTTATGCTTGTAAACTGGTCTGTTCATCTGGGCATGATTAAGTTATGATTAGGGTTTGATTGGGTGTTAAGCCCTGCCCCTTGGTGAGTGGGGTCTCAAAGATAAAAGACATGGCAAAGGACTGAGTTGTAGTAGTTTTGATGTTGGAGTTCTGATGCTGAGTGTTAATGCTGGAGCCCGGGGAAGTAAGAGCACAGAGGACCTTGGTCATGAGAAAGGAGAGAAGATCCCAGGAAAAGCCATTCGCCTGACTGTTCACAGCTGGCCTTGTGGAGAGAGGCAAAGCCCAGAAAGCCTCATAGTCTACAGTTGACCTTGTGGAGGAAACAGAGGAGCTAAGCCTGGAGAGAAGCGCAGCCCCGGGAAGAGAGGAACCCAAGAAGCCTGGACCCTGGCAGACGTCGGCAGCTGTCTTGCTCTTATACATGGCAACAGACTTTGGTGAGGGAAGAAACTTATGCTTTATGGCCTGGTAACTGTAAGCATCTACCGCAAATAAATACCCTTTATAAAGACCAACAGATTTCTGGTATTTTGCATCAGCACCCCTTTGGCTGACTAATACACCTTCCTATAGTCCATCATTACTGGAGCAATTTTACTTTAATAAAAAAGAATTTCAGTTTGCTCTAAAGTTGACAGTGGGGCCCCTGCTGTCTGTCACATTGATTACTCTCTGCCTGGCTTTCTACCTTCCCGTCCCACCTTTTCTACACTTTTATCTTCTACCACTCCCTCTTCCACCATTCTCTCTACTCCCTGTCTCTTTGGTCTTGGAACTTAATTGTGTCCTGAACCTCCGGGCTTCTTCTCCCTACCTAGGAGGTCCGTGCATGCATCAGTCGTGTACAGTTCAAACCCCACCTTGTCCACAAAGTCCTCCATGGATGCTTAACCTGCACTGATCTTCAGGTCTCCCCTTCTACTGCACTTGCGTTATAGCTCTCCTTGTCAGGCATAATCATGTCCTTTCTGGCATTGGCAACAAACTGTATTGTGTATACAAGACTGGTCCCTCTTTGCAATTCTTTTACCTCCCTTTAGCTGCCCAACTCAGTGCCTGAGACAAAGAAGAGGCTCTACTAATATATGTTAATGAGAAGGGGCTACATGAAGATCATAAACCCCATTTGGATCTGTTCTAGAAGACGTGACTAAGAAAAACATTTTTGCAGGGTATGGATAACAAGAAAGACCATTTTTTACCTTTCTAGCTCAGTTAACATTTTGAAAGATGTTTATAGACCAAAATGTGCTGATTTGCAATGAATCAAATTATTGCTCAGGGAATAGAAAGCAAGTGTTGTGGCATGACACCCCTTCCCCACCAAAAAAACACAAAAACCCACAATCCCCCTACCTTCTACTTATTAAGTATTAGACAGACTTGGATGAAAAGAAAATTAACCCTAAATGTTTGGCTATCATCTTATTTGGATGGTGGCCTTGCAACCATAATTTTGGCCAAACTACATATACATTTTCCTAAAAAATAAGTAATATTAAGTTTCAATACACTTAATATGCAGTGATGATATTACTAGGGCACTTTCTTTTCTAAACATTATAAAAGCTGATATTTGATTGTTCTAATGTCAGCTTACAAGCTCTTTTTCAATTATTTCATTTGACATCATGACATCCTTTTTCCACATTAAAACAAAAAACAAAAACCGAAGGCCCAGAGAAGTTAAATAACTTCTTAGGGGTCACACAGCTTCTGGGCAGTGAAGCTGGTCCTCAAAGCCAGGTCTCTTGATTGCCAGTTGAGTGCACTTTCCACTATTCCACAGCTGTCTCCAAAATATTAAGTATCACTACAGGAAATTCTTTCATTTGATCTACTGTTGACCATCTGTTTTCAAGCCTTTCATTGTTTTCCCAAGACCTTTTGCTGACACTGTTATATGCAAAGCTGTCCCACACATTTTCCGTAGATTAAAAGGCCAGACAAAATGTTTTAGCATTACAGCTCAAGGTTCAGGACCGAAAAACAGGTCACTGGCAGCAAATAAGAGTATGAATAACAGTCACCAATACCTTCAGGTATGCCAAGAGAGCGGGTATTTTTTTCTCCCTCTACTCCCACCAGGGTTAGCACTTAGAAAGCATGCCCTCAGGCAAAGACTCACAGGCGTGTTTATTAATATGATGTCCTCGACAGAGCAAACACATCAAATCTAAACTACTATCAACCTCATGCAGCTTGTATGTCCTTTGCCAAGCAAACAAGTTGCAATGAAATACATAGCCAGGGGGTTCATCATCCTACTACCAACAGTCTCAAAAGGGGGAGGCACACAAATCTGAGAATCATTTTGACAAGATGTGAGTGTCCCAGTCCAACTGCCAAGGGAAGCGTAACTGTGACAAGCGAGAGACGAGGTCCACGCTGTGGCTCAGCCCACAGACCGCCCCAGGGTAGCCCGCCGTGTCTTCTGACAAGGGACCAGCGTGACTTGTTTCCATTTAATGTTAAATATTGATCAATCAGTAGGGCTCCCGTTTACCATATGGGAGGCCCGGGTTCGGTTCCCGGGGCCTCCTGGTGGGGGCAGGCTTGCCCGCGCGGCGCGGTTGGCTGACCCAGCGAGCGCAAGCAGCAAGGGGGGGATAAATGAATAAATAAATAAAAATCTTTAAAAAAAAAAAAAAAAAAAAAATATTGATCACATCCCATTTTCAGGCATCTGGCAGTAGCAAATGAGTAAACTGACGAGTCTATTATTTGACTTCCAGAAGAATTTAACAGGATTACCTTCAGGAGCAATTTGGAAATGTTTGAAGGCAACAGGTTTTACCACTGATGACTATATTTTCAGGAATCTGAAGTTTAGGGGTTTTCTTTCAAGTATATTAACCCCACCCCTACCTGGTCAGCATTAAATAAGTGAACTGTTTTTGTCAATTCTGGGAGGGACTGGAGATCAAAGTTGAGAGTGAAAGGAAAAAAAAAAAAAAGGAGAGCTAAAAGCACACAGAAGTTTGAAAGACGAGGGCAAGAGCAAAGGTGAAAGGAAGACTGAGGGAGATTATTGATGACTAGAAAAGGAAAATGCAACATGCCCCCACTGAAGGAAGCAAACCTCAGGTGACTGAAGAATCGAGAGAATTAACCCAAAATGACCCTCAGTTAATGGGCTTCAAGGGCATGAAACACATTTGCATCTTCCAGGTCCATCTAATATTTTATTCCAGAAAATTGAGCTCAATAACTCTAACAACACTATGAGCATTTATGGTGTGTTAGGAACTGTTCTTGGTGATTGTATAACATCATTTAATTCTGCTAATATTGAGGAATAAACAATTAAGTATTCACATGATACTTAACCACGAGGTAGGAACTAGTATCCCAATTCAACAGATGAGGAAAGCAAGGCCCAGTTTGGTAACCTGAAGGAATCTGCCCAACATTAGGACTGGCTTAATCTGCCACAGGCTGTCCAGGAGGAAAGCATGGAAAACAAGAACCAAATCTGAGGACAGAGACTGTAGGCTAAGGTAATATTCTAGAGATTCGCAGATCATGTGTTTAGATTGTTCAAATACAGCAACAACTCTTCTTGTACAAAGCTCTCTTTCTCACTTTCTTACACACCGTGCGTGTGTGTGCACACACGCGTGTGTCTCCTGTCTTTAACTTTCACATATTATAGACAGAGCGAGAAACAGGTTTTATTTTCTTAAGTAGATAACGACTAATCTTCAAAATGATCTCCGTGCAACTGATCCAAAGATTCTATTTTTACTCTCAAAGATGAAAGAAAGCTTTAAGGACACCCAGTTGCTCTGGTTTTTTTGCCCTCTGGCTACCTTGATTGCATGTGGTAGCTCAACAGTTACACTGGTTCCAGCTTCATCCAAGTGGGTATTTTTTTCTCCCTCTACTCCCAAGCAACTGCTCAAAGGCACAGCTGCCCACTGGGCCACCCAAGATTCAGGAACTTGCTGATAGGACTTCTACAACAGCTGGTAGTTGTGATAAAAACTAATAATAAAACACTTTTAATGGTTAACGTCCTTGTGTAGAGTTAAAAGTAGTGGGATTTAGAAGCTCATTTCTCCCGAGATCAGCCTTTGCGAGAGCAGGCTCGGACATGTCCACCTCACTGAACTAATTAATTACTGGGCAGCGGTGCCTCTTGACAGGTCTCTGTTGAGCAAAAGGTCCTATTCTCAGATTCAATGAAAACCAAATCTGAAAATGGAACGTCTAGATGAGGCGTCCTGATTGTGCTGCCCCAGGATGATTTATTCTTGGAAGGTGTGAGGGTCCCGGGCCCAGGGGCCAGGCCTGCTCGGCTTTTGCTCCAGGGTCCATGGGAAGCACGTTCCCCTTTAGGTCAAGGAACATCGACACGATTAAATATCTGCAATATCACCACAAATGGAATGGGCAGAGGAAATTGACGGAGGCTCCAACTAAATTATAGTTTAAAAGACAAGGAAGGTCCCAAGAGACAGCAAACAAAAGGAAACTCAAGCTGACCAGGTTCAGGTAAAATTGAATTGGAAATGTTCCCTGCCTGATTAACATAACAAAAGTTCCAGTGTTTAAAGAAAAAAGTCATTTTGTTTAAATGAAGGTGGTGGTGAGAAACCCATCTTCCTACAAACACAGTTATCTTTAAAAATGTCTGTTCTAGGTAGATCTGAACTGGTGCTGTAAACAACACCCTGTAGAAAATGAGCTCTTAAATAATCCCCTCAATCCATATTTATTTCCCTTTTATTTGGACAGGGACTGACCAGCTATTTAAAACTCCATAATAGCAATATATTTTTTTCTCTTTAGAAGGCTAGAGCCAAGCTTAGTATAGTTTATTAACTAAAATTCTAAAGTGCAATAATTCACATAAAAATGTAGTGGACATATTTGGAGATCCACTTTATACCAGGGATTTAGAGATCAGCCTCATTTATCAAAAAACGTGTTAGCTATTTTTATTATTATTTAGATTTATTGTAAATTACTAGAATGACCAGCAACACAAACACCTACAAAGCAAATAGGAACTGTTTGGGATTAGAAATTTGCAATCACCTGAAAGCAAAATAATTAATTATTCCTTCTTTCATTCAATTTTATTTCAAAATATACTTGAATCCTTCTTATACTGATAGCAAAAACTATAACTACCATGTACCTAATATATTCTATGTGCCAGGCACTGTGCTAGACAATTCTTACAACCAACTTTCAAGTTAATATTATTATACCCTTTCTGCAGATAAGGAAACTGAGGCACACAAAAATCAAGTAATTTCTTTAACAGATCAAATGAATTGTCTTGTCAAAAAAGTGTTTAACCCAAAGAGAAATGCTTTGATAATTTACAGAGAGATAAATTCGATTAGAACTTTATTTTTTATTTAATTTCTGGCTTTTACTAATAGCAGAAATGAGGCTTTTCCAAAATGAATTCAATGAAAGCCTCAGGTTTCTTTTTTGATAATATGGGTCACCCTTTCCTTTCAGAGGTACATTTCTTCTGATTTATTGGGGTGGGAAAAGCTTTGACCCAGTATTAGTTAGGATTAGATATAGCTGGGAGTAACAACAACAACAAAACTCTGAAAAAAGAGAGGCTTAACAACAGTAAGGATTTATTTCTCCCTCGCATAAAGGGCCCCAGAATAGGAGGTCCAGGGAAGTTCATGTACATCAGGGACGCAGGCTCCTTCCTTGGTGGGATGCCTTATGGTCTGTGGTAATTTGAAGCTGTGTGTATCCTGGAAAAAACATGTTCTTAAATGTAATCCATTCCTGTGGGTGTAAACCCATTTAAGCAGGACCTTTTGATGAGGCTACTTCAATTAAGATGTGTCCCAGCTCAATCAGAATGGGTCTTAATCCTCTTACTGGAGTCCTTTATAAAAGTATGAAACTCAGACAGAGAGAGAGAAAGCCACAGGAAGCAAGATGGCGGACATGGAGAGACCCCTGGAAGAGAAAGGAGAGACCAGGAGACAAAACCATGGGCCTTGCCATGTGACAGAGGAGCCAAGGAGCACCAGCAGCCAACCCCAGAATACTGATCTTCAGGGAGAAAGCATGACCTTGATATGGTTTGATTTGGAATTTCTTTTAACCTCAAAATGGTAAGCAAATAAATTCCCATTGTTTAAGCTGCACCAGTTCACAGTATTTGCTTGAGCAGCCTAGGAAGCTAAAACACGGTCCCTGGTGGCTGCTCTCACTCTGGCTGTCACATCTTTCCAGCTTGCAGGCAGGAGGCAGGGAAAGAGAAGCATGCTTTTCTTACCTTTAAAGAGTTATTGGGGAAGTCAAACACAATATTTTTGTTTATATCCTATTAGCTAGACCTTAGGGATGAGGCCAAAGTTGCTGCAGGGAATGCTGGGAACTGAGCCATGAGCTCAGCTAGATTCGGGGGTTCTATTAACAAGGAAGATGGGGAGAATGAAGATTTGTGGCCTATCCTAGCAATATCTCTTATGGTGTAACAGCTAGGGAACACAGGTTCAAATTCATTGGATGATATTCGGAATGTCATTTAAATTCTATTTCTAGCTTCCTCACATGAAAAATGAGGGGAACTGTCTCCATTGTTTTAAAGGTCTTTTCCAGAGTCCTTTTCTTGAGGTGATTGTTGACCCAATGACAATCACCATCCATCTAATACTTAGTCCCACCAATTCTTTTTCCAAAATGACTCTCAAAACTCTCCATGCCCTTCCTCCCCACCATTGTTTCCCTACTTGAGCCCTGGTTTTCATTCACTGCAAGGATTAAACTATCCCCTTCACTGATGTCTTGGTCTCCAGATGCTCCTTTCTACACACTGCTACTACAGTAATTTTTCTACAGCCAGGTTCCTATTTTCTACAAAACAAAGTTCAGGGAAGCGGATGTGGCTCAAGTGATTGGGCTCCCATCTACCATATAGGAGGTCCAGGGTTCGATTCCCAGGACCTTCTGGTGAAAAGCAAGCTGGCCCACACTACAAGCTAGCCCACGCGGCGTGCTGGCCCACGTGGAGTGCTGGCCCACGTGGAGTGCTGGCCCACGCAGGAGTACTGGCCAATGTGGACAGCTGGCACAGCAAGATGACACAACAAAAAGAGACAGAGAAGAGAGACAATAAGACACAGCAGACCAGGGAGCTGAGGTGGTGCAAGATATTGAATGCCTCTCTCCACTCCGGAAGGTCCCAAGATCGGTTCCCGGTGCTGCCTAAAGAGAAGACAAGCAGACACAGAACAACACACAGAGAGCAGACAGCGAGCACAAAACAATGGGGGGTGAGGGGTGGGGATAAATAAATAAATCTTAAAAAAAAAAAAAAAAAAAAAAAAGTTCAAACACCAGCATTCTCCATAACTGGCCCTGACATATAGTTCTGGTCTCACTTTTCATTACATTTTATTTTTCATTCATTTAACAAATATTACCTGGCCTTTGATATGTATTAAGCTAAACTCCATTGCTACAGAAATGAATAATGAATGATCTCTGTCTTCAAAGAGCTCTTGGAAGAGAGTGGGGCCGACAGAAACCATAATACGATAGAAGTGAACACACTGTGTCCCTGTTACAGAGGAATGGAGCCACTCTATCTGAGGAAGGGACTTTGCAGGCTGTGCAGGAGTTGGCTTAAGGGGTGGATTGGATGGAATTGGAGGGAAGCATTCAAATCAGAGGAACAGAAAGTGCAAGTGCACAGAATACAAACATAAGATGTGTGGGAACCAAGCATCTTTAGCTAGCTGCAAACATTTAAGATATCCAGAAGATAAGATACATAAGAGGGAGTGGCAGCAAATGAAGTTGAACAGAAAATGGAGGGACAAAATTATGAAGCTCTTTACCTGCTGTGCGAAGGAGTTCAGATTTGTATCTCCTACTTGAAGGTGAAGGGGACTAAGTGAAGACTTTCAGTGAGAAGGACCATCATTAGTTCACCCATCATGTGCCCAAGCCCTTCCTGCCTGCCTTCAGTTTCTTCCCCACCTGTCTGAATTCCTCTACTAGGAAAAGCCTTGCTTGGGCTGCAAGATAACTTGACTTATCTTTAATAATGATTTAACAAAATTTATATATATTTGTTTCTTTGTTCAATTGTATACTAATTATTGTCACAATAACTTAATCCAGAAGAAATTTTTAAGATATTCAGTGCCTAATAGTCACAGAAAATTTAAATAAATTTCTATTTCTATACAAAAACCAAAACACAAAAAACAAAAAATGGAACCTGAATCAGTGTTTAGGGAGTAACTCTCACCCTTAGAGCTATTGGCACAGGTCCTGAATTAGGAGTCAAATAAAACTATCCTTATCAGAAACCTCAAAACTTTTCATTTCTCTGTTTCAACTTTCTCTTTCAAATGCTAGTGTTTTTTCCTTATCATTAAATGGCTACACAAATATTAAAAGAAAGTTTTGATGGGCACTAAATTCTTAGCCTGACCAGGGTGATCTGACCTTTAAGACAGATTTTTATAAATTTATCCTTGTTGCAAATATTCTCGCTGTCCTGATTTTGTGGCAATCAGGGTAGGCTAAACATTCGCCATATTAGAAATCATGCATGTGTCCCCAGACCTAGTTTTTCTCCCTAGGCCTGGTGTTTAGAATGCTGGTGATAAACTAAGCCTGATTTATTATATGACCATTGTGTACGGGAAAAGAATGTAACTTTGGTCAACCTTAAGAGATATAGCAGAGGGACGGATGTGGCTCAAGTGGTTGGGTGTCCATCTCCCATATGGAGGGACCTGGGATCGATCCCCTGGACCTCCCGGTAAAAATAAAATAAAGAAAGGTGTGGAGGGCACGTGGGCCGCCAGGCCCCACAAGCTGGTGAGCCCCCCAAGCCCTGCATGCGGGTGCACCATCAGGCCCCGCGAGCCATGCAGCAAGATGATGATGTAGCAGGAGAGTGACATGGGGGAGAGCCAGGACGAGATGCGCTGAAGGACCGGGAGCTGAGGTGGTGCAGACAGTGGGATGCCTTTCTGCCACATCGGAGATTCCAGGGATCCGGTCCCAGTGGGGACAGGAGGAGAGGGATGAGAGGAGAGGGCAGGAAACAGACATGGAGAGTTGCCCAGCAAATGGACACAGAAACAGCAAAAACGGCGGGGGGGAGGGCATAAATGGATAAAAGTAAATAAATCCTTGACAAAAAGTATAGGGGAGGAAGATATGGACTGTAGTTAGTAGTAATACTTTGACGATGCTCTTTCATAATTTGTTAACAAATGTTTCATAACAATGCAAAGTATTTGTGGTGGGGTAATGTGTGGGAGCCCTGTATGATGTTATGCGTGTTTGTTTTGTAAGTTCACAAAGTTTACTGAACACTTATTGTTTATGTATGTTCATGCATGAATGATATACTTCAATAAATTTTTTTTTTTTTAATTTATCCTTGGAGCTGCCACTATGTTTATCCCAGATCCTAGCACATAATAACTAACAACAGTCGTAGCTAATCTTAGTTGCTGGTTTACAATATGCACTGTCCTGTGCTATACAATTCAATCCTCATAAGAGTCCTAGGAGGTAAGTGCTACCATACACTCTTCACTGAGAAAACTGAGGCTCACAGAAGTTGTCGTTTCAAGGTCAAAAGCTTTTTGGTGCTTATAAGGTGCTGGGATGAAATAGGACACCAACGAATTTGAGCTCCAGAGCCTGAGATTGTAATCAACATATCATTGTAAGTATTTAGTAAATATTTGGTGGCTCAAAGGAAGAATGAGCCCCCAAATATCTTTAAAAGTGTATTTTATTCTAAATGTATTTAAGATTATTTTTGCTTGCATTTTATTTGAAACTTAGTTTCAATTAAAATACATAATGTACTGCAATAGGGGATTAAAGATGCACCAACAAATGGAAACTGCCAATATTGCTATATTTATATTTTACAATTTCTCAGTTAAATTTTATCCCTGTTTAATTTATTATGTGTTCTTTACCATTGCAATTCCAAAGTTCCACTTTGACCTTTTCTACCTAAAGTGTCAAAACAGAGAAATAAGAGGGAAACAATAGCCAATACTGGTTAATTTTAATCCTGTGACATAATCATGGAATATGATTAATTTAGATAATAATATCTAAAATGGTATTTCTGAACCATGGGTATGGAAATTTAGATACTTGTGTAATAGAACTTTCTGTGATGATGAAAATGTTCTACATCTGCTCTGTCCAATATGGTGGCCATGAACCACATGTGACTTTGGAGCGTGCAGCCGTTGGGCAATTTGATGTAATTATGAATTCCAAAAAGATATATTGGATTATGCTTGTAAACTGATCTGTTCATCTGGGCATGATTAAGTTATGATTAGGGCATTGACTGGGCCACTTCAGTAGGGTGTTGTGCCCCACCCCTTGGTGGATGGGGAATAAAATATAAATGGCATCACAAAGAACAGCAGTTTTGAGTAGCAGTTTTGATGTTGGAGTTTTGATGTTGGAGAGAAGGCCCCAGGAGAAGAGAAGCGAGCTGTTTGCCTGAGAGTCTACAGCTGACCTTGTGGTGGAAACAGAGGAGCTAATCTCAGAGAGAAACAAAGCCCCAGGAAGAGAGGAACCCAAGAAGCCTGAACCCTGAAAAATATCGGCAGCTGTCTTGCTCCAACACGTGGCAATGGACTTTGGTGAGAGAAGAAACTTAACGCTTTATGGCCTGGTAACTGTGGACTTCTACCCCAAAAAAATACCCTTTATAAAGACCAAACTATTTCTAGTATTTCGCATTCTTAAAATGTGGCTAGTGTAACTGAGGCACTACATTTTAATCAATTTTAAATTAGTAGATACATGTAGTAAGGTGCTACCATATTGGACAGTGTAGCTCTAGGAAAATGGAAAATAATCTGGATCAAGGATTTTCATAGGAATAAGTATTGATTTGCAATAGCATTTTTATCCAACATAACTGCAATTGCCAATGTACTTTAAACCTAATCTTAAATGATGAATATAAAAACAGATACCTGTGAACATTTATTTATCCTTTTCCTTAAAAATGGACCTTTGTTTCCATCATGATGAGATTCCCTTCCATTGATAGAGTGTTAAGATGGACACTACTAGAAGCTGAGAATTGTGGGTCTAGAAAAGAAACCAGCAATTACCCCTGTGGGTCTATACAAATGATATTTAAAGTCATAGGCAGTGCAGGACAGGACAAAAAAAGAGGTAAAGAAAAAATATTTCCTATGAAGAAATAGTAGAACAAGAAAGAAAGAAAAAAAAGGGAAGAGAGGGTTTCAGTTTTACCAACAAGTATCCCAGAAGTTTCCATTAACTGTTCTTCACTTACTAAGCACTGACTATAGGACCATCACTTTCATAGAGTTTCAAGAGACCAAGAGAAGTAAGAGGAGGCTCCTGCCTCAGGAAACTCCCAGTTGGGTGGGAATAACAAATCAAATATTAGCAAATAATGCAGTGTACTAAGTGCAGTGACAGAGGTTTACATAGGGTGCCACAGGAGTATGAAGAAGGGCAACTATCCCAGGCTAGGGGAGCTGGAGAAGTAGACTAAAGTAGACTTGAAGGATATGCAGCATGGCCATGGGGCATGGGGGTGTAGGGGGGTGGGGGTGCCTGTTGTGCATTCAAATTATTTTAATGATCTAGTAATGATCTTGAATCTCAAAACACATAAACCTACTGTAAACATGTTGACCACAATCACAATGTAAACAAATTGAGAAAACATGTTTTTTCTTAATGTTTGGGCAACATTTGTGTGAGAATATAATATGGATTGGCCGGCCACATGGGCACTTCCTATAAAAACCCAGAGCAAACATCACTTTGGGCATTTGAGGCAGATTGAGTCCCTCTGAATCCCAGCTCCAACACCTATGCTGTGCTGTAAAGAAGCTCACTGCCACTCTTGCTGTTGCACTGTGACCAGCTTTGGACCCTCCTTGCACCAGAGTCACCGGTGGGACCTGGCTCCTGAGGCCACTTGTTAAAGGTTAAAGCTTGCTTTCCTCCTCAAGTCCAATGGACTTCTGAGGCTCTGGTATCTTGCTCCTTTAGATGTGTCCTGTGCCCTTGATCTGGTTATTATATAAGCACATAAATTGCATTGAGCATTCAAACTATCCTTGTGTAGAGTCTGCTTTCAAGTGCTAAATTGCTTTCAATTTCAATCTTCTTCTGGTTTCTTACATTTACAAGACAGTGTCACAGCATGCCAACCTCTGGGTCTATTTCTAGCCCAATCACTCACTTACACTGCAGAGACTTGATTTTTCTGGTGCTTCGAATATTCCTCAGAATATCTTCAATTGGATGTTCTCATTGTCCCTTCCAAGGGACAAATACAAGCCAGCTTTTCAAAGGTCTCATATCCAGAAGTCACCTCACTCCTCCCGAAACAGCTTGCTCCATCATCCATCTACCCATCCATTCATTCACCAGCATTGTTTGGCTGCCTAATCTCTTTCACACTCAAACACAATCTCATCAACTCCTCCACAACTGGCTCCCCTTCCAACTTTCATGTTTTCAGTATGCAAGGTATAGCAGCACAGCTGACCCCGCTCTGACATAATAGTGGCTAAAGTCAGCAGCAGCTGGGAAGCGGCTGTGGCTCAATCAGTAGGGCTCCCGTTTACCATATGGGAGGCCCCGGGTTCGGTTCCCGGGGCCTCCTGGTGAGGGCAGGCCCGCCCACACGGCGTGGTTGGCTGACCCGGCGAGCACAAGCAGCAAGGGGGGGATGAATGAATGAATAAATAAAATCTTTAAAAAAAAAAGTCAGCAGCAGCATGCCCGGGTTGTTCACATGCAGCCAGATAAAACAAGATGAACACCCAAAGTGCCAGCAACAAAAGAAAAAATAGATAAATGAGACCTCCTCAAAATTCAACACTTTTGCACCCAAAGGACTTTGTCAAAAGAATGAAAAGCCAGCCAACTAAATGGGAGAAGATATTTGGCAATCACATATCTGATAAGGTTTTAATATCCATGATATATAAGGAGATCATCCAACATAACAATAAAAAGACAAACTATCCAGTTAAAAAATGGGCAAGAGACAACTG
Organism: Tolypeutes matacus; assembly: GCA_026826555.1. NCBI lineage: Eukaryota > Metazoa > Chordata > Mammalia > Cingulata > Chlamyphoridae > Tolypeutes > Tolypeutes matacus. The sequence goes on from JAKSZT010054335.1 coordinate 29,906,835, forward strand.
TCCAAAGAAGAAATATAAATGGCAAAGTAACACATGGAAAAATGTTCAACATCACTAGCAATTAGGGAAATGCAAATCAAAACTACAATGAGTTATCATTTCACACGTATTAGACTGGCTGCTATTAAGGTCAGAAAACTGTAAATGTTGGCGAGGATGTGGAGAGGCAGGAATGCTTATTCACTGTTGGTGGGAATGTAGAATGGTACAGCCACCTTGGAGGACTGTTTGGCAGTTCCTAAGGAAGCTGAATATAGACTGGCCATGGGACCTGGCAATACTATTGCTGGGTATATACCCAGAAGAACTGAGAGCAGTGACACGAACAGACATCTGCACACCGATGTTCATAGCAGCATTATTCACCATTGCCAAAAGTTGGAAACAACCCAGATGTCCATCAACTGATGAATGGATAAACAAATTGTGGAGTATACACATGATGGAATATAATGCAGCAGTAAGAAGAAATGAAGTTGTGAAACATGACAACATGGATGAACCTGGAGGACAATTATGTTGAGTGAAGCAAGCCAGACACAAAAGGACAAATACTGTATGACTGCCTTAATATGAACTAAAAATATTATGTGAAATATGAATATGGGTAAAATTGCATATGCAAGACCATTTTTCTTTGAAGCTAAACAAATGTAGGTTAATACTACAAAATGTTAGTATCAGACAAAAAAAAAAACAAAAACACATTATACTAAGTGAAGGAGACCAGACACAGAGTTCTACATATTTGTATGATTCCATTTGTATAAAATATAAATATAAATCAATTTGTAGAGATGAAATTAGATTAGTGGTTATGTAGGGCTGAGGAAGGAATGCTAAGGGGTGTGGAGACTTTCTTTTTGGAGTAATGAAATTGTTCTAAAACTTTTGAGATGATGAATGAACAATATTGTGATTATACTAAAAGCCATTTCTTATATACTTTGGCTATATCATATGGTATGTGAATATATCTCAATAAAACTGCTTAAAAAACAAATAAATAATTGTGTAAGAATAGCCAGGAATAGCAGCTATGTACAGCAGAGGAGACAGAGAGTGAGAGGTGAGGAATTTTCTTGTTTGTTTGTCTGTGTTATGTTTATTGTTATTATTCTTGAAATAATGAAAATGCTCTAATGGTGATTGGAGTGATGAACGCACAACTATGTGATTGTGCCAGGCATCATTGGTTGTACACTTTGGATGACTTGCAAGCTTTGTAAATACGTATCAATAAAAACTGATTTGTTTTAAAAAAAACAAGATGAGAACAACTTCTGACCATGGCTGACTGCTTCCTTGCTAATTCCCTGACCTGTCAGATTAGCTTCCAGCTTTTCTATACCTACCTGTGCTTGAGTTGTTCTCCTAGACATTGGCTTTGCCGTCCCTTGTCAGCATCCACCTGGTCACCCATCCTGTGGCGTGAGACATTGATGATAACATTCTTTGAGGCTCAAAGCATCTTCCTTGTTCATTATCTCTAGTACTCATATTTTCTAAACTACAAACTGAAAGAGGGAACAGGACATGTGATCTGACAACTTTTCTCAGATTTGTGAATGTATGTATATGCAAAGTTGCACAATGTTTTTTAAAATTACTTTTCAATGCATAGATGATAGATTCTTTGCAGGAAATATTAAACGATGTACAATTAGGATAGCTGTGAATAATCTAGGATGCAGAGAGCCTGTCCTGTTTGTTTGTTGTTGCTTTACAGTAAATCTGTTTTAATTTAGTTTCCTCTATTGAAAACGATCTTTTCCTCTTCATTCATTCTGCAAAGCTGATCATTTTGAATGTGTACTATTGCCCTTCGTGAGGAGTGGGGCAACCAGGACTCTGCTTCTCCTCCAACTTTGGCCAGCTGCGCTTACCTGCTAGGGCTGAACTTATCTTGATCACAAGTCAACCTGCTTAAGAATTTACAGCACCTCTCACTATATAGAGGGTCAACTTTTAAACACTTCTGCCTGCCTTCAAGACCTTCCATAATTTGGTCGCTCCAACTTTTCCTAACCCATTTATTTCCTACCTGTCTCCACACACAGGTTGGCCCCACAAAAACAAGTTGACCCCATCATTCTGCACACATACCACGCCCACCACCAGCCTTTAGCTTTGCCGTTGTTGGTATGGCCTCTGACACCAGAGCTTTACCAGCTTTTAAGGCCCAGGTCTTATTCCCCCTAATCTGTGAGACCTTCTTTAACTCATCCTTCTGAAATCCTTTTGTAAATTTGGTGGAGGAACTTTATAACACAGTGGTTAAGAGCATGCTCTCTAGGACCAATCTGATGCAGCAAAACCCAGTACTTACTGTGACACTTAAAGCAAATTACTCACTCCCTAACTCGGTTTATCTATCTATACAATCAGATTACGAGTTCCTCCTGTTGAGAGGATCAGCTGTCATGAAGAGTACAGTGTGCTTAGCATAGTACTTGGCACCATGTAAGGACCCAGTAAGAGGTAGCTCCATCTATGTATAGCTATTTGGTCAAAAGTGTTACCTCTCGAGACTTCAGTCCTTTCCACCAAGGCCAGAAATATGACACATGGAAAACACACACCTAGGCCAGGCACAGTCATTATTTGAGTTGAAATACCACCACCAACATTGCAGAATTCAAGGCCTCTGCAGCCGGGAGGAACTTCTCTGCTGTCAGTGCATGTCACAAATTTACCACCCAAAAGACCAAAATATCTCCTACCTGGGTGTGCCAAGATCTCAGGAGGTTCCAGCCTATCCCACATACCTGCATCTTATCCCAGCCATTGGCATAGCATATTCCACAGAGTGCCTATGGGACCAATCCATATTTCCCCTTTTCTCATATACCAACAAATGTCTGGGACATTAAACCAAACAGCCTGTCACAGAGCACAGGCTTGGCTGGGTATGGGTTCCCTGAACCCCTTCCCCAGCCATGATCATGTTTGCTCTGCCCATCAGCTGAGCACTGGTGCTTGCCAGTTCTGATTTACTAAAAATATAACTGCTAACACCAAAATCTTTAACTATATTAATAATCTGCCATCCGCCTAGTACATATATCCTGAGAGAATAAAGCATGCAGATGAGTACCTCTAAATGTCTCGTTCTTTGGTTTATCTCTGAAACTAGGTAAAAGCACAGATGGAGTCTTATCTTTGTATCTTCCAGAGTAATTAGCACTGAATGATCAATAAGATTTGCTGCAATATTTGGTAATTTTCCATCAGGACACAGCTAGAATGCCCTGCTCCAATCAGGAAATGCCTTCCTCTCCCTTGGGCGCCTCTCCACTTACCTCAGGTGGTCTTGTTCACACTCCCTGATTTGCCCTGCTTCCCAGGCAGGAGTACCAGACCCTGGGGTGAATAGTCAGAGTGGGTAGGAATCAGGCATGGGCAGCTATTCCTATGATCAGGTCCTACTGAGGTCCAGGCTCCTCATCACTGACTCCTGCTTGACTCGACACTTGTGACCATTGCCTGCTCTGACCTCACCATTGTCCAAATCTGTGAAGACCTTATTTGAAAACATTTTCTATTCTTCCTTCATAAATACAGAGGTAATAATGTGAAAGTTTCCATTCACATAACAGATATTTATTGAGGGCTTACATATGCTAGACATAGTAATAGACACTGTAGTATATTAAAGAATTTAGCTGGTCTTTGTCCCCAGTTCCTGGGAGATAGCTTCTCCAACCCTAGAATTTCCCGTGGTAGGAGTATCTGGTTATTCCTGGTGGGCCAGAGGCCACACCTGAATAGTTTATGCTAACAAGATGACTCAGGGTGGGAACTTGGAGCCACATGATAGCAACCCAACCTCCCCTTCCTACAGGGAGGAGCTGGGGATTGAGTTCAACCACTTGGTCACTGATTCCATCAATCACACCTACACAATGAAACTCCAATAAAAACTCTTGGCCACTGAAGGTCCAGTGGGCTTCCCTGATTGATAATACACTGCAAGGTGCTGGGAGGTGCATTTGAGACCCTCCCAGATCTCACCTTATACATCTCTTCTTATTTGTATTCTTTTCACTATAATAAAATTATCATCATAAATATAGCATTTCCTGAGTTCTGCGAGTCTTTCTAGCAAATGATCAAACCTGGGGAGGGCGGAGCCCTTGAATTTGTAGCCAGTAGGTCAGAAGTGCAGGTGGCCTGAGAACTGCCATAGGCACAGCTGGTGTCTTAAAGACTATCCTGTAGAGGATTGCCCTTAACCTCTGGAGTCAGCTTGTATTGTGGTTGCTGTGGGAAGGTATTGAAGTCATTTGCAGGCACTAAGAATGCAGGTGCTACAGCACTCAGGGTCTCCTCTCTTGGGGCTGATGATCCCCTGGAGGAGCAGAAATGCAAATGAGCAGTTAAATTGCAGCTGGCCAAGACTAAGGGGAGGCAAGAGAGACTAGTAAGGCACAAAATGTAAGGAGGCCTCACCCTCAGGGTCTTGCAAGAACAGGCTGGGTGGCTAGCTCCTTTCTTGCCTCACCCTGGTCCTGGCCCCTGACGTTATAGGTAAAGATGGGGTGTTTGGGAAGGATTTTATGATGGAAAGGCTGAACATATTTACATGCTGACAGGGAAGAGCAAACAGAAAAGAAGTCGTTGCAAATTCAGGACAGAGAGGAGATTACTGGTAAAAGGAGGTCTCTAAGAATAAGTGGGAGATAAGATCAAGAGCACATGCAGTGGAGCATTAGCTTTCAATGGGCAAGCAGCAGTGAGTGTGTATTGGGCCCAGGCTGGCTGTATCCCTAACCTATTTTCAGTGGCGAAGATGAGGCTGTTTCTTGAGTGGCAGAGAAAAGGTGTTGGGGTAGGAAACTGTCTAAAGTAAATTCTAAAACTTTTCTTTCAATATGAATACATATTAAATGGTATCTTGGTCTCCCAGCCAAAGCTGTCCCTAGATTCCATAATGGAACCAGTTAAGTAATTTTAAAGACTTAAGAAAATATCTGATCTCAGAGATGTCCGAGGAATTTACATTTTCAGTCACCTGCAAAATGTTTTTTACCATCCCCAGTTCCCATTGGCACTGGTATTAATACCTTCATAAAAAGAGAAGCTGACTGATTTGGTGAAGGCCCATCCCCATGCCAACACCAAAAGAAGCAGGAAAAAATTTCAATCCAAGAATCCCTAGACTAGAATATAACATAAAATCCAGAAGTATACATTAGAGATATATTTTGCTTGATGTATACCAGACATTATATATGAAAAACTTGATTTAAACACACACAAATATGCACGCATATACACATGAAGTTAGGAGGTGTTGCTTTACACCTTACAAAATGCTTTACATTTAACCTTAATAATTCATCTTAAGTTTTTTAAGTAGCAAACTCTCCTGGTACATTTAATATCTTTTATTTGATTCCTACAAACATTTGTGTACAGTAACTTTTCACAAAGTTCACCTGTAGAAGCATACGTGCTTCTACACTGGAGGAAGAAGCATACGTGCTTCCCTCAGCCTTTCGGAAGTGGAAGCGTGTAAACATTGTTGGCTGTTGTGGTGTCTAGTCATCTGTTATTGCAGTGGGCAAATCGTGGCATATCATTGCCGTAATTAATCCCATATTTTTGTAGCCAAAGTCACAATACGCATTTCAGGATAGAGTTAGAGTAAGCGAGCCTATCTATATCTGTAAATGAATGATATCATTATTTTGGGAAATGAAAGTTTAAGCTCTGTAAAACATACAATCCCATGGAGATCTCAGCAGAGGAACTTGTACGTGCAGGTGTTCAACGTGATAAGGTACGTTACCATTTATCTGTGTACTTGCAGACAAATATTAACATAGTCATGAATTAAGCTTTTAATCCCTTTTATTATAAATTGAATATCTTTATTTTAACAAACATCAACAATGCACATTATTGTGCTCCAAACTATTCATTACTATTCCCCACAGTGTACCATTACATGATATGCCATAATACATGTGTTAGTATAATGGCAAGCATCTGCCTGAGTATTCCATGGTATATTTCATTCTTTTTTTCCACCTTCTAAACAAAGACACCTTCTCACAAAGACAATTTTTACATAGGAAAAGAAAACCATGGCTTCCTTTTCTGTCCAGGAAGTCTAATATGTTCCATGTTAGGGATGTTTGTTAAAACCAAGTTTTTACTTCTTTGAAACCTTGAATAAAATTCAGTTTATGTGCTGAGATCAGAACTGTGAACCTAAGAGGCGTGGTGCACTTGGAGAGTGGGGTGCTGAGGAAGCGCATTGGTTTAGTGGCAAAGTCTGGTTCAAGCTAACACCTGCTAAAGCTTTCTGAACTACTACTGATTTTTGGTTTCAAAGAGAGGGAGAAGGGATAGATAGGTGTGTTGGTTAAGTTCATGTGTCAACTTGGCTAGGTTATGGTGTCCAGTTATTTGGCCAAGCAAGCACTGGCCTGATTGTTACTGTGGGGATATTTCATGGATTTAAATCATCAGTAAGTTGATTGCATCTGTGGCTGATTACATCTATAACAAAGGGGATTCCTTCAGCAATGAGAGAAGTCTCATCCAGTCAGCTGAAAGCCTTAGAGAGAATTGATGATTTCAGCACTCAGAAAGAATTTCCATCCCTACTTTAGCCAGCCAGCTTCTCCTGGGAAATTCATTGAAAACCTTCATCGGAATTCCAGGCTTGCCGTCTGTCATATGGTTTTGGACTTGCCCATCCCCACAGTTGCATGAGCCACTATTTACATTCATAAATCTCATACTATTTACATTCAATATCTATTATCTATATCGATATCTATATCTATCCTGTCAGTTCTGTTTCCTTGGAGAACTCTCACTATTACAACAGGTTACATATCTCAAACAGTTACCTTACATATGATCTTATTCATCAAGTCAATATAACAAATATTTCTACAGCATCTGTTGTGTTGGAGGGACTAGGCCAAGAACTGCAATATTCAAATATGAATAAGCTAGAGACTCTGACTTCAAAGGATTAACTATATAGTGAAGGGAGCAAATGAACACCAATAATTAAAACATAAGGCAGAACATGATTACGTATTTAATGGAGGTATGACTAAACTGCTATGAGAGTTCAAGAAGGAAGTAATTCTGATCTCAGGAATTGAGGCAGATTATGGAAGCTTAGAAAACATGTCATGAATCCAGGCAACACACAGCAAATGTGGAAGAAGGCATGTCAAAACACAGAAACTGTCATAACATGCTTGTCTTAGAAGCAACTTTATAGGTCATAACTCTAGACTAATCCCATCTTTGATAAGTGAAGACCCTAAGAGCCATTGTAATTTAGCGACTTTCCAAAGAGCACAGTGATGATTTGTGATAGATTCAGTATTTGAACTCAGGCCCCTGATTCTTCACATTGTTAACCTTTCCCAGTAAACCATATTGACTTTCCTCTACCTGAACTTAAATTTGATTTTTTAATCTGATGTTTCAGAGAGTATAGTCATACACACATACACACGTACACACATTAACATACACCCCTGAAATTATACAGAAAACAAAGCAGCCAGGAGTAGCATATAATTTTGTCTCAATCATTCCCCACCACAGCTGACAATAACAATGATGACATAAGGCTAAGAAGTGACTTTCTAATAAATGGAACAGACGGTTTAAAGAAACAGTACCGGGGGACGGATGTGGCTCAAATGGTTGGGCATCCGTCTCCCATATGGAGGGACCCGGGTTCGATACCCGGGACCTCCCGGTAAAAAAAATAAAGAAACAGTACCGCACCTAGAATTGAAAACATTGCTTTAAAAAGTGTTCACCCCTGTAATTTTTGTGTAACATTTATGTAATCTAAGCATCTTTTAAAATATAAATAAAAAAAAAAAAAAACCCCAACAGTTAAAAAAAAAAAAAGTGTTCACCACCAATGCCTACAGTTCTTTTAAATTATGTTGCTTCTGAAGGGTGGGGAAGATAATCACTAAAGAGGAAAACTGTTGTTTTGTTATACTATTACATGACTTAGGTGTGGTTTGGATTTATAAACAATGTGTTGTGCCTTGAAACTTAAAAGAGCCTTCAAAAAACGGCACGATGTTTACATGATATATACAGTGGAGAATGGAGTTAAAAACAGCCAGATTTTCTATCCTTATTCCAACTTGACCTGATACATAAAGATTTGGAATTATGCTAAATAACTTGCAAGAAGGAAGAAAGTGATAATAGAAGTCAGCCAACTACATAAGAGTATTAGCATTGGAGTTATCTCCCAACAAGCTTTCCCATCTCTGCTCTGGCCTGTATTATAATTTTTTTATTCCCCGCACTTAAAAGAACATTTCTTCCATTAATGTTATTAATCAAAAGCCTTCATGGTTGCTATGTGAAATTGAAAGGATGTTGTTTCAACAATATTACCTAGAGATCTCGTTTAATCTATAAAAAGACAAATGTTGAAAATACATTCTGATAGCATAAAGAAATTGTAGCTGAAGAGGAAATATGAGGATGGCTTGATGCACACGGTTTGTTTTAAAAGCTGTATATCTAGTTTAAACAATTCAGAGTAATCTTCATTATCCCCAAAAGCCTCCTGATTGTTTTATTCCTTCAAATGCTACCTATTTAAATAATTTTTCTAGCTTTATATATGGCACTACATTATTAGCTCCAAAAAGTGTTTGTATGATGTCTCAAATGCAATCCTCAAGACACTGCAATTTACTGAGAGGCTAACATTGTCATAACAACTTCTTTACCCAACAACACATCACAGCTCCAGTTATATTGCTTGGGAAAACAAATCCCATGAAAGCAAACACAACTACAGGCACTATTAAAGGAAAACACAGCTCCACCTTTTTCAAACTGCATGTGTAAGAGACAACCTTTTTCCCTTGTGTGATTTGGGGATGTTAGTCAGCCAAAGGGGTGCTGATGCAAAGTACCAGAAATCTGTTGGCTTTTATAAAGGGTATTTATTTGGGGTAGAGGCTTACAGTTACAAGGCCCTGAAGAGTCCAACTCAAGGTCCCATAAGAGGTACTTTCTTACCCAAAGTCATTGGCCACGTATTGGAGCAAGATGGCAGGCAATGTCTGTGAGGGTTCAGCCTTCCTTCTTTCTCTTAAGGCTCTGTGGTCCCAGCTTCTTCCAGTGTCAGCTGTAGGCTGGCATAAAGCTTGTCTCTCTCCCTGGGAATTGTTGCTTTCCGTGCTCAGCTGCTCAGGTCTCTTCAAAAGGTCAGCTGTAGACTATCAGGCTCATCTCTCTTCCCAGAGCCTCTGCCGTGCCGTGTCTAATGAGCTGTCTCTCTTCCTGTGTTATTCTTCTCTGAGCATTTACTTCTGTGTGAGTATCTGTCCACTAAGGGCGGAGGGACTCAATATCCTACTGACGTGGCTGACTCGAAGCCCCAGTCTTAATTTAATCAAGTAAAAGTGAAACCTCTGAATCTAATACAATCTAATGTGCCCAGAGTAACAGACCAGTTTACAAACATAATCCAATACCTATGTTTTGGAATTCATAAATAATATCAAACCGCCACAGTGACCTGGAGGTGGAAAACCAGGTGGCACCAGAGGCTGATTTCATCTGTAAATGTCTCACCTACAAGCCACTGATAACTACAAATTGCCCTCAGAGGGAGAATGACTGTCTTGAAAAAGCCTGTGGGTTCTTGTCAATCAGTTAACATTACTCATTGCAGAGAATGATCACAAGTTCTAAAGAGGCATACCTGTTTAGGAATAAAAGAATGGCCTCTTCTGCCCCAAAGAGAACTTTCCATCTTGCTAAGGGTCGTGATTTTATTGTCATTTCATAAGCTTAGGTTTGCAACGCTCAGCACTCAAAAGGCCTTTATTTTGAGTAGTTTTTATGAATTGGGGAATGCAGTGAGCAGCAGTGTCCTGAGAATTACCTGTCATCTGAGCCACCTGGCTGTCAAACTTCTCTATGCATTTGTCCCCCACTCCTTATTTTGTTTTTGCTACAAAATATAGTTTTATAAATATAAAATATACATTTCTATATTATAAAATACAATATACATTTCTATATTAAATGTATGGCTTACACTTTACTAATAGACTCCATTTTAAAAATAACATATGCAGAGCAAAATTTTAAAATTATATACTATAGGTTATACCTCGGTACCTTTTCATTAATTAATTAAATATTAAGGAGCAAGCATTTGATCTAGCCTCTGTTTTGTCTCTTGGATTCATAATAACAAAATTATGATGGGTTCTTCAATTGAAATCAGGCTTGGATTGGTCCAGAAACTTTGGGCATCAAGACTCTTTCTTGCATTTTTGCCTTAACTACGTGGTCTCGACACGCTATTTTACTTATTTTCTTACATTGGCTGTGGTACTTCATGTTAAAGTTGTATTTCTTTTTTCTATTTTCTCTCATCCTTTGCTACTAAAGTAACTTCTCAAAAGTGCCAGCCACTGGGAATGTAAAATGGTGCAGCCTCTGTGGAAGAAGGTTTGGTGGTGCCTCAGGAAGCTAAATATAGAAGTACCATATGATTAGGCAATACTGCTACTAGTAATATATCCAGAAGAACTGAAAGCAGGGGCATGAACAGATATTTGCACACTGATATTCATAGCAGCATTATTCACAATTGTTAAAAGATGTCCCTGCCAACCAATGGATGGATAAACAAAATGTGGTATATACATAAGATGGAATGCAATTCAGCTATAAAAAGAAATGAACTGGGCAAGCACATGACAACATGGATGAACCTTGAGGACATTATGTTGAGTGAAATAAGCCAGACACAAAAGGATGAATATTGTATGGTCTCACTGACATGAACTAAATATGATGAGTAAACTTATGGAATTAAACTATAGAGTATAGGCTAGTAGGAGGCAGAATGTGGGTTGAGAAGGGGGGCTGATATTGAATCCATGCAGAATGTTTAATAAGGTCAACTGTAAATATGTGGAAGTGAATAGAGTTGATGGTAGCACATTATAATAACATTGCTGACTTATAAATGTGATTATGGCTGAAAGGGGTAGTCTAGGGAGGTTAATGTTAATTGAAAAACAGCTAAAGGATAATCTAGGGACCGTATAACAGTGATTTTGGTGGTAGATGAGGATTGTGGTTAATAATATATATACAAGAATGTTCCTTTACTACAAGGTATTAAGAATATGGTGATACATGGGAAAAATACAACTAGTATAACTTATAGACTATAGATAACAGTGATATTGTAATATATTTGTAGCAAAGGCAAAGAAGGTACTATATCAATGCTAAAAGTAAAAAAAAGAACATGGGATTTAGTTTTATGAGATATGAATATGATCAAGGATTTTTTTTTTTCATTTCTTCATTAACAAGGAGACCTTAGTCATGCCATTTAACCAATCTGTGCGCATGTATTTACACTTCTGAACACTGGAGAAACAATTGTGTTTGTTTTTAGTATTAAATAAGATAAATGCACCTGGACAGAAAATTTTAAAGTAATGCATTCATAATTTGTTAAGCTGTCTTTTTTCTGTTATTTTTTTTTTTTTTTTTTTTTTAAGCCCAAATAAGGTTATTTTTTTTTTAAATGCCAGCCACTTTTTCTTTGAAGATCCTGCTTTCCTCCTGCGGAGCAGAAAGTGGAAAGAAATCTAAAGAGTTCTGTAGCACTTTGATGCCACTGGTGCCTATAGGTCCTTAATATTTCCATGGTCCAAGCTTCCCTTCTTTCAGTGATCAAAAATGCCCTATCTGCATATGATATTAGTGAAAATTCATCACACTTTGTTCTCTTTTTAATTAATAACTTATCTGTCACTTAAATCTTCCAGCCAGAAAAATCTCCACTTGCACCCAAAACTATTTATACTGAAAAATGTGTCTCTTTCAGAGTAAACTATTCCCTAATGTCTGGAAAATCTCCAGAAGGATGGTGGCATGTGCAAATGGATGAAGAACCTCTTCTCTCCCTTTGTATAACCTGACTAAAACATTTAAAAAGAAGCAAAAATATTGAGGAAATAGTGTCAAAATGCCTTCAAAATTTTAAGAGAAAATGATTTCCATTCTAAAATTTAAACTTCTAATCAAGTATGAAGACTGACATAAAAGATACTTAAGACTCTCAAGTATTCAGAAAATTTATGTCTCATACCCTCCTCTTAGAAAATTTACATCTCATACCCTCCCTCTTAGAAAGCCATTGGAGGATGTGCTCCAACAAAACAAGAGAGTAAACCTTGAAAGGAGTTGACAGGGACCATAGGTGCTTTATTATCTGAAGTCAAAATGGAAGACTCAAAAACAGCTTATTAATCAAACTCCTAATACCTGATTAAAATTTTAAATCTGTTCAGCTTAGGTTCCTAATATAAGATCCCTTAAGAGTCCAGTATTATAAGTAGTTAGAAAGTTGTCTGTGTTTTATGTCCCAACTTGGCATTTCTGTAGCTATTGCATATTGTAGGCCCTTTTTAGTGATTCTACCTTCTCTAGGACTGTCACTCAGTTTCAGTATAATGTCAATATATATTTTATTTTAATTCATAAGGGTTAACAGTATTTTTCACAGATAGTTCTTAAAATCTTTTAATTGAAGTAAAATGAGTAGGTATTTCTTTTCTGGGGGGGAAATCTTATAACTCAAAACAATGGGCTCTCTGCTCTGACAGTTCAGTAACTTAAAACATAGTCTTAATAAACCACTTAACTTCTCTGGGACTCAGTTTGCTCACATGTGAAAAAAGAGTTTGAGACAACTAGTTAGTAATATATAAATATTTAAAGCAACAGAACCTATAATTCAGGTGAAATCTGATAAACAACCGTTAGGTTGCCAATGCCTTTGTTCTATGCCAAGAAGAGTTGACTAAGGCAGTTTCATGCAAACCAACCTAATCAAAATGGGTAAAGTCAGAGTCTCTCTGGTCGAAGCAGACCTGATGAATATAGTTTAAAAACCATCGAAATTTATCTACAGTCAAGCATCATCAACTTCTAAATATTTATGATCCTATGATTTATTCCACATAAAAAAATCTAATAAAAAAACTAATAAAAATAAATCATAGTCATGAATAGACAATGCCCAAGGACAACAAATTAGTGCCTCCTACTATCCCATAGGGTTTATTAGAATTATAATTAGATAATGCTGTAATCATCTGTTTAATGTCTGACTACCCAACTAAATTGTGTGTACCACAGGGCTTGGATAATGTGTGCATTTTTTCCCAACCCTTGTCTACTTATAAGGGGTGTTCACCAAATATTCCTGGCTCTCTGCTCTCTGGGCACAGAGTAGAACTGCACTACCTGATTCCACTGTGGTTGGGTGGGTATATTCTAGATGAATTGTGAGCAGAAATGATACATGTCAATTCCAGCCCAAAGCATTTAATTACTGGAATAAGACTTTCCTGGGCTCCCATTCTTTTTCTACCACAACCTGCAATGCACCAGATAGTGGGTTCCATAGTGGAGATGACAAAGAGCAGGGACCCAGCTGATCCTGGAGGGGCATTAGTGTGAATGAGACATAAGTCTTTGTGGCTTCTAGTCACTGATATCTGGGGCTATTTATTTCCTCAATACAATTCAGCCTATCTGGTCTAGTATACCATCTCTCCCCTGGGCCTGGGACATAGCAGTCAATCTAATATTTGCCGAATGAATGAATGAATATATATAGAGAGAGAATAAAGACTATAAAAAGATTAAAGTCCATTCACTTTTCAATGATATAATATTAGAACAATTTTGGAAAAAGCTTCTCTTATCTTAAAGAGACACTCTTAAAAAAATAAAATTAAATTAAAATTAAAAAAGGAGACACTCTTTGGAAAAAAAAAAAAAAAGATTATCCAGACATACCTGATGAGCTTAACTATACTGTGTTGGATAGTATTTGGCACTGACTAACAATTTTACAAAGGGTTTGTCCTCCTGAGAGTACTGTGATTCTAATCTTACCCTTTAGTGAGGTCTACCTGATAGCCTCACCTTTGTCAAAACAAAGGGCACTCAGGTGAGTTAGCATAGCCTGTAGGAGAAGAAGGAAACAGGCCTGGCTGGGTCTGAGAAAGGAACAAATAACTATAAGAAGTGAATTTAGGATAGAAAATGGGGAGAATAAAAGGTCCGAAGTAGATGATGTAGAACATAAATACATTCTTGTTAAATAGAGTCTTCCTGGAAGTCGAATCTATCATTCAGCTTTAGTGTCCAAACTGTTGAAGGAGGGAAGGATGGCAGTTGCAGAGTGGGTCCCCTAGGATGAAGGCACAGCCCAATAATTTCTAGAAATTTCTGCCTGCTCTTCTAAAAGAATTTTATGTCAACATTGACTATTAAGGTTCTCAGGCTAGATGTGGCAGAGGTCGGATGAAGATACTTTACGCCATGCATGTGCCTGGGCACAGCTTACTAAAATTAAGATCAGCAGCCCTGAGACTATGGGCCCACGCTGCTCTCTGCAGCATTTCCTTACGAAGCAGAATTAATTAAGAATCACATGCTAAATAAACCACTGGGGGAAGATTATCTCCCTCCATAATTGAATTGTGAACTCTGATGCTTGCTAGTTCAACTGTCTTAAATTAATGAGTCCTGTCTTGTGGGATCTAAGGCCTAACTTCTCTTAAAATGGGAAGTATATTCTCCTCCTCAGGTATGGACAGTTATGCTACTAATCATACTATTTGCCATTTTGCCCAGTTACTTTAGAGCAGGGGTTCTTAACCATTTTTGTTCTATGTACCCCTTAGCCAGACAGGTGAAAACCACGGACCCCTTACTAAGTCCACAATATACTATGTGTTATTTAATAACTATATCACACCCACATCAACACATCCCCACAAGAATAATGTATTTTTGAATTTCAATTCTAGCTCAAGGACCCCTGTTTAAGAACCCCTGCTTTAGAAAGTATTTTTAAGAATTAAGTCTATACTTCTCAGGACAATATTCTGCATAAAGAACACACAATCTAGGAACAGCTACACATGACTGTATAGTCTTGGTCATTTTATAGAGCTCTGATTGGCATAAAACAAACATATTTACAGTTTTCATTGATTTATCCTTTGCATATGTGAAAGTAATCCAATGTGAACAGAATTATATGTCATCAATTTAGAAACTGTAGTCAATAATACTTATTCACAATCTGCCCCTCTACCTGAGTTGTCAACTTGAGTAGCAACATTCTTTTGATCAATCAAATAATAATTTCTACTGGAATAAACACAGGATTCTTTTTTTTTAGGTACCAGGGACTGGGGATTAAACCCCGGACCTCATTTGTGGGAATCTGGTACTCAACCACTAAGCCACATCACCTTCCCTGAGTTGCTTTTTTTGTTTGTTTTTTCAGGAGGCATGGGAACCAAACCTGGGACCTCCCATGTGGAGGCAGGAGCTCAACTAGTTGAGCCACACTTGCTCCCTCACAGGAATGTTTTTAACCTCATATATTTTCAGATGAGTTCCCTGTTTGGTTTTCTCCTTACCCTACCTCTTAGAAAATTGAAAAGCAAGTATTTCTCATTGCAGATGGCATAGTCACTAACAAGGACTTTATGTATTAAAAAATTAAGTTCAACATTACTGGTAGTCAATCACCAGTATTTAATTGACTCATAATTAACAATCCTATGCAGCAAGTTAACTCAGTCTGTTCTTATTGAGGGCATTTTTGCAACAAGTTTATCCTGGAAAGTTCATAAGGATATTGTATTATTTGAAGTTGCGGTACAGGTAATTCACGGGTCTTTTTTCCTTCTTAATGGCTGAAATGGATACTAGTTTCTATTTTTAAAGTCCCCTCCCCCCAAGGCTGAAATAATTGCAGCCATGCGGAACTTCATTTGTTTTTACCGGGAGGACCCGGGTATCGAACCCGGGTCTCTCCATATGGGAGACGGACGCCCAACCATTTGAGCCACATCCGTCCCCCTATAGGCAGCTTTTATTGCTCTACCTTTCCAGATCCACACTTTTGAGTGAGAAAACAGACATGAAATGGGAAGGGGAGAGAATGGGGTTTATGAGCAGTCATTGGGTGCTAATTGCACAGTGTTTGGTAAGGAAGGAGCCTGGCAGTTGGCAGAACATCCTGACAGCTCCTGGTTCTTTCACCAACTGGACTATAGGATGCTGCTCAATGAGTGTGAGGTGGAACCTGTCCTGTGAACGCCCCATTCATGGGAGGCTTGCTGGCTCACTTGACCCAGGGTGGTTGTGAGGGGGACATGATGGACTCAGATTCAAGGCTTTAAGACTCTACCCATGGTGAGGGTCCCATCCCTCTCATCCTCATGGGCCTGGCCCACCCACATTCTCTATATTCTGGGCCTCTGCCTTGACAGATGTTTTTTTTTTAAAGATTTATCTTATTTATATATTCCCTCCCCTCCGTTGTTTGTGCTCACTGCCTGCTCTCCATATCCATTCACTGTGTGCTTTCTCTGCTCATCTTCTCTTTAGGAGGCACCAGGAACCGAACCTGTGGGAGAGACACACTCAATAGCTTGAGCCACCTCCACTCCCTGCTTTGTTGTCATTGTGTTTCCTCTTTGTGTCTCCTTGTTGCGTCATCTTGTTGCTTCAGCTAACTGTGCCAGCTCACCGTCTTGCTCATCGTCTCCTGGAGGCACCAGGAACCGAACCCAGGACCTCCCATGTGATAGGTGGGAGCTCAATCGCTTGAGCCACATCTACTTCCCTGACAGATGGTTTTTAAACTCATAATAGAAAGCAATTTTTCTGTCACCACTCTCTTATCCACCAATCCATGCAGTTTTGGGTAATATCATCTCTGCTATCATCTTTAGTATACTAGGTAAGTTTCTATATCTATTGACATATATATCCACATATATATGCCCATACTATTTATATATAACTTAATTCAATATAGCAAAATAGGCTTTGGAGCCAGGCTGCCAGGGTTCAAATCTTGGCTCATCCACCTATGAGATGCATATCTTTAGCCTAGTTATTTACCATCTCTGGATGAAAGTTCTATCATATACTAAAAAAGAGTAATAAGAATGCCTTCTTTGTAAGTTTTTTGTGAGGATTCACGACAATGTGTTTAAAGGGCTTATGGCACATTTTAAGTGGTAAGTAAATATTAGTTACCAAACATCCCTGTTTCTTAATCAATGCAGTGATGCTGAGGTGCTCCCACCCAGATCCTACATCACAAATGAACGCCCTGTGCTTTCCTTCCAGCGAGTGGAGGTGCGCCTGGTAGGCGGCCCCCGCTGTCAGGCCTCTTTGGGAAGTGCCTTGGCAGAAGACTTGCCTCACCCACGGTCCCGGCCCTCCCAGGGCAGCCTGCATCCAATGGCTGGCCCACAGGAGGTCCTTTTGCCTCATCCCAGTCAGAGCACCCTGCAGGCCTTTGCTGAGACATTATCAGAGCCTAATTCTCTCTAGGCCCAATCCCACTTCCTTCCCTTCCCTTCCTCAACTGTTGATCCCAACAGCTCTCCCTAACTAAATCTACCTCTCAGAGTCTGCTCCCCAGGGAAACGCGCCTTAAACAATTAATCTATATTCTGACTCTAAGAATAACTTTGTGGTTTTTATGTACATTATTCCATATACATAAGCATTGTTTCTACAGCACTTCCAAAATGGGAGAGCCAAGGAAACCCTCCAATGAGGATATTCCTAAATCCATCTCTACCATACATGTCCAGAACTTTGAGACTTCTATCATGTATTTATCTTCATGGCAGAACCTATCCCAAATTGCTCAGGTATTCCCTTCAACCATCTCTGCAGACATGATGTAGTCTCGCCTTTGGGCCTAGTCCTTGCTAGGTCCCTCATTTTCTTTTAAGGACATCCATACCCCTTCTAGTCTGACAATTAAGCATTGTTTGGTATATACACCAGGGGTGGGGAGCAGGTGGAGTGGTTCTTGGATGAACAAGCAATGAGAACAAGAAAAGTGAACAAGTACATCAAATCCATAATTTCATGGATATGGTTGCTTAGTTAAAAACTATAATAGTTATTTAAGTTTTTAAAAGGGAGTTAAGTTGAAGAAAAACACTCATATATTAGTATAAATAATGCTTGGATATGGACAAGAAACAGGAAGATTGGCAGAGGAAGGAAGTCATTTGGGAAAAGCCTTATACTAACAACTGATGCTAGCTCTCCATTTGATAGCAACGTTCAGTAGCCATATGGCAGGCTCTGTCCAGGCAGTGAAAACTCACTGAACCCACTGCCTGAAGATCAGCACTTCTTGACATTTGTCAACACTTCATTGAGAGAAATGACAATTAGGAAGGCTTGTCCAAAGAACGATGCGGTCATGCAGTCCTTTGCACTGTTTAGGCCAGACAGAAGAATATCTAGAATTATTTTGGAACCCCCTTTGTATAACTTTTATTATACTGGATTTAGCTTTTCCAGTGGCCCATATTCACTACTCGAGGCAGCCATCCTTTTATATGGATCCACAGGAGAATTTTCTCTTAAGTCTTAATACCAGGAACAAGTTGAACTTTTCCTAAGCAACTTGTCAGTTTTTACTATGGGGATATGAAATTCTACTGAGCATCACAGTTATATGCATATTCGTCATCTCCCTCTAGATGGTAAGTGCCTACATACTATCTGGGTCTCCTTGATCTGCCCCTGTCACCTCTGCCCATAGTTTGACACAGCATTTAGTACAAGTAGGTGCTCAATAAATATTTCCTGAATAAATGATAAAAACATATTTTACAAAATAAAGAGGATTCAATTAATTAATTGGATATTTAATTAGAATTAATGGAATAATACAAATGCAGAAATAACAATTAGGACATCATTAACAACCATTCTTGGAGGATGTAATAAATATCTGGATTAGGGTGAATCCAGCAGGATCAATAACTTTTTGTGTTTTTTTGTTTTGGTTTGGTTTTTTTTGAGGTACCAGGGTTTGAACATGAGACCTCGTACATGGGAAGCAGGCACTCAACCATTGAGCTACATCTGCTCCCCAATGAGAGTTGGTTTTTTTCATTTGTTTGTTTGTTTGGTTTGTTTTTAGGAGATACCAGGAATCGAACCCGGGACCTCCTACATGTGAAGCAAGCGTTCTCCTTAAGCTACATCCGCTCTCCAGGATCTATAAGTTTTGGTTACTGTTTTCATGAGGGAGAAGGCAGTGCAGAAAGCAATACATTGGAGGCTAACATGATGAACTGAGCTGAAATGATGAACTGAGTTTGTGCACAAATGAGTTCAGTATGGACACATTAATTACATGTCAAAAAGCACTGTCCAAAATCTATTATTTTTCTTTGTTACCAAAAGATGACTCCAATCAAAATCCTTGCCCTAACCCTAAATAGTTGAGTGATATTGAACAAAGCATATAACCTGTCAGACTCAATTCTACCATTCATCAGATAGGGATGATCTCACCTGGTCACCTACTCCAGAAAGTGTAGACACATGAGTTGAGGTAAGTGAAAAGGCTGGCATGAAATGTCTTAAACTCATTAAGGACTACCCAGATATACCTAATGCATTTGTTGTCTTAACTTCCACAGGTGCATGACCAACCATCCAGTTCATCGAAACCACCCTAGAAAAATGGCACAAGGATGAGTGGGCACACTTAAGCAGTGGTGTGGCACTCAGCAATGTAACTTGATGGAAAACTACCTGGGCACAATGTCCCCTCTACCCACAGTGAAAAATGAGACTTTGCTCTGCCTCCACAGGCTTCCCACTCACCTGGCCGCCTTCACAGCATTCAAACATATAACTATGCCCATAATCGTGACATCCAGTACTATGAATTCCTGAACTTGAAATCAAATCAAATGTGTAAGTATTTATTATAAATAATATAACAATGAGTTTGGAGGTGAAAACCAATAATATTTCTAACTAGGATATTGCCAAACCTACTATTTAGGTTCTGGCAGGCTTCAGAGAACTTGGAAACATTTACAGTGAGAAAGTTGCCTCTCTTTCTAGCAGGACATACTAGATGTGATTTAACTAATTATAAGAGCACAGTAAGAGAAGAGAAAATATCTGATCCAGCCATTGACTTAAAAATCAAATTTCCATGACAAGAAATCTACCCAGAATGCAGAGCAGAGTGAGACTCTATGACAGGGGTCTGTGGAAAGATTTCAGGGGGTCCATGAACTTGAATTGAAAAACATCAACTTATTATCTTTATTTTCTCTGACCTCTAACTGAAATCTAGCATTTCCTTCACTTATGAATGTATGCAATAAATAAATTACAGTAGTATTCATTTCACCTGACCAGCAAAGGGGTCTGTGGAACAAAAAAGGTTAAGAACCCCTGCTCTATGTTAAGGGAGACCACCCAGATGAGTGCAAAACTTGCTCCTTTACAACCTAATTAGGGTTGCCAGATTTATCAGACAAAATCCAGAATGCCAAGTTAAAACTGAATTTCAGATAAACAACAATCCCCTATGGGGACATACTTATATTAAAAAATTATTTATCTGAAATTCAAATGTAGCTGGGTAGCCTGTATTTTATCTGACAACAGGACTCCTAATAAATGACCATATACAGTCAATATCACTTTGCAAGAGCTCAGATGCAGCATGCATTTGTCATCCAAAGCTACTGCTCAGGCTACTTCTCCCAGCAATGACAGGCCCAAGAAATAAGCCATCTAGAAGCCTTTCTAAAAAAAAAAAAAAAAATGGGGGCTTCAGGCTATGCTCACATTAAACCTACAACTGTGCCATCAGCAAATTAAAATCAATTGAAATCAATTTAGCCGGGATAAAAAGTCTCCCTCCCCGGCTGCAGCTCATCTGGTGTGCTAACAGCTCCCAGCGATGAAACAGGTGCTTGTAAATTAATTAGCCTACTGAAACACACCTTAAAATGAATTTCCCAGAACTCCCTGGCAGGGAGCCATCCTGGTCCCAGGAGCTGATCAGCGTTCTGTAAATATTGAGATTTGATAAAGTAAACGTTCCTCTGGCAGCAGATGGCTTGGAATGCTCTGTTGACACTGCCTGCGATTACTTGCCTATGAAGACTTTACTCAGCGCAGACCTCCTCTGGGAGCCACTGGAGGACTTGATCCCCTCTGCAGCTATTTGCCTTCTAATTGAAAATCCTTATTCCCAGATGGAGCCGAGTGCACTGCTTCAGGCATCGTGCTCCGTGCCGCTTGACTGTTGATACATGGGTAATTGCTTTCAGTAATGCAGGTTAAATGTGACATTTAGTGCTTAATAAAAATTATCAAGGCCAAAGCCGTTTATCATTCTTACACTTTGGGCTGTCAGTTCTAAGGGGATTCTCAATTCATTTGACTCCTTGAGAAGGAGACAGGCAACTCCATTGCAAAGATGCACAGACAACTGGATTTGTGTGTGTGTGTGTGTTTTGTACTTTTAAAAGATTTATTTGTTAACAAAAACATTCCAAATTAACCTATCGAGCACTGCAACTCTCCTCCTTTGTGTTTAGTGTGTTGGTGAATAATATATAATCAGCTGCTGTTGTGTACACAGAGCATTTAAAACAGATGTACTGCACTTCACCTTCTGCGTGGGGATTGGAGTTGAAAGTCACTCCCTTTAAACAGCATAAAGAAGTAAACCTGAAGGGAAAAAGACTGTGTGTTGGTATCATTTGATATCAACCACAAACTCTTTTAAATAAGAGAAAGCAAAATTGTTATTTAGATCAAGAGCTTAAGGTTCCTCACCATAATTATTTTCCACCAACAATGGAAACAATTTGAGACCTGGCCTTTGGGAGAAGCCACTCTCTGGTAATAAATATGGGCCCCAGAAAAGAGCTCCCAGGAGCTTACATGGGCTTTCCCAGCAGAGTTGCTTCCAGAACATGTAAGAAATGCTGACAGGCAGCAAAAATCATAGAGCTTTTCTTCTTAATGGTAGAAATCCTAGAAGATACAGCTATCCTGACAGTCCCATCTATCAAATCATAATGAGTTTTGAATCCCTTTCCAACTCCTTCCCCCAATTGCTCCATAATGGTCAAGTCAAGTAGTATTAATTTTGCCCTAATACTTGTGTTATACCCTCCTGAGAGCTCTGGAAAGGATGTGGCAGCAGGCAAAGGTTGGGGCTCTCTAAACTAGATTTGAAAATCATGACTAAGGAACACAGGGAGTTCAGCCATGCACAATACCTGAGCAGAAAGAAAACTTTCACGTGTTTCTTTTTTCATGTGACATTTTCCCTTAGATTAAAAAATAACTATATGTGTTCAATGTAGAAAATATGAGAAGTTCCAAAAAGTATGAAGAGAAAAATAGTCATTCATAATTCCATTACTCACATAACTTTTGCTATATATCTTTTCTTTCTACTCTAGGTAGGTAGATGGAAAAGAAGGCAGATAGAATGATAGGTTATGATAGTGAGAGATAGACAGACAGCTTAGGTAGACAGACAGACAGACTTGATTATTTGAGATATAGCATAAATTAGTCACTGCCAGTTTTTTGTTATTTATTGTTCTTTTAGTTTCTGTTTTTATGAAACAATTGTACATATTTTTTCATGCCGTTTTTCTAAAAAATATTTTCTAATGGTTGAACAGTATAGCACTTTATGGTCATGCCATAATTTACATGTTTTAAAGTGAACATTTAGGCTGTTTTTATTTTTTAATAATTATAAATAATACTCTGAATATATTGATATAAATCGTGCATATTCTTGACTTTCTTCTTACAAAAAAATTCCAAGAGAAGAAATTTCTTGGTCAAAAGATAACTTGTTTATGCCTTTTAGGCACTCATAAGGTCAAATTACACTCCAAAATATTTGTAGCCAACTTTATACCTACAAATAATGTAAGATTGTATCCATTTCCTCTACCTTCTCAGCACTAGGAGTGGTCATATTTTTTTCTTTGCCAATAGATGAGACATAACATCTCATTTTAATTACTCTTTCTTTAGCTACTGGTGAAGTTGAAAATGATAAGGAAGTCATTAGCTATTCATATTAGTTCTTTCTGCATTGCTTGTTTGTGTATTTTAATTTTCCACTAAGTTACTCATCTTTACGTTAATGCCTTCTAATCTCTCTTTAGGTATTATTAGACCCTACCTGCCATTCTTGACATGTTTGTTGCAAATATTTTTGCCTATTTGTCATTTCATGTTAATTTTCAAATATTTTGTGAAGGCACAGAAATATTTCTTTTGGTTGTTGTCAAACCTATCAAACTCATTTATATTTTCTCTCTTTAGTACTAGAAAAAACCTTTATGTCCCAAGATTATATAAATATCCATCTGTATTTTCATAACAGAAATTATGGAGAGGAAAGGCACAATAATGGAGATTAAAAATACTCTAGAGGCATACAACAGCAGACTTGAACAGGCAGATTAAAGAGTCAATGAACTAGAAGACAGACAATCGAAATCATACAGTAAGAACAGACAGAGAAAAGAATAGAAAATTATGAGCGGTGTGTCTCAGGGACTTGAGTGACTGCATGAAGCATGCAAACATTCACATCATGGGTGTCACAGAAAGAGAGAAAAAGGAAAAGGTACAGAAAGATTATTTGAGGAAATAATGGCTGAAAATTTCCCAAGTCTTATGAAAGACATAAAATACATGTCCAAAAAAGTGAAAAGTACTCAAAACAGATTAAACCCTAACAGACCTACTACAAGACACATACTAATTAGAATGTTAAATGCCAAAGATAAAGAGAGAATTCTGAAAGCAGCAAGAGAAAAGCAACCCATCGTGTATAAAAGGCATCCTCAATAAGACTAAGTGCCTATTTCTCATTAGAAACCATGCACACAACCTGGCAGTAGTATGATATATTTAAGACACTGAAAGAGAAAAACTGCTGGCCAAAAATTTTTTATCCAGCAAAACTGTCCCTCAAAAAATAAGGGAGAGTTTTAAATATTCAAGACAAACAGAAACTGAGAGAATTCATCAACAAAAGACCAGCCCTACAAGAATTGCTAAAGGGAGTTCTTCAGGTTGAAAGGAAAAGACAGGAGAAAGCAGCCTGGACTAGTGGGAAGAAATGAAGATCTGTAGTAAAAGTAACCAAAAGGGTAAATGGAAAACCCAATATTATGGTATCCTTAATATATAACTCTACTCTTTAACTCTTATAAGAGTCAGTATACAAAATAAAAAGTAATATTTCCTGATAATGGAACAGCAAAATATAAAGAGCAATGTGGTACAAAAACAGCACAAAGAGGGGAAATGGAAGGCTATGGGAGCAGAGCATGTGGAAGCTACTGAAGATAAGTTGATAACGTTTCAAATTGGGTGGTTATAGATGTAGGTTGTATAATACAAATTTGGGGTAAGCACAAAGAAAATATTTTAAAAACATACAGAAACATAAATGAGAAAGGGATCATTAGATACATCACAAAAGAGCAACTATACAGAAAAGGAGGCTGTGGTAGAGGAAAAGAGAGACAAAAAGATTTGACATATAAAAACCAGAGAACAAAATGGCTGAAATTAATATTGTCTTTACAGCAATAACACTGAATATTAATGGATTAAACTCCCCAAAAGACACAGATTGGCAGAATGGATAAAAAAAGGACAATCCAAATACATGCTGTTTACAAGAGACTCACCTTAGATCCAAAGGTTGAAAGTGAATGGCTAGAAAAAGATAATCCATGCAAACAGTAACCAAAAAAGAGCTGGGGTAGTTGTACTAATATCAGATAAAATAGATTAAGTCAAAAGCTGTTACTAGAGACAACAAGCACACTATATATTAATAAAAGGATCAACCCACCAAGAAGAAATAACAGTCACAAATATTTATGCACCTAACTACCATGCCCCAAAATATATGAGGCAAACACTAGAAAAACTGAAGGGACACCTCTATAATAATAGTTGGAGACTGCAATGTACCATTTTCATCAATATATAGAACATCTAGAAAAAGATAAAAAAGGAAACAGAGAACTTGAATAATATGATAAATGAAATAGACCTGACATGCATATATATAACATTGCACAGAAAACAGCAGGATATGCATTCTTCTCAAATGCACATGGATTGTTCTCCAGAATAGATCACATGTTAGGTCACAAAACAAGTCTCAATAAATTTACAAAGACTGAAATTATGCAAAGCATCTTCTCTTACTATAATGGAATGAAGCTGAAAATCAATAACAGGCAGAGAACTGGAAAATCCACAAATATATGGAAGTTAAATAATGCAGTCTTAAAAAAATCAATGGGTCAACGAGAAATTAAAAGGTAAATCAGTATCTTGAGATGAATGAAAACAAGAACACAAGATATCAAAACATACGTGGAAAGAAACACACACATACACACACACACAAATATATATATATAGGATACAGAGAAGGCAGTGCTGAGAGGGAAATTTATAGCCCTAAGTGCTTACATGAAAAAAGAAGACAGAGCTAAAATCAAAGAACTAACTGCATATCTGGAGGAACTAGAAAAACAACAGCAAACTAAACCTAAAGCAAGCAGAAAAAAGAAATAATAAAGACTAGGGAAGAAATAAATGAAATATAGTATATAAAAAATAGCATTAAAAAAAACAAAATTGCTTCTTTAAAAAGATCAATAAAATTCATAAACCTTTAGCTAGACTGACAAAGGAAAACAGAGAGTATGCAAATAAAATCAGAAATGAGATGAGGGACATTACTACTGACCCCATCAAAATAAAAAGGATCACAAGGGGAGGCACGGATATGGCTCAAGCAATTGCATGCCCACTTCCCACATGGGAGGTCCTGGGTTCAGTTCCCAGTGCCTCCTAAAGAAGACAGACAAACAAACAACGAGCAAGACAATGAGCAAAAACAACAACAACAACAAAAAAAAAAAAAAAAAAAAACAAGCAGGGAATGGATGTGGCTTAAGCAACTGGGCACCCGCCTCCCACATGGAAGGTCCCAGGTTTGGTTCCTGGTGCCTCCTAAAAGAAAAAATAAACAGACAACAAGCAGAAAATGAGCAAACAAATATAAACCAAGCAGACAACAAGCACAAACAACAAGCAAAAACAACAAGCAAAAACAACGAGCAAACAGACAAGGGAGCCATCTTGGGTGAGGAGGATCATAAGAGGATAACTATGAACAACTGTATGCGAACAAATTAGATAACCTAGATGAAGTGGATAAATTCCTAGAAACACACAAACAACCTACACTGACTCTAGAAGAAATAGAAGATCTCAACAGAGCAATTAGAAGTAAAGAGATGCTTTCCTTTAACAGTGTTGTGTAGTTTTCTGTATATAAGTCCTTTACATCTTTAGTTAAATTTATTCCTAGGTATTTGATTCTTTTGTTTACTATTGTAAATGGTATTTTTTTCCTGATTTCCTCCTCAGTTTGCTGGTTATTGGTGTATAGAAATGCTACTGATTTTTGAGCATTGAAGTAAAGAGATTGAATTGTCATCAAAAACCTCCCAACAAAGAAAAGCCCAGGGGCAATGGCTTCACAGGTGAATTCTACCAATCATTCCTAGAAGAACTAATACAAATCCTGCTCAAACTCTTCCAAAAAATTAAACAGGAGGGAACACTTCCTAACTCCTTCTACGAGGCCAATATCACCCTAATACCTAAGCTGGATAAAGATACTACAAGAAAAGAATATTACAGGCCGATTTCTTTTTTTAATATAATTGCACAAATTCTCAACAAAATACTTGCAAATCAAATCCAACAGCACATTAAAAGAATGATACACCATGGTCAAGTGGGATTTATCCCAGGTATGCAAGGGTAGCTTAACATAAGAAATCAATGTAATACACCACTTTAACAAAACAAAGGGGAAAAAAACACATGAGGTGCGGGGGTGGGGAGCGTGCATGCACACGCAGGTACCAGGCAGAACCACAAAGTTGCCTCCAGGTCTGCTTTTGGGCCACGCCACCAGCCTAGTGTCCACCACTTCCATGAAAGTGCAGGTGCAGACCATTCTCCCGAGATGGGAGCATCTTCCTGAAGCGCAGCTAGACCTGGGTGGTGCACTACACGGGGATGCTTGAAGATGGAAAGAAATTTAATTCCTCTTGGAACAGAAACAAGCCCTTTAAGTTTATGCTAGGCAGGCAGGAGGTGATTGGAGGCTTGGAAGAAAGGGTTGCCCAGAGTAGGTCAGAAAGCCAAACTATCTCTGCAGACTCACCCCCGGGCATCATTCCACCAAATGCCACTCGTCTTTGATGTGAATCTTCTAAAATTGGAATGACAGGTATGCCCTCCTCTCTCTTCCCTGTACTTGCATCTGCCACAGTGAGATCTGGCACCTCCAGACACGCACACGTCAATCCATATGGAGCTTCTCATGATGTTGCACTACACTTTTTGTATAAACATATACCCAGATTGAATGTGTTCTGTCACTCAGTTTTACTTCCGACATCTCCCTTTTCCTCTTCCCCTTCTCTTAACATATGTGTTGACTTAAACAATATGCCATAAACCTCAAATTATTCAGTTTTGGTTTTGGCTTTGGGGCGATGATTCAGTTTCAGACTTTTGGCTCTAGGTTTCCAATTAAGTATATGTTCAGGTATTAACAGAACAAACAATAGGTTAACTTTAGAATACAAATTGGTGTTTGGGTGTGTGTGCAAGAATATTTTATTTTTGTTGTTGTTTGAAATTTTTATCTATTATATATTGAACATTCTTTGCTGCAAAGCCATAGCAGGTTGAGGCACTGTTGAGGGCTGACTCTCCAAGTTGAGAGATGTCCCTAGGTTGAATTAAAAGCCCTACCCAGGGAAGCAGCTGTGGCTCAGTCAGTAGGGCTCCCGTTTACCATATGGGGGGCCCCGGGTTCGGTTCCCGGGGCCTCCTGGTGGAGGCAAGCCCGCCCGCACGGCGTGATTAGCTGACCCAGCGAGCACAAGCAGCAAGGGGGGGATAAATGAATAAATAAATAAAATCTTTAATAAATAAATAAATAAATAAATAAATAAATAAATAAATAAATAAATAAATAAAAGCCCTACCCAAAACTGAAGTGGGAAAGGGGAGAGCTTTGCCTTCACCAGCCCCACCCCATCCTCCCCTCAAACTCTCTGCCTTTTGAAAGCAGTATTCACTGCAGTAGCAGGCACTACAGGGATCTGCCTCCGGGCCAGCATGGACCTCTGAAGGTTTTTTTGTGGCCTGGCCTATTTTTTTTTCCCATACTGTGGTTTTTCTAATGAATTTTCAGGACTTGTGTACTCTTCTTACAGCTGTCAAAACTCTACCACTTGTTCTAGTTCATAGAAGAACATTCTTGTATCTGTACTATTAATCACAATCCTCATCCACCACTGGGTTCACTATTTTATACAGTCCCTAGATTATTCTCTAGCTTTCTTTCAATTGACATTTACATCCCTAGTCTACCCTTTTCAGACACAATCCCATTTATAAACTATCCATGTTAGTTTTACTTTATACTCACTATTTAGAGTTGTTACCACCAACTCTATCCATTTCCACACTTTGACAGTCATGTTACAAGGTGGTAAGAATATGGTGATGCATGTGAAAAACACAAGTTATGTAACTTATGGACTAAAGTTAACAGCAATATTGTAATATTCGTGCATCAATGTCAAAGAAGGTACTGTGTTAATAATATGGGGGTATGGAAAATATACCAAATGTACGCTATGTATCATAGTTTGTGGTAATAATCTGATGATGTTCTCTCATAATCTATAACAAATGTTCCACAACAATGTAAGGTGTTGGTGGAGGGGTGTTGTATGGGAATTCTGCACATTATGCATGACTTTCGTAAGTTCACAATTTCTCTAAAAAAAATATATTAAAAAAAAAAAAAAAAAAACTCTACCACTTTCTAAATTTTAAGAACTTTAATCGAAAGTTTAAGTTGACTGTGCTGTATGTCAATACTGAATACCCAGTGAAAGGCCAGTCATCTGACAAAGCCTTGAGTGTTCTCTTAAGAAAGTGATGCTGGTCATCACAGCTTCAGCGGCTCCTGTGTTTTGATGCTCAGCCCCTGCTGCTGATCATTAGTTTCCTGGCTTTTCCTCCCCCCTTTCACCCCTTTGCTGACCTGTGTAGTGATTTGGTGAGAGAAATTGTTGCTGCCCCCCCCCATCTCTCACACCACATATGAGTTTTGAGTTATTATTGCGATAAAAGTGCTTTATGCTGGCTTTTCTCAAAACAAAAACAGAAATAAAACATGGACATTTCAATTGATGCAGAAAAGGCATTTGACAAAATCCAGCATCCATCTTGATTTTTTTTTAATGTAGAAAAATCGGAATTAAAGGAAACTTACTCAACATGATAAAAGGCATACATGAAAAACCCACTGCTAACCTCATACTCAATGATGAAAGACTGAAAGTTTTCCCTCTAAGATCTGGAACAAGACAAGGGTATCCACTGTCATTAGTTATTCAACATTGTACACGAAGTGCAAGCCAGAGCAATTAGGCAAGAAAAAGAAATGAAGGGCATCCAAATTGGAAAGGAAAGTAAAACTTTCACTATTTGTAGATGACATGATCCTATATAGAGAAAGTTCCAAAAAATCTACAACAAAGATACTAGAGCTAATAAATGAATTCAGTAAAGTTGTGAGGTATAAGATCAACATGCAAAAATCAGTAGTGTTTCTATACACTAGTAATGAGCAAACTAAGGAAGAAATCAAGAAAAAAAAATTCCATTTACAATAACAACTAAAAGAATCAAATATCTAGGAATAAATTTACCCAAGGATGTAAAGGACTTGTACACAGAAATCAAAGACCTAAATAAATGGGTAGACATTTCATGTTCATGGATTTGAAGACTAAATATTGT
The DNA here is from genome assembly GCA_026826555.1 of Tolypeutes matacus. Lineage (NCBI taxonomy): Eukaryota > Metazoa > Chordata > Mammalia > Cingulata > Chlamyphoridae > Tolypeutes > Tolypeutes matacus. The sequence goes on from JAKSZT010054335.1 coordinate 29,936,712, forward strand.
TAAGATGTCAATTCAACCCAAAATGATTTACAAAGTCAATGCAATCTCAATCAAAATTCTAACAGCCTACTTTGCAGAAATGGAAAAGCCAATCATCAAATTTATTTGGAAGGATAAGGGGCCCTGAATAGCCAAGACCATCTTGAAAGAGAAGAACAAAGTTGGAGGACTCATACTTTCTGACTTTAAAACTTACTACAAAGCTACAGTGGTCAAAACAGCCTGGTATGGGTACAAGGATAGATACATAGACCAATGAAATCAAATTGAGAGTTCAGAAATAGATCCTTACATCTAGGGTCAATTGCATTTTTTTTAGAAGGTACCAGGGATTGAACCCAGGACCTTGTACATGAGAAGCAGGTGCTCAACCACTGAGCTACATCCACTCCTGAACAAGAGTTGGTTTTTTCATTTGTTTGTTTGTTTGTTCTTAGGAGGTACCAGGGATCAAACCCAAGACCTCATACATGGCAAGCAGGTGCTCAACCACTTGAACTACATGCGCTCCCTACCAATTGCTTTTTGACAAGGTTGCCAAGTCCACTCAACTGGAAAAAAATAAAGAATACTCTCTTAAATGATGCTGGGATATCCATATGCAAAAGAATGAAGGAAGACTCCATCTCACACCTATACAAAAATTAACTCAAAATGGATCAAAGACCTAAATATAAGAACCAGGACAATAAAACTCCCAGAAGAAAATATAGGGAAGCATCTTCAGTATCGTGTGTTAGGCAACGGTTTCTTAGACCTTACACTCAAAGCACAAGCAACACAAAGAAAAAATAGATAAATTGGATCTCATCAAAATAAAAAAACTTTTGAGCATCAAAGGACTTTATCATGAAAGTGAAGACAACCTACTTAATGGGGGAAAATATTTGAAAACCACATATTCAATAAGGGTTTAAGATTCAATATATGTAAAGAAATCTTACAACTCAACAATAAAATTTGCCAATTTAAAAAATGGACAAAGGACTTAAAAAGACATTTCTCCAAAGAGGATATACAAATGGCTAAAAAGCCCATGAAAAGACTTAAGGGAAATACAAATCAAAACCAAAATGAAGTACCATTTCACACCCATTAGAATGGTTACTATTTAAAAAATGGAAAATAGCCAGTGTTGGGGAGGATGCCAGGAAATAGGAACACATTGCTGGTGGCAATGTAAAATGGTGCAACCGCTGTGGTGGATATGGATAGCTTGGCAGGTCCTCAGTAAGCTACGCATAGAATTACCATATTAACCTGCAATCACACTACTAGGCATATAACCAAAAAAAGTGAAAACAGGGACTCGAATAGATATTTGCACACCGGTGCTCATAGAGGCATTATTCACATTTGCCAAAAGATGGAAACAACCCGTGTCCATCACCAGTGAATGGATTTTAAAAAATGTAGTATAGACATATAATGGAATACTATTCAGCATTAACAAGGAATGAAGTTCTGGTTCATGCGACAATATGGATGAACCTTGAAGACATTGTGTGGCGTGAAATAAACCAGACACAAAAGGACAAATGTTCTATGATCTCATTGATATGAAATAATTAAGATAAGCAAATTCAGAGTCAGAATCTAGAACATAGGTTACCAGGGACAGGGGTGGGAGGATAGGGAATAGGGAGTTAAGGCTTAAAATGTACAGTATTTCTATTTGGGTCAATTATAAAGTTTTGGTAATGGATGGTGGTAATGGTAGCACAACATTGTGAATATAACTAACAGCACTGAATTATATATGTGACTGTGGTTAAAAGGGGAAATTTTATGTCATACATATGTTACTAAAATAAACATTTTTTTAAAAGTTCATGGAATGATGTGGTTTTGTATTGTGGGATGCGGTCAGACCTCAGGTGGTTTTGAAAAGGCTCTTTTTTTTTTTTTTCCTGGCATGTCTTGTCTTGGCTCTCCCTTTGTGTCACTCTCCTGTTACATCATTATCTTGCTGCATGGCTCGGTGGGGCCTGGCATGCCCACATACAGGGCCTGCTGGCGTACCTGTGCACGGGGCCTGGGGGCTCACCGGCTTGCAGAGCCTGATGGCGCGCTTTCTCGCGGGGCCTGGCAGCCCGTGCACCTTCTGTAATCTTCTTTATTTTACCGGAAGGTCCCAGGGATCGAACCCAGGTCCCTCCATATGGGAGATGGATGCCCAACCATTTGAGCCACATCCGTCCCCCAAAGATTCATATATTATTCTAATATGTACCCAGGGATGAGAAGCTTGGGGAAAAGGTTCAAATACGTAGATTATGGTCAGGTATTAAAAGGCCTTGTATGCCAACCCTGAGGGTGGCACTTTTCATGGGAAGATTTTTTTTTTTTTTAAGATTTTATTTTTATTTACCTCTCCCCACCCCCCTTGTTGTTTGCACTTGCTATGTTTGTTTGTCTTCTTTGTTTCTTTAGGAGGAACCGGGAACTGAACCCAGGACCTCCAATGTGGGAGGGAGGCACCTAATCACTTAAGCCACCTCCATTCCCTGCTTTGTTGTGTCTCTTGCTATGTTTTTCCTAATGTGTCTGTTGTTGCATCATCTTGTTGCATCAGCTTGCCACGCCTGCCCATTGCACCAGCTCACTGTCCTGCTTGTCCTCTTTTAGGAGGCACTGGGAACCTGTGCTCCTGCTTTGTTGTGTTTCTCATTATGTTTTTCTTCTTGTTTCTCTAGTTGCATCATCTTGTTGTGTCAGTTTGCCATGCCTGCCCATCATGCCAGCTCTCTGTCTTCTTTAGGAGGCACCAGGAACCGAACCACAGATCTCCCATGTGGTAGGCAGGAGCCCAATTGCATGAGCCATATCCGCTTCCCTTCATGGGAAGATTTATGTTTATAGATAGGACAGTGTGCGGGCTGAGTGGAGAGGACTTACAGTGGAGGAATTGAAGCCATTTAGGAGGTTGTGATAAAGATTTAAGCCAGAGTCTCAAAATCCTAAATCAGAGCATCTATGGTTGAGATGGAGAGGAGATGGATCCAATTAATAATTTCAAAGGAGATGCTACAAGCTTAATGACTCATTGATTGTAGCAGAGAAGGGAGAAGATAAGAATATGATTCCTTTTCCTGCTCTCTTCTGCTACTGTCTTCTTCTTTCTCCTCTTTTCACTCGGTCTTTATTTGTCCTCTGGTATTTGTCCTTTTCCCTTACCAAGACTGAGGGTATGTGCCCAGAAAAGTTGAACACACATATGACCCACCCCAAATTAAATAAAAATTGGGGCCAATAGTTCCATGACATGGCTCCAGGAGGAACAGGGCTTCTTGGTGATGAGATATAGAAACAAACTCACTCAATTAACTGCTTGAGGCTGGGGAGGAGGTTAACTGAACTTGATGAGTCACTGCACAAGGACTGCTCTGGGATATGATTGAGTCTGCCAGCCTTTAGGGACACCAAGGAGGTGATAGAAGGCTATTTGCATGATTCCACTCATCCAAACAGAACACCCAGCCATGTATTCCAATTTGTTTTTCCTTAGTCTCTAGAAATTATTTAGCAACACAAATTCCTAAATATGTCCTTTATCCAATGGTATAAAAGTACTGGAGCAGATATCAAGCTAAGCTTAGTCAATATAGAGTTATTGAATTAGGAACAATGATAACCATTTGAGTTCATTTCACAGTTTGTCATATTAAATCCAGGATTACAGTTGACATAAGTCTTCAGATTTATCAGAGACCCACTAAGCCATTATCTGCTGCCTCCATTCAATACTGCAACTTATCCCTAAAATCTGCTGAGGTTATAAAATTTATCCAATATGTAAACCCTATAATCAACTGCCTTATTTGAGTCATAGGATTGTCATAAGAATCGAATGACTCCTGAATGCAAAATGCTTGGTAAATCTTCTATCACTTACAAATGCCAGGAATTATTATCAGCTTGTCCTTCCCTACTTCAAACATCCCAGTTGAGGATTTACAACTATATAAAACATCTTTACATTTGCAGAGGGACTCAGAAAATATTAAGATCTATGCAAGAGTCTCAGGCTCAGAGAACTTACGGTATAGTTGGGGTGATAGAATGTGCAGAGAAATAATTGTAATCTAAGGCAGGAAGTAATATGGTCTATGAGAGGAGCTGATGGAGAATTTAAAGAAGAATGAGGTGGAGGAAGCAGAAGTGAGAACAGAGGGAGCATTGAAACATAGGCTTAAAGCAGGGGTTCTTAACCTGTTTTGTTCCACAGACCCTTTTGCCAATCAAGTGGAAACCACAGACCCCTTACTAAGTCCACACTATACTGTGTAGTATTTAATAAATATATTACATCTGCACCAACATGTGACAACAAGAATAACGCTTTTTTTTTTTTTTTAATTCAAGCTCATTGACCTCTTGTTAAGAACCCCTGGCCTAAAGTATAAGTAGTTTTGAGCATTTGGACATTTGGCGGTAGATAGAAGAGGCCTGAACAAAGACACAAAATGTGGCATGCAGCATGTAGACAGATGACTACAGCTCCTGGGTGGTCACTACAGCCCCTTGGAAGTTGTCTCCTCCTCCTGCCAAACAGCTATTTTATAATCCTCTGTGGAATGTCCACTCCCTATGACCAAAATATACTGTGACTTTCTGTGCTCTCATATCTCGTTGCTTGTCTGGTGATTCAATGCCTTGAGGGCCACCATCTCTTTGAGTCCAAAGGGAGAATTATCTGATTCGGGATTTAGAGTGGTTAAAAATATGATGCCTCGAGGAAAGAGATATGAATTTGGGAAGTTTGTAGGGAAGAGAAAGGTCAAAATAAATGGATGACGTTTTTACACACCATCTTTCTAGAACCTGGACATAGGAGTATCATAGGCACATATCTGCTCTCAAGTCCTAGACTCAATTAAGAGATTATCTAGAATTTTAGAGCTGGGGAGGAAAAAAATCAAAGACAAATTGATGAACTATGAGCTAATCAAGCTGATAGTCTAGTCAATATGCACTGGATACAGCTGTGCCAGTTTTTAAATTGCAGAAGTACTGCTATGCCATTTGGTAAATAGCTCCTGCCTTAACCCACCGAGTGCTCCCCGCTGCCTAAACATCCCAAAAAGTTAACTCTTGGATGGCAGGGGCCTCCTAGATGTGTTCCGGTATTAAAGCCGGTGTTTATTCAGCTTGGTCAGTGTCCATGACACACCAGCTCTTTATGTTTTGAACTTTACTCCTTTAAACAACCCCATGTTCGAGTGGTCCAAGGAATTGCCTCTATAAAACAATTTAAACATCTAGAGAGGCACAGTAGCATCTCCAATGGCCCAGCATCCGAGAATTGACCCAGGCTGGCCAGGACCCTGGTGATGAGTGTATTAGCAGACACTCAGATAGGAGAAGAAACAAGGACAAACACTTCCAAAAACAATTTTAAGAAGTTAAGGTGCACTTGGTCTCTGGCATTAAAGGTAAGAGGCATTGTGCACAGCAAGGAAAGGCTGATACTTTGGGCCATTTGGTCCACATCAGTGGGGAAGGGTCATTCCCCACAAGATTTGCACAGGACTCAATTTGACATTTGATCCTCAAAGAAAGGAATTCAAAGCACCACATCCTGCAATGATCCACACTCCAGAAAAGCAACGGGCCCAATGAGGCACACGCAGGTGAATGCAGCCTTCTCTGACTACTCTGTTCAACCCTGAACATTCCTCCATCCACTAGCAGTCCTGAACACACATACACACATTCCTCTTCTCTATTCTGGCAGGAGACCCTGGGCTCTCAGGGTATACTATTCCCAAGACAGGCCAGAGGTCTGTGGCATGTGCACATTCTAAATTTTGCTGAGGCACCCTTGAAATTGCTGGTGGGAGTTATTCAGTGGGGATGAGTCTAACTCTGCCCAGTATCCTCTTATCACAGCAGCTTGCTTGTTTTCTCCGCAGTCTTGTGTGGGCAGTAACTTAATTAAGGGTCTGTCAGGATTACCTATATTTATGCATTTAAAATTTACTGTATCCTATTGGGGGAGGGGGTGTTTAATGCTGGAGTGCCAGGTTCATCCTGTTTCTGGTGGTCTCTAACCCATTTGGGAATCTGATAAACACTATAAAGGTCTCTAAGGATGTACATTCAATATTTTGTAGGCAGTTTTTAGGGTGCTTCAAGAGCTCCTGGAAACTATACTTAAGAGCCCCTGCTATAGTAGCATTTTTAAAATTAGAAACAGGCCTCCGGTCTTAGCAGCATAAGTATTAAGAGTCTCCTACATGTTATTTTCTTATTTCTTTCCAACAGACCATATTTTATTAATTCAATGCAATCAAACTTAAAGTAAATAATTTAGAAGTAAAAGAGAAAACATTTTTGAAACTTTATATACTTCAAAATCTAAGACAACATAATGAAAAATAGAAAACACTTAGACTTAAATGAAAATGAAACACTAAATATCAAAACTTCTTTGGCATGGTTAAGAAGTTCAGAGGGAAATTTACAGATTTAAATGCATATGGTAGAAATGAAGAAAGGCTTTAAATTAATGAGCTAAGAATCCACATCAAGAAGATAAAAAAGAACAAAAGACTAAACCAAATAAAGTAGAAGAAAGAAAATAAAAATAAGAGCAGAAAGTAATGGAAAGGAAAATTAAGAAAACAGATTCTATTTTGGCTCATGGAAACATCCTGGTAGTAATGGATTGGTGGTGACAATAGCACAACATGGTGACTGCCATCAACACCACTGAAGTGGACACTTGAAAGTGGTCAAAATGGGAAAATGTCATGCTGCACACATGTTGCCACAATAAAGCTTACATGTTTTGTTTTGTTTTGTTTTTTACAGTTTCTAAGTTACGTTAAGAGTGCAGACTCACATCTCCCCAGCCAAACGGGATTTGGCCAGGGTGGAGATTACATCTTTTTTCTGATCTGCATTTCTGTGTAATATACTGCCCTTTTCAGAATGGGAATGTCATAATGGATTTATGACTAGAGTTGCCATAGATAAAAACACAACTGTAGTAGTAGAGTGAAAAATTCTTGATGAACTGCACCAAACACAGCTCTGAGTTTACAATACTATCTAAAGATTTTCTTTTTGACTTCTTGTCTCAAATTTGATGTCTGCATTTTTCCTAAATTATAAAGCAAATGCAATAAGAGATTGCTTGTAGGATACTCTCTTTTCAACAGTTTCTCCCCCTCCTCTTACCACATTTTTTGAAAGAATACTATATATCAGAAACCCCTCTGGGGAAAATAACTTTGAAAATTGTATAGTGGATGCTAAATGACTTAATGGATAATAAAATGGCTTGTGCTTCTGAGACTGCTATTTAAAGACCAACTTGACATTTTATGTAAAATGAACACTAGTTTTTATATAATCATGGGACCTTACCCAGTTTTTCTGCCAAATTTGCTATTTATGGAGGATATACTTCTTCAAAGCAAGTTAGACACCATTTCTGAGACTCATTAAGAAAACTTTGGTAGACAGTGGATCCCTTTAACACCTCCAAACTTTAGGTTAAGAAAAGAAAAGTAGTTTCTTCAAACCCAAAAAGGCAAAAAGGTAACCAAAAATTTAAGATGAAATTATAAGATAATCCCTTTGTGTCTACATGGGTTGAAAACTGAACATAGACTTCAAATTGGGAATACACTTGAAGAATTCACTTACAGCCCCTGAGAAAATCTGTGGTGCTAACATGACACAAGACACTTCCTCCTTAAATGCAATTACTCATCATGTCCCACCAATCCCACCTCCTAGGCATCTCAAATATATGTACTTCTCACTCTATTTCCACTGCCAATTTTCTACTATTCCAATGCTTTCCTGTCACTCTGCCTCCAGTTCTGCTCCCTTTCATTCTATTCTCCGCATTGCTGCTGTAATCATCTTTCTAAAACAGTAATTGAATCATCTCTCTCCAGATTAAAATCTTTCAGTGGGTTCCTAGTTGCCGTCTATCTAAACTTCAATTTCTTTAGCACCATACATAAGGCTCTTTACAATCTAGTAGACACTGTGCCCCTTTTCCTTGTTAACAAAACTCCAATTTTACTTGGGTGCTTTCCCACCCAACACTTTCCTTGAAGCCCAGGGTAACCATGTAATATATTTCTGGTCAGTGAGATATAAGCAGAATAAGCAGAAGACTGTAGAAGGTTTTGGACAGATCTTCTACTTTTTTGATAGAAGAGGTCAGACACAACTGGTTCCTCTCCTGTATCTCCTTTTTCTGGCTTGACAATGAATGTGAAGTCTGAAGATGGGTTATCTTCTTGCACCTATGAAGTAACAAGCATGAGGATGAAAGTCAACAGGCTAAAGATGGACTAGAAAGATAGGAAAAAGTCCAGGGTCTCACTGGTACTTTGAAACAACTAAACCAATGCCAAAAGCTGTTTACTTCCAGACTTCTTATTTGGAGACTAAATTAAAACCTATTTAGACTTTTAGTTGACCAAGATAGCAGAGTAAGAAATGCAGGGTTACATTCTCCTATACAGTCTTTGAACAACTAGCAAGCCCTGGTAGAGGCATCTTCCTCAACTGCAGGAAACAGTTAAAGGGTTGCAGTAACTGGGCAAGAGCCAAATCAAGAAAACATAGTTTTAAAAATGGAAGGAAAAGCTTGTGGCACACTTGCTGGCCCTTCCACAACCCTCTCCCTTGTGCAGTGTGGATCCAGCCTGTCTTCCTATTATGAGACATGACCCTGTTCCAGAGGGAGCTGAGTAAACCCTATGCACATTGGGGTACCTGTATGTCAGTGCCAGTCTACTAGGTAACAGACTGAATGACTGAACCAGGAAACTCATTTCTGGCTCACCCTCCCAGGATTTGCCCTGCAGGCAGAAGCAGCTTGTAAACACCTAAAGCAACATAAGAAATAATTAATTCAAAGCATCCAGGAGCAAAGAATTACCAGCTTCAAGACATGCAATTGAGTACCCAGAAGGGAGGGTGGAATCTATTTCATTGGAAGTAGAGGGGGCATTTGGATTCTTGTAAGTGAGCAAATTCCTGAGGCCACAGTTTGAGCACAAGCCCAGGACAAGATGCAGGATCAGAAAAGACAGAGAAGACCCTCCACTTTACTTTCACCTTGGATTGATCATCTTATTAGGAAAGCTAAACTCTGAAGAAGAGCACCACCCAACACAAAGCCAATTAGCAAGGATTATGAAATGTATTTTTTGCTTTGGTTTGCTTTTGTTAGCTACTGGCACTCAAAGAAATCTCTTTCATATCACAAGCTGGATATAAACTTAATGAACAAACAGCCTAGGGACTAAATCCCAGAGATAACACATTAAAATGTTAAAATATACAGTGGGCAACAAAAGATTACAATACAAACAAAGAAACAGGAAATGATGGCCCATCTAAAGGAGCAAGATAAACATTCAGAAACCATCAAAAAAGAAAATCAGACTTTGGATATGCTGGACAAAGACTTCAAAAAAAAATGATGGTCAATATGTTCAAGGAGATAAAGGAAAACATGGAGAAAAAACTGAAGGATATAAGGAAAATGATGGATGAACATTAAGAGAATCTCAATAAAGAGATAGAAAATTTTAAAAGGAAGCAAACAGAAATATTGGATTTGAATACCACAATAACTGAAATGAAAAATTCCCTAATGGGTTTCAACAGCAGATTGGAGCTGGCAGAAGAAAGAATCAGTGAACTCAAAGACAAGACAATTGAAATGATTGAGGAGCAGAAAGAAAAAAGAATGAAAAAAAGTGAAAAGTGCCTCCATATTTTCCCTTATCTCCTTGAACATATTGAGGCCTGTGGGATATCATCAAGGAAACCAGTATAAGCATTATGGCAGTCCCAGAAGGAGAAGAAAAAGAGAAAGGGGCAGAAGGAATGGTCAAAGAAATAATGGCAGAAAAGTTCCCAAATTCAATCAAAGACATGAATATACATTCAATATACATTCAAGAAGCCCAGCGAACACCAAACAAGATAAACTTGAAGAGAATCACATCCAGGCACATAAGAGTCAAACTGATGAATGCCACAAACAAGGAGAGAGTTCTGAAAATTGCAAGAGAAAAGCAAAGTTTCATGTACAAGGGAAACCCATTAAGATTATGCAATGATTTCTTATCAGAAACCAGGCAGGCAAGAAGGCAATAGGGTGCTGAAAGAAAACAATTGCCAACCAAGAATATTATATCTGGACAGAATGTCTTTCAAAAATGATGGAGAGATTAAGACATTCCCAGATAAACAAAAGCTGAGGGAATTTATTACCACAAGATCTGCCTACAAGCAATGACAAAGGGAATTTATTAGATTGAAAGAAAAGAACACTATACAGTGGATCAAAGTGGCAGAATGAAACAAAGACTTCCAGTAAAGGAAACCATGTAAGTAATTATAAATGCCTGTACTGTTGTATTGTATTTTGGTATGTAATTCTACTTTTCTACTTCCTACAGGTCTTAAAATGCATAAAAAGTTATGATAAACTTATAGTATTACAAATATAATGCATAAGGATATAATTTGTAACTAGTACAACAAAAAATGGGGGGACATAAGGGTTTAGGAACAATATTTGTTCCTAAATATTGAAGTTACATTGGTATCATTGGTATCAAATCAACAGTGATTGTTAATAGATTAATAGGATGTTATATTTAAGTCCCATGGTAACCACCAAGAAACTACCTGAAAAAAATATATACAGATGGAAATGAGAAGGGACTTAAAATATTACACTAAAAAAAATAAAATAAAACAAATATGCAAGTAGATATTAACAGAAGAATTGAGGGACAAATAAAGGTATAAGACTTATAAAGACCAAATAACAAAATGACAGAAGAAAGTCCTGCATTATCAGTATTTACTTTAAATATACATTGATTAAATTCTCCAGTCAAAAGGCAAAGATTAGCTGAATGAATAAAAGCATGACCCAACTTCATGCTGCTTACAAGAGACTAACCTTACATCAAAGACATAAGTAGGTTGAAAGTGAAAGGATGGAAAAATATATGCCATGCAAATAGTAAACAAAAGAGATCTGTGGTAGCTATGCTAATATCAGATAAAATATACTTTAAGTAAAAAACTGGTATGAGGGAGAAAGAAGATCACTACCTACTGATAAATGGAGTCAATTCAACAGGAAGACATAACAATTATAAATATATATGCACCTAACATCAGAGCTCCATAATGTATGAAGCAAATATTGGCATACTTGAAGGGAGAAGCAGATAATCCTACATAAATAGTAGGAGATTTCAATACATCACTTATATTGTATTAGATAGAACAGCTAGAGAGAAGATCAATGAAGAAATAGAAGACTTGAATGATGTAATAAATCAACTAGACCTAACAAATATATATAGACACTTCACCCAACAGCAGCAGAATACAAATTCTTCTCTACTGCATGTAGATCATTTTCCAGGATAGACCGTATGTTAGGCTGCAAAACAAACTCAATAAATTTTAGAAGATTTTAATTTAAAAGTATATCTTCTTTGACAACTGAATGAAGCTAGAAAACAATAACAGAGGGAGAAATTGTAAATTCACAAGTATGTGTAAACTAAATAACACACTTAAACAACCAATGGATCAAGGAAGAAATCACAAAGGAAATTAGGAAATATCTTGAGATGAGTGAAAATGAAAACACAACTTGTCAATACTTATAGGATTCAGCAAAGGCAGTGCTGAGAGGGAAATTTATAGCTATCTATACTTATATTTAAAAAGAAGAAAGATCTCAAATCAGTGACCTAACCTCATTACTGAAGGATCTAGAAAACAAAGAGCAATCTAAACCCAAAGTGAGCAGAAAGAAGGAAATAACAAAGTTTAGAGTGGAAATAAATGCTAGAGAGAAAAAAGAACAATAGAGAGAATCAATCAAACAAAATTTAGTTCTTTGAAAAGAGAGGTCATTCCATTCAGATAACTAGAAGAATGGTAGACTGTATTATTGTTCCCAATTGTTCACTACCCACCCATTGTCAGGTGCCTTGCAGTATCTGTCTGAGAGGGCAGTATACTTCCTTGATCCACTAATGCCAGGCAAGGCAATGACTTGCTTTGGCCAATGGACCATGAGTGGAAGGTGGTTATTGATATTAGTATCATCCTTGTTCTCATTATTATTATGTTGTGATTTGAGGGCTGCCAAGATTTTCCCTACCCTCAAAGAAGTTTCTCCATTTATCTGTCATTTCTCACTCCCATATTACTCAGAAATATATTTGAAGGCACTCCAAGACCACTGTTCAAACACTAATATTATCATAGAAGGATCACCATTAAGGTAATATTAACACTTTGTATGAGTTATAAGATTGTCTACCTATCACCTTGTCCTGAGGGCTTGACAAAGGTAGATGGTGAAAGGGAAAGTGCTTTGTAAATTACATAGTGCTATTCAGCTGTGACATACAACACAATTATAATGGTTATTGTTATGGGAAGGGACAGAAAAGAACAGGAAGGGTTCAGGATGTGGGGCACTCACTGAGTACAGGCAGCCCAGGGCAGAGACACCAGGTCTGCCTAATAAAGAGGGAGGGACATGGTAGGGGAAGGGAGTAGGAAGTAGGGCCTGGGGGTGGATGGACACTGAAAAGAAGATCAAAGGGCCTACCCACTGCTGGGGCTGCCCTTTTGGGTTGGTTTCATATCATTTACTAAATAGCTACTATTTATTGAAAGCTTATCTGGTGTCCAACGCTGATATTAAAATATATATGCAACCTAATTTGACTCTCACAACTACCCTGAGAGGAAAATAATACCATCCCCATTCTGTAGATAAGAAAATCAAGGCTTAGGGAACATGGCTCCCAAACTGGTACTTTGAATCAATATACTATACTGCTTTAATGCTTCATAAACTGGTAGTTGCAACCCATCAGTGAGTTATGAGGTCCATTTAGTGAAAGAGGAGAGGGAGTCAGAGAAGGAGAGGGAGAGGGAGATCAAAGAATATTGCAAGTACAAAGAGTACTTTGTTTTGAATATGTAGGTATATGCATATATGTACTGAGTCCTAATTGAAAACTCACTTCTTACAGTGGTTTTGGTCCCAAAGCTGTAAAACCACTGTTTTAGTGGGGTGGGAATTATGGTAGTATCAGCCCATGACAAAGAAGCTATCAGCCTCACCTACTAGACAATAAAAAGTCTGATACAGAATTCAAGTACCTAGTCCTGGACTGCCATACAATACTTGCTCAATTAATGAGTTAGAGGGGGAAATAAACCTACAATTATATATTATATATATGCCTAGCACTATGGGAGTATCTCAGTTCTCAAACCTATCATCTGGTTAGGAAAATTAAGTCAATTCCATTAAGACAATAGAAGAACAAATAAGAATTGACTATTTTGACATCAAAAATTCCAATTACAGGGAGATCAGTGTGGCTTAAGTAGTCAAGGGAATTTTATTTCATGGAGAAGATTGGATTAGAGCAGACCTTGAAAGATGAGTCATTCCACATTAGTGTGCTCCTTGACTAGACTATGAGCTCCTTGAGTACAAGGCTATTGTCCTTGAATATTGTTGGGTCTTCTGTTCCCAGCTTTGTTCCACATGGTGGATGGTCAAAAAAAAGTTAACTGAATTAATACATAAATAAAGAAAGATGAAACTCAGAAAGAGATCTGGGTTTGAAGAAGGGGGGAAGAGAAAAACAAACAAGGCTCCAAACTGTGCAGATAGTAGCACGAGTGAAGGTGAATAAAAGTGTAATAGAGAATTGGCCAGTAAAAATACAGAGGAAGCAATGGAAAGGCCAAACTGGCCTCTTATGCCTCATGGCCAGCCTCCAAAAGCAAGCCTAAATGAAATATAGAATACAGTAAATTCAGTGTGTCCCACTGCCTCATTTAGGCTTTTATTATTCTTTTTTTTTTTTTTTTTTAATGTTAACACGTTAAAGGCATTTTTTGCATTTCTTTATATGTACATCTATGAACTACATATATATTCTCTGAATCTTTTAATAGAAACAAGCTCAGAAAGAATATTCCTAAGCCTACAAAAGATATCACTGAAAATATTTTTCTAAAAATATATAAAGGAGTATATGTTAACTATCACATGAAAAAGGGACCCTGTGGCCCATAAATTTGAAAATCACTAGACTCAATAAAGTTAACCAGATATTTACTCCTAGACTTGTTAGAATCTCTAAGCTAAAGATCATGTAACTCACTGAGAGGAATAGAGACAATGCACATTTTAATGAATTTTTCCATTTTTATATAGCACTAACTGTAGAAGAATGCTCCTCAGAACACAGTTTTGGAGTTGCTTGCAACAAGAAATTATAGGAAAAAAGTTTACAGATTGCAATAGACTCATCCATCATGAATAGGAATGGCCAGGAGCACTTATTTCTCATACTTTTCAAGATTTTTGTCAAAGTAAGATTAAATCTATAAATTATTTTACTGGCCAAAGTAGAAAAATAAACAAACAAATACATAATCAAAATGCAGCCAGAGAGACAACCAGCAAGATGGCTGCAGAGTAAGGCATTCCTATAGTCAGCTCGCACTACAGGGCGGTTAGTAATCACCCAGAGCTATCTAAAGCACCTGTTTGGGGGCTCCAGGAGGCCAGAAAATCATCCTGCAACATCCTTTAAAGAATGGATGGAGGAGACTGCCCATCTGCAGAGAAGAGTAGAGCACTCCACGCCCCGGAGGCCAGTGCCCATCCTCCACTGCTTTTCTATGACTAGAATTGTAAGCTCTATTTCCCAAAAACGGGGGAGGAAGAGACAGTTGGCCACTGACTTCAAACTCTGATTAGTAAATTTGGCTAGCTAAAGTATAATCCTAAGTACAGCTAAAGTTAGAACTTATCCAAGTCAGAAAGAGGCATTTTAACTCCATCCCCGGCATGAGGGGAAGAAGAGTGGACTGAAAATCTCAGTACTGATAGGGACCGGCTTCTTTCCTTCCAGATCAGATTGCAGCTCTAGCCTAAGCCCCAGCCCCACCTCCAGCCGGGAGGAAGCTGGGGGTCCTGAGACAGCCTCTCCGGGAAACTACAGGCCACACCATGGAAGCCGGTGCTTATCCTACTCAGGCCGCTCAAGCCGCCTCAGGAGCTATTCTGTGGCTGGAATTGGAAACTCTATTTCCCAAAAACAGGGGAGGAAGAGAGGGTTGGCCACTTCAGCTACTGATTAGTAAAATTCACTGGCTAAAGTATAACCCTAAGAAGAGCTAAAGTTTGAACCTGTCCAAGTCAGAAAGAGGCCAGTAGCCGCCATATTGACTCTGCCCCCAGCATGAGGGAAAGCAGAGCTGATCAAAAATCACATTGCTGGTAGGGACTGGCTTCTTTCCACCCAGATTGGACTGCAACCCTAGCCTAGGCTTCAGCACCATCTCTGGCAGGGAGGAAGCGGGAGGGACTTGTACCAGCCTCTCTGGGTAACTGCAGGTTCATTCAGCTGGAACAGGCCTGAATAGTTGGCAGTCTACTGAGGCAACTGCAGTCATTTTGGACCAACACAGCATAGATTGCTGCCCACACCTGCACCTCCATCCCCACCCCAGGCAGGGGAGGAAGGAGATGCCTTCATCAGTCTCTCTGGGCTACTACAGTCTAGGCCTGCATGACTTGGATTATTACACATGGCTGTGGCTCTATCCCTATCCCTGGCAAATGAGAAAGGTGGGAGAAGCTTTATTGGCCCCTGGGGCAATGTGGGCAGCTTGAACCTCCACAGCTCACAGCACCAACCACATCCTCTGCTCGTATTACACAACAGCCAAGGAAGAAAGGGCAAGAAGGCCCTAAACTAAAGAGAGAAACTGCACCCAGAATAAATACATCTAATAAGCCAGATGCCAAGACACCAACAAAAAACTACAATCCATACCAAGAAACAGAAAGATATGGCCCAGTTAAAGGAAAAAGATAAGCCTCCAGATGACATAAAGGAGTTGAGACAACAAATCACAGATGTTCAAACAAATCCCCCTAATAAATTCAATGAGATGGTTAAAGAGATTAAGGATATTAAGAAGATATTAGATGAGCACAAAGAATAATTTGAAAGCATACATAGAAAAATAGCAGATCTTACAGGAATGAAAGACAAAATAAATGAAATTAAAAATACACTGGAGTCATATAACAGACAATTTGAGGAGGCAGAAGAAAGGACTGGTGAGCTTGAAGAAATGGCCTCTGAAAGCAAACATCCAAAAGAACAAATGAAGAAAAGAATGGAAAAAATTGAACAAGGTCTCAGGGGAAGAAACATGCAAATATATATGTCATGGGAGTCCCGGAAGGATAAGAGAAGGAAAAAGAAGCAGAAGGAATTTTTGAAGAAATAATGGTAGAAAACTTCCCAACCCTACTGAAAGACATAGATATCCATGTCAAAGAAGCATAACATACTCCCATTCGAATAAATCTGAATAGACCTACTCTGATACACATACTAATCAGAACGTCAAATGCCAAAGACAAAGAGTAAATTCTGAGAGCAGCAAGAGAAAAGCAACACATAACATATAAGGGATACCCAATAAGATTAAGTGCCAATTTCTCACCAGAAACCATGGAGGCAAGAAGGCAGTGGTATGATATATTTAAGATAACGCAAGAGAAAAACTTCCAGCCAAGAATCTTATATCTGGCAAGATTGTCTTTCAAAAAGGAGGGCAAGTTTAGAAAATCACAGATAAACAGAAACTGAGAGTTTATAACAAAGAGACCAGCCTTGCAGGAAATACTAAAGGATATGCTACAGTCTGAAGAGAAAAGACAGGAGAGAATGGCTTGGAAGAGAGTCTAGAAATGAAGATTATATCAGGAAAAGTAACTAAAAGTCTCAATAGAGTGGTGAAAATAAAATATGACAGATAAAGCTTGTATTAGTCACCCAAAGGAGTGCTGATGCAAAATACCAGAAATTGGTCAGGCATTTATTTGGGATAGAAGTCCATAGTTACCAGGCCATAAAGTGTAAGTTTCTTCCCTCACCAAAGTCCATTGCCATGTGTTAGAGCAAGAGAGTTGCCAAAGTTTGCCAGGGTTCAGGCTTCTTGGGGTCCTCTCTTCCCAGGGCTCCATTTCTCTCCTGGCTCAGTTCTTCTGTTTCCTCCACAAGGTCAGCTGTACACTATGAGGCTCTCTAGGCTTTGCCTCTCTTCACAAGGTCAGCTGTAGACTCTCGGGCGAATGGCTCATCTCTTTTTTCCCCGGGACCTTCTCTCCTTCCTCACGACCAAGCTCTCTTACTTCCCAGGAATCCAGCTCAAGACTCCAATATCAGAACTCCAACTCAAAACTACTACTCTGTCTTTGCCATGGCTTTTATCTTTGAGACCCCACCCACCAAGGCACGGGGCTCAACGCCCTACTGACGTGGCCCAGTCAATGCCCTAATCATAACCTAATCATGCCCATATGAACAGACCAGTTTACAAGCATAATCCAATATCTATTTTTGGAATTTATAACTATATCAAACTGCCACAAAGCCCAAAGGTCAAAATGGGTGAAATAAGAACTACCTTTACAGTAATAACATTTAATGTTAATGGGTTAAACCCCCCAATCAAAAGACACAAATCAGTGGAATGGATAAGAAAATATGAGCCATCTATATACTGTCTGCAAGAGACTCAACTTAGATCCAAGTATACCGATAGATTGAAAGTGAAAGGCTGGAAAAAGTTATTCCATGCATGCAGTAACCAAAAAAAAAAAAAAAGCTATACTTATATGAGATGAAATAGACTTAAAAAGACACTAGGAATGTGTAATCTGAGGAGGATGTCAAGGGAAAAACCCATTTACAATAGCCACTAAAAGAACCAAATATTTAGGAATGAACTTAACCAAGGATGTAAAGCACTTGAATTTAAAAAACTACAATGCATTGTTAAAAGAAATTTAAAAAGACCTAAATAATTGGAAGAACATTCCATGCTCATATATTGGAAGACTAAAAATCATTAAGATGTCAATTCTAACCAAATGGATATAAAGATTCAATCCAATCCCAGTAAAAATTCCACCAGCATTTTTTAAAGAACTGTAAAACACAATTATCAAATTTATTTGGAAGGGTAAGGGGTCCCAAATAGCCAGAAACATCTTAAAAAGGAAAAGTGAAGTTGGAGGACTCTCACTTCCAGACTTTAGATCACATTACCTAGGTACAGTAGTAAAACGAGCATGTACTGGCATAAAGACAGACATATAGACCAATGGAACTGAACTGATGGTTCAGAAACAGACCCTCACATCTGTGGTCAAGTAATTTTTGACAAGGCTGTCAAACCCACCTAGCTTGGGCAGAGCAGTCCATTCAACAAATGGTGCTTGGAGAACTGGATATCCATAGCCAAAAGAAAGAAATAGGACCACTATATCATACCTTATACAAAAATTAACACAAAATGGATCAAAGACCTAAATATAAAAGCAAGAACCATAAAGCTTCTAGAAGAAAATGTAGGAAAACATCTTCAAGACCTGGTGGTAGGTAGTGGATACTTCAAGGAGATAAGAGGAGGGCTGAGATGGACTACTGATGCTTAATGTATGTAGAAGTTTTAATTAACTTTACTGTAAAAGTGTGAAAATGCAGAGAGTTGATGGTAATACATTATAGTGAGTAACAGCTGGTTTATAAATAGGAATGTGGCTGGAATGGGCAGTCTAGTGACGTAAATATCAATTGAAAGAAAGCTAGAGAATAATCTAGGGACTGAATAATACAGTAAACCCAGAGGTGGATGAGAATTGTGGTTGATGGTATAGATGCAAGAGTGTTCTTTGTGAGCTAGAGCAGATATACGTCACTTTTGCAGGGTAGTGAGAATGTGGAAAAGCATGGGAAAAATACAACTGGAGTGAATTATGGACTATGGTTAACAGCAGTACTGTAATATTCATGCATCTATGCCAAATATGTACTGTGTTGATTATGGGGGAGTATGGAAAAAGTGTGCCAAAAGTATGCTGTGGACCATTGTTAGTGGTAATAGTCTGATGATATTGTCTCACAATCTGTAACAAATGTTCCACCACGATGTGGTGTGTTGATGGAGGGGTGGTGGTGTATGGGAATTCTGCACATGCGCATGATTGTTTTGTAAGTTCACAACTTCTGTAATAAAAATATAATAAAAATATATTTAAAAAATAATAATAGGGTGGGTTGGAGGAAAAATACACCAAATATAAGATATGGACTAGAGTTAATAGTAAGATTTTGACGATATTCTTTCATAATTTATAATAAATGTCTCACAACAATGCAAGGAGTTGGTGGTGGGTTGATTTATGGGATCCCTATATGATGTTATGCATGCTTGCTTTGTTACATTCACAACTTTTACTATACACTTATTGTTTATGTATATTCATGTATGAAATGATATAAAAATAATAGTAATAGAGTGGATTGGGGTAAAAATACACCAAACGTAAGCTACTTTGGTTGGTGGTAATATTTCAAGGATGCTCATTCATCATTTATTAAAAATGTTTTACAACAATGCAAGGTATTGATGATAGGGTGAGGTATGAGAGCCCTGTATGATGTTATGCATGTTTGTTTTGTAAGTTCACAACTTTCACAATACACTTATTGCTTATGTATGTTTATGTTTGAGTGAAAAATTTTTTAAAAATGCAACCAGTAAAACACCCTTCATTCCCCTTTCTTCTGGATTTTCTAATGCTTTTAAACAAATAATTATTGAATTACAGGCAGGGCAAGTGGCTTCCCTGTGGTCACAGGACTGTGGCAAAGTTGGTAATGGTATCCAAGACTCTCCTCTTTTAAGAGAAAGAATAAAGAAAAGGAAGATTGGCTTCAAGCACTTTGACAATACAGACCCCATAATAAACTATTGAGGAGAGTTGAATACAAAATAAATGGTGGTTATTTGGACCAGACTAGGTAATGTAGATGCATGATTATTTCCTTGAAAAGGTAGCATTTTTTTCTTCTTGACACAACAATCCCCCAGGAAACAGCTAAAACTGTTTGCTGCCAGCAATGTTTTTGAGATTCCCATTAGAGAACACTTTCAAGCAGAGATGACCAAATAGGTCCCATTACATTATAGACTCCCTCTGAAAGAATGTGTGACAGGAATCCTTTGGGATACTGTAGAAAACATTGGACTAAAAACTGAAAAGAGGAATTTCTTTTAAGCCTGGCCCTGCCTCAAATTATTTAGGAAAAGTCTTTCAATCAGCTTCTCAAATTTCCTCATAGAGGAGATAGAGACAATAAACCTGTCCTATCTAGCTGATGATTTGATATATACAAAGCACTTGGGAAAGTTCCTGGTAAATAGTAAACACCCAAGAAATGTTAAAGTTTGTGAGAGATACATATACATATCCCATGTGTACTTAATTTTTTTTTTAATTAAATTAACTCTTTATTTTTGAAATAACTTTGAACATAATGAAAATTCCAAGAATAGTACAAAGAGCTGTCATAGATCTGGGTTCACAAAATTTTAATATCATGCCACATTTGCACACTCTCTATATATATAGACTTTTCTTTAACATTTAAGTAGAGATTACATATATCATTCCATTTTACCTTGTAATACTTGGATATGTATTTCCTAAGAACAGGGATATTTTACACATTCACCCCATCCACAGTAAAGTTTCCATATTAAAGAAATCTGCATGTACTTTTAAATAAAATAATCCTGAATAAAATATGTGAACATATGGGAAGAAATAGCATAGAATACTAACACAATAAAAAACTTACATTCAGACAACATGCAATCCAGTTTCGCTTCAGATTCTTAACTAGCTACGTGATATTCACTTAACCTCTTTGGACCTCAGTATTCTCAGCTACAAAATGAACAAATTAGATCAAATAATTCCAAAGACACCTACCATCTCTAAAAGTGTCTACAATTCTCTATAGCAATGATTTAGATCTCAATATTACCAGGCTCCATACAGAAAGCCCAGTCCTCCTGTGATCTTAACAATAGAAACAATCATTCATCAATAATCCATTTGCTACTGAGCCATGTAGCTGGGTCTTTAGAAATTACAGAAACAACAAGAACCTAGAAAATATACATCTTTAAAAGACTATGTTCCACTACCAGCTAGCCTTGTGTTTTACAGAGATTACGAATTAAAATATTTTGATTCTTAAAAAAAAAAAAAAAAGACTATGTTAAACCTGTTGCTTTTCTAGGTTCCCCATCTTGGTCTGTGAATCTGGAATTCTAAAACATATTCTCATATCCTCCTTTCTCCTTCTCCCTTGTCCTTCCACCCAACATCAAATTCTTTACCAAGCCTTATAGATTCTACGTGAAAAATATCTTCCAAGTCCAACTCTCTCTCCCTATCTCATTGGTTTAGTCCCTCATCATCTTGGACTGTTCAAACAGCCTCTAAACAGTACCTCCTACATAATATTCTATTCCATTTTTTGTTTTATTTACACTACCATTTTCTCTCCAACACTTACCAAAAAAAAATGACAATACAGACTTTTGAGCTTGGAGAGAGCACTATTTACTGACAACTAGAATTCACAGAAGCAAAACAGCCTACTGTCTTGATAATTATGAGAACTACATCATAAAGATCTTATATACTTAGAAAGAAAAAATGAATCAAAGGAAGCACTTTTAAGTTAAAAATATCCACTATTACATATAAGAGAAAATTCAAAGGCAACTATATAAAGAAACAGCTAACTTACATTTTTGCCATCTTATTATGAAGTAAATTTAAAATTCTGATTTAGGCCATAAACTAGATACTTATAGATTTCTTAGAATGGACATAATTTGAATGATGAGATCAATGAAAATAGAGAACAAATGCTTAAAACTATAAATAAAATCAAGAGGAAAATTATATATACACAGTATCTAATAATATATGTGATTATATATAGGCATAAAAGAGGGTAGCACAACTGTTAGATTGCATATATGAGATGCAATACAATATTAAATATAGTTTCATACATATATTTGAATGAGCACATGAAGATAAGAACTTGAAGGGAAAAAAAAGGAAAAGGACCTAGGAAAGAGCTGAGCAGAGTTGTGAACAAAACCTAAGAATGGATCAAATTTGAGAAGGCAGCATTCTGCTCCTGACTCACACCCTCATCAGATTCTAAGTTCTGGAAAGAGGTGGGCAAAGGGCATGGTGTTGGGATGTGGATGAGAAGAACTGTCTGAAATATATTAAAGGCAATTCAGTGGATTTCAGTCCTGTCAGATCCAATACCTTTTTTTTTTTCTTTCTTTTTTTTGTAAAAGCTTATTTTATTATCCTTTGCACTATCTTGAAAAGAAATAATAAAGAACAAAATCTATCTATAAACTTAGTTTCCAAAAATAATGCCCTATCAGAATTAAAAGGAAGATAAGCATAATAAGAATAATATGTATTTTGATATGTAAGGTCCTGGACATAATCATGCACAAAGATATAATGAAACCATGAGACCTTTGCACCAGTATTTCGAATCCCTGTGAATGGACAGTCACAGGCATCTATGGCTACAGACATGCCGTGGGTGGTCTTGTCACCAGTGAAGCAATTTGCTGAAATGGTGACCAATGCTTTGTAATGCTCCAGATGACATAAAGAATATGCTTCCCTCATTTTAAACCTATGTGTATTTCTAGAAAATTTAGTAAATATTTAAAGTATGCAAAAAAAATGACTTGCCCTTACACGGGAAAGGAGTAGGTCCTAGGCTCAGATAATTGTAAACAGGGTTTTCTCCTGCGGGAAGGACCATGAAAGGTATGTGTGGCAGGAGACACTGTGGTGCTGTACGGTGCTTTACTGACTGGTGTGTTGCAGGATGTCTAGAAACTCTACCCCTGGTGTCCTCCCAATCTGCTCCTCAAGCATCTAAAATATTCCCTGGGGGGAACCCGCCACTGAAACCGGAGCTCTGATTACCATTCTTTGCTACTAGTGGGACAGTTGGAGTTGAAAAAAAGACAGGAAATCAAGGAACCAATTTGGAATACAAAGAGAGAGGGTGGAGACGTCTGTGGCAACAACAAAAGGGAGGAATCAGAAAAGGCAAAACTGAGAGCAGCAACCCGACTAAGGAGGGCAGCAGCAGCATCTTTCCTCCCCGTTGTTTACAGTGCTGTAATAACTGTGCTTTCTTGAAACAAAAGAGTGGCCAGCTCTGCTCTATAGAAGTTTTTCCACCGACTGCTAAGACACAGGCAGATGAAAATCCACCCAAGGTACCCTGTGACCTTCTGGGAGAAACGCCGCAGTGTGCATCCTCCACCATGGCGTCCTTAGAGCTAATGTAAACCTTCAGCGGGCATGCGGCAAAGCAGGCCATACTAACGTTTTGCCAAATCTTAACCCCAGTATTTAAACGTAAAGAATTTGGAAGTCCTGTCAATTTGAATTTGGAATGACCAATCTGAATATTCACCTTAGAGGGCCTGTGGGAGCTGGCTCAGTCCTGGTTCCCTTAAAATAAAAAGCCCCAGGCTTCTCCTTGCAGTGATTGTACAGCACAGACACCCAGGCCTTCAAGAGCAATGTTGCCATCATGGAAGGTTAGAAAAGGTTGAGCAAGAATAGTCTGTTTCCATTCTTTAGAGTATTTAAACACAAAAGTGATAGGCCTTGCTCTGGCTAGCACTACAAACTACTGCCCAGGGATTGCTAATGAAGACATTCAAAATGTGTGGAAGAATACATATTTCTGTGAACCATCAAAATGTGTTGTGGGTCAAGGTAAAATATTGACCATAGCTTTTCCTTGGTCAACACTTAGTTTTCAGATCAATACATCTGAAGGGTGTTCTCAACAAAAGTCAATATTGTCTTATTACTCAAAGCCTCGTTCTGTTTGCTGTGAGTGGTTTGCAACTGCAAATTACTGACAGTCCCCTTAGTTGACATCTAGAAGAACACTGCATTGGCAGCACGGGATTATCAAGGAGTTCTTACAGAATGTTAGAATCCGGGCCAGTTTGCCAAGGTAGCTCATTAAGATACCGTTTAAAAATCAATAGTTTTGCTCTGAAAAAGAAGATGAGCCAGGGTAAGAAGCAAGGGAAGTTTGAGATCTGGTGATGGAAAGGACTATTGTCACCAAGCCTTAGAATCCATTCCCTAATTTATTCAGTAAATTATTCAGTAAAGATTTATTGAGGTCCCATCATGTGGAAGCCCAAAACCTTTATAAAGAGGAACGTGTCAATTGGGAGGTAGTTTGGTAAACAAAAGGCTGCGGGGTGTGGTATGAGGAAAGGGTCCATCTTGGGACCAGGACAAGAACTGAAAAAGTTCTCACAATAAAGGTGGATCTTGAAAGACCAGGAGGCTTTCTCCCTGGCAGACAGATCCAAAAAGGGTGCTGGGGTGGATTTCAGGGGCCACCAATATGACACTCCAGACAGAAGAAATGCAATATTTGGGCAGTATGACAAAGCATTGATATGACTGGGGAACTCCAAGTAAGCTGGCCCACCTGGAGCCAGGAGCCAGGCTGGAAAGTGCTGAGAGATGGAAAGAGGGGAAGAGATTAGCTCAAAAATATCTTTATGCCATAAGAAGAAGCATGGACATTGTCGTGTGGAAGCTGGGAGATAGGATTTCTGGAGGGAAGATTTGATTTTAAGCAGAAGTTGACTGGATGAGAATTAAATTTTAAAACATGTACCCTGACATATAGAGGCTGGACTTGGAAGGGGGTGAGAATAAAAACAGGGAGGCCGAGAGTTGGCTACTATGGTAATCCAGTCAGGAAATGAAAAGGGACTTAAGAAGGCAGTGTCACTGGGGATGGAAAGGAGAAATTGCTCAACAATAGTTCTCATATATTAAATAAATCTAGAAGGAAACACACCTAAAGTAAACATAAAACAGTGGTTATGGGTGATTTCCATCTATTCTTTATACTTTTACATTTTATAGGTGTTCTACAATGAACATATATGACATTTATAGAGATAAGAAAATAGTACAAGTCAAAATGTTTTTTTGAATCAAAGTACATATGTGTATAGTATAGTTGAAAAGACTTGGCAATGAATATTTTGGTTTAATACAAAGAAAAGTGTTTCAGATGTTTTCCAGTACCCGGCCATCTGGTGAAATTGGGAATAAAAGGAAACATAGTTTTACATGTGCTTTGAATTGCTTTCAGTGACCACAAGTCACCAACAAAAAATGGCCAACATTATGTAAGAGAAATGTGATTCTGGAATTCAAGAATGAGGTCTGGACTAAAGATTCAATTAAAGCATATCCAATGAAAAGAGAAATTGGAGTTAGCATTTTTTGTTTTGCTTTACTTATTTTTTGTTAAAAATAAAATGTCAGTATATCTATATCTTCATAAATTGTAACTTGCCTTTTCCACCTCTCCCCATTTCCTCTGTCTCTTCTCTCTCTTCCAGAAACATTGATATGTGAGAGCTACAAAAAACACTAGGTGATGATCAGGTGAAGATCAGGAGAACGAATGAAGACAGAAGAAATCCTGTGCTCATGGGCAATGCAGAGATATGTTCTGGTTTGGGGTGGAAGGTCTTGTGGGTCAACCCACACACTGGTGTATGCATTTGTCACTGTTGCCGAGTGAGTCAGAGGGGATAGGGACATTTGGTGGATGTGTTTCAATGTCATGCTGAGAAAACAATGCCAATAAACTTGCACCGTCATACACCACCACTAAGCAAAGCCCTGGTTGCCCTCTAATTAAATTGGCTGCCTGCATGAAGCCTTGAGGAGGCCCAAGCACTTCAGCTGACATGAGGACCAGTTTGCAAGGAATGCTGGTCACAGATCAAGCAGCACAGCTTGGTGAGCATCCAGCAAGGGGGTTCTTGGAAAAATGAATAATACAACCTGAAGGCAAAGCAGCAGTGAAAGGACTTCACCCTGTGAGAACACAGAGGGCATGTGATTGCCAAAGAATAACATAATTCTTTCCTTAGGGATATTTTTTGCATTAAGATTAAGGAAGTAGATATCATTTAGTTTATATATTATTCATACAATTTTTCATCAAAACTAAATTCTTAAAATGCTGCTGCTTTGTAAAAAATATGTAAGTCCAGAAATCTAAATGAAACCTGTGAAGAAAAAAAACTTTTGCTGCCCTTGTGTTATGTAAGCTTTAAGCAAGACATTAGAGAAGTATTAAGAATGTTCATGCACCCTTAAAAACCATGGAGACAAAACGGGGTTCTTGTATCAGAATTCTACAAAAACTTCATATTTCACAGGTTGAAATATGGAGGTAGGGATATGGAACAGAAAGCAGTCATCATAAAATGTAAAGCAGAAATTCTTAAACTTGAATGTGCACATGAGCCACTAGGGGATATTGTTAAAATGCAGATTCTGTTGCAGGAGGACTGGGGTGGAGCCTGAGATTCTGCATTTCTAACAACATTCCAGGGGATGCTGGTGCTACTAGACAGAACACCATATTTTGCAAGGGTACAGAGTAAAGAACACTCTCTTCTTGCCCAAGTTAACACTCATTCATCTTTTAAGACCCAGAATAACCCACCTCCCACCCAACACAGGCCAGAGAAGTGGCCTCCTCTTTCCCTGGGATGCCGTGTATGCCTCTATCATTGTAATTCCCTCTTGGCATTACATTTACCAATGTATATGCCCCACCCTGCTAAACCAAGAGAATCTTGCACGCAGGAACCACGAGTTTCTCATCCAGGATCTACCAGTGACTAGCACAAGGTCAGGCACCTAGTAGATGTTCAGTAAATGTTGGATGGATGGAGTTAAAAGCCTATCCTGGCTCTGCCACTAATTACCTAAATCATGGCCTCTCAATATCCTGTTTTTCCTCCTCTATAAAATGAAGGGACACGCAGATTTTGATCTGAAACTTACAGAGTAGTAACAGCTAAAATCTACTGAGGGCTTTTGGTGGCACTGTGCTAAGTATTTAGGTGGATTATATCAGTCTTTACAAATCGCATGAGAAAGGTGCTATTATTAGCCTCACTTTACAAATGAAGAAACTGAAGCTAAGAAAGGTTAAGTGACTTGCTCATGCTCACACAGTGAATGACCAAGCCAGAATATGACTCCAATTCAAGGTAGTCTGGTCTTCATAATCAGAGAAGTACAGTATGTTAAAAACAGACAGAGGAAAACAGCAAAAAGAAAGCCCATACATATTCATAAAGCCTACATTTTTGCACGATAAAGAATATCACAATTGTGAGGGCAGCTAACATACACCATCTCCCTACTGAAATAGTGAACAATCACTTGGAAATACTGAATGCTCTCCAGTGTTGTGTGTATAAGTATGGGTATAATTCTCAGTGAATTTCTCTTCTTGGTAATTTCGGTTTTGCCCATTTTATCCTCTCTGCCACACTAAGACTTGGCAATGACACTGGATGCAGTAGGGAAAGTGGAGGAATACAATGTAGGAAGGGGAAATAGAAAGCCCTCCTCGTACTGGGCAAAGAGAAGAAGGGAAGAATTTAAAATGACAGCAAGTGGTGGAAGAAACACTCAAATATCTAGGAAGGGTATAGGATGTTTCTCATTGGTATTTAGGGCATAGCTGAGGAAATTTCTAGCTTCTTAGAGAAAACACCCTCGTCCAGCATCATGTGCAGCTCAGCTGAAGAGTCATGGGAAATGGCTGAGGCAAATATCTGGCCATGCAGATCCAAGGAAACCTCCCAGAGCCCTATATGCTCCAGTGGGTCCCTCTGAAAGAGCAAGAGAGTTCCTGGGCCCCATTATGGGACTGAGAAGCCCTGAGAGGACCCTGGACTGGTAAGGATGGGAATCAGGGTGAAGGGGGTGAAGACCAGGGGATCCATGGACTTTGGCCAGGGCGACCCTGACTTTCATAGGCCTTAGGAATATGGGCCCCTTCTTCCATTAAAAAAGTATTAAAAGTTATATATTACAGATGCATTGGTATGAAGACGAATATATTAAATTAAATATTAAAATATTTTCTTTGATCCAAAAGTTCATTTTTTTCCTTCTGATTTTAGAAGGAATTAAAACATTTTTGAGGGCCTCTAAAACCATTGTGGGCTTTAGGCATTGTGCCTTCTGTGCCCAGCCCTGACTTCAGCAGCAGGAGCCAATGCAATAGCCAAAAAAGACCAGGGGGCAGCCACGCGTTGGCAAACACCATTGCATGATACACAGCGGCCAGAAATGAGCCATCTTGGTAAAATCCAAGAAAAACACAGAGAAAGGATGCAGCTCAGCCTGTGCCACATGTGTCAACATGATGGCCATCTTGGGAGAGGGCAGCAGGAAGACACCTCGAGAGGGGTTAAACAGCCCTAAGAGGGATACAGGCTTTGAATTTACTGAATATTGCCCTGAAAAAGACTTAAAACAGAAGAGACTGAATTACTGCGAATTGGCAAATTAAGTCTGCTCTGACCACCCCATTCCTTGCCTTCAGCAGAAAAAAGGTCAAGATCACTCGTAGGAAACAAAGTTACATTCTGCACCTCCTGTTTGCAAGTGTTAAATGTTGACCTTTACAAGTGGTTTCATCCATCTCCTCTAAATTAAACTCTCCAGAGCAACAATTTAGAGAGACATTTTCAGGTTTATAAATTATTGCCATCATCAGGATCCGAGGCATGACAATCCCATGGAATGGCTGCTCCATGGTTCCTCCATGGTTGCAGTGGCACCTTGGCCTCCCCAGTACAGCAGTTTACCCTTTGGGGGGCTTCGGGATTTAGTACTCGGCTGCTTCCTTCCATTAGGCTCCTCTATCTAGAAGGGTTAGACCCAGATTAAGAGCAGGGCTAGGCTGGCAGAGCCTCAACCTAAGATCCTTGGAAAGGTGGGTCATTGTTCAGTGACTAATATTGGTCACCGCCACTGCGCCCCACCCATGCCCCATGGCAGACTTCTTCAGAATAACTTACATGCCTGAAGTCAGCAAGAGCACCCTGTGAAGTGACGAAGTGGATAGGAGTCCCCCCTACGGAATCAACCCCAGCTCTGTAAATTATCATCTTGAAACACAACCTCTCTTAGTGTGTGTAGTAGTTTAGCAGTTTGATATAGTTATGAATTCCAAAAATAGATATTGGATTATGCTTGTAAACTGGTCTGCTCATCTGGGCATGATTAAGTTATGATTAGGGCTTTGATTGGGCCACGTCAATAGGGTGTTGAGCTCTGCCCCTTGGTGAGTGGGGAATCAATGATAAAAGACATGGCAAAGGACAGGGTTGGAGTTCTGATGTGGAGTTTTGATGTGGAGTTTTAATGCTGGAGCCCAGGGAAGTAAGCACACAGAGGGGCTTGGTCGTGAGAAAGGAGAGAAGGCTCCAGGAAAAGAGATGAGCTATTCGCCTGACAGTTCACAGCTGGCCTTGTGGAGAGAGGCAAAGCCTAGAGGGCCTCATAGTCTACAGCTGACCTTGTAGAGGAAACAGAGGAGCTGAGCCTGGAGAGAGGCAAGCTCTGGGAAGAGAGGAACCCAGGAAGCCTGAACTCTGGCAGACGTCAGCAGCCATCTTGCTCCAACACGTGGCAACAGACTTTGGTGAGGGAAATAACTTATGCTTTGTGGCCTGGAAGCTGTAAGCTTCTACTCCAAATAAATACCCTTTTGTAAGTGCCAACAGATTTCTGGTAATTTGCATCTGCACCCCTTTGGTTGACTAATACAGTGTGTTCCATCACATATAAATGTCAATAATAAACTTGCCCTCCCCATACTTTGGCACTAAGATAATTTACAGATGTAAACCGCTTTGGCACAGAATGCTGGCGATTACCTCCACGGCTGCATTCTGCTGCCCTTCACTATATATGGATTCTACCTTGACCAGTGGTTGCTCTAGAGCAGGGCTTCTTAACAAGGGGTCTGTGAGCTGGAATTGAAGTTGAAAGAAGCATTATTCTTGTGGGTGTGTTGGTGTGAGTGTGATGTATTTATTAAATAATACACAGGATAGTGTGGACTTAGTAAGGGGTCCGTGGTTTTCACCTGACTAGCAAAGGGGTCTGTGAAACAAAAAAGGCTAGAACCCCTGCTCTAAAGCCATGGTTTGGGAACTCCCATCAGAATCATCTGGATAGTTTGTTAAAACAGATTGCTAGGTTCTACTTCCAGAGGATGTGATTCAGCAGGTCCAGGATGGAGCTGAGAACTCGCCTCTAAAGCAAGTTCCCAGGCTGTGCTGATGCTACCAGTCTGGTAAAATGGGCAGAATGGCCACAAGAGTCCACCTCTGGCATACACATTCCATACCGTGCCCTCTTGTTGAGGGGGTTTTATTTGTGAATATGATGGGATTTCACTCCTGTGATTAGCGACATAACGCCAGGACAGGTGGAGGTTTTTCACATATGTAATTAAGGTCCCTAAATCAGTTGATTGAGTTAGAAAGATTATTCTAGGTGCACCTGACCCAATCAAGTGAGCCCTTTTAAAGGACTCCAGGCCTTTGATGAGGAGGGAGATTCAAAGCTAGAGCGATTCCCCTGCTACCTTGAAAGCCAACTGTCATGCTGTGGAAAGTACAACGTGGCAAGAATCTGAGAGTGGCCTCTAGGAACTGTGAGTGGTCCCTGACCACTAGCAAAAAAAAAAAAAAACAACTTTATGCTATAGCTTCAAGGAACTGAACTTTGCTAACAACCTGAATGAGCTTCAAAGATGATTCAAAAGCCCATGATTGGTGCCAATGTGGCTCAGTGGTTGAGCACCAGCCTCCTACATACGAGGTCCCGGGTTCAATCTCCAGACCTGGTACATCAAAAAAAAAAAAAAAAAAAAAAAGCCACGATCTCAGGGATGCCACATAGAATCATACAATATGAATACTGTACAAAGGTACAACATGACTACTGTATAAAAGTACCCTGACAGGAGGGCCCATGCTCTACCAATCAAACACTGTATTCCCCCATGCTCCAGCCCCCACCTGGGGAGGGGCATCTTTGTCTTTGCATAATGACACTGTCCCCTCACAAAGTTTTGGGTTTCTAAGGCAGCATCTACCCAGAGGAGTCATCCTTATCTAATATGCCTAGTGGGAACAGTTTTCTAATTCAAAGCTGCCCATGGTCCCACATGCACTTCACCACCATATTATCCTCTAGAATAGGTGATTTTCTTACATGGCCATTTTGAATGATTACAGGCCTATTCCAATGGTCTCACCATTTCTCAGAGTGTTTGGGGCCTCCTAGTTTGAAAATGCCTTCAAGAGCCAATTCATGAATCATTTAAGAAGTTTAGCCTCCCTGTTTTAGAGTCACACTATTTTGGGGCCTAATTTGATGATCCACTTTGTCTATTAGCTGTGCCTCTGAATGACCCTAAAGTGATTTCAGTATCAAACCATCTTATAATTTCATAAGAAGATCTGTCACTCTTACGGGTGCTTAAAATACAAAGTAACAGCCTCTAAAGTGGTTCTGGTATTGAATAGAGTAAAAAATTAAATTCTAACTGAATGCTGAGAGAGCAATGGGATGGAGGACCAAGTTCCAGGAGTAAAAGCTTATCTGTGGGCTCCCCAATGCTGTAGCCAGAACCCCAACCACTTTGCCACCAACATGGCAGCTGTGGAATTTTCAGGCAGGTGTCTGCAAGGTGTTCATAGAAACCCTCTTTCTCTCTGATCACCAGGTTTGGGGTTTAAGGGAAAGCTGGAAAATTTCCATTGGAAGAATGCACACCAGTCTAAGAACAGAGAATAACAGAGCCCTGAAGAACCCACAGATTAATGAACCCCCTTCTTTCACTTCAGCTCAGCATCTAAATTACCCTGAGCAGGACTTCCCTCCCTATAACCAGCTGCAGTGAGCAAGATTCATCAGTATCATGTCTAAAGGCATCTCGAGGTAGCCAAGACCATACCATGAGGGTACTGTATTCTGAGCCCTCCTGCCTGCCCAATGATGCTTCCACATTGGAAATCTCTCCCAAATTCACTCAACCACTTCCCATCCCACTCCAGCTCATCTTCTTCATCTTCTTTGCACTTGGTGACCACAGGGACACCTCGCTTTTGTTGTTCTCTCACCACCCTCTTCCCTTGGCTGCCCTAAAGTTCACCTCTACCGAGAGGATGTTCCCAAACAGTTCAGGTCAGGTCCTCACTTGTTTCCTTCATTGCATTGTCATAATTTTACTTATATATTCTTGCCCTTGGTCTCCCTCACATAAGCTCCCTGACAGCAGGGACTGGTTCTGTTTTGCCCACCTTTGCACATCCAGTGCCAGACACAATGCCTGGCCATCGCAAATACTGCATCAATAAATGTTAAATAAAGGTGTGAGTAGATGAACTGTCCATAGCCTCTTTAAAATGTTTGAAAACAGCCCTTCCTCCTACGAACTTAGTTCCTTTTACTACTTCTCAAATTCTCAGTCTTTAACACTCTGAGATCTTCAAGCTTTGGTTAAACCATCTAAAATTGTGACACCACCCCCCACATAGTGCAAGAATTAAATACAGTAGGTTCCCAGAACTGTGGGTGGGGTATTTGGAAACCCTGACCTACTCCTAGTTCTCAATGTGTGGCCTTGTACACTCTGGGAATCTTCTGTTTTTTTCTTTTGGAAAATAAAAGTGTTGGGTTAGGTCACCTCTGAGGTGGCTTCCAGCTCTAAACGCCTATAATTTTGTGATTCTGTAAATAGCAGGATTCTAGCAGGCTGAAGGCCTCCTAATTTTGGGACAGGGCATCTGAATCCTAGCAGATAACACAGATTGACATAAAATCTAGGCACCTGATATCACTTTCGAGAAGATGATGGGAAACCAAATTGCAATATACTCCTAACACTGGCCCAGGCCTTGCCAATCTTCCTCTGTCCATGAAAGAAAAACATTAACTGCCTCCCTCAAGAGGTAAATATCAGACTGGCAACCAAAGGCATCGTCACTTCTCCTCCCCCAAATATTCACCCTCATTTTTGCTACTTCTAAAATAGGCTCTCTGCTCCAGGCAAATCAGTTTCTCAACCATGTCCCCCAACTTTTCCTGTTCATCCCCATCACCATATTGGTAGTCTCTCCTCTTCCCCTAGAAAGTCCACTTTCCATCCCTGGCCAGCCCATTTCCATAATTTCCTTTCAGATCTGCTCCATGTCTCAGCAGCCAGCAACCTTCCCTAGTAACTCCCTTCCATTCAGTCACCACCCTCCCATCACCCTAGTCTTCCTCCAGTTCCTTGGGCAGAGAATGTCCTTATGCCCTTTGAACTCCATTAGCAAACATCCTCAAGTGGTCAGATTCATCCCCCAACTTGAGCGGATACTCCTCAAGGGGGGGGACAGGTGCTGGATTTAATTTACTTTCAGCATAGCATCACACAAACTGAGGCTAGGTAGACAATAAGTGCTCAATTAACACTAATTGGGCATCATTTGGAGTCTGTCCTATTCACCAGGTGCTTTGGAAACCCTGATAGAAAAACCTTCCTTCATTTGATATGGGAAATGAAAGTGGGAGGGAGACTGTGCCACTGAAAGAAGCAACCTGAAAATCTGACTTCTGATTCAGGATATGTTTTATGGGCTCTTTTAAAACTCTCTCCCTGTTTATGAGTCTTCCAGTCAATGCTGCTTGTAAAATTATGTTTTCAAGATTATCTACTAATGCTACATTATCAGAGAGGCACTATGTGACTACGGTATTGATCTTACTTAACTGCATTTGACCATGCATTATTTTCTATTATTCACAGAAAAATGTTATCCACAAGGGGTCATGCATATATGGAACCCTCTTTTAGCCTGATTAAAGGTAACATCCCTATAGAGAATGTGACTGTTATCTAAGAATATTTATAATCAAGATAGCTACATTTTACTAGGATGTTTTTAATGGAGTATTATGAATTTTGAGTGATTATACATCATAATTACCATTTTGCACTAAATTGTCTCCCCACCCACCACCATGTGAACAATTTTGGAAGAGAGAGAAAAGTCATGATGTTATCCAGTATATTTTATTGTTTTGAAAATTGTGTATCTATTCTGCTTGTTAATGAGATATTTTGTCAGGTGCCACCAACCTGTCAGTGTTGATCAGGAATGCAGTACTTGGTGTCCATAACTGGTGAGAAAGACTATTATTCACTCTTAGAAGAGGCACTCTAAAGTTACTTCATTTGACAAAGTATAAACTAGGTAAAAATCTGACAAGGATGTGGGGCAACTTTTAAATTCTCAGGGTGAAAGTTAAAGTTCACTTAATAATTTAGAGGGCAACTGGCAATATTTAGAAAAGTTCAAGATATGCATACCCTAATACCTCACAATTCTTCTTGTAGTTATATACCCTAGAGAAACTCACTTGTGCATGTGCCTAAGGAAACATACAAATATATTCATTACAGCACCGTTTATAATAGCAAAGAGATAGAAACTGTATGGTCACCAATAAGACAATGGGTAGATAAGTATGGCATATTCATGCAATGGAATGCTATACAACAGTAAAA
The DNA here is from genome assembly GCA_026826555.1 of Tolypeutes matacus. Lineage (NCBI taxonomy): Eukaryota > Metazoa > Chordata > Mammalia > Cingulata > Chlamyphoridae > Tolypeutes > Tolypeutes matacus. Next base: position 29,971,220 of record JAKSZT010054335.1, read on the forward strand.
ATGAATGAGCTAAAATGATATATCAACATGAAAAAACCTTAAAAACATATTTGAGTGCCCCCAACCCCAAAGAAGCATGAAAGAATCCATACACTGGGCTGTTTACATAAAGTTTCCCAACTACAAAACAATATTACATATTGGTTTCAAAAAGCAACCAATTTAGGATAGAAGTTATTCTGGGGAAGGAGAGTGGAGAAGGTAAGACTGATGCCTCGTAGCTATATCTGTCATGGTTTATGTTAGCTGAAAGGGGTACTGACGCAAAATACCAGAAATCTGTTAGCTTTTATAAAGGGTATTTATTTGGGGTAGAAGCTTACAGTTGCCAGGCCATAAAGCATAAGTTTCTTCCCTCACCAAAGTCTGTTGCCACGTGTTAAGGCAAGATGGCTGCCGACATCTGCCAAGAGTTCAGGCTTCTTGGGTCCCTCTCTTCCCAGGGCTCCGTTACTCTCTGGGCTCAACTGTTGTGCTCTCTCACAAGGCCAGCCATAGACTATTAGGCAAACGGCTCTGTCTCTCCCCCTGGGGCTTCAGCAATGTCTAAGGAGCTGTCTCTATTCTTCTGTGTTCTTCTCCTGTGTGTTCACTTCCCGGGCTCCAGCTCAAAACTCAGCATCAAGGCTCAAAACTCACTCCTCTGATCTGCCATGTAGTTTTATCTGTGACTCCCCACCAACCAAGGGGGCAGGGATTCAATGACCTGCTGACGTGACCCAATCAAAGCCCTAGTCATAATTTAATCATGCTCGGAGGAACAGACCACTTTACAAACATAATCCAATATCTATTTTTGGAATTCATAAATAATGCCAAACTGCTACAGTTTACCTCTTAAGGTCAGTGGTAGATACATGTGTATTTGCAATATTATATCTACTTTTTTGTATGTCTGCCTAAAGTATTTCACAGTAAAACTCTATACATGTTATTTACAAAAGATGCTGTAATTCTAAATTCACATTCCTGAGGAAAAAAGAACAGTTATTTGTAATGGAAGATCTGCCACTTTCTGTTTCACCAACTAATATCACTCTCTTGATTAAAGCCCTCCTCCAGACTAATATTTTTTTAAGAAACCTTCCCCGATTTTCTGAGAGTTTGATTCCAGGGCTGAAGCAGGCCTGGAAGCCCTGCCTCTCATTGCAAATCACCTTTGCTCTGTGCTTGTACCTTGTGTGTTGAACTAATTGAGATCATCAGGTACCTGGGCAGGCATGGCGTTGCACTGGATTCTGTACAGTGAGCTCCATCTGTGGCTAATCGGTGGTGCAGGCAGCAGCTAGCTTCCTGTAGGTTTTGATGAGCAGGTATATAAACTTTGCCCTTCCAAATAAGCAAATGTCACAGAGAAGTATATACCCTGCTGGCCCAGGAGAAGGGTGTCTACAGTGAGAGTTGGAAGCAGGCAGGCCTGTCATCACGTTGACTTGGCATCACCCGTGCAGGCCACTTAACCTCCCTGTGGCTCTGATTGCTCCACCTGCCAAAATGATGATGATGACACTTGACACCAAACTATCTCTGAGCGATTATACAAAGGGGTTTGAAACAACATCATCGATGTAATTAGTGTTCCTTGCAAGGAGGACATTAAATAATTATCTCACACACCAATGTAACCCCAGTATGGATCTCTCCTCATTTCGTCTTTCGTCCGTATACGAACACATGTACCCACTCATACATCACCCTCTCAAACCACATCTACCTTCTCCAGATTCCACTAACATGTCATAAATAGAACATAATTCATTTGTTTTGAATATTGAATAGACTCCAAATTATGTCAGGCTTCTCATTTAATCCTGCTCATTTTGTAGAGTTGATACTGTTGTGCTACTTTAAAACACTGAGCCAACAGAGAACTAGAAAAGAGAGATGACCCTTCCTCAATGTCTCAGTGCAACAGAGCAGAGGCAAAGGATTATTTGCTGACATTAGGGTCTTTCTAATGCAAGAGAATCACAAGGTGTCTTTAGTGGCCTGCAGTGACCAAAATGGGCGACACAGAATGGTTCTAATGCTACAGGCAAGTGGGTTTCATTTGGTGTAATTGAAAAGAGGAGGCAACAACCAAACTGAGAATCATCAAGCAGCTGTCAGGGATCTTGAAAAGATATATCTGTGAACTCTATAGTCTGCTGCCTGAAGAAACATCCAATTTGGAAATGATGGTCAAATGTGGTTCCAGAACGGCTCCATTTGTGCAGGGGGTTGTGATAAAATTCCGACACAAAGGTTTTGACACATGAGAGAAAAAACCACCTATATACTAACAGAACACTGTGGGTTAGCACCATCTGGGAGTTCGAAACATACGATGACCTGGCCCACACAGATTCAGCTTCTCTCAGTCTATTTTTTTCTAAGTTCCACTAATGATTCTAAAGTGCAGTCAATAGTTCCTGCATAAAACAACTGGGGCTACAGAGGTACTTTAGCAAGAACCACCAAAATCTCTCTTCCGCCAGGCCTCCAGAACGTGCTGCTATAACCCGCAGCCTCAGCCTCACCTGGGAGCCCATGGGACAGGCAGGAGCCCAGGATCGGCTGGCTGAATCAGAAGCTGTAGTTTGACCAGGGCCCCAGGTGATTCAAATGTGCATTAAAGTTGGAGAGGCTCCACTCCAGGGGATTCTTTTGGCTGTTGCAGATATTTTGGGAGTCTTTTATTTGAGTCAGAAGTCAAAAATCATGACCAGATAAAGACTTAGCATTTAACCAGTCAGGGATGACTTTTGCTTAGAAAAAAATTCCAGGAGCTGCTCAAGAACCAGAAACAAATCTCCACTTTCAGCTTCCTCCAATTTGCCAATTTGATTTCCACAGAGCGGCCAACGTCATCTCTTTTTTAAAAAATGCATACTTCATCATTTCACCCCAATTCTGAAAATGTTCTTAGCATGCAATGCAAAATCCTTAACACGGCCTCAAAGGCCTGTCTGCCCCCAGCCCCTGTCTCCACTCTAGCTCATGCCACCCTTCCTCTTCATAATGTCTGACCACCCAGCCTCCTTTAAGATCTCAGACACATCAAGCTCTTTACATCTCAGAACCTGGGCATAGAACTTTCACTCTGGCCCAAATCTCCTGCCTAGCACCTCTACTAGACTGTAAGTTCCATGAAGACAGGGACCACATCTGGTTGACTCGCCAAAGCACAGTCCACAGCTTGGCACGTGGTATGCACTCAGAAGCAGTTTTGTTTTGTTTTGTTTTTGTAAAAACACCATTGGTATTTCGGGGGAGATAATGCTTCTTTGTGCACAACTACCCTGGTCATCACAAGACTTTGAGTACCCCGACCCCTCCCATTCACTAAGTGTCAGCAACAACCCCCAACCATTGTGACAACCAAAAATGGCACCGGCATTTCCAAGTGTCCTGGTTGAGAACCACTGTAGGAGTGGATGACATGCAAAGGAGATGGAGATGAACACACAGCCATGGCTTTCCCCTGGATAAGCAACTACACTCACTGCCGTTGGAAGTCGTGTGTATGTCCTAAGGCAGTTGAGAGAAAGTCAATGCTCAATTAAGCAGCACTTGATAAAAACTAAATTTAATTATAAGGGCACTTAGGTATTTGGATCACTTTGATATGATCTTCTAAATCGGATATCGCTTTGGTTATCATTAGAATCAAATGAATTAGATATGCTGTTATTTAAAAATTATACTTTTCAGGAAAATAAATAAACAAATGGATTAGTTACCAAAAGGTGTTTTTTTTCTCCCCGTCAGTTCTCTACATGTGAAAATAAAAGTGCTGAGTTAGTAAAGCCCACTTGGTGTTTATGTGCTGGCTATTTCCCAATTGTTTTTGCCTATTGGCAAGCTGGATACAGTATCCTCATGAGACCACATTTTAGCCTAAACAAAAGGGGCTTCAAAAAGATTTCTGACCTATGTTTATCTCCTCTAAATAGCTTTCTTTTCCTTTTCAATTTAGTTAGCTTTATCCTGCATGTTTATTAAATATTTGTAGTTTTGTGCATTCCTTTGGTTTAATAATCTTTAAATTATTTTACCTCAAATCTTGCTCTAAATGATAGATATGTTTTTCTTCCCACTGCCCACATAGTTATGGTTACTAACAATATAAGGAAAAATCTCATTTTAGTGAAGTGCACAAAGACATCCAAAATGTACATGTTTCTGCTAATTTTGTTAACTTTTTGGCTAGGGAGGTAACTGTGTTTTCAACAAGAAGCCAAGTAGCTATCTTTCCCATTCCTGAGATGATGGCTGGTGGGTAGACACACTGAGAAACAGAGAAGAGTGTAGCGCTGGAAGGCTACACGTTAAGACCCAAAGTTTCCCGCAATGCCATATAACTCTTCCAGTCACAGATTTTTGCTAGGGACTGCCTGGCCTAAGTGTCTGTGAGTCTTCAGAATGTCTGTCTTGCAGTATTTCACCCATTCTAGAAATCAAAAAAAGAAAAAAATTAAGACTATAGGCTTCCCCTTGACTTAAAAGAGGTACATTTCTGTTTCTAATACCACTCCATGTCACTATAATTTGTTATTCTCCTTCACTTGTCTTTCTTTCTGGCTCCTAGGTTACATTCTTTTGTTCTTTCTTTATAGCTACCAAAAAAAAGAGATTCTTCTTTAACTCTTTTCCCCTGCACCTTCGCCAGCGCGGCCATTCCCTACCCTTCCCCTGCATGTGTCCTTAGACCACTAGCCCCTCTGCATGGAATGTCTCCTGCATCTCCGCCGTGTCCATCTGACAACTCCCACCTCTAGCACTGGGTCTGGGTCCTCCCCCTCCTCCCCACCCAATGAAACCCACTCCAGACCCTGGTCACAGTTCCTTCAGTGGCTAAAATTGATTCCCAGCCACGTTTCATAAAACAGCATTTTTGTCAGTTAGAATTTTTTATTTTAAAAATTACATTTAATTAATAACTGAAACAGGAACTCCAAGGCACCTCATTGTCATTTTTAAAAGAACTATATTTACCTTGAATATTGAAGCTCCTGCAGTGGCTCGGTCTTTCTCTAGGCATGACAAGGTTGGCTGCCAGGGCTACATTTCCAAGACCACCCAGGGCACACTGATTTAAAAAGGGCTTTAAAAATGGTAGCTAGAAATCAAGATGGTGGAGTCAGATGCTTTAGGGCTCAAAGAATTTTCAAACAACCAGCAAGAATTGGCAGAAACAACTTTCTCAGGGCTCCAGAAAACAGTTAAAGGATTGCAGTAACAAGGTGAGCGCCAAACCAAGAAAAAGCCTACTTAAAAGCAGGGGGTGGGGGGCAGATGCGGCTCAAATGTTTGGGTGTCTGTCTCCCATATGGAGAGACCTGGGTTCTATCCCCGGGACCTCCCAGTAAAATAAAGAAAAATATAGAAGGCATGTGGGCCGCCAGGCCCCATCGAGCCACACAGCAAGATGATGACATATGAGAGAGACACAAGGGAGAGCCAAGATGAGACATGCCGAAAAAAAACAGGAACTGAGGTGGCACAGGTGGCAGAACGCCTCTCTCCCACATTGGAGGCCCCCAGGATCAAATCTTGGTGAAGGCAAGAGGAGAAGGATAAGAAGAGAGGGCAGGAAACAGACACAGAGAACTGCCCAGCGAATGGACACAAAACAGCAAATGGGGGCGGGGGGTAAAATGGATAAAAGTAAATAAATAAAATAAACCTTAAAAAAAAAAAAAAAAAAGAAAGCAGTATGATGTCCCTCCCCAACTCAACCCTGGCTCTACAAGGAGCTGGCCCGCACTCCCGGTAGAGATCCCTGGTTCGGTTCCAGAGGGAGCAGAGTCAACCTCGTGTACATACTGGGAACATGTATTTCTGGTTCAATCTATCTGGTGATAGCCTGAGAGACTCACTGTCCCAGAACCTGCTCTGCGTCTAGAAGAGGGTTCACAGAGCGTTCTTACAGAACCCTGTGGGAGAGCAGTCAAGTCGTGCTGCCTGGGGCAAGTCATGCCTGGGGCAAGGGATTGTTAGCTGTAGGATGCACAGTGCAGTTCCTGGGACTTTCTTAGGGAAGAAGGGTAATTTGTAATGTTGTAAACAGGGGGCTTCCTAGGGCCAAACGTGCATGCCCAAGATAAGAGGCACTGTACAGAAAGGATCAAGGAGTCCCCTCGGCTTTGGACTGTTGTTGCAATTATCCATACACTGTGCAAGGAGAGCTCTTGCACAATCTGCAAAGACTGGGAAAGGTGTTTTTGTTTTTTGTTTTTTCCTTCTTTTATGTATTTATTTTTTTGTTAGCTCATGGCATTCAAGGAAAGCTTTGTCATAACACCAGCTGGATACAAGATTAAGAATCTAAATTCCAGCAATAACAAGTTAAAATAGCAAAATCTCTAGATTTCAACAAAAGCTTACATACAAGTAAATAAGAAGTGATAGCCCAGGCAAAGGAGAAGATTAAAGCATCAGAAACCATTAATGAGGAGGATCACACCTGGGACATTCCAGACAGGGACATTCCAGGGACATTCCATACAGACTTTAAAATAACTGTCCTAAATATGCTCAAAGAGTTAAAGAAAAATATATAGACAAAAAACTAATGGAAATCAGGAAAATGATAGATGAACAACACAAAGAGATTATCAATAGAGAGATGGAAATTATGAAAAGGAACCAAACAGAGCTGAAGACCACAATAACAGAAATTAAAGATTCCCTAGAGGGTTTCAACAGCATGGAGTGGGCAGAAGAAAGAATCAGTGAACTTGAGAATAAAACTATTGGAATAGCACATCTGAGGAGGAGAAAGAGGAAAAAGTGAACAAAATGATCAGAGACTGAGAAATCTGTGGGACACCATCAAGCATACCAATATCTATATTGGGGGAGTCCTGGAAGGAGAAGAAAGAAAGGGGTAGAGAGAATATTCAAAGAAATAATGGCTGAAAACGTCCCAAACTTAAGGAAAATTTAGAGAGCTCTGCAGGTTGAAAAGAAATTGGCTGAAGTCACATGAAGAAATAAAGATCTCCAATAAAGATAATGACATGGGTAAATATAAATACCTGTACTATTTTATTTTTTATTTATAATTCCATTTTTTACTTCTTATAGGATCTAAAAGGGAAATGTATAAAATGTTATGATAAATCAATGATTTTAGACTCATAATGTATAAATATGTAATTTGCAATAAGAACTATATAAAGGTAGGTTATGGAGGTGTATAGGAACATAGTTTTGTATGTTATTGAAGTTAAGTTTGTATAAAAGCAAACAAGATTGTTATAGATTTAGGATGTTAAATTTAATTCCTATGGTAACCACAGAGAAAATATCAGAGAATATGAATGCTCATAGAGACAGAAATTAAATACAGGTTGCTGGTGGGGTAGGGGGGAAAGCTAATGCAAATGAGTGTAGGGCTTCTGTTTGAGGTGAAGGGAAAGGTCTAGTAATAGATAGTAGTGAGGATATTGCAACATTGTGGATGTGATTAATCACACTGAATGGTATGCTTGAGAGGGGTTGGCATGGGAAGATTTATACTGTATATATGTTTCTACAATTAAAAAGAAAAGATTAATGACAACTAGATGCAAAACACATGATACTGAATGGGATCTAAGAATGGAGAAAAGGCTCAAATGACATTATTGGGACATTTAAAAATTGGAATATAGAATGTAAGCTTTATATAAATGTTAAATTTCTTAAACTTGAAAACTAAGTGAATATCCTTATTCAAAGGAAATGTACAGGAAGTATTACATGTTCAAGCATTATGATGTGTGCAACATGCTCTCAAATGTTCAGAAGATAGATAGATAGATAGATAGATAGATAGATAGATAGATAGATAGATAGATAATCTGGTGGAAATGCCAATTCATATAAACATGCTGGAAAACTGTTTGGCAGTTTCTCATAAAGTTAAACATACACTGGGGAACTAAAACTTCATTTAAAAACCTGGATACAAATGTTCATAGAAGCTGAACTGGAAATGACCCAGATGTCTTTCGATGGGCAAATGGATAAACAAACACAGTACATCCAAACTATGGAATAGAACTCAGCAATAAAAAGGAGCAAACTATTGATACACACAACACCCTGGATGAATCTCAAAGACACCATGCTGAGTGAGAAGCTGTCTCAAAAGATTATATATAGTATGATCCCATTTATTAGACATTCTTGAAGACTGTGGTGTTGGAAAACAGATCAATGGTTCTAAAGGGATGTGGGTGATGCAGTAGGGTGAGGCGTCCCAGTTTGCCCAGAACCTTCCAGGATTTAGCACTGAAAGCTCCACATCCCAGGAAACCCCTCAGTCTCAGGCAAACCAGCACTGTTGGTCACCAGAGTTGAGGGTGTGACGATAAAGGATAGACTCAGGGAGTTTTTTAATGTGATATATTTTGAAAAATATATTTCTATTTTTGAAGGAGTTCTATATTTTGATTATGGTAGTGGTTACACGAATCAGTATGTGTACTAAAATTCATAGAACTTTACACTGAAACGAAAGATAAGTAATTCACTGTATGATAATTTAAAAATATATATAGAATCACTTCCAGGTGTATGGAGTGGGGTATTGGATTGTAGGACTTTTTGATTTCCCACTGAGAGGGGATAGTACCAAGCAGAGAGCCCTCCTAAAGACAAGAAGATATAAAAAACTCATTTTGTAAGTACCAGGCTGCATTTAATTCTTAGTTACTCTCTCAGATGTAACCCAGACAAATTGACCCTAACCCTCCTTTATTCATACCAACCTAGTGGTGATCTACATAAGACAGCAGAATGAACAGAAGCCCAGAATGGGAACATGGCTTCAGACTACTGATTTCACCTCCCCCAATTCTGATGCCTGAATCCAGTCCACAGATGCCACACATCAGGGTTGTGTCTTTGCTGAGATCCTCAGGAAGATCCTTGAGGTAGATAGTATAAATTTCCACTTTTTCCTTCTTTCTTTCTTTCTTAAATTTAATTAGGGGAGCAGATGTAGCTCAGCAGTTGAGCGCCTGCTTCCCATGTACAAGGTCCTGGGTTCAATCCCTGGTACCTCCTAAAAACAAATTAGAGAATAGATTCAGAGAGAGCTTAGGTGACTGATTCAAGGTTACACACCTATAATTGGAAAATACCCCCACTTAACTCCTAGCTCAGTGCACTTTCCTCTTTACGGGAGCTGTGCACACTTTTCTTTCTCACTCGCTCTCCTCCTTGCTCTCTTTTTTTTTTGTTTTGTTTTGTGTGTGTATGTGTGTCTGCAAAGATAGGAGAGATGAAGCCTGGGGTGAGAAACTGAATGGGAAGGCAGCCTTTAGCCCTCCTTATCTTAAAACCTCCAGTCCTAGACCGTCAGTGTCTTGTTACTCTTCAGCTATGAATTTGGGGTAGGTCGGGGGTTTCTGATCCTTGCACTCCTTCCTGGAAGGGTTTGAGTGAGACTCTGCTAGAATAACAATGCATGGAAAATGTTGTGCCAAGTAGTCAAAAGCAGCAAAAGAAGGTCTCTTTGTGAAATCTGGCACTCTACAGAATCAGAAAGAATGAGCCCCACCTACACAGGGCTATAGGAACCCCCATGGCCCTTCCGGAAACGAGCAGGGATGTAGGTCTTTTTGGTGTCGGGGCCTAGTGGCATCCTGCCAGAAGGGGCCCAGGATGCTGGGGAAAGTGGGGAGAGAAAGGCAGGCACTCCTGTCAGCCCTCAGGTGGGCTAGGCAGGAACTGAAAGCAATTTACCAGAAGAGTGAAGACAGGCACTGCATCTGCCTCAGGAGTCCTATGGCTGCCCTTAGTCTATTACCAGAGAGAATGGTTTCTTTCAGAGAAAGAACTGTCACCCTTCCAGAGGCTGCTGGCCTCAGAAGAGGCATTTCGATTACATGCAGGGCCCTGGGGACAGCCCCTTTCTTCTTTTGTGTCCCTGATATAGGGGAAAAGGCTGCAAGACCTAAAAGGACTGAAATGGGCCTCGAGACTTACCCCGTTGGCACCTTAGAGAAGTTGTAGAAGAAGATGAAGTTCTTCAGGATAGTCAAGTGGTTGGTTCTAAGGACTCTGGCCTGGAGTTCATGCAGGACAGACGTTTAACCACCGCAATCCAATTACCCCAGGCCCCTACCAAAATCTTGCTGTGAGCTTTCAAGATTCTATGTCTTCAAAGCCTGGGTACATAAAACAGAATTACTGTCTGTAACCAGGCCACTTGCAAGCAGGGAGCAGGGAGCTGTGAGTGAAAGAGCAAGGAATTTAGAGTCAGAACTCGGAGAGTCAAGGCTGGTTCAGCCATGACCTTGAATAAATCATCCCCTCAGCCTCTACATAAAAATGAGATTAACACCACCTTCTATTTACCACGGAGTTAGCAGAGATCCAGTGAAAGCCTTTCACAGTGTCTTAAAAGGCGTCCTTCAAATTTATCATCATCATCATCATCATCATCCTCATCATTATGAATGTGCTGATGGGGGTAGCAAAGCAGCAGCAAGAGGAAGAGAGGGAGAAAATCGCAGCACAAAGTGCCGGGGACACCCTAAGCCTGAGTTCAAGTCCTGGTTCTTCAGGACAACGTCTGTAATGCTTGATGGACAAGTCCCTCGAGCCTCCAGGTATCAGCTACCTGAGTTTGAAATGGAAATAATACAAGAGCAGGAGTAAGAGTAAAGGAGGTAAGATGTATAATTATTCCAATAACCTACTGTTATGCCCAATTTAAGCACATTTCAAGTTTCTCAGCCTAGGACAGCTTTGGAAAGGGCTGTGCTGCAGATTACACGAGAAATCAGCAGACCTTATGAACCTATTTCCAAACTATTGTCAAAGCATAGCCTTTCTTAGAGACCCTTCACTTAGGATCAAAGCATCCATTTGGTTGGGACTGAGACACAAAGCCTGTCATCACAAATTTACACCCCAAACAGACGTTTATAGGTTTCATGGACAAGAGAGGACCATTTTTCGTTTGTTTCATGGACACTTTTTTCTCTAACTGTGTCACATCTGACATTACTTCTAATAAGAAAAGATCTACCTACTCCTAGTTTCAGCTTGGGAATACAAATTGTGATTAAACTGAGAAAAATCACATTTCACAATTTATTCATCACCAGTCCTACCTTCCTACTGATTGTTGGGTTGAGCAAAATAGATGCCATTTCCCTCTAAAGGTAGAAAATGTGACAGCAAATTTAATACCAAACTATGCAAATATGACCAAGCTATAATTGTTGTGAGAACTGTAACACTGAATTTTTTTACTTTTGTGCATTTAAATTTTCTACCATAATGTTGCATTAACGAAGGGCGTCTTTTTTTGCATTGAATTTATACCTAATGTGATTCCATTTTGCACTCTTTACAGATGCAGATTAGGCAGCTATAATGTTCCTGATGCAAAAACTGTTTTTGGCAAATTATATCAAAATGTTTCATGGATCACACCAAAAAGTGTTGATATATGGAAATTGCTCCTTTTCAAAACTGTCCTTAAAATCCAAATGGTATGTTTTGAATTTCTTTCCTCTACATCACACCCTCCCGAGTGTTTGTGGAGAATTAGAGGAAATAAATAATATATAATTGCCATTTCGCCACAGCACAGGAGCACTGTGGCCAGAGCAAGGTTGATTTTAAGCACCATCTAAGTATAGAGTGGTTAGGTCACACTAGCAAGGCGCCCTGACAGATGAATTAGCAAAAGCTCACATTTAGATGGTCAAAAATGCTTCCTTACCTCACCTGTAGTAAGAGAATGGCTAGATAACACCTTTCTTAATTAATTATACTACATTTATATCTCCCGTGTACAAAAGAAGGCTTGCACTCCTCAGCCTTCATGTTCTATTCTTAAAAATGTGATATAAACAAAAATGAAAACTGTAGATCAAACAATTGTAAAGGACTGCAGCATATAAAAGCTTTGTGGTTCAAGAAATATGTAGTGTCTGAAAGGGTACTTGGACACAGTTAAAAGCTTGGGAATATTGTCTATTTTCACATAACTGTTTCCCAAATTATTGAACAAAATCTGCTGTGTCGTGAGAATTAACTGTTTTAGGTCTTGTGCACAGAATAATTAAAATGAATATGAATACAATTATACAGATTAATGTAATTAGAAGGAGGTACAGTAGCCAGATAGCAAAGACATATTCTAAGAATCTCCATTAAAATCAAGGTACAGTGTAGAGCAATACTCTTTAAAAGACTGGGTGGTCTTCCAGCAATTAATAGACCTGAGTCAAAGAGGGAGAGCTTGAAAAGCTAGAGGAAAGAGTAGATAAAGAAATGGGGGACGGTGGAAGGAGAATATTTATAAAAACACAGACACAAAAACAAAAGCACTTTCTCCAATCCACAAAATTCTTTCAGATGAGAGTATAAATCAGCATGACAGTTTATTTTTCATCCTAAGATGGAGAAAAAGTGTAAAACAAATGATGCAAATGCACTGGTTCTAATTCTTAATTAGGAGCTTGACACATTCAGCCAAAATGGCCTTCATATACCAAAGGACCTGGTTAAAATGTGCCGTGGTTATTTCTTTCCAAGCGTGATTTTGCTATCTTGCTGCTACTGAATAGTCCTTACTGTCTGTGCTGGGTGGTTTAAGTACACATATGAGGTGATATGTACATATGAGGGTCATATAAGGAGTGTTCAGGAAGAGTGTCTAAGGCTCCTTCGTTTGGGAGATTTGTAATTTTTTAAAGTAGATAATATTAACCAGCCATTGGCTTTCACGTATCTTAATAAATTCTAGCACAGTCTTGAAAAATCACACTATTTCATGATGCTGGAAGAGGACTTGCCTTGCACTAATGACCACTGCAAATAGATTTTTCTTTTCTTTGGCTTTATCACCGGTTGGTGGGGTAGGATCTGGGGGGGGGGGGGTTGGTGAGGACTCCGACTTTGAAACTATTTAATAATGCTACTTGAATGGTGTATTTTCCAGTTCAATCATTTTACCCTAATAGAATAATATACCTTGATTTTTTCATCAACATTAAGTGTGTTTTTTAATATATATAATGGTATTTGGATGACATTTATTTAATAGATTCAAATCATAGCCTGGATATCTCTGTTATTGATTTGCTTCTCCTTAATGTCACTGAACATACTATGGGTATCTTCCATATTATTGCTAGGAGGGAAGTTTATACAAAAGCTTGCTCACTGAATCTATACATCTCTCCCAGGGCTGAAGAAGGGGGGAAAAAAAAAAAAAAAAGCCTGAAGAACCATTAGAGATTTTCTTCTGCTTCAAATGTATATCTAGCAGCCATGACTGTAACATTTATTATTGTTCCTTATTTATTGCTTTCGCTCTTCCATTAATAATTTAATGTTTAGAAAAAACAAGGTCTCCCTTACAACACATTTAAAGCAGGAAAAAAAATCATTCAAAGCTAAATAAACTATTTTTTTGCCAGTTAAATGTCTTTGTATTTTGAAATGCCAGTTCTGTCACACAGACTTAATTAATGCAACTGGATTAAGAGAAAAGGAAGTTTTATTGGCGAGCTAACCTCTCCACGGTCTGTCGATTTGAACAGAGTTGAAAATTACCTCCTAATGACTGAGAATATGCATATACAGTATCATATTTTGAACCTAATAGCATTTTTTGCTATTCACATAAGAAGTAGGCATGCTTATTTATATAGAATTAATCAATGAAACACGATAGCTCTCTCTATAGCTCAAATACATAGCTTGAAAGCAAAGTGCTATTGCAGCAGTTCTAAAGTTAGAACTTAAGAGCCCAGACTATACCGTAGGATCCTCTTCATTCTGAAATTGTAATTTTGACTTGATTATCAACCCTTCACTTTTTAAAATGGAATTATTCAGGATATTGTGATGGATAAAAAACAGTTTTTCTTCTGCTAATGGAACATATAGTGATCTAAGTTGAAAATTATATTTAATCACAGTTGGGGCCCAAAGGCTATTGTTGAGTCACAAGTGAGTACATAGGTGAAAGTATATCGTTATCATGTGGCTTTTGGTCCTGTTTTAAAGAGTTTATTTACATTTCCTTAGGACAGAGCCCCTGGGAGAAGCTAGTTTTCTCCGCTTAGCAAAAGGTGCAGCAGGTTCAAAAGGATCTCAACACAATCTTGGGCTGTAAATATTGTAGAATTGAATCACCTCAATTGCAACCTTTTCTGGGCTTACCACCATTTGATGCATATGCTTTTTTGTGGATGTCTTCCCACATGGCAAGGTGAAATTCTGCCCCATTTGTACCCAGTAATCTGACCTTTGATCTAGATTGCTTGCTCAAAATTCAGTTCCAAATGACTAGTGTTCTCTCAGGCAAAATCTACATAATCTGCTGTCAAAGACTGTCAAACAAATGGTTGACTTCATACACCCCATTTCAGTAACATGATCAAAACACCAGAAGGAGGAGAAAGAAAGAAAAAAATCTTTTCTATGCTGGAAAAAATATACTACTAAGATGAAAAATCAGTGTAAGTAAAGGATCCTGTGGAAACATAAAAAGCAAATGTTCTCATGAGAACATTGACACAAAATGTTGAATATGATCTTCAAGAAATTTATGGTATGAATGAGGTTGAATTGAACCATTTTGCATTCCACCACCCCCTACACCCCGGGACATATAAACACCATTCTAAATGTTGATTCAGAGTTCAGCAGAAAAAGTTTGCTAAGTCTTTTGAGAATGTGCGGTTGTTTTTTAATTGCAGGATTAAAGGGAGTGGAGCAGGATTAAAGGAAGGGGCATATAGTGATTCCTTTAATATTATATTCTTCCGTCTGTAGTGATTTTTAAAACAATTTAGACTTTTACCCATGGTAGACGTATAACCTCCAGAACGAATAAATGAATATCACTATTTCTCCTTAAATATAAACCTGATTTTAAACCACCCCTCCATCTTTATACATTTGTCTGTTTGATGATGACAAAACATACAACTGCATTTCCTAAGTGCTAATGGTATACTGAATTCTCTAATTCTTATCATAATAAAACTTTTAAAAACTAAACACCAAACATATTTTATTTGAATCCAGATTATTTAAAATAAGTTCTCATATTTATGTTTTCAAAAATTATATAGGAAATCTTTTTCCTATGTTTGTTACTTCTAACGGCTTAATGTTTAAAATCTTAGTTGTATTATTAGATTCAAAGACCACCTCATTCTCTTAAAGGTAATGTGCTATTTTACCTCATTATAATAAACACCAATGTTTTTACAACTGCAACAGTTCTCCACCAGCATTAGCATATTTTGGCTGAGGTATTGTTTTACTGTGACCTGTATAATAAGTGTCACATTAGCAACACAACAAATCAAACGTTTGTTAATTTCCCTCGCTTTCCCACACAGCTGCTAGTGTTATCGTGTCACCAGATTTTAATTAATATGATAAGTAACACTTGCAAGACAACAGGCTGATTTTTTTCCCCTCTGTGTGCGTGAGGGTCTATATGCCTCCTGTGTGCATGCGTGTGTGTGTTTGCCTGCACATGCCATGTGTGTGGATTGAAGAAAAAGGGGAAGAAGCCGAGATATTCAGAAGGGCCTTCTGCAACAAATTTTAGCCACTAAATCATACACAGACCCACACAACCCTATTTTCGAATAAAACTTTCTTTATACCCCTTTTTCTTTTTGCTCTTCAGGATCAAACATTGTCATGCCCTAATGTATAATAAAAATCATGAAAACATATGCTAAAAATGCACTAATTTTTATAACTGGGGTGGTTTTGCGTTTACAATTCTAGCATTTAGGAGAGATGCGATAATGTTGTCTTCCAATAGGTTTAATTTTACTTTCTCCTGCCTACATGTGAATAGTAACAAATACATTTCTGACACATACAGAGACCATTGTAAACGTTTTTTCTTGTACGACAGTCTGAACGACACTGTTCTAGGGTAAGTCAAAAGTGCCATCTATTTGCAAAAGCTAGAAATGCAACTGAACCCAGAATGGAAAATCACTTAACTGGTTCCAGATTCACATCACTAACGACAGACCAATAAATGTGGGTCGGCTTGGCAGGGGTGAAAAAGATAGTGCTCAAATGCGAAAAAAGGAGATACATTCCTATAATATTTTTAAATGTAAACTATTTTCCAATGCTAGTGCCAAGATTTTATTTTAAACTGTTTCAGTGCAGATTTTTTCAGTAAAAACAAAGGCAATATCTATTCCAAATAAACTATACAAGCGTAAACGTAAACGTTTCTGAGAACGATAAGTATTTTGCCTTTAGATTTTTTTTAAAGTTTCATTTAATAGTTTTTTTAAATGCCACTATAGAAACTAAGTCAGTAAGAGTGTACTAATGGTAGAAATCCTTAAACCATTTCTGGAAAGAAAATGCAAATCAGAAAAGTGATGTTCAAAATTAGAACTCAAATGTTTTTTTTTTTTTTTTTCTTTTCTTTTCTTTTTTTTTTTTTTTTTTTCTTGAGTATTCTAAAGAGAAAGAAAACCTCTGTCTCATGGGAAGTGAAAGCAGAAGGCCCTTTACAAAAGCTGAAATTCTTCCAAATCTCCATGTTGTTATGTAACAACTTTTTTCCTTCTGTTGCAAAATACAGACTTGCCCCCAATAAATCCCAAACTCAAGTAAACTACAAAACCACAAAAAACTACAGCCCTAGAAGCAGAATATCACCAACATCCCTAACAATGGCTTTCTCTATAAGTAGGGTTAAACATCATAGCTATTTCCCACATATGCACAATGTTTGCTGAGACACAAGGCCACCAAGTTCAATTACTAATCGTATGATGGCATAATGCCCACACTGTCTACTAAAGCTGCCTAGCAAAAATTTGGGTTTCATAGAAAAAGACTTATTTCATTCTACTGGGTGTATGAAAAAAATGGCTTAAATTTTACATCAACTTGTAGATTGCAGATGGCAGTTCTGAAAGTAAAACAGGAAGGTTAATACCTCTTAGATTTCATTCTTTCTCTACAGATTTGTATAGACAGATTATACCAGTTAATGTGAAATAGCTGGTATATAGGAAAACCATACTAATGGACTAATTTGTCATAAATCAACTCTAGTATAATTCATATACAAATTCAGAAAACAAAGTACCTCAGAGACTAGTGCTAAGCTGAAGACAGAGTCTGCTAATTGTGGGGAACTTACCTCCCCTCCCTCAGAAATCATCCATTCCTCTTCTTTGTCCCCTTTCATGGAAATGTCTTTCTGAAGGGACGTCCTTGGGTCCTCTTGGTGAGATAGGCCAGTAGAGTCAAAGACAGACAGACGCAAATTTTGCTGAGCACTTTATTCAGTAGATACCACCATTAGGTAAGTATGTTCCCTACCACTAGGATTTCCATTGGTCCAAAAGGAATCACAAGAGTTTCCTCCAAGTCAACCAAGGGAAAGGAATCTAGACTTCTAATAAGAGGCATAGAGTAGAGACCCCATAGAATTCAACATAAAACCATTTACTGCCCCACTTTAATCCATTTACTATAAGGCAAAGTCTTATAGTCTCCTGGTTTAGCAGAAATAGAATTTGTTTTCTACCTTCATTTTCAAAACCCAGATGAAGAAAATGACTTTAGAGACGGATGGGAGAGCAAAAGTTGTCCCATGGTTTGGGATGGTGGTGGTGTTTTTTCCTGGGCCCAAGATGACTGCCAAAAATCCCTCCAATAGAATTGGCACTTAAGTTACTTTTGGGAGTAGGAGACTGGTGCCTAATAAGCAAAGGAAATCATGTGTAGGAAATGTCTATGACTAGGATGAAGGCTGGAAGTCAGGATAACTTACGAGGACCTTAACCAGCAAGACCTCCCAGAAAATAATCTATCAGTAAAGGCAGCCATAACTTCAAATGGAAGTGGCTATGAGCTTAGACCTCATATTTCCAAATTAAAAATCAAGATAATACATGTTTTATGCTAACCTGAAAATGACAGAAGAAACCTGTTGTGGACAACAAGCTAAAGAAGAACCAATGCACAGTTGATATAGGTAAATGGGAGCAACTAAATAGAAGCATACACAACAAAAGAATCTGGAACTTAGCAAAATTTAAGCATTAAAAAAGAAGAAAAGAAAACAAACAAGAGAAAAAAAGACTCCTTATGCATACAGCCAGAACTTGCCAGAGTCCAATCAAAATAGCAAACAGAGGATAAAATTAAAAGATAAAACTGGTTTATTTTCCTGAAAAGGATTTGGAATTGAAAAACAAAGGATCCTACTCACTCACCAACAACCCCCAAAATAACACATGCACATGCTCACACACACATACACAATACAGAATAATAATGAATTCTAGAAAATCAGGATGGGTGGTTTTCTTTCATTGTCCTTGAATATTAGCATCAGGATAGTAGCTACGACAATGCTATTGTTCTTTCCCAGCGAGGGTGTCTCAGAGAGTTTATAAGAGACACCAACTTGTCTTCTTCAGGAATATAGGGACAGCACACTCATAATAATATTTTAACTTAAATGTATGACTCGTCAATTTAAAGACACATCATTATTTTATATACCACTGAAAAACAAAAATGCTGCCATTTGTAATCGTAAGATGCTATGGATGGCATCTGATTTTAAAACTGTTCAATGTGAAAAATTATGTACCTTAGAATAAATGATTGTATGGTAGTTAGCAAATATTTAGAAATCAAATAGAAGTGCCCCTTAAGATATGTTATTAAGATTAGAATTAAAAGTAAAAATTAAAAAGCCCTTGGGATGTGCTACCAATTCACTTTCTATAAATTTGGAAAGTCTTTCCAAAAATAAAATTGAATTCAAAATAATCTTCTATTCCATAAAGGAAATTTCAAAGTTCATCCCAGTCTTTGCATCTGTGGTCACACAGGCCCTCCAGAGGGGTCAATAGGTTATGGTTTACCAACATTGGGGGCTGTCAACACCACCCAGCACCTTCTACACCAAATGTGAGTGGAGGAGCAGGGATGGGGAAAGGAAGGAGGTAGAAATAGCAACACATACAATAATGGCTACTCCACAAACTTGACTCCTTTACCATATTTGAGGGGAAAAGAAAACAAGAAGGGAAGAAAAGGAAGGTAGAACCTAAAATCCTTTCTACCCAGCAGCAAGAAATTCCCCTAAGCCAGGCTGCCATGAGCACAGATGCTTCTTGGAGAAGATGATCTGTCTGTTCTGAAGACAGTCTAAGGACGTCATTATGTAGCATTCAAGAGGGTTGATGAATCATGCAAGACAGTAAATGATGCAAGAAAATTGTGTTCTTGGTTGGGTGTTTCTTTATTTGGGGGGGGGTGTACATTCCTGAAAAATTGTACATTTAATGCCACAATCACTTTGCTGTGAATAGGGGTCTTTGCCATTTGTTAGCTGACCCATCTCAGCTGTTGCAAAAATCAAAAAGGAATTGATTTTGATGAACTGACATGCAGCTGAAGGGGAACACAAGCACCAGATGAACAAAATGCCAGTTCCAACACTGGTAGGTGGATCGATAGCATACCTAAGTCAGGTGCCTGTGACTATAATGAGAGAAGAGAAACAAAGCCACACTTCCCTTCGACGGGTGGCCTTCAGTGTACGGTATGTTCTTCCAGGGGGCATTGCTATTCTTATTTTCTGTTGACAATTATGTTGTTTTTTGAAATCCCCCTGACCCAGAGCACTATTTATAAAATGCCTAGTCAAGAAGCAGAGAGAGAGGAAGGAGGAAGATGGGAGAGGGAGAGAGCAGTTTCTTACATTTAACCCCAAACACCATTCATCCGTAAGTAGTGTATAATAATAAGCAAAGAACCTAGCGGCCTCCCTATTTAAGCATTCTTGTTCTCATTAACAGGCCTAGCATTACTCATTACCCAAACTATTCAGTTCAGCTCAGGAGCACCAGAAAAAAAAAAAAGGACTTTTACCACTTCCATTATGCAACTTGCTTCTGCTAATTTTAGTGATTACACTGGGACTGGACATATCATTAATCTCACTTCTTGTGCCTAGTTTATTTCAAACAAATAGGAGGTATATTATTATCCCAGGGACTTGGGAAATGCATGGCTTCCTCACAGCCATATTGCCAGGACTGTCTTTGGAAGAAAGATGGCAGCCTTGCTGATGAACGGGCAGTTAGAATCATTGGCTACAAGTTAAATAAAAGTTGGCTTTTGTCTATGTCCACCACCAATACCGTGCATGTACCCTGGAGGCTTAACCTGGCTCACAACCATCTGGGCAGTTTCATTTTATACATATACCCAAAAATGTCTGCTCATGAATGGGAAAGGGAAGAGGGCAAGATGGTAGCAGAGTAAGGTGCTCCAAGAGTCAGAGCATCCTACAGGGCAGTTAGTAATCAGCTAGAGCTATCTAAATCACATGCTTTGGGGGCCCAGGAGACCAGAGGTGCATTCTGAAACATCCTTGGAAGAACAGAAGGAGGAGACTGCCCATCTTCAGTGAAGATTCATGAGTAGAGCACTCCACGCTGTAGAAACAAGTGCCCATCCTCCACTGATGGTGCAACCCACCATGGGAGCTATTCCCTGGCTGGAGTTGGAAGCTCCATTTCCCAAAAGCAGGAGCAAGACATGCTTGGTAACTAATTTCAGCTATTGATAAGTAAATTCAGCTGGCTAAAGTCCAACCTAAGAACAGCTAAAGAATGAACCTGTCCAAGTTGGAAAGAGGCCGGTAGCCTCCATTTTAACTCCACCCATGGCATGATGGAAAGCGGGGCTGATTGAATATCACAGTAAAGGTAGGGACCAGCTTCTTTCCACCCAGATCAGAATGCAGCCCTAACCTAGGCTTCAGCTCCAACTCTGGCATGGAGGATGCTGGGGGAACCTGGAACAGCCTATCTGGGCAAATGCAGGCACTTTCAGCCCACATGGACTAGGCTGTTGGACACATCTCTGACTCCATCTCTGCCTCTGACACAGAAGAGGATGGATAGCACTACTTCACCCTCTCCAGGCAACTGCAGTAACTTTTGGCATGCATGGACTAGAATGCTGGGCACACCAGAGGCTCCATTCCTGCCCCTAGCAGGGGAGAAAGGGGAATGGTGCTTTATCAGTGTACCTGGGCAACTGTAGTCAGTTTTGACTCACATGGCTTAGTTTACTGCCCACAACTGCAGCTCCATCCATATCCCAGGCAGGGTGAGGAGCTTCATCAGTCTCTCTGGGCAACTACAGATGGTTTTGGCCTGCACAACTTGGATTACTGCATATGGCTGTGATTCTGTCCCTACCCATGGTAGGGGAGAATGATGGGAGAAGCTTCATCATTCCTGGAGCAACGTAGGCAGCTTCTGCCTCCATTGCTTACAGTACCAATGGCATCCTCAATTCCTAATCTGCAACCAGCAAGGGATAAAGGGCAAGAAACAGATGAAAAAGAGCTGAAAAAATTCAGATTGGCTAAACATGAGCCACTATAAAGTTCCAAATTAAGTTGAACCGAGTATCAAAGAGGAACTGTAGCACAAAGCCAATCAAATAGAAAGCCCTAGATTAAAGACAGAAAAGTGGCCAAGAATAAATACGTCTAGTAAATCAGATGCTGAGACTCCAACAAAAATTACAATCCATACCAAGAAACAGGAAGATATGGCCCAGTCAGAGGAACAAACTAAGCCTCTAGATGACATAAAGGAGTTGAGACAACTAATCATAGATGTTCAAACAAATCTCCTTAATAAATTCAATGAGATGACTAAAGATACTAAGGATATTAAGAAGACACTGGGTAAGCACAAAGAAGAATTTAAAGGCACACACAGAAAAACAGCAGATCTTATGGGAATGAAAGACACAATAAATGAAATTAAAAATATACTGGAGGCATATAACAGCAGATTTGAAAAGACAGAAAAAAGGATCAGTGAGCATGAAGACAGGGCCTCTGAAAGTGGACATACAAATGAAAAGATAAAGAAAAGAACATAAAAAATTGAAGAGTCTCAGGGAACTAAATGATGGAAAGAGAATTGCAAACATACAAGTCATGGGTATCCCAGAAGAAGAAGAGAAGGGAAAAGGGGTAGAAGGAATATTTGAAGAAATAATGGTAGAAAGTTTCCCAACCCTATTGAAGGACATAGATATCCATGTCCAAGAAGCACAACGTACTCCCATCCCAATAAATCCAAATAGATCAACTCTAAGACACATACTAATCAGAACGTCAAATACCAAAGACAAAGAGAGAATTCTGAGAGCAGCAAGAGAAAAGCAATTCAGCACATACAAGCAATGCCCAAGAAGATTAAGTTCTGATTTCTCATCAGAAACCATGGAGGCAAGAAGGTAGTGGTATGATATATTTAAGATACTGCAAGAGAAAAAATGCCCACCAAGAATCTTATATCCAGCAAGATTGTCTTTCAAAAATTAGGGCAAGTTTGGAGTATTTACAGATAAACAGAAATTGAGAGAGTTTGTAACCAAGAGACCAGCTTTGCAGGAAATATTAAATGGAGCGCTACAGCCTGAAAATAATAGACAGGAGAGAGAATCTTGGAAGAGAGTCTAGAAATGAAGATTATATCAGTAAAAAGTAAGAACTACCTTTACAGTAATAACATTGTTTTTTCAATTAAAGATTTATTTTATTTCTCTCTCCCTACCCCCTTGTTTACACTTTCTGTATCTGTTCATTTTCTTTGTTTCTTTAGGAGGCACCGGGAACTGAACCTGGGACCTCCGATGTGGGAGGAAGGTACCTAATTGCTTAAGCCACCTCCATTCCCTGCTTTGTTGTGTCTCTCATTATGTTTTTCCTGTCTCTTGTTGTGTCAGCTCGCAGTGCCTGCCCATCATGCAAGCTTGCCATCCTGCTTGTCTTCTTTAGGAGGCAATGGAAATCTCTATTCCCTGCTTTTTTGTGTCTCTCATTATATTTTTCTTCTTATGTCTCTTGTTACATCATCTTGTTGTGTCAGCTTGCCACACCTGCCTATCATGCCAGCTTTCTGTCTTCTTTAGGAGGCACCAGGAACTGAACCATGGACCTCCCATGTGGCAGGCAGGAGGCCAATCGCTTCAGCCACATCCACTTCCCAATATCAACTGTTAATGGGTTAAATTTCCCAATCAAAAGAAACATACTGGTGGAATAGACAAGAAAATATAAGCCATCTATATGCTGTCTACAAGAGACATTAGACTCAAGGATACAAATAGATTGAAAGTGAAAGGCTGGAAAAATATTATCCACACAAGCAGTAACAACAAAAAAATCTGGAATAACTATACTTACATCAGGTGAAAAACTTTAAAAGGAAATCTATTATTAGAGACAAGGAAGGACATTATATATTAATAAAAGGGGCAATTCACCAGGAAGAAATATCAATCATAAATATATATGCACCTAATCACACTGCCCCAAAATACATGAGGCAAACACTGGCAAAACTGAAGGGAAAAATAGATGTCTCTACAACAATAGTCGGAGACTTCGAAATACCACTCTCATCATTGGATAGAATATCTGAACAGAAGATCAATAAAGAAACAGAGAGTTTGAATAATATGATAAATGAACTAAATCTAATAGACATATACAGAACATTCACCCCCAAACAGCAGGACATATATTCTTCTCAAGTGCTCATGGATCTTTCTCCAGGATAGACCATACATTGGTCACAAAGCAGATCTCAATAAATTTTAAAAGATTGAAATTATACAAAGCACTTTCTCTAATAATAATGGAATAAATCTGGAAATCAACAACAGGCAGAGAAGGGGAAAATTCACAAATATATGGAGATTAAACAACATACTATTAAATAATCAGTGTCAAAGAATAAATTGCAAGAGAAATCAATAAATATCTTGAGACAAATGAAAATGAGAACACAACATATCAAAACCTATGGGGTGCAGTGAAAGCAATGCTGAGAAGGAAATTTATAGGCCCCAATGCTTACATTAAAAAAGAAGATAGAGCTAAAAATTAATGACCTAACTACACAGCTGGAAGAACTAGAAAAAGAACAGCAAACTATGCCCTAAGCAAGAAGAAGGAATGAAATAACAAAGATCAGAGCAGAAATAAATGAAATTGAGAACAAAATAACAATAGAGAGAATTAATAAAAGTTGGCTCTTCAAGAAAATCAACAAAATTGACAAACCTTTAGCTAGACTGACAAAGAAAAAAAGGAGAGAATATGCAAATAAATAAAATCAGAAATGAAAATGGGACATTATTACTGCCCCACAGAAATAAAAAAGATCATATGAGGATACTATGAACAAATGTATACCAACAAACTAGACAATGTAGATGAAATGGAAAAATTCCTAGGAACATACAAAAACCTACACTGACTCTAGAAGAAATATAAGACCTCAATAAACCACACAAGCAAAGAGATTGAAACAGTCATGAATTCTACTAAGTATTCAAAGAAGATTTAAAACCCATCTTACTCAAACTCTTCCAAAAAATTGAACAGGAAGGAATGCTACCAAACTAATTCTATGAAGCCAATATCACCCTACTACTAAAGCCAGATAAACATATTACAAAAAGAGGAAAAAAGACCCATTTCTCTAATGAATACAGATGCAAAAATCCTCAACAAAATACTTGCTAATTGAATCCAGCAACACATTAAAAGAACTATTCATCATAATCAAGTGGGTTTTATCCCAGGCATGCAAGGGTGGTTCAGCACAAGAAAATCAATCAGCATAATACACCACATTAATACATCAAAGAAGAAAAATTACATGATTATCTCAATTGATGCAGTAAAGGCATTTGGCAAAAGCCAGCATCCTTTCTTGATAAAAAAGCTCCAAAAGATAGGAATCAAAGTAAACTTTCTCAACATAATAAAGGGCATATATGAAAACCCACAGCTAGCATTGTACTCAGTGGTAAAAGATTGAAAGCTTTCCTGTTGAGATGGGGAACAAGACAAGGATGCCCATTGTCACCACTGTTGTTCAATATAGTGCTAGACTTTCTAGCTAGAGCAATCATGCAAGAAAAATAAATAAAAGGTATCCAAATTGGAAAGGAAGAAGTAAAACTTTTGCTATTAACAGATGATATGTTCTTGTATCTAGAAAATCCAAAAAAATCTACAACAAAACTACTAGAGCTAATAAACGAATTCAGCAGAGTGGCAGGATACAAGATTAATATGCAAAAATTCTATATACTAGTAATAAGCAAACTGAGGAGGAAGTCAGGAAAAATTTCTATTTACAGTAGTGACAAAAAGAATCAAATATTTAGAAATAAACTTAACTAAAGACACAAAGCAATTGTATTCAGGAAAATACAATCCATTGCTAAAAGAAATGAAAGAAGACATAAATAAATGGAAGAGCATTCTGTGTTCATGGGTGGGAAGACTAAATATTGTTAAGATGTCAATTCTACCCAGATGATATACAGATTCAATGCAATCCTGATACAAATTCCAACAGCCTTTTTAAAGAAATGGAAAACCCAATTATCAAATTTATTTGGAAGAATAAGGGGCCCTGAATAGCCAGAAACATCTTAAAAAGGAAGAATGAAGATGGAGAACTCTCACTTCCTGACTTTAAATCAGGTTACCTAGCTACAGTGATGAAAACAAACAAACAAACAAACAACAACAAAAAAAAAAAAACAGCATGGTACTGGTATAAAGATAGACATATAAACCAATGGAACCAATGTGATGGTTCAAAAACAGATCCTCATATTTATGGTCAAGTGATTTTTGACAAAGCAGCCAAATACCCACACAGCTGGGCCAGAAGTCTATTCAACAAATAGTGCTGGGAGAAGAGGATATCCATAATTTAAAAAAAAAAAAAAAAAGGAGGGAGGGAGGGAGGGAGGGAGGAAGGAAGGGGACCCCGACCTCACACCTTCTACAAAAATTAACTCAAAATGGATCAAAGGCCTACATATAAAAGCAAGAACCATAAAACTCCTAAAAGAAAATTTAGGGAAACTTCTTCAAGATCTGGTGGTAGGTGGGGGTTTCTTACACCTTACATCAAAAGCACAAGCAACGAAAGAAAAAATGGATAAATGGGATCTCCTCAAACTAAAACACTTTTGTACTTCAAAGAAATTTGTCAAGAATATGAAAAGGCAAACCACTCAATGGGAGAAAGTATTTGGAAACCACATATCCAAAAAGGGTCTGATTTCCATGCTATATAAAGAGATCATGCAACTCAACAATGAAAGAGTAAGCAATCCAATTTAAAAATGGGGGGAAGCGGCTGTGGCTCAATCAGTAGGGCTCCCGTTTACCATATGGGAGGCCCCGGGTTCGGTTCCCAGGGCCTCCTGGTGAAGGCAAGCCCGCCTGCGCGGCGTGGTTAGCTGACCCAGCGAGCACAAGCAGCAAGGGGGGGATAAATGAAAAAAAAAAAAAAAAATGGGCAAAAGACTTAAATAGACATTTCTCCAAAGAGGAAATACAAATGGCAAAAAAGCACATGAAAAAAAATGTTCAATATCATTAGTTCTTAGGGAAATGCAAATCAAAACTACATGGAATGGCCATTATTTACAAAAACAAACAGAAAACAGCAAGGATGTGGAGAAATAGGAATACTCCTTCACTGTTGGTGGGAATGAAGAATGGTGCAGCCTCTGTGGAAGACAGTTTGGTGGTTCCTCAGGAAGCTAAATATAGAACTGCTGTATGATCTGACAATCCCTCTACCAGGAATATATCCAGAAGAACTGAAAACAGGGACACGAACTAACATTTGCACACGGATATTTATAGCAGCATTATTCACAATTGCCAAAAGATGGAAACAACTGAAGTGTCCATCAACCAATGAATGGATAAACAAAATGTGGTCTATACATACAATGGAATACTATGCTGCAGTAAGAAGAAATGAAATCGGGACACATATGATAAGATGGATGAATCTTGAGGACAGTATGCTAAGTGAAATAAGCCAGACACAGAAGGACAAATATTGCATGGTCTCACTAATATGCACTAAATATGAAGAATAAGCACATGGGGTTAAAACATAAACTATAAGTTACTAGGAGATAGGATGAGGACTGAGAAGGGGTACTGATGCTTAATGTATAGAGAATTTCCAATTAGCTTAACTGTAAAATTGTGGAAATGGATAGAGTTGATGGTAACACATAATAGTGAGTATAACTTACACACCTGGTTTATAAATGAGAGGGGTAGTCCAGGAATGTAAATGTCAATTGAAAGAAAGCTAGAGAATAATATAGGGACTGAATAACATAGTGAACCCAGAGGTGGATGAGGATTGTGGTTAAAAACACAAATACAAGAATGTCCTTCTATGAACAGTGATGTACATCACTGTTACAAGGTGATAGGAATATAGTTACGCATGGGAAACATACAATTAATGTAATTTATGGACTATAGTTAACAGCAACATTGTAATATTCTTGCATCAATTTCAAAGAAGGTATTATATCAACACTGAGGGTCAAAAATAGGGGGTTACAGGATTTTTTTCTTTTGGACTAAGGAGAAGTTTCAAAGGCTTACTGGGGCGATGACTGCAAAACTCTGTGGTGAAAGTCAGAGTCACTGAGTGTACACTTTGGATAGATTGTACAAGGCGTGGGACTGTATAACACAGGGAACCCTGTGGTGGAAGATGGACTGTGGTTAACAGGACAAATATGAGAGTGTTCTCTCATGAACTATAACAAATGTAAAATACTAATACATGATGTTAATTAATAGGGGGTATGGGGAAAATGTACCAAATGTATTCTATGGACCATAGTTAGTGATAATAGTCTGATCATGTTCTTTCATAATCTGT
The DNA here is from genome assembly GCA_026826555.1 of Tolypeutes matacus. Classification (NCBI taxonomy): domain Eukaryota; kingdom Metazoa; phylum Chordata; class Mammalia; order Cingulata; family Chlamyphoridae; genus Tolypeutes; species Tolypeutes matacus. Next base: position 29,999,023 of record JAKSZT010054335.1, read on the forward strand.
AACAAATGTTCCACAACAATGTAAGGTGTTGGTGGATGAGAAATCTGCACATTGCGCATGATTGTTTTGTGAGCTCACAACTTCTCTAATAAAAAAAAATGAAGAAAAAAATGCCTGCTCATTTCTGGAAAAATGCCACCAAATTGAACAGAAATATATGTAGGTATCTGTGTAAAAATAGGTTCCCATAGTGCTTTGCAAAGTATAAATGGGTAATTAGAGGCACAGCACATAAACTCACTCTTTATCAGGCCACAGCCGGAACAGGCAACCAACCACAGAACATCTCAGCACACACTAAATCCTTGGAGCAGATTCTAGAATAGTGAGAGAGCAAATGACCACTCTAAACCCATCTACACTGATATGCTTTAGAGAAGAAGCTGAGGAGGCAAATTCAAATTTTCCTAGGAAGAAGGGAGAAGAGTCAACCAAATGCTCCAAGCAGCCACCAGTATCAGCAGGGGCACAGACGTTTCCGTTCCTGCTCGGGAGGAGGTCAGGCAACGCAGCTGCATCCGCACGCCGCCTGTCATTGCCCTGACTGCTCTTCCAGCCCTGGGCACTTTGCTTGTGCCAGGCTCTGTGCAAGCAGGTGAGCCTGTGGGTGTGAAGGGCATAAGGTCAGAAGACCTGAGGTGACTTTGGTTCAGTCACTCTCTGCCCAGTTTCCTCATCTGTAAAATGGAGAGAGTACAAAATATACAGATTTCTTGTGAAATTTGGATAAGATGATACATTTTAAAAAATGCAACAGCTTGATAAAATCTTATTCAGGACCTGTGAGAGTCAGTTATGCTTAACTGCCAGGAGGAATTATGTTTAGTGGAATATTGAGAAAGCTCCATGGAATGCTGTGTCCCTTCCATTCATTTTCAATCATCTATGCATCCCTCCATCCAATAAGTACTTATTGAGCAGCAATTCAGCGCCAAGCCCTGGGCTCAGTGCTGGCATATAATAGTGAGCAAAACAGACATGAAAAACCTTATCTTCATGGAGTTCGCTGTACAGTGGGAGGGACAAAAAATAATCAAATTCACATCAATAAATGCAAAATTACATCGGGGATGTGCTCTATGAGGAAGAGTTCTGAAGTGGGTGTTGTTCAGGTCTGAGAAGGCTACTCAGAGGTAGTGACTGGGGGCTGAGGTGGGAATTGAAAAATGGAATTAACAGGTGAGGTGGCAAGAGGGAGAAAGGGAACACAGTGCATTTGAGAAGTGAAAGGAATCCAGTATAGGCTGGACAGTGAAGGTGAGAGGAGTAAGAGATGAAGCTGGAGAGGTGGGCGAGAAGCAGACTCCACAGGCCTGGTAAGACGGGTAGGGATTTGGGGAAGGGCAGATGGTAAAATAATCAGATCTACATGGTGGGGAAGAGACTGACAGGTCTGTAGATGCCAAGAATGTCATCTGCGAACATACCAGCACAGGCATTTCTTATTCTTTTTGAAAAATGTTATTGTGGTCACATACCTACAACATACCATTTCCCATTTTAACCACTTTCAAGTGTATAATTCAGCAGTGTTAATAACATTCACCATCACCACCATTTGTTCCCAAAACTTTTCCATCACTCCAAATAGGAACTCTATACCCATGAAGCACTGACTCCCCACCTTCACCCCTAGTACCTGTGCTCTACTTTCTGCCTCTAGGAATTTACATATTCTAGTTATTTCACATGAGTGAGATCACGCAATATCTGTCCTTCTGTGTCTCACTTATTTCATTCAGCATGATGCTTCAAGGTTTATCCACATTGTCACATGTATCAGAACTTCATTCATATCCCATTGTATGGATATACAACATTTTGTTTATCTGTTAATCTGTTGAAGGACACTTGGGTTGCTTCCACTTTTTGATTATTGTGAATAATGCTGCTGTGAACTGCTTTGAATTCTTTGGAGTATACACCTAGAAGTGGGATTGCCGAGTCAAATGGTAATTCTATACTTAACTTGCTGAGGAACCATTAAACTGTTTTCCACAGTGGATGCATTTTAAATCCCACCAACAGTACTCAGGGTCCCTATTTCTCCATCCTCGTGAACACTTGTTATTTTCCATTTTTTAATAGCCAGTCTAGTGGTATGAAGTGGTATCTCATTGTGATTTTGATTTGCATTTCCCTAATGGTTAATGATGTTGAGCATCTTTTCATGTACTCTATGGCTATTTGAATATCTTCTTTGGAGAAATGTTTATTCAAGTCCTTGGCCCACTTTTTAATTGGGTTGTTTGTCTTTTTTGTTGTTAAATTGTAAATTGTTAAATTGTTCTTTATATATTCTGGTACAGGTATTTCTTGAGTACCTGTATGTGGCAGGCACTGTGCCAAAGGCTGAAGACTTACTGGTTAACAAAACAGACAGTAGTAATTTCAGGAGCCCAGAGGAGAAATGCTGTGAACATGAACTTGATGGGGGTACTGGGATATGAAGAACATATTTAGGAGGTAAAGATGACAGAAGGTAGTTGGCATAGAGGACAAGGGAGAGGTTTCCTCCAAAGACCTTAGTCAGAAGGATGGACAATCACTCTATATCCTGTCCTCCCCTTGAGTCAACCCTTGCCCAAGATCGTCTCTGATGTGCTAATTTTCTAATAGTGTCCTACAAAATAGTAATTTTTTCATCATTGTACAATATGTCTCTAAAAAATATCCACTCAACTCATATATAGTATCTCTTTCCATCTTGATACCATAAATAAAGTCAATCATTTATTTCATTCACCTATATACCTTTTCTTTCTGGTTTTCTGTGCTTAGTAAAATGTTTAGGAATGAGGTAGGCATTCAACAGTATTTTTCTCCCAAATGTGGCTAAATATGCATCCCAGACTTGCACATGTAAATGAATAAATAACTAGACAGTTGTACCCAAAGGGAAAATAATCTCATATCCAAAAGAGATTCTGCCTTTTATTTAAGAATATTATTTTGAGGCTATTTTGAGCTAAATTTTGCCTATGTGATAGTCTAGAACTCTGCAGTACGGTAGGACCTTGGTAATTAGCACTAATGACAGGGAGCCCTGTTGTGAAGTACACGTTTTGTAAATTAACAAGTACTGCAGGCAAACTGTCAGAACACAGTTCAAGGGCACTACATGAAAGATTGCTTATTTCCTTTGTCTGAACAAGTATAACTTAGTTTTTAATTATTTATGGCAATACCCTATTTAGATAACATAAAACTGCATTTTCAGTTATAAATATGCCAGCTGTTAATTTTCAACAGGGCTTATGGATTTTTAAGAGGATCATATTTTTACACGAAACCATTAGACAAATCTCTTCAGAATGACAAAGTAACATCCAGCGACCATCTCTATACTGTGCAACAACTGGACAGCACTTAAATCATGCCAGAAAAAGGGGTGCCTCCTTGAGTTAGTAAGGACTACTTTACAAAATGCCCCCTTTTCATAATTCTCTGAATGCTTTTAAAACACTTTTTATTACTCACTTTTCACAAGAAAACCTGAATTTAAGCTCAAACTCTGCCACCTATTGGCTGGGTCTCCTGGCTCATGAAATAGAAATTATAGGAGCACCACCTCATGAGATTGTTGTGAGGCTCAGAGGAATAATCCTTCTTCCCATGCCTACCTTTTATTTATTTTGTTGTATAATTTTTGTTTTATAAAATAATGTTTTAAAAAGATTTATTTTATTTATTTCTTCCCCACCCCCTTGTTGTTTTGCGCTCGCTGTCTGCTCTCTGTAAATCTTCTTTTTTTTTTTTTTAGGAGGCACTAGGAATGAAACTCAGGGCCTCCCCTGTGGAAGGGAGGCATGCAATCCCTTGAGCCACCTCCACTCCCTGCTTGTTGTGTCTCTCATTGTATTTCTACACTGTGCCTCTCTGTTGGGTCAGCTCACCACGTCAGCTCGCTGTCTTGCTTATCATCTTTAGGAGGCACCAGAAACCAAACTTGGGACCTCCCTTGTGGTAGGCAAGCACCCAGCTGCTTGAGCCACATCCACTTCCTGTTGTATAATTTTTATTTTTCTTCTTTAATGTTAATCTATCTGTCATCACATCTTGCTGCTAGCAACATACCTGCCCCTCACAGATATCAATCCCTCCTTTCCTCTGAGAGACTTCTAACTTTATAAGGGCTGAGAAATCAGCTAAATAAACTTATTCTAATCATGTATAAGATAGGGAGAGTTCCCCCAAATACAAAGGACATGAATTTTAGTATATATATTACATCACTTTATCTGGAACTCTTTCTGCTTATTTTGCTCGGGACCCATGTTCTAGATAGTGGAGGTGGTTGGGTCAGTGGTCTCCTGATAAAGGAGGTGTTTTAGATTGAATTATTAGCCCTATCTGCATCTACATCTTTCCCTGGGCTCACCATGGGCAAAGGACATTGGGCCCTTCCCTTGATGTTATGCTTATCCTGTTATTTTGCTTTGGTTAACGAAACGGGTTGAAGGTAACAGTGTGCCAGTTCCAAGCCCAGGCCTAAGGAGATCTCTCATGTTTCTACTTGTTCTTTTTTGCCATTGCCATTGCCATGAAAAGAACATGCTTCAGGTAACCCATCAGTCCAAGGAGCATAAGAGATGTGGCTCAGCCAACCCGCAGATCTACAGTGAGAAGAAGAGCTACTCAGCCGAGCCCAGCCTAGACCAGCCTGGCCCCAGCCAATCTGCAGACATGTGAGAAGAAATGATTGTTGATTAAGCCACCGAATTTGGTGTAATTTGTTAAGTAGCATTATCAGAGCAATCACAAAATAGGAGATGGTAATATATTATTTTAAAAACATATTTTTTTACTTAATTATTGTGAGACAAGTTTCTTGAAGAATATAATCCAAGAGGCTACAACTGATCCTATCTCACTGACCTACAATTTAGGCCCAGATGATAATACTTCCTGAGAAAGTTTGACTTCACAGTCACAGAGAAGTCATTTCTAATTAAACTTGTCCTAATCAGCTCAAGTGTGTTTCCTCCCTTACCGACTCCAAATTCTAGCCCATGGTCAATGCTTAGTAGCATTTGTTCAGTAAACAGCTCTAGTTCCTTCTTCTCACTTCTCAATATAAAACCTGCGGACTTGCCCTTCACCTCTCTCCAAATGGAAGGACACTAAACTTCCCAAACATTTCAGAAGGCCTGAGTTTATTTTCCCAATTCTTCCTTATAATGTGGTACCAATCAGACAGAACTACAAAAACTTTTCAATTTAGAAATTTCCAATATAAGTTTTAACACCCACCTTCTTTCAGTTCCTCAAACTCTGAGATTCCTTCCTCTTCAAGCCCATCAGAATGTTGTTCTTCTGCCTGGCTCACAGTTTGCTCTCCGCCGACCTGGGCTCTTCCTCAGGCCTCAGTTTAAAATATCACGTCCTCAGAGGCACCTCTCTGACAACCCAATCTTAGGAAGCCTTCCTGTGATTCTTTCTCAGCACCCAGTTCTTTGCCTTCATATTCCTTAGACTGATGCATCGTTATTATGTTGTTTTTTCGTATTTCTCTAGTGTCCACCCTCGCCTACACACACATGCCCACAAGGACTGCATCTCTTGGACTCTTTCTTCACCACTCAGAGCCACCGGGTGTGGCCATGCGTGTGGTTCTCACGGCACCAGCTCGCACCACGGAGGACAGTGGGGGCTGCCGTCCAGCCTGTGCTCTGCTTGTCGGGCCACCTGCCCGAGTGGGGCTAGGGCCACACACAGAAAATGGTGACTTGCTCTAATCCACCCTAAAGGCATTTTCTGGACCCATGCCAGCCCTGCCTTTTATGCCCAGCCCCAAACCCAGGGGTCTGAGGCACTGTGGACCCTTAAAAACGATGTGTTGGAAAAAGGATGCCATTGCATTCACCAGGTTCTATCCCCTAACAGACCATGCTACCACCCCAAAGCTGACTGTCAGGGCTCACCTCTGCCATAAACCCGGCCACACTCACACCTCTGCATGTCTTTTCACTCATCTTGGATCTATTGCCAGAAGCACTCTTTTACCCCCCAAAATAAAATAAATCATATAAAGATATATCTTTCGACTAGTATGAAACTTGCGTTTCTAATAAGATTATAAGATCCTCACAAACAAGGATGACATCCTATGCCTTTATAATCTCCATTTTACTATATTTAGTATAATGACAGTAAAAGTTCCTTCTGGGGCTCCCAAACCCAGTTTAACAAGCCCTGAAGTGGCTCTGAGGACACAGAGACAAGTGAGAAAGGTCCTTAGAGAGAGCTGCCTCTGAATCCAGGAGACCCGTTTACCTCTGAGCAGCAGATACCTCATTTGTAATTTAGGATTTGAGTATCCTCCTCAAAGGATGGTTGCATGAGTTTAAAAAAAAATTTAAAAGTCAGGTAAAGAGCCTCCCACACAGCTCAATAAAAGCCTCTGATTGTTGTGAGCAGGCGTGGCCTGTGAGCCACCCCGGGCGGTCTGTCTCAAACGTTCAGCAGCAAGCCTGGAACACACTGCAGGCTCTTCTGCTACATCCTCATCTCCCCAGGGTTTTAGTGATGGGCGATGGAAGGCTAGGCATCTTGTGATCAAATCTTGACCAGTGTGGAAGTTATAAAGCTGACTGACTAAGTCCAGAATCTGGTCTTAGTGGTGGGATCCTCAAAATGTGGAATCCCACATTTTGATATAATTTAGTGGTGGGATTCTCGAAATGTGGTCCAGAGACCACTGGATCCAAACCCCCTGGATGATTCCCAAGCCTCTTTCCAGATCTGCACCCTCTGAATCTGCCAAGTTTACAAATTGATTTCACATAATGAACAGTTGAAAGCTTTTGAAAACTAATGAAGAGCAAATGACACACTCACCACAGAGTGAAATCCCCCCTTCATTAAAACAAAAGCCGCGAGTCATAAGCGTGATACTTGCCTGCAAACTTCCTCTCTCTTGAAATGCCTTAATACGAGTTTCAAGTGCAAATACAAAATGTAATAGTCCAAATATTCGTCGAATCATGTGTGCCATACCAAAAGCTTAAATATTGTCAGCTATGAATTGGACAGTGTGAATGAGCAATTAATTTTGCCAATGATTTATAATGGATAACAAGCAGGCAAAATGTGGGATTATGTACATGAGGTTGTAATGTGCAAATCAATCTTCCTTACACTGCCTTTTAAAAATTATTATACTAACTCCACCGAATCCCAATTTATAATTTAATATCTTTTTTTATCTCCCTAATTACACAGTATATTTATCCAGGCACTTTGCACCAGCCTCTGGAGTCTGCTTTACCCAACTGTCTTTAAGCCACCTAATTATCCATCTATCTCTGCATCCAGAATGGCTCTGAAGGAGGCTCTCGGTTTGTGATATGCATTTTAAGAAACTGCTTTGCCAGTTGTTCCTGTATTTCCCAAAGAGACCGGACTGGGCTGCATTCATTTCCATTGTATTAGCTACACTGAACTACTGCTTCCCCTACAGCTGGCATTATTTTTACAAAGAGCCCAAGTCAATTAAGTACAAGAAAAATTTCTTAAGCAGACTTACATTAACAGCATTAACCATCAAATCCTGCATTTTCAAAGCTGAGGGTGATGATTCCACATTAAATCAGTCAGGCTCACAGAGAGGGGTTCTGCAGCTGTGGGGGTGCCCCCTCAGTGAACAGGGCTTCAGTAAGCACATCTGAGGAGCAAGGTTAGGGGAGTGCTGCAGGCCACACATGCTAAATACCTCCCCATATTTGGAGAAAGCACAACCTCACCAAGATTCTGAAAGTGTTGTCTATACTTTTCTTCTTGTCTTACTTCCTCATCATTCATTCTCTCTTCATGAAATCCAGAATGGAGCCAACCCTCAACCCCTCCAAATTTAGAAGGAAGAAGCTGAGGATTCCTCAGGAGGGATTCTGTGGACCCAGGATGAGCTGCCCTGAGAACCAGAGTGATGACACCTGTGGGCAGACTCAGAGTCTTTCTGCTATCCAAAGGACTGGAAGGTCTGGCAGAGACCCAAGACCACAGACATGGGTGTTTCCTCATGGATGACAGACTCAGGGAGGCCTTGCTTGCTACAAAGCTTTGCAGGCACTTGATGTGGATAAGTGGTAGGAGGGAAGGAAAGAAAAGCGGGCAAATACCATTCAATTACTGTTGTTGACATGGTAGGCATCTGTTTAGTGATGCCAAGAAATAACTAGGGGGCGTTTTGTACAGGAGGAGGGCTCTGAAGTCTGGCTGTTTTGCCCCGAGTGTCCAGTTGGGTTCTACACACATTAATTTATTCCTACCTGCCAACTATATGTCGGGTATCATGACAAGAATTAACATGCAATATGGACCACAGCAAGATTTAATACCCATGATCTATAAGGAGATCATACAACTCAACAATAAAGACAAAGTATCCTATTAAAAAATTGGCAAAAGACTTGAAAAGACAACTGTCCAAAGGCGAAATACAAAGGGCGAAAAAAATGCATGAAAAAGTGTTCACCATTACTAGCAATTAGGGAAATGCAAATCAAAACTGCAATAAGATACCATTTCATACCTGGTGGCTATTAAAAAGTCGGAAAACTGTAAATGTTGGAGAGGATGTGGAGAGATAGGAATGCTTATTCACTTTTGGGGAGAATGTAGAATGGTACAGCCACTGTGGAGGACTATTTGGCAGTTCCTAAGGAAGTTGAATAGAGACTTGCTGTGGGACCTGGCAATACCATTGCTAGGCATATACCCAGAAGAACTGAGAGCAGTGACACAAATAGACATCTGCACACTGGTGTTTATAGCAGCATTATTCACGATTGCCAAAAGTTGGAAACAGAGACAATGAAAGGGTCAGTGGATGCTAGTGGTTAGGAGTGAGGGAAGTTGTTGACTACAAAGGGTCAGGACAAGGGAATTTTCGGGGGTTGATAAAGCTATTTGGCATATTGATCATAGTGGATTTTACACAACCATATACATTTATTAAATCTCATAGAACAACAAAAAGTATATCTTATTGTAGACAATTTTTTTTTAATTTAAAGGATAAGAAGGAAATGATATGAGTTCTATTTTGAACATGTTTTGTTGGAGGAGGCCACAGGACATTGAGTTGGGAAAGTAAGCAGGCAATTGGGCCAATAAGTCTGAGGTTGAGGGGAGAAGTAGGGGCTGTATATATACATATAGGTACATTCTATCACAAACTCCTAGTCCATCACCAGACTCATAAGACCATTGAATACCTCCAATAGAGGCTATCTTAGTAAGGAGATGATAGCCTAGCTTTGTTCACTATACTTCAGGTAACACAGGGAAAGAGAGGGTCAGGCAAGGACATTTGATGAGGAGTTTTAACTCACCAAACAAATTACTGATCATGCAAGTAATCTAACTTGAATAGAAAAATGGTCATAGAAGGGCAGATTCAGTAATACACCCATTATGTAAAATTACACACAGAATGAGGATAGTAATATTTATGAATAATAACCACGTGTTGGGTCCTGCATTTTATTTTCATGGCAACCGTGGGATTCTGGGATTATCAGAATTCCCATTTTACAAATGAGGACACCGAGACTGGAGAAGTTAAGTAATTTACCAATGATTACCCTGAAGGTAAGAGAAAAACTAAGATTCATATCCAGGTAGTTTGAGGTCAGAGCCCTCGCTTTTAGCTACTATTTTATTTCTGCTACATATACACAATAAAGTTATTATCAGAGTAACAGGGTATTGAATGGGACTTGTCAGCGTTTTGAGTGGCCTACTGGGGTTGGCCGAGGCTATTTCCTCCCTGGGGGGTGGGTTGGGGTGGAGAATGCTTACCTCCCCAACTCCCCTGCCTCCATGTCAATCACAGCCAAATGAGGAGACTTCCAAGAGACTTTCTTCAAATGGAAAAAGGGAGAAATGGCAGGGAAAGGAGAGGACATGAGGGTGAAGGCAACTCTGTCCCTACCAGTTGGCATGCAAGGATGCACAAGTGTCCTCTGGCTCCAGTGAACACCCATGGAGGTAACTAAGGATCAGCTGTTTTGCTGGTTCCTCACCCCGAAGGACAGCCAGCTGGAGAAGAATGCCCTGAAGCAAGAGCGAATAAGCATTGAGAGAGGGACAAGAACTCAACACTAGCCAGTGGATATTAGCCAGGGAAAACTCAACACTCTACAGCAGATTGAGGCCAGACACCCTGTTAAATAAAAGTTTTTGCCATTTTGCCTAAATCTTCCTCCCTGCTCCAATACAAAAGAACTAGAACCACACTCCTTCCTATACTAAATCAGGCCTGCCCTGAGTTGGGGGACAGGAGCTATAACTTGAACATAACATTGAAGTTTAAACTGGACTAGGCTGGACCGAACTTTTAATAAAGCAAAGTGATGTAAAAGTCATGGGATTTTCTTCAAGTGTTATGAAGGGACATGCCTGACAGATGATTGTTGATAGTAATAATTGAAAGAAAAAATATAAAATCTTGTAAAAGTAATTCAAATTAATAGCTTAAAATATTGTCACAAAAGAATGATTCTATCGAATACAAAACTACTAAATACTAAGTATCATTGGTGGTACATTATTTTGTTGTTGTTTAAATATATATATATATATATTTCCTGCAAGAAAATCAGAAATAAAAGAAAAGAAACAAACCAAATTGACCTATTATTGAAAGTTAGCAATAAAAAGAACAACACACCTGGCTACCTCCTCGAATGGGCAGGAGAAAATAGGTTTTCTGTTAGGCAGAAAAGAGAGAGAGCAAGAACAAGCACGCGCAAGGGAGAAGGCAGAGATTGGAAAATATCTTTTCTTTTAGTAATAAATGTCTGAAAACTGCCAATCTCTGCCTTTGTGGGTTTCAACTCAGCTGTTAACACTAGAAATTGAACTGTAATACTTGAGACCATTAGGCTCTTCATATCATCCCCTTAGTGGAATCAAGCCATTATCTAGTCTCAGGTTTAGGAGGTGTTTTTGCATTTTCCCCATTCACTATGAACGACTTCCTCTCAAAATTCACTTAAAAGTGGGTATTAACGTGAAAAGACCACAGGGTCTGAGGCTCAGCCAGGTTTTAGGCCTATATCATCACTAAATTGTTGATCAAGGAACTGTTTATCTGCCCAGCTTTTTAAGGATGTCAGATGAAACCTTGCTCTCCACTTTAGAGGCAGAGTGCTGAATCTGGTGAACATCTCACTATTGCACACCAGACAATGGCCATTTGGAACAGGCTTTTAAATGACAACTCCAAGCTGCAAGTCTGTTTTCTTTAAGGTCTGAGAGGAGTCCACGCCTTCAAACTCTAGAGAGTAAGAGGAAAATCCTTGTTCTCCTGCGCCCCCTATGGATAGAATGAAGAACGTGTATTCCGTAGTGGGATGGAGTTTTTTTTCCCTACCATTTCCAAAGTTTCCCTCACTGGCACATAAATTCATTGGAAGCTGGGTATTTTCATCAGCTTTCTCCTACTCGCCATGGGAGAGGACAGGAAAAAAAGAGGACCCAAAAGTAAAACCCTCAATGTGAAAAGTAAATGTACCAAACGAGAAATTTTCATTAATTATTTCAATTGAGCAATATTTATGGAGCACCTAGATTTATAAAACATTACTCTTAGTATGGCAAGTACCCAGATGAGTTAAAAATCTTGTGAGATACACAGGCACAAACACAGATGATAAATACAAGGCACTTTGTGTTAAAGATTATAAAGAGGTGATCAAAACTGGGCATGAGGAAGGAACAATTAATTCAGGCTCAGAGAGCAAACGATGGTGTAGAGAAAGGCATTCCAGTGTAGGGAATAACGTGAAAAAAAGCATGGATGTCTATTACTAAATGGGATGTCTTCTGTCTTCAAAAACATAAAATAACAATTCAAAGGAGACATAAATGTACCCCTCTTTGAGTTAGCTGCCAAGTAAAAAGTAGAGGGAAGCCTTATTCCCTGGTAAACATGCTATGGATTGCAGGTTTTGCAGTTTCTTTACAGGTAGGGTTAACTTATTAGAATCTCCTTGAATAATGATCTAACAAATATACTTTGGGCTAGGAAATAGACTGGCATATTACCGAATACAAAATTTATAGAGGATATCATCAAAAGCCTCTATATGGGTTTATCAAGCAAAGCACTGACCTACACTTTAGACCAGGAGTTCTTAACCTTTTTTGTTCCACGGACCCCTTTGCCAGTCAGGTGAAAACCACAGACCCCTTACTAAGTGCACACTATGCTGTGTATTATTTAATAAATATATCACACCCACACCAACACGTCCCCACAAGAATAATGTTTTCTTGAATTTCAGTTCAAGCTCACAGACCCCTTGTTAAGAACCCTTGCTTTAGATGATTGCAATCTAAAAATCCTTCCAGAAATCCCAAGGGTATTCAACCATGAAGCCATTTGGCAATATGAAAAGTCAGATTCTATAAAATAATGATTCCAGGAAACAGTTCTATGCCACAAAACTCACCGAGTCACTCATTAAATATTCACTGAGCAACTCCTATGTGCCATGTACAGTACAAGGTCCAGAGGATGCAGAGAGTAGAACCGTGGTCATCCTCAGGACTAGTGGGGGATGCATGCAACGCAGGCCTTTCTTGGCCACACTCTAGAGCCTTGGGGGGAGCTCAGCATTTTGCCCTGAAAAGGAGGAACTCTGAAATGGTCACAGGCATCTTGGAGTCTTGACAGAAACACAACTGGGTCATATTTTACACGGCTTGCTTGTCTGTGCCTTCTCTCACAACCAGCATGGTATGATAAGAGGACCACAGTCTATGTATGTGGGCCTCAGAATAAAGGAATTTGGAATCAGCAAGTCCTAGGTAGTTGTTGAAGCTGTGAGAGTGAATGAAATGACCAAGGAGAAACTGGGAAGGCCCGAGGAAAAAGAAAGGAGGCAAGAAGCACAACAGAAGACAGGGAACGGCGTGAGGGGAGCAGGGAGAATGCGGTTGCCTTGAGAAGAGATGTTTCATGCAGAGGAGTATTCAAACCACTTCAAATGAAGCAACGAGATTTGGTAAGATTTTGTAATTGGTAATGATCAAATTCCAGGGAGTTGTATAAGTGGAAGGTAAGGAAGGAGAGGTAAAATTTGTAAACTACTCTGAGTAATTTTGGAAGAGAAAAGGAAGAAGATGCTGTACACTCTGATTTACCCCCTCATACAGCAAGTATTTACAGAGAATGTCCCTTATGCCAGGCACTGCCTTCATGCTGAGGATTTATGGGATGTTATTATATCTATCCCTATATATTTTACTGCCACATATCCATCACTGTTTTATATCATTGCCATAATAAATTCACAAATTTAGTGAATTAAGACAACACAAATTGATTATCTTACAGTTCTGGAGGCCAGAAGTCCAGATGGGTTCCAGTGGGCTAAAACTAAGTGTGGGCAGGGCTACCTTCCTTTCTGGAGGATCTAGGGAAGACTGTTTCTTCACCTCCTCCAGTTTCTAGAGACTGCCCTCATTCCTTGACTCGTGGTCCCCTCCTCCATTTTCAAAGCCAGCAACATTGGATCTCATTGAACCTCCTTCTTTCTACACATCCTTCTCTCTAACCAAAACTGGGAAAGCTTCTCTACTTTTAAGGACTCAGGTGTTTAGATTGGGTCCGTATGCTTAGTCCAGGTAATCTCCCCCTCTCAAGGACTACATCCTTAATCATGTCAGGAAAGTCCCTTTTGCATTTTAAGGTAACATACAGGTTCCAAGGATTAGCGTGTGGACAGCTTGGTAGCCACTATTCTGCCAACCACTCACAGTGAGTAAAACAGATAGAGCTTGCAGACATGAAGCTAAAATCACACCTATCAGCAGCAAATTACAACTACTACAAGTGTGATACATGGGAGTGTGTGGCACCATGAAATGTGACCTGGAACTCCCTGGAGAGTGACAGAAACTGAGAACTTAAGAGTAAGCAAGAGTGCATATTCTGAGAGGGGAGGGAAGAATGTTCTAAGGAATGAGATGCTGGAAGAGGGAGGGTAAGAACTTCAAGGTGATAAATCCTGAAGGCCACCTGCTAAAGGTGAGAGATGTGGTGTTTGGTAGGCAGTTCAGAATACCTTGTGAAGGCTTGGGCTTTTGGTTGAGGGAAATGGAAGAGGCAGTTGATCAGGGGCAAGGAAAAGGACTGACCATATGGCAAGGTTGAAAAGGATGGATTTGTGATGGTCCCTACGTGCACAGTAAAGGGACTTTCTCTAACAGCCTTGAGCTGCTAAGGCTTGGGAAGCTTAGGGAGGAAGTCAATAGTGTCATCTGCTGACCAGCAGCTCAGTATCACCAGGGATCACGGAGCCCATCCCTGACCCATTGAATCAGATCTACATTTTTATGGATGCACATTAGAGTTTCAGAATGAACATTTTAGAACACTAAGATTAAATACTAGATGAATGAGGAAGAAGTGAAGATGTCAGAAGAGAAACTTCCTGAGGCCAGGAAGTAAGATCCTAGAGCAATTCCCAATGATAATAAGATCCAGGGTACATCCCTGAGAGTTATATGACTAGATAATAATCATGGAAATAATAGCTCCCATTTATAGCTCTCATTAAGCATGTAATGATTTACTAAAAATTAAAACTTTTTCTAGGACCCAAAAATAAAATTGAAATCCCAAAGCCAGAATTACAAAAGAAATGGTTGCAATTGAAGCCCTTCACTTGGAAAGGATTTATGAAGAGATATCTATGGAGAGAGCTGTTCTTTGCTCTAAGTCCTCACTCCATCTCCAAGAGTGGGGGGAGTAGAGTCATCTTCTTCACCTCAAACCTGGTTGGGGGTGGTGTTGGTGATGGGGTTCCATGAGACCACTCAGAGTGCCTGAAATGTATTCCCTTCATTTGGGAGACACAGATGATGGTGCTTGACTCAAGCCTGAGAAAGCAAAAGTGGACCATAGCAACAGGATGGAGGTGGCTGGTATGTGATGGGCCTGCATGCCCAGAGTTGGGGGGTAGGAGGGGAGAAGTGAAACATGAGCTCATGTCTAGACAATAGATGAGGACTGCACAAGAGGGAGCGCCAGCATGGGGTCATCTCAGGTCATGCCCATTATGCTGCCTAGAGAGCAGTCAGATGCTTCCAGCAAAAGGCTGAACACTATTTGCTAGAACTGCAAAATGAGTCACCCACAGAAGAGAAATACATATTCCCAGATTAAGAGAACTGCAGGAATGGGATCTGCAATGACAGGATTCTGAAGGACCCATGGAAATGCCCCATGGGAGAAAATTTCAGTTCCACCATCTGCCAGCTCCAGAAAGGAGAAGCCACCTAGCAAAGTAAAAAATGCCCTATCCCTTAATCCCTCTTCCTTTCTCCATCCTTAGACCCAGGGAATTCCAGAACAGCAGCCTGCAAGGGCAGGAAGAGAAAGCAACAACCAAATGGTAGGATGCCCCAACTATTGGCCTTGGCATAGGGGATGGGTGGAGAGAGTTTACCTTTGAATGAAGATAGAAACTTTTAATTAATATCATCAACTACATACATCCTAATTACTGAATTGCAGCCATGTATTGTGACTGCATACTATCTCAGACTGAGCATCAGAGTCATGGGATCTATATAAGTTTTCATCCAGGGTCACTGAATAAATTTTAAAGAGACAAGGGAAGACAAAGGTAAAGTTAATTCATGAATCATGATTGTTCAACACACCAGTTACATGTGCTTAGTATGAGACAGGCTTAATGTACATCATTGCATTTAACCCACACAAACACCCAATGAAGTATAAATATTATTTATTATTTATTATTACTATATAATATATATTATTATTATTATATGATTCTCATTTTATAAATAAGGGAACTGAGGCACAGAGAGGTCACACAGCTGGTGGAAAGGCTGTGGTGATTCTATCCTGTTTGTGTCTGACTCTGAAATCCCCATGGTCAGTCTTGTGCTTAGGGGAGTTCAGTAATTAAAAGGTTGGATTATTGGAGGACTATTTGGATTCTGACATCTGCTAAGGTTACAGTAGGAGCTGGGGGAGAGGACAAAGCATTGGAGCCATGTCCCTAAGCCAGTCATAGACGAATGAAAGAGACTGGGCTGTCAATAGATGACAGTGATGGGAAAGAGAAGCACCACTGGGCAAAGTGGGCACAAAGAAAGATGACTCTTCATGCAAAGGCAGGACAGCTGTGCTCTGTCAGGGGCAGAGGCAGCCTGGAGAACAACCCTGGCATGCTGGGTGTGAAGCTGGGGCAGCTCAATCCTCATGGCAGCTGGATTTCAGTTAGAGGCAGGAGGAGGAGTCTCCTATGGAAAGGCTGTGGGGGGAGGGGGGTGAAGAAGGGAGTGTAGTATGCTGCCAAGCTTCACAGGTTGGGGGCTGCCCATAGAGGACAAATAAAAGAAGAGGCAGTCCAGGTGGGTGGGATGTCTGCACGTGAGTGTGAGGAAGTAGGTGTACATGTGGGTGAGTGTGTGTGTACAGGTGTGTGTGAGTGTGAGCATATGTGTTTGGGGGGTGACAGAATGCCATGAGGAAGAGTCAGGCTTGTCTTTCCAAGTGAGGGATTAGGGCAAGGAGTGGCATGATGAGACAATACAGAGGGATAAGACTCAGAAGAGAACCTGTTTCCTAATTGATTTAGTAAAACCATGGATAAGTAATGAGATTATCTTCAGAAGCACACACACATTTTGCTATATTCTAGCCAATTCTATCTGAAGAAAAGAGAGTGTTATGGTTTGAACTGTGTCCCACTCTCCACACACAAAAAAAGATATGTTGAAGCCATAATCCCTGGTACCTAAGAATGTGACTTTATTTGGAAATAAATTTATTGCAGATGTAAATAGTTAAGTTAAAATAAAATCATACTGGAGTAGGGTGGGTCCTTATAATTAGGGAAATTGACAGAAAGAAAACAGCCATGTGAAGATGAAGGCAGAGATTGGAATTATTCTGCAATAAGCCAAGGAATGCCAAGGATTGCTGGCCACTGCCAGAAGGGAAGAGAGAAGCATGGGACAGATTCTTCCCTAGGTATTTCAGAGGGACCACAGACCTATCAACACCGTGATTTCAGACTGCCAGTCTGCAGAACTGGGAGAGAATGAATTTCTGTTGTTTGAAGCCACCTAGCTTTGTAATACTTTGTTATGACAACCCTATGAAACAAATTCAGACAATGATATTACCTCTTACCACTTTACAGAAGTGGTTTAACTTATTTTAGGTGTATATGTAAACATTTTGTGATGAAAGCTGTGACTCTCTCCCAAGAAGATGCATAGACACACAATTTTGCATGCAGTTCAGGAGATGTATGTGTTTCTTAGGGTTTATTTTTATTTTTATTTTTATTTTTATTTTTTTGTGCTAATGCTCTATAACTAACAACTTCAAGCTCAGTGGCTTATAACAACAAACATTTATTTCTTAATCAAGGGGCTTAAGGTCATCTGTTTTTTTCTCAGCTTGGCTGGGCTTGCCTGCATATTGGGTTCAGGTCTCCTCAATATGTCTCCTTCTGTGTCCAAGAGCTACCTGAGGCATAGTCTTCTCACAACAGATGGGAAAAATGCACGAGTCGGAGCCAAATCATACAAGCACATTTAAATCATCTATTACATTATATCTGCCAACATTCCGTTGGCCAAAGCAAGTCACATAATCAAGTCCAAATTCAGTTGACCAAGAATAGATAGAATCCATCAGCATAATCAAAGAATTATACACCATGATCAAATGGGATTTATCCCTGGTATGCAAGGGTGATTCGACATAAGAAAATAATGTAATACACCATGTTAACAGGAAGAAGGAGCTAAACCACATGATCATCTCAATTAATGCAGAAAAGACATTGACAAAGTACAGCACCCTTTCTTGATAAGAACACTTAGAACACCAGGAATAGAAGGAAACTTCCTGAATATGATAAAGGTCATATATGAAAAGCCCACAGCCACCTACTTAATGTGAAAAACGAAAAGCTTTCCCTCTAAGACCAGGAACAAGCCCATCATAACCACTGTTAGTCAATATTTTCTTACCAGAGCAATTAGGCAAGAAAAAGAAACGAAAGGCATCCAAATTGGAAAGGAAGAAGTAAAACATTCCCTATTTGCAGATGATATGATCCTATATACAGAAAATCCCGAAAAATCCACAACAAGCTCCTAGAATTAATGAATTCAGCAAAGGTGGAGGTACAAGATCAACACACCAAAATCAGTAGTGTTTCTATACACAAGCAATGAACAACCAGAAGAAGAAATGAAGAAAAAAATTCCATTCACACTAGCAACTAAAAGAATCAAATATCTTGGAATAAATCTAACCAAAGATGTAAAGGATTTGTACACAGGAAACTATAAAAAAATGCTAAAAGAAATTAGGGAAGATCTAAATAAATGGAAGGATATTGTGTTCATGGATTGAAAAACTAAATATCATTAAGATGTCAATACTACCCAAAGCAATTTATAGAGTCAATGCAATACTAATCAAAATTGCAACAACATTCTTTGCAAAAATGGAAAAGCCAATAATCAAATTTATATGGAAGGGTAAGGGGCTCGGAATAGCTAAAGCCATTTGAAAAAGAAGACTGAATTTGGAGGACTCATATTTCCTGATCTTAGGAGAAGGTGAAGCTCAGTGGTTGACCCCTGCTTTGCATATATGAGGTCCTGGGTTCAATCCCCAGTGCCTCCTAAAAAAGAAGAAGGAAAAAAAAAAAACCTTATTACAAAGCCACAGTAATCAAAACAGCATGATACTGACTCAAGGACAGACATATAGACCAATGAAATGTAATAAAAAGTTCAGAAATCAACCCTTACATTTATGGCCAACTGATTTTTGACAACATGGCAAAGACCACTCAATTGGGAAGGAATAGTCTCTTCAACAAATGGTGCTGGGAGAACTGGATCTCCATTTGCAAAACAAAACAAAAAAAACAGAGAAAAGAAGAGAAGGACGACCGCTACCACACACCATCTACAAAAATTAACTCAAAATGGATCAAACACCTAAATATAAGAGGCAGAACTATCAAACTCCTAGAAGAAAACATAGGGAAGCATCTTCCCATTGTGCTAGGCAATGGTTTCTTAGAATTTACACCAAAAAGCACAAGCAACAAAAGAAAAAATAGATAAATGGGATCTCATCAAAAAAAAAAAACAAAAACCACTTTTGTTCCTCAAAGGACTTTATCATGAAAATAAAAAGACAACAGGGGAAGAATTATGGACTAGAGTGGACTTGATGGTATTCTGTTGAACACATATGGTGATTCTAGCAATGGAAGAAATTATAACAGTGAGGTGGAGCCAGTGGCCACTGGACACTTTCGGGGCAGGGAGGAGATGTGCAGTTGAAATACAGGGGCTTTTTCGGGATTTGGAAGTTGTCCTGAGTGCCGTTGTGGCAACGGATGTAGGCCATTTTAAATCAGCACACACCACTCAGAACTGTGTGGGAGAGAGTGTGGTCTACGAAGTGAACTGTGGTCTATGGTTGATGGCAAGGCCTCAGGCTGTGTAAGTCCATTAAGGGTGATGGACCACACTTGTGGGAGATGTTTGTGTGGGATGTGGTGGGAGGTGTGGGAGGTGGGGAACATGGGAATCCCGGTAGGTTCTGTGTAATATTTTAGGTAATCTAAGCACCTCTTAAAAATATATATATAAGCAAATGCACATATATGCATATATATTTATATATCATTTTACAAATATTGGTATGTATTGTGAAAATTTTGATTTTTACCCACAATAATAAATAAATAAATAAATAGATAGATAAATAAATAAATAAATAGAAGTAGGAGGGTATATTCTGATCTCAATTGTTAGCAATGTCGCTAAAAAAACACTAAAGAAAAATATTGCTCATTTAAGTTGTAGTTTATGGGAAATTTTGGTTCTTTTTAAAATCACTTTTGTGATCCTAGTTTTTTACAAGGAGAAAATACTGTCTTACCATCAGTAAAATGATTTAATAAAAGTTTTACATTTTTATCTATGGTCTGGCTCCTTAGCATCTCAGTTCTGCTTTTCTTAGTCTTAGTATATGTTCTATTCTGTACATTGTTCATAAAGGTCTGTGATAAAACAATATTTAAATCCAACTTACCATGAACTGAAGCCCTTAGTGTCAACTTGATATAAAAATACCAATAAAAAAGTCACTGATTATTGAAAAAAAAAAAGACAACCTACACAATGGGAGAAAATATTTGGAAACCACATATCTGATAAAGGATTACTATCCAGTATAATTAAGAAATCCTTCAACTTAACAACAAAAGGACAAACAACCCAATTTAAAAATGGACAAAAGATTTGAACAGACATCTCTCCAAAGAGGATATACAAATGGCCAGAAATCACATGAAAAGATGCTCAACATCATTAGCCATCAGGAAAATGCAAATCAAAACCACAGTGAGATACCATTTCATACCCATTAGAATGGCTGCTATTAAAAAATGGAAAATAATAAGTATTGAGGAGTTTGAGGAGAATAGGAACACTCACTCATTGCTGGTGGCAATGTAAAATGGTACAGTCACTGTGGAAGACAGCTTGGCAGTTCCTTAGAAAGCTAAGTATAGAATTACCATATCTTCTGGCAATCCCACTAGGTATACATGAAAGAATTGAAAGTAGGGTCTTGAACAGATATTTGTACACTTATGTTCATAGCAGCATTATTCACAATTGCCAAAAGATGGAAGCAACCCAAGTGTCCATCTACCAATGAATGGATAAATAAAATGTCATATATACACACAATGGAATATTATGCAGCTGTAAAAAGGAATGAAATCCTGATACATGGAACAACAGGGATGAACTTTGAAGACATCATGTTGAGTGAAATAAGCCAAACACAAAAGGACAAATATTGTATGGTCTCACTGATTTAAAACAATTAGAATAAGCAAATTCATTGAGTCAGAAGCTAGAATATATGCTACCAGAGGACAGGGGGGTGATAGGGACAGAGAAGTTAAAGGCTGAAAATATACAGGATTCCTATTTGGAATGATGAAAATGTTTAGGTAATGGATAGTGGTGATGGTAATACAACATTGTGAATGCAATTAAGAACACTGAAATATACATACATATATATATACACACAAGAGCTGTTCATCCCTGTTGTGCCATGTATCAGGATATATATATATCTGAATATGATTAAAAGTGGAAATGTTAGATTGAATATATAACAAAATAAATTTTTTTTAAAAATCCATGGAACAACACTACCTAAACAGTAAACTCAGTTAAACAAATTAATAGTACAATTATAAAAATGTGCTATCATCAATTATAACAAACATTCCACACCAATGCAAGGGTTGGTAGTGGTGTGGTATATGGGAATCCTGTATTTTATGCATGATTGTTTTGTAAATCCACAACTTCTCTAGTAAAGAAAGAAAAACACTCAAAAAGGAAGGGTATGGCTTCTTCCTTACTTTTTCTACAGCAAAAGGCATTCTGTCACCAGGTACCAAGGTTCCTCAGATAGGTGGCAGATCATAGTGAAATCTAACTCCCCGAACAGTGTCTGGCACATGGTAGGGGCTTAATAACTCCCTGAGTAGGTCAATGGATCAACCAAAAAAAGAATTCTAAAGTGTCCACACAATGTCTCCTTTTAACCACGAACAAAGTGCTAGGGGATGATTTTAAATGGAATTAGAATGCCTCTTGACTAAGTCAGAAACCTCCTTGAATCCTTTCCCAGACCCACAATGAAAGATTCATTGGAAATCCCATCACCACGGCTAGAATGTCTGAGTCCATTGCCAGGGCTCTTACTATACTTCTTCATGTTCCTTAACTCCTCAGCTCTGGATGCTTAGGAGTGAAAGATGCAGAAAGGCCTTCCTTCAGCCTCTGTCAGCCTGAGAATAGCAACTATTTCAACCTCTAACCATTGAATTCCTTAAATGCACTCTAAATATTTATTACAAAATATTTTCCTCTGACACCCTTGTGCTCTAACACTCTCAATGCAGTACATACCTATTAGTTTTCATCTTTCTGGCAGTAAAGTCACCAGCTCCCTGCTGATTTGAACAATGAGATTTTTTTCATCATTATTTCAAATGTTTTTCACAAGCTTGATTTAAAAAGGGAAAATTCCCCACCATATTTTCAGTCTGATTATCAGATGATGATGGACAATAGATTGATAAGAGTCACTCAAGGAGATGCAAGCTCTTGTGTATAACAGCTACTCCAATTATCAGACACTACTAAACTATTATTGATCCTGTTCACATTGGGTGATAACTGAGCATTTTCCAGTTATTTAAAGTGCTGTTAGCTAGAAAGTACCATCAATGAAAAAGCAGAGATTTTCCTTAAAAAGCAGCTCAATACAATAAATAGCACACACGGAAAGTTCAGGGTTCTTTAATCTCAGTGAAACAAATAACTACCCAGCACAAACATACATACTTTCTAGTCACTAAATGGTTTATTACAAAACTGGTACCCAAGGAGGTCATTTATATGTAACCTTAGCTACCACCAACGGGCACTGAAGTAAAAGTATAGTTCACTGCATTTGCATTCAGTGGCTTAAAAACAGGCATGGAGGGCTGGGTGTAGAGGGTGGGAGGTGATAACCAGAGGGACAGCCATCAAAGGTGGATTTCAAATAACCTTCCAGCTTTGCTTTTTGTATGTGATTGTAAAATTTGCAGATGGTTGGGGCTACCGGCCAGAGTACTGGTCCAATAAATGTTTCAGTTAGGCTGACTGGGTAGGGGGCTGCGCTAAAGACGCTGATCTGTGGCTGCTTCTCTCCTGGGTATCTGCTTTGGCTAGTGACAAATATGTGCCCTTCGCCTGATGGACCAAGCTTTTGTTGTGGGTCCCGGGCAAACTCAGGGACATAAAAATAAGGGAATTGAAGAATAAGGAAATCAGCCCGTAACTGCTAAACTAATCTCTTTATACAATCAGTAGTTAAGGAAAGGGCTGACCACTGAGATTTAAGGTCAGGTCAAATGGCCTAAGAAGTCAATGAAAAGTGGTTTCCATTATTTATTTTGCCATATTTTCTCCCATTGTGAATGGTTTTTACATTTTATTGTACAAAAATAAAAGCTTAGAATTTCTTCAAACAAAGGCAACTTGTCATAGTTCCAGGGCAAATGAATAACTCTGTGGAGCCCATGCTCTCAGCTTTGCATCTGGATGTTAATGTTTTTGTTTTTTGATATATTTTTTATTTATTCTTAAAATATACTTAGATTACATAAAATGTTACATTAAAAAAATATAAGGGATTCCCATATGCCCCACTCCCCAGCCCTCTCACTTTGGATGTTAATGTCTTTAACATCTCCAGAAAGTAGCTGTGTTCAGGGAGATGAGGAGCCCAAATAATTTCTTCTGAACAAAGGCATAGCAAGTATTGGGTCTCAGAAGGAAAAAGACAATGGATATTGAGATTTGAGGGAATAGTTGAAACTAAAGGTTAAGATGAGTTTAAAGATTACTCATCACTAAGTTGTCCATTGTATCTGCTTCTCTTTTCATCAGTTCAACCAACACATATTTATTTACTTGGGTCACAAAAGGTTCATACCTAATCTTTGTCTTTAAGTGGCTCAGTGGAGCAGTGATGCTAAACAAGCAAAGTGACAGTTACAATGGTGTGAAAAGTACGAGGTGTTGCTATAGAGGTATGGAATGAGATAGAAACTTAGAAAAAGGGCACATGCTCAGCTTGGGGTCTTAGGGGAGACCTCCTGTAGGGGAGACAGTGGTGAGCCTCAGAAGGGCAAGGAGAATCCATCAGGTCACCGGGTGGGCGCACAAGTACCAGGCAGGGAGTAGCACTTGCAAAAGCATGGAGGGGAGGTGGAACAGTGCCTTCCAGAATCTGGGGTGACACGAGACAAAGGTGGCAAGTCAGGGAAGACAGGGTTGTGAAGGGCTTTGCACGACATGTCCAAGAGCAGTTTCATTTTGTTCTCATTGAACTATTGTTTAGAGGAGATAGGTGGGACGAGGAAAAACAGTTATGTTTGCATTTTTTAAAAAAAGCATCTCTGATTACTGAAGGAGGATGGATCAAAGGGGTCACATGAAAAGCAGGGAGCCTGGGGGGTGAGGGGGCTGTCAGAGATGGAGATACCCTGAATGAAGGCCATGGCAGTGGGGGCAGACAGGAAAGAATTGGCAGAAGGGATAGAGGGACTTATTGGAAGATCCAAAAATATATTAAAAACATAGAGACTTCCAGGAAGATGGCAGACTAGTAAGACACGGGAATCTCTTCTCCAGAAAAAAGCTAGAGAACAGGCTGACAGCCCTGAAATAGATCTTCTAGGGTTTAGGACAGCAGGTGAAGGCTGCACACCACCCAGAGGAGAGAGGGAAAAAAGAGGGAAATCGTGACAACAGAACCAGAACCGTGAGTTGGAACCAGCAGCAGCTGCTGCTGCCGGCACCCTCCCCCACATTCTTTAGAACTCTCGGGCCTCTGGGCCTGCAGCTACAGACAAAGGGGGCTCCAGGGATCTACCACTTCCAGAAAGGGGAGAGAGAGGGACACAGCCTTAGGCTGACTCAGGTTCTGACCCACAAATTTGGGCTGTGGAGCCCCACAGACCCTTCTACACAGTGGTTTGCCCTGGGAGCCTAGGAAGGACTGGAGAAATCTGACCCTCGCAACCTCCCTCTCTTCTAGTCTGTACTAATTGTTGAGGACTCCACAGGAGAGGGGAGAGAGAGCCTGGGGTTGATCCTGCTTTTGACTCCCAGGTTTGGTCTGCCCTGTCCTGAGAGCCCTTCCAGGCTGAGTGGGGCTGCGCCATTGTTTTCCTTGGATCCTGCAAGTGGCTAAAGATATACAAACCTCCCAATCTCCTCCGCTACTAACAGGGACTGATTGTTGAGAATTCAGAGGGGAAAGGAAATATTTCCTAGCTGGGAAAAGGGAGGGGGCTACCAGAGAAGACTGGAGAACTGTCTCATAAAGTTTGAATTACAAGGCTCTTAGCCCCCAGACAGGAAGCTCAACAACATTGATCTGGTCTGTGTCACAACAAATACACTCTGACCAGGCATTGAATTGAGAGCTGCCAACGAGCACCATCTCCTGGCAGACCAAGGAAGTGCACATAAGAAAACTAAATGAGAGGCTTTTCCTGGCCTCTATAGCCTCCCTGCCCAAGGCCCTAGGAAATGACTCTACAACCAATTACTGGGTCCAGTGCCCAGTTTTAAGCAACCAGCAGGACAATCCTAACAATCAAGGTTGAGCCAAAAATCAAAGAGCTGTGGTAACTCACAGCCTCCTGCCACTAAAACCCTATAAAAGAGAAAGAGATAGAACATCTAAGTAAAATACAGTAAAAACCAGATGCCTAAACACCAGCAAAAAATTACAAGCCATACTAAGAAAATAGAAGACATGGCTCAAGAAAAGGAATACATCATCAAAGTCCCAGAAGAGATGCGGAATTTGAGAGAATTAATCAGTGAGATGAGCACAAATTTCCAAAATCAAATTAATGAGAAGCAGGACAATATAAAGAGATAAATGATATCAAGAAGACATTGAGCGAACGCAAAGAAGAATTTGAAATCCTGAACAGAAAAGTAATGGAGTTCATGGGAATGAAAGACACAATAGGTGAAGTCAAAAACACATTTGAGGCATACAACAGCAGACTCGAAATGATAGAAGAAAGAATAAGTGATACCAAAGACAGAGTAGCTAAAATTGAAGAGAGAAAAGAACAGAGAGAGAAAAGAATGGAAAAAATTGACCAGGGGCTCAGAGAGTTGAATGACAACACAAAACGCAACAACATACATGTCATGGGAGTTCCAGAAGGGGAAGAGAAAGGAAAAGGGGCAGAAAGAGTATTTGAGGAAATAATAGCTGAAAATTTCCCAACTCTCATGAAAGAAATGAACTTACATGTCCAAGAAGCACACTGTACCCCAATGAGAATAAATCCAAATAGACCTACGCCAAGACACATACTATTCACAATGTCAAATGTAAAAGATAAAGAGAAAATTCTCAGAGCAGCAAGAGAGAAGCAAATGATCACATACAAAGGATGTCCAGTAAGACTTAGTGCAGATTTCTCTTCAGATACCATGAGGCAAGAAGACAGTGGTATGATACAATTAGGAAAATGAAAGAGAAAAACTGCCAGCCAAGAATTCTTTATCCAGCAAAACTGTCCTTCAAATATGAAGGTGAGAATAAACTATTCACAAACAAACAGAAGCTAAGAGAGTCTGCAAAAAAGAATCCACCTTTGCAGGAAATATTAAAGGAAGCCTTAGAACCTGAAAGAAAAAGACAGGACAGAGAGGCTTGGAGGAGAGTATAGAAGAAAGAAAAGCAGAAAGGATAACCAAAAGAGTAAAAAGAGAGACAAAAACAAGATGACATATGAAAACCAAAGAATACAATGGTTGAAATAAATAGTGCATTTTCAGTAATATCATTGAATGTGAATGGATTAAATTCCCCAATCAAAAGATACAGGCTGACAGAATGGATAAAAAAAAACATGAGCCATCCATATGCTGCTTATCAGAAACTCACCTCAGACCCAGGGATACAAGCCAGCTGAAAGTAAAAGGTTGGAAAAAGATACTCCACGTGAATAATAAACAGAAAAGAGCAGGGGTAGCTATACTAATATCAGACAAAACAGATTTTAAATGCAAAAAAAGTGATAAGAGATACGGAAGGCCATTATATATTAATAAAAGGGACGACCCCAGGGGGACGGATGTGGCCCAAATGGTTGGGCATCTATCTCCCATATGGAGGGACCCAGGTTCAATACCCAGGACCTCCCGGTAAAAAAAATAAAAAAATAAAAAATAAAAAAAAATAGGGGGCGATCCTCCAGGAAGATTTAACAGTCATAAATATCTACACACCTAACCAGGGTGCCCCAAAATATAGGAGCCAAACTCTGGAAAAACTGAAGGGAGAAATAGACATTTCTACAATAATCGTCGGAGACTTCAACACCCCGCTCACATCATTAGATAGAACAACTAGACAGAAGATCAACAAGGAAACAGAGAACTTGAACAATATGATAAACAAGTTAGACCTAACAGACATATACAGAACACTGCATCCAAACTCAGCAGGTTATACATTCTTCTCAAGTGCCCATGGATCTTTCTCCAGGATAGACCACATGTTAGGTCACAATGAAGCTCTCAATAAATATAAAAAGATTGAAATTATACAAAGTACCTTCTCAGATCATAATGGAATGAAACTAGAAATCAATAACAAACAGGAAAAAAGTAAATTTGCAAATGTGTGGAGACTGAACAACACACTCCTAAATATTCCGTGGGTCAAAGAAGAAATTGCAAGTGAAATCAATAAATATATTGAGACAAATGAAAATGAGAATACAACATATCAAAACTTATGGGATACAGCGAAGGCAGTCTTTAGAGGGAAATTTATAGCCCTAAATGCCTATGTTAAAAAACAAGAAAGAGTTAAACTCAAAGATTTAACTGAACAACTAGAGAAACTAGAAAAAGAACAGCAAACCAGTCCCAAAGCAAGCAGAAGGAAAGAAATAATAAAGATTAGAGCAGAAATAAATGAAAATGAGAACAGAAAAACAATAGAGAAAATCAACAAAACCAAAAGCTGGTTCTTTGAGAAGATCAATAAAATTGACAAACCCCTCACTAGACTAACAAAGAAAAAAGGAGAGAAGATGCAAATAAATACAATCAGAAATGAAAGGGGGGAAATTACAAATGACCTCACAGAAATAAAAAGAATCATATGAGGATATTATGAGAAACTATATGCCAACAAACTAGACAACCTAGATGAAATGGATAAATTTCTAGAAACACATAACCAACCTACATTGATGCTACAAGAAATATAAGAACTTAACAAACCAATAACAATTAAGGAGATTGAATCTATCATCAAAAATCTCCCAGCAAAGAAAAGTCCAGGACCAGAGGGCTTCACAGGTGAATTCTACCAAGCATTTCAAAAAGAATTAACACCAATCTTGTTCAAACTCTTCCAAAAAATTGAAGAGGAAGGAAAATTACCCAACACATTTTATGAAGCCAACATCACCCTAATACCAAAGCCAGATAAAGATTCCACAAGAAAAGAAAATTACGGACCAATCTCTCTAATGAACATAGATGCAAAAATTCTCAACAAAATACTTGCAAATCGAATCCAACAACATATCAAAAGACTTATACATCACGACCAAGTGGGATTTATTCCTGGTATGCAAGGCTGGTTCAACATAAGAAAATCAATCGATGTAATACACCACATTTACAAATTGAAGGAAAAAAACCACATGATCATCTCAATAGATGCAGAAAAGGCATTCGACAAAATCCAACATCCTTTTTTGATAAAAATACTTCAAAAGATAGGAATAAAAGGAAAATTCCTCAATATGATAAAAGGCATATATGAAAAACCCACAGCCAACATCATACTCAATGGGGAAAGATTGAAAGCTTTCCCCCTAAGATCAGGAACAAGACAAGGATGCCCACTGTCACCATTGTTATTCAACATTGTACTAGAAGTTCTAGCTAGGGCAATTAGACGAGACAAAAAAATTAAAGTCGTCCAAACAGGAAAAGAGGAAGTAAAACTCTCACTGTTTGCGGATGACATGATCTTGTACTTAGAAAATCCTGAAGTATCCATGGCAAAGCTACTTGAACTAATAAATGAGTTCAGCAAAGTGGCAGGATACAAGATCAACACGCAAAAATAAGTAATGTTTTTGTACACTAGTACTGAACAACCTGAGGAGGAAATTCGGAGGAAAATTCCATTTTCAATAGCAACAAAAAGACTCAAATACCTAGGAGTTAATTTAACCAAAGAAATACAGGACCTATATGCAGAAAACTACAAAACAATGCTAAAAAATTTTTTTAAAGACCTAAACAAATGGAAAGACAATCTGTGTTCATGGATTGGAAGAATAAATATCGTGAAGATGTCAATCTTGCCCAAACTGATTTATAGATTCAATGCAATACCAATCAAAATCCCAACAGCTTACTTTACAGAATTAGAGAAGGCAATTACCAAATTCATCTGGAAGGGTAAGGGCACCTGAATAGCCAAAAGCATTCTAAAAAAGAAGAGCAATGTGGGAGGAATTTCACTGCCTGACCTTGAAACATATTACAAAGCTACAGTGGTCAAAACAGCATGGTACTGGCATAAAGATAGACACGTCGATCAGTGGAATAGAATTGAGAACCCAGAAATACCCTCACCTATACAGTCAACTGTTTTTTGACAAACCTACCAAGCCCATGCTAATGGGAGAAAACAGTCTCTTCAACAAATGGTGTTGGGAGAACTGGATATCTCTAACCAAAAGAATGAAAGAGGACCCCTATCTCACCCCCTATACAAGAATCAACTCAAAATGGATCAAAGATCTAAATATAAAAGCCAGGACCATAAAACTACTAGAAGAAAATGTAGGGAAACATCTTCAAGACCTTGTAGTAGGTGGTGGTTTCTTGGACCGTACACCCAAAGCACATGCAACAAAAGAAAAAGTAGATAAATGGGACTTCCTCAAAATTAAACACTTTTGCACCTCACAGGACTTTGTCAGAAGGGTGAAAAGGCAGCCAACTCAATGGGAAAAAATATTTGGAAATCACATATCTAATAAGGGTTTAATATCCAGGATATATAAAGAGATGTTACAACTCAGCAATAAAAAGACAAATGACCCAATTAAAAAATGGGCCAAAGACTTGAATAGACGTTTCTCCAAAGAAGAAATACAAATGGCAAAAAAACACATGAAGAAATGCTCAACATCACTCATGATTAGGGAAATGCAAATCAAAACTACAATGAGATATCATTTCACACCTATCAGAATGTCCACTATTAAAAAGACAGAGAACTACAAGTGTTGGAGAGGATGTGGAGAGACAGGAACACTTCTTCACTGTTGGTGGGAATGCAGGATGGTATAACCACTATGGAGGACCGTTTGGCAGTTCCTAAAGAAGTTGAATATAGACTTGCCACGTGATCCTGCAATACCACTACTGGTACCCAGAAGAACTGAGAGCAGTGACACGAACAGACATCTGCACACCGATGTTCATAGCAACATTATTCACCATTGCCAAAAGTTGGAAACAACCCAGGTGTCCATCAACAGATGAATGGATAAACAAAATGTGGTCTATTCACACGATGGAATATTATGCAGCTGTAAGAAGAAATGAAGTCATAAAGCACATGGCAACATGGATGAACCTGGAGGACATTATGTTGAGTGAAGCAAGCCAGACACAAAAGGACAAACACTGTATGAATGTGTTACTATGAACCAAATATATTGTGTAACATATTGTTTGATCCGAAAAAAAAAAAAATGTATCCATTACATTTAATTGAGAAATGTATATATTTATTCATCTGTGTTTACTTTTTAGTTTTTAATTGTTCATATTTTCAATTATTAAATGTACAAATAAAATTAAATTTAAAAAAAAACAAAAAACATATACCAAGGGCTTACAGTGTGCCAGGCTCTGCGCTCCGCCTTGAAGAGACAGTATTAACAGGAGAGATAGATTCATGCCCCTTAATGACAGAGACCAGGCGAGGGCTCTAGTTAGTGACAACTGCAAATGCTCTCAGGGAGCAGAGCCAGCAGCAAGTTAAAACTCCAGGAAATAGATGTTTTGCAGATATCCAGGACTCAAGATGCAAAGACAGGAGGGAAATGGAATTTGAGCTCTACTTCTCAATGCTCTAAAATTAGAGATTTCAAGTGCACGGGGGATTTCATTTATATATTTGCTTTCGTGTGTGTGTGACAGGCCTCTGTTATAGTTAAGCAATTTCTGAATTGGAATGACTATAGGCTGGGCATGCATTCTTGCCATCATATGCTATGGTCCCTGTTGATAAGCATTATTAATGAAAACTTATGAGAGACCATGATCTAACTGTTTTATACCCTGACAGTACTCAGGAGAGGGGGGACAGGGATGGGAAAAGGCATTGAATGAAAGCTTTCTAAGTAAAGCAGGGGTGAGAATGTCTGTCAGAGGGTGCAAAGTCTCAAATTATTCTTTCCTCGACAAAAAAAAAGGAGAAGCATTAACAATATCCCCTAACTACTGCTTCAAACACAGAAAGCATGCATAGGCTTCCACATAGATTTTGTAATAGTGCTTCTCTAGCAGGAACAAATATAGCCACCATTGAGGATGAAAGAGCTGCCAATTCCAAGATCTCCCAGATTTGATGACCAACAAGTAGAACAAACATAGCCTAAAGAGAAGACTCTAGTGGTTATAGATACAAGCAAGATTACAGTGTTGGTTTTAGAGCCATATAGTTCCAGATCTAAAGCCCACTTTGCAATTTGTTATCTGTATGACTTTGGACAAGTTCCATAATATCTACATGCCTCGTTTCCATATATGAAAATTGGAGTTAATGGTAGTAAGTGTCTCATAGGATGATTGGAGGAATAATTGACTTACTGCATGTGAAGTACTTAGCATGGCATCTGGCTTATGGAGAGTGACGCCTAGCTATTTCTGCTATTACCATTTTTAGTTACTATTATCATCAACTTCTCTGAGCCTCAGTTTCTTTAGCACAGCCTCCTTGCCAGGAGCAAATGTAGCAACAAGTCTGAAAACACTTGGCACAAGGCCTGACACATAGTAGGTATGTATTACAGGAACTCTCTTCACTCTCCTTGAGCAGACAATAAAACCTACTTTTTATTACTTTCAACTACTGATCTTACATAAGAATAACAGCAGCTGACCAGTTCTTACGAGTGTCAGGTACCATGTCAAATGCTTTGCTTGCTGCTCAAACGCTTTGCCCTCTGAGGTAGGCAGTGCAATTCGTCCCTGTTTTGTAGGTGGGGAAATGGAGGCTTGGAGAAGTTATGGGACTCATTCACCTTCCCTCGGCCAGCAAGAGGTGGAGCTGGGCTTTGTGCCCAGATGGAGCTGACCTGGGAAGACGTGCCCAGAACAATCAAAGTCGGAGCACTCTTTCACAATGAATCAAAGTCAGAGCACTCTTTTGCTCTGAGACAAGGATGTACCTAGATCGAGTTTGAGAAGCCTGAGACCTGGAGAGCGAATCAGGTCAGTGGACCCAACAAAAGAGGAGCTAGCACAGCCATTACCCTAACTACTTCTGGCTTAGTGAGGAAAATAGTGTTACAGAAAATAGAGCTTCACTCTAACTGGAAAGAGCAGGAGAAGGAGAGGGAGAGAGAGAGACATCTATAGCATCTGCATATTTATGTATACTGAATTGATGAAGCCACCATTTTTGCAGCTCAAAAAGGTCAAATTTCAGCAATTTCATATGGGTTTTGTCTAACATGCATTAATAAATTATTTATAATTAGTTGCACAGTTTAAATTCAGTTTTACAATCAAAAAGGTTTTCATCCTCTTAAATTCTAACATAAAATAAACCTTTTAAGCATTTCCACTTAGAATCAAAACTGGGGATGAGAGAGGTGATAAGGCCAACCCTGCTATTTGGGACCCTACAGAATAAGGAAATTAAGTTCCCTGTAGCTTACAAGCCCCAATCAGAGGCAATTCTAGAAGAGGAACCCAAAAAATGCGACAGCACCACAACTGGATTTCATGCACAATCTCCAATCTTAGAGGAACGACTCTTAGCTAGGAGTTGAAAGAAGGCTGTACCTTGTTCACCCATTTTCTCTTATTGCTTTTGAGGTTCACATGGTAAACCTGGCCTTCAACAAGCTTTCAGTTTCGTAGAAGAAGTAGGCTCAAGCATCTCCACAGAGTAAGCCTTCTGATGGAAATCTGTGTTAGTACTTTGATCTACCTGCATTACAAGCTGCATTGAGTACTCTGGTGCAAGTACACATACTATTAAAAAGCAAATTAATGAATGATGATCATTTCTGAATTTTAACATTTTCTGGAAAAACTATACACCTGCACTTCTAAAATCTTAAACTCTTAGAGATTAATTGAAGTGAAAATAAAAGAAAGAACATCTTACTATAAAGGGGTTTGGAGAAGTGGGAGTATGGAGCTGAGTGGGTACAGGAAGATAAATGACTAACGGAGGTAAGAGTGGGGAGCTCAAGAATAACAAATTTGCATCCGTGCCTACTCTGACTGAAATAGGCGCAATGTCGCTAAGTTTTCCACCCTGGCACAGTCGGGGAATATAGGCAAACAGAAAACTCAATGCTTGTAAAAGGAGATGAGCCTTTTAAAGCAAAAGTCCACAGAGATAGTTTGTTCATAACAAGGAGTGGCTAGAAAGGAAATACTTTGGGGAAAAAAAAGTTTTCTGAAGTGACCCTGACATAAAGATCTCAGATCTGCAAGTCAAAAGATAAAACTACAACACTAACTAGCTGCTCAACAAAGGCTGATGTCAGTTCATCTCTTTGAGCCTCGTTTTCCTCACCTATATGATGTAATTGGCTCACAATACATGGAAAATTAGAAAGCAGTTTCCCCAAAGTCAATTTTTTTAACTTGACAGAATCTCTGTACCCTTTTGCCTCTAAATGACACATTGATTTTGAAAAGTAGCTGGTAAGAAAGGTCAGTTCCCACCTGTACAAATGCTATGCTGGCAGGGACCTGCTCTGGCACCTCTGAGGGTGTCTCAGGCACAATCCTGTTCTCTAGGGAGATCCAGGCAAGTGTGGAAATTCCCTCCTTCCTCATTTATAATCAGAAGTCACAAGGCAAGCTCTCTTCTGGGGTAGTTATACAGGCTACAGAGAGAGACCAGGAAAGGGCACAAAGCAAAGTCCCTCCATCAAACCCTCAAGCAAAGCTTCTTAAACACTAAAACTCATCCGGTTCAACCTCCACTTCATGCAGAAATTGCTGAGAAAGCTTTCCTGAGACATACTTCCACTTCAACCTGAGTGCATTCTTTTGCAAAAGGCAGCCTTAAAATGTCCCTGCCTCTCCTGGCCTTCCAGCCATCTGGTGAGCCTTCCTTACTTCTCTCTGCCTTTCCAAATCTGACCCACCCTGAGAAGCCCAGCTCAAATCCCATCTTCCCTTAAGCTTCCTCAGAGTCATAGCATGTTAGCATGAGAAGGAAATTAGAAGGCAATTCATTCACCTCTACCATTTAACAAATAATAATAGCCAACATTGTTTACTGTGTGCTAGGCACTTTGCAAAGCACTTTACTTAGGATAACTCATGTAACCCTCACAAAAC
This sequence comes from Tolypeutes matacus, assembly GCA_026826555.1. Classification (NCBI taxonomy): domain Eukaryota; kingdom Metazoa; phylum Chordata; class Mammalia; order Cingulata; family Chlamyphoridae; genus Tolypeutes; species Tolypeutes matacus. Next base: position 30,033,319 of record JAKSZT010054335.1, read on the forward strand.
CCTAGGAGATAGATATTATTATCACCCCCATTTTACCAATGAGGAAAATAAGGCACAGTGAGGTTATCTACGGTAACTTACTCAAGGGCATGCATCTAGAACCTGAAGAGATAGGATTCTAAACCAAAGAATCTATTCTAAAACCTGTGCTCAAAACACCACAACACACCACCTGTTACCAAACTAGACAGGCCCTGGCTTAAAACTCAGGTGACACCACCACGTCCCTCCCAGGCTAGGTCTCACACTAAACCAGGCTTCATCACCCCAGCCCCAAATAATGCTTCTCTTAGGAACTCCTATTTCAGCGTTTGTACAACCACTTTGCAATTAACTATGTGCTGTCAGTGATGTCTATTCTGTTATCCTTAGTGTCTAGAACTATTCCTTGCTCATAATAGTTGTTTAATCAATGGTTAAGGTTTGGTTTATTAATTTTACAGACCTCTGTTAGACACCCAAGAATGATTTGCAATATCCACTCCAGGTCCAGAGATGGACTTCCAAAGAGAGAAAACAGCGATGTACATAAGCAGATTGGATACACACACTTGAGAACAGAGCAAACCTCAAATTGGAACCAATGGGGTATGCGTTTGGCTGTCTGCGAGACAGCCTCGGGAAATGCTTCGAAAGGGAGGCCAGAAGACCAAGCAAATGCCTAAGGATTTCTTACAGTAGAACGCCAGACCCCACCTACCCATCCTCCAGGTGAATGCCCTGTTATATACTTGCAGTGTGTCCTTCATAACACCCAGTTACTTGTTCAATGCCTCTCTTCCTACAAGACTGTGAAATCTCCCTGAAATCAGGACTGTGCTGGTCATGCTTAACTATCTCCAGATCCCAGCCTGGGCCTGTCTTAGAGTAGGTGCTCAATAAATATTGTTGGATGGAAGGATGGATGGAATCATTCTCAGGAGCTCTGTAAAGATGAGAACAGAGGCAAAACAAGCAGCGTGGAGACCCCACAGGCATCACATATACCCACAAATTGCTCCTGTATTTAAGAAGATGCAAGCCAAAATTTAAAATATTAAACTATTAACTAATATTTATTGAGAGCCAATGTATTGTGCAAGGGAATTATATTTAATTTATATATTGCTATAGTTTATACTATGGGTACAAGGTATACCTTATAAAGTAGAGCTAAACCATGTTTTAATTAAAAGTTTTCTTAGAAGAATGTATTTCTCGGTAGAGGCTTTCTTCTCCTTACTTCATTCAGAGACAAGCCTATTCCACCTGCCATAATTTCAGGCATGGCCTTCCAAGTGGTGGTTCCTATTGCATTTATAGGCTCATAAACAGGGAGGAGCTGACTTTGAGTAGTAGATTCTAGCTTCACTGGATGATACAGTTATGGAAAAAGCACCGGATTAGAAGTCAAAGATCTGATACTGGTTCTGGCTGGACCACTAATCACCCATTCACTTCAGGTTTTTCTGGACCCCATTTGCTCATCAGTAAAATGGAAGGGTTGAGCAAGATCATCGTTAAAGATGTTTCCAATTTGTCAAGCTCTATCATTCCAAGTTTGCTCCCAGGTTTCATGGATGCTCTAAAGTAGGCTGGGAACTTCATCCTGATCATCAGTGCTGCAGCTTCAGCATCCTTCACCACACAGCAATCCTAGCTACCACAATGATGGACAGTAGGCATTCTTTGTCTTCTAGGTCATGTGTCATTATTTGGGACTCTCTGCTCAGGGAGCCCATTTTTCAAGGAAGTCTGTAGACCTGGAGTTGCCAGTGGCTGGCAAGCACCATATATGCAGCAGACCCTCAGACTGTATATAGCAAGGAGCAAGTAGAGTCTTTGAATGTGAATATAAATGATAAAGATGTAACCCCACTAATTTGCCTGCTGGAAATAGCAAATAAAGCAGGATGAAAGAAGTTAGAATAGAAACTAAAACTGCAATAGCTTTGGTATTCATGAGAAGCGGTATTTGTGAGGATCCCAAGTGCAGCATTGACAAAGGGGAGTGAACTAGTGAACAAAGAGCATCTTGACATCCTTTGCCTCTTAATACAGCCTCAGGAAAGCTGCATCACACAATTATGTGCTTTATTCATTAGTACCACATCACTGACGACACCATGAAAGAAATGACAAATTAGCAATTTCGCAGCACCAGCATAATACTATCATTTGTATCACAAAGTCAGCAAAATCCAGCCTCCAATAATTCAGCTCACCATTCTAACCCAAGACTGGCCATCAATACGGTTTTATGTGCCTTGTACTAATCACTAAAGTCAGATAATATGCAAGGTTAATGGTTGCAGACAGTCTGGGGAAATATCCAGGATCTGATAAGGGCACCCCCACATTATTGCAGTTCTCTGCGCATATATCCCAACCAAGAATAAACGAAGGAAGGAAATCAATGTTTAAGGCAGTCGTAATACATCTCCCTGTGTAACGTATAAATTGGCCCTTCATTTGCCCATTCACATTCCAGTTAATAAATAGTTCAGACACAGGCCACCCTGATAGTGAAGGAGTGTAACCATTGTACACACGTCACCCCACTTGAGATTTATGCTGCCACAGTACAACGGGCTCCAGCCAAGGCTTTCCAATTACCAAGCTGGTCTCTTAAAGAAAACAGAAACAGTGTGCCCTGAGTTCTGATTAGGAGTTTAATATCTATATATATCAAGCCCTCAAAACTTGGAAATGTACTTTCTTCTTCTATCAAAGCACTTTTATTGCACACTAAATAGACAAAACCATGCTAGTGGCCTCTTTCTCCAGTACTGACTATCGGGGTTAACGAGAAGTTCTCACATGAACTGCTGCACTTGGCGCTTCCTCCACCACAGATCTGGCCACACTCAGAAGCGGCCCTAGCAAGACGTGGAGACCCTTCTATGGTTTTAACATTCAATTATGGTTTTAAAGTTCCCCATGATACTTCGTGTTTGGGGAAAGTTTCCTATGAAAAATAAGATGGTTAATTTCATCAAGTTCATTCTGAAAAGATACTGCTAGTTTGCAAATATACCTCCTTCAGTGAAATCATTCCTAAATGACAGATTCTAGCCTTGGAAATGTTTTTTTTTTTTTTTTTCCCCTTCAAATTTAAGTATGCATCTCTGCGTCCCAATATAATCACTACAATTTACCTTCCCAAACCAAAATAAAGCATGCTGGCAATGTGTTTAATTTGTAACTAAACTCCTAAATGCAAATGTGAAATTGGCAGTTTGGCTGTTGTAGCGTTTAGGGTAGTTTATCTCACCAGTGACAGTGAGAAACAGACACTCTCCCAGGACTATGAGTTTTGACAGTCACTCCAATGAATGAAAAATCATCCCCATACAGCTGCCACTGCAGAGATTTGCTCTCATTCTTCGGTCAGTCTACTCCAGCACTTTGAGCCACACTCTTGCAAGCAAGGTGGAAGCAGCCTATTTTAATGAAGCCCAGAGTTATCATGTAAAATCCTTACTAGAACTATGTTGGATAAAAAATACTAAGACAACAGTCATTACTCCCTTCCTTTATATTTTATACAACATAGTCATACTTCGATTGCAAATTGTTAAAAGGAGCAGAATAGTATCTGAATTAGACAGTCACAAGGTCTGATCCTTCCAGCAGGAATAAAATGATGGAAATCTGTCCACTGTTTTCACTCTTTGCATGAATTTTTGCTTTGTGCCAGGCACTGTACTGAGCCCAGGTCCCCTGCAGTCCCATGAGGCATTCACAGCACTACGGGACATGGAGACAGATATCACAGCAGATGTGAGCTGCATTCTAGCAAGTCCCAAAGGACAGAGGGGAGGGATAAATTAATGCCTAGTGGCAAAGGAAAGGAAGGCTTCCCAAAGAATATCACTTGAAGTGGTGGTAGATATTCCCCAGAGGGAGAAGTGAAAGGAAGTTCCAGACCTTAAAAGACTTCATTTCCGCCTTTAAATGCCTTACAGTTGAGTGGAAAGAGCACTCAGATTACAGATAAGTAGAACCACATCCTAGTAAATACCTCCATAAGCCCTGCTCCATTGAACAGGTACGCTTTACATTCTGAGCAACAACCCAAACAAACTCTTGTGGATTAGAATACAACATACTCTTTAAGATGATCTTCTGGCAGATACATTCTTAAGCCCTGTTAAATAGCCTGGGTACCAATGAACAAGATACTCTGTGGTTACAATTTTGTTCTTTCACTATGCTTGTAGAAAATTGTTCAGCAGGCCAATGCCATGCCTGGAAATCAGGTAAGAGCTGAAAAGCCATCAATTTGCTTACAGACCTTACGATGCATGAAAAGAGACCACTTACTAAATGCATCCTCTAGAGCAGGGGCCCATGAGCTTGAATTTAAATTCAAAAAAACTTTTTCTTGTGGGGATGTGTTGGTGCGGGTATGATACATTTATCAAATAATACATAGTATAGTGTGGACTTAGTAAGGGGTCTGTGATTTTTCACCTGACTGGCAAAGGGATCCGTGGAACAAAAATGTTAAGAACCCCTGCTTTAGAGTATGGGAGGAAAAAAGAGAAATTTTATTTCCTTCTTACTTGTAGACTTGGGTTCCCTTATTTACATGTCACTTTATAGGAATTACCTATCTAACTTCCACTTGGGAAATTTCAGGGCACTCCTTGACATACCTACAAGAATATTGCAAAATCTTTGATCTGCCTCCGTTTTCAGCGTATTCTTCTCTGAATAAAATAATTCTCCACTCCTACCCTTACAGCCCACCCCCTTCCCCCCAGTCCAACCCCAGATTTTCTAAGCTTTCTTCCTATTAACTTAAACACTAGTTTGGACCATCACTGATTCCATTAAATTGTGGCCACTCTTTAAAAAAAAAAAAAAAGAAAGAAAAGTTGAGGGTTTTAGATGGAGCTAAACAGTGATTTCAATCTTAAGAAGGCACGACCAGTATTTATCTATAGGCAGTCCTTCGAGGCTGGGAAACAAGTCTCTCGGATTTTCATTTCTTATACAGAAGAGGCAATAGTTTTCCTCTATTGTTTCACTGTGTGCCCTTTTCACTGATACATGAGCATGCCTGTGGTGTGCACTGAGCTCTAATTACCACACTTGGCCCCATTTCCAAGACCTAATCTTCCCATGAAGCTCCGCCTCTGGCCAGGGAACTCCTGGGGAAGCAGCAGTCCGCTGGGCAGCCACTTTTAGCTCTCATTCTCTCTCCACCAGGCCTCCTTGCTCTTTTCACAGCTCACATAGGGAAGGTGCAGCAGGAACGGGGAGGTCTTCATGCCACTGCTAGTGCTCCCACAAAGGCTGTCCCAGCTGCCAGCTGACACTGGCAGCACACATTTCTATGGGAGCAATTTTTTGGCTGCCACAGTTGTTCAGAAATGCCAGAAAGAACAACAATTACAGCAGTGGGAAACTCTACATTTCCCATCTCTTGACATTTACTGAAAGGATAGAGGCATATGTGCTTTTCTTCTTGCCACATGACTCTCTACAATGAAAGAAATATACCTAGAACTCTTTTGTCACAGAACAGTCCATGGCAGAGTCTCCTTCCAAGTCAGCTGCTCCAAGAGTTTAAGGTACTGCTGAGGGCAAATAGTGATTGACAAGGGATGGAGACAAGCTGAACAGAAGGACAGAAGCTAACTCTGTGCCTATGGAAAAGATAAACATAGGAACTCATGGCCCATCCCAACCTGTTTGCCATCAAAAGAAGTTCCACGTGCTATGGGGTGGCTTGGGCTGCTTGTCTACCTTAAGATTAGCCTCAGAAGTGACCTCAGCATGCCCGTACATTTTCATATCATATCATGTACAGAGAATGACAACTATTCAGCTCAGGGGCTAAAGAAAGACACTGCTTCAGAGCCGTCCCGAGTCCCTCTCCCAACACCGAGGACAGAGGGGGAGCAATATTTACAGTATCTTTTAACTCATTTGCATCTGGCCCATTGGGAACCTAGACCAGTGGTTCTCATCTGAGTCTTCGTGGAAGCTTGCTAAAACACAGATTGTCGCACCCCACCCACCTCTCTAGCTTCTGATTCAGTAGGTCTGGAGTAGGGCCAGATGATTTACAGTTCTAAGACATTCCCAGGTGCTGCTGATGCTGCTGGGCTGAGGACCACACTCTTAGACTACCATCTTAAAGAAGTCATCCACGGCTCTGGCACTCATTCGGTTAGACAAGGGGGTACAGGCTGGTAAAGGCCCACAAATCCACAGTATACTAGAAATCATTAAAGGAGCTGGGAGTTTTCAGTCTAAAGCTGACTTGAAATGGATAGAATGACTACCTTCAAATATCTGAAGATCTGCACAAGTAAAAACAGGACCAAACATTTCCAGGGTGAGGCCAAGGCTGAAGGCTACAGGAAGATGAAGTTCTGCTTAATTTAAGGAATAATTTACTTATAGGTTTACCTCTTGAAAGAGGTTTTGGTCTCTCTCAGGAGGTGAAGAGAATGCATCATTGAGATGTTCAAGCAGTCATTTGCAAACATGATGGAGACTTTAAGCAGGTAGCTGGGGCCGGGGTATATTGAATCAGATGTCCTTTAAGATCTATTCCAATCCTGAGATTCCATGGGTTTATAAAATGTGACTCAGTCTTTTCATGGCTATACCATTTCCTCGAGTGTGTTGCTATTTAAAGCTCTTTGGTAAATCTCAAATAATGGTCAACTCCTGTGTTAGTTTGCCAGGGCTGCTACCACAATGACCACAGACTGGTTGGCCTAAACAACAGGAATTTACTGTCTCACAGTCTTGGATGCTAGAAATCCAAAATCAAGTTATCAGCAGATCATGCTTTCTCCAATATCTGTAATGTTCTGGTGGTGGCTCACCCATCGTCTATGACTGAATCTGCCGTGATGCATGGCCATCTGTCTCCTTCTGTCTCCTCCCTCCTGCTCATGAGGACTCAGGTCATACTGGACTAAGCCCACACTGATTCAGTTTGGCCTCATCTTAATAGAATCTTCAAAGATCCTATTTACAAATGGGTTCACACCCACAGGCTTAGGTCTGGAACATGTCTTTGGGGGGACATGATTCAACCCACAACAACTCCCTTCCACATGGGGATCTGAATAAGAGCAAAAATGAGTTGAACTGAAGCAGTTAGTCTTTCCATACCCGTGCTCATCTCTTAAACCGGGCCTGGTTCTAAATGCTTGACATTTGAGTTTTGAAATAATAGGATCAGAAGCAGTTATGAATCTCCCCCGCTTTGTGAAGATGTTACTGGTATTAACTCTAATATATCTTTAATTGGTGTCGTTCCTAAGGAAAAAAGATTTTTTTTCAGTGTGCCTCAGCAATAAGAAAGCTTTCAAGAAACATCCCAGATTTTTATTCCTCAACTCCTTTCAGATCTAATTTGTGTTAATTCAATTAAGGGCATGTAATTTGGCTGTCACAGAAATTAAATATAAAGAAAAATGTATATTAATGCAAAGGTTGAAGAGTTAAGCCCATAGAATCCAAGAAATTTTTTTAAAAGTTCTATTTCCTCCTATAGCAAGAATTTGTTTCCCCTGCAAGAAATAAAGGCAGGTAGACAGGCAGCCAGGCAGGAAGGAAATTACATATATATGGTCCTTCTTTTAAATAGTTTATTTTATAAAAAGCTTAAAAACAAGCTATGCTACAAAATTGAAACAGACAACTATATAATCAGAATTTGTCTTTAATTACCTAACTTAATTAATTTTTATACTGTGTATATATAGATGCACAAGCTCTATGCCTGCCACAACATTCTATGCCCCACCCCAATATTATAACATGTAACAATAATCCTCTTATAAGTATCACACTATGTTTTTAAAAAGAATTGATCCATTGATGACTGGGATATACTCTTAGTGAACAATAAGACCAAAGCATGGAATGCCCACAAATGATAGCACAATCATGCTTTTCTCCTGTTCTTGCACAATACACCTCTAATTAAAAGTAGGTGCTATACAGACAGTGAGTGCAAAAAATGGAGGGGGGGGGATATATATATATATATATTTTTTTAAGTAGGTGCTATAAAAAAGCAGGAGGGGAGTGAATGTGGCTCAGGCAGTTGGGAACCCGCCTCCCACATGGGAGGTCCCAGGTTTGGTTCCCTGTGCCTCCTAAAGAAGAAACAAATAGACAATGAGCAAAAACAACAAGCAAACAGATGAGGGAGCCATCTCATGGGAGAAAATAAATTTTTTTAAAAAGCAGGATATAAAGATGTGGTATATCTACTATAAATCCAAGGAACTACTTATGTTTCCAAACTGGTCCAATCACCATTCTAACCAGCCAATTTTAGGCCTAGCCTGGGAACCATCCCCCATGGGTCAGGCCCAATAGGGCAGGGTGGAGATCGAGCCTGGGGAAGGGACCCTGATTATAATCAGATCATCTCAGAGAGGTCATGTATGACAGCATCCTAAGCATTCCCATGATTATATTCCATATGTTCATTGCCAAATCCCCAACAACAAGGAAGAGTGCCTGACACACAGCCGGGGCTATGTAAATTTTAACTGCTAAATGTCTTTCACTTAATTCTTGCAAGAATCCTCTGTTGCTACTAATGCCCTGGCTTACTGATGAAGACACGTGTGTTAGAATACTTAAGTGGCTGAGCCAAGGACACTCTGTTAGTAAGTGACAGAGACAGTTCAATATCAGACCCAAGAGAGAGTTTCATAGCAGAGTTGGGCCTTGAATTGAGACTGGAAAGATGAGTAGAGATTGAGACTGATGGAGACATGTTAGGAAGGGGAAGGGAAGGCCTTAATGGGCACCACATGCCCAGAGGACAATGAGGAAGCCAGGCCCTAAGTGTTCATAGTCAGGAGCAAAGAGAGGCAGGATCTAGAGGCGGAGGCTGAGCCAGGGTCTCATATGCTGGGCTAAGGAGTTTAGACTTGGTTCCACATGAGTGGAGAACCACGGCAATTTCTCAACAGGGAGGAACAAGTGGCAACAATGTTCCCAGTGGACACACAGGAAAGACTGGGCCCAGAAAGCGCCAGATGGAATCAGGGAGATGACCCAGAAAGCCACTTCAGCAACTCCCCCGGAAAAGGCAATGTGAATTCGACAAGGCAGGTCAAAGGAAGGGCATATATTTTTTACAGAATTAACAAAACTTGGTGGCAGATCAACTAAAAATAGTGGTCACCTTGCAGTTCCGCAGCTATAGTCTCCTTTGCCAGCAGGACTCGGCTATCCTGTGGAAACCAGGTAGCCCTCACCTAAAACTGGAGTGTCTTTGAACACTCAGCCCAACCTTGAAGAGGCATCTCAGAGGACGCATCTCAGGGCAGGGCCTCCCTTTGCACCCTCCCTGCCATCTTTGGTGGCACTGACAGGCCACACCACGTGCCGAGACACTGGCTATCTCACCTGCTCCCTCTGTAATCGTCACAAGGGCCACTTTTCCCAGTCTCCTCCTTATAATTTATTATAAGCAACTTGACCAAAGAGTAAATCTCACCTACTTCATTCCATCCGAATCCCCACAGGTAAGTCCATACCAGGTAGAAGGTAAGAATATATATTTTGAGTTTGTATTTACCTCTCCATAACCCTTGCCTACCTCCTCAGTCCCTGGCCACTCAACACAGAAGGAAACATTTTAATTTGAAAGTCCAGCGAGGCTACTTTCAAACATGCCTCTTGAGAATGGCCTCTTTTCCCCATTTATCTGGTGGGTATAGGGAGGTAGAAAGAAAGAAAATTAAATTCAAAAGCCATTTTCCTATGATAGTGCGTTTCCTAATTTCAACACAAAGAAGTCAGGCAATGCAGAAGTTTAGCATTTCATAGTCATTATCTCACCCACATTACAGGTAGAGCATATGAAGCCTTCATTTTAAACAACTTAACTTGTAATAAGAAATACCACGAGCAACGTAGATGAGTTAATGTTTCTATGAAAGCCTGCTTCATTTCCCAACTCTATTGTTCACTAATTCTCAAATTTACTGCATTATTATGTATTTATGTTTGGTTTCCAAAAATAATACCTTTTGACAGAATGCCCACGGGGCTTGAGTAGGAGTCAATATTGAAATGAATATCCTGTCTCTTAAAAATAAAAACTTGGAAAGCAGATAGATTAAAAGATGAGCATTCATTTTATAGAAAGAATTATAACTGGGTTTTGTAAATGATAAATTCCCAAAGTTAATTTAAATTATAATCTGATTTACAAAAAAAAGCCACACAGACTAAACCATTCACACAATCACATTGTAGATAAGTATGCCCAAACACATAGGAAGTCCTCAAAAAAGATTTCATGAACAATTTCAGAAACATTCAGGAATAGGAGAGTAATTTTGATAGCCTTGACCTGCGTTTCAAGACCTAGTTACCTATACAAGTTACAGCCACACTTACTCATGGAAATGCTCCCCACAAGGTACCTCTCTTGCCCTCTCCTTTATTAGCTGGATTTGTATTCTGAAGTTGGAGCCCTGTGAACAGGCCTCCATCTATTTCCCCCCTTAATTAAAAAGCAGAAAAGAAATGCTTAGGGCCATATGTGTGGTCTCTCCCTCCCAAATTGGGGTCCTTGAAAAGTTGTTATTGCTGTTCCAGGAATTCAGTTAATAAGCTTACCTATCACTTCTCAGCTGACCATGTAAATAGCCTGCAGCACGGTTAAAAAAAAAAAAAAAAAGGCAGGTGGTAATCCCTTGGGATAATAGCTCTGGGGGGAGGGGAGTTATCCCATTAGCCCTGCTGGACTCCTCATGGCAAACAGCCCATCCGCTCTGCGGGCTGTGAACAGATGCCCGGCACAGCAAGGACATGGACCCCCATCTAGTGTGTGCCGCGGAAGGGAGGAGTGAACTCACCCCTGTGAGACAAAGGCTCCTCTCAGGCCAGAAAGCAGCATCGAGCAGAGATGAAGGCACACCAGATTTTACAAATAACAGCAACAACAGCTATAAACACGCACTGGGACTTGAGGAAGGTCACAAAAGAGCTGGGACTCTGGGTGTTTCAGGTAAAAGAGAGAAAAAACAGAAAAGCAAAGTCTTCGAAAGCTCTTGTGAGCAAATCTGAGATTTGCCCACATGAAGAGGTTACCTCTGAGTTGGCAGCAGAGTTGGTGTCTTCTACCTGAGCTGCTGGAGATGTGGAAAACTCCAGTCATGATGCTATTGGATACTAGGCATCCATTTCCACAAAGTGGGTGTTATATACAAAACCCATTCATCAACAAATATTTACTGAGTGCCCACGATGTACCAGTCACTGACTCCTGGGCACTGAGACGGGGACAGACAGCTACACATCTGTTTGTGATCACCACCCCTCCTGGTCTCATGTCCGGATGGAATAAAGAGTGCCTCTCAGTCTCCTTTCCCAAACCTGGGCTGTTGCAATGAGCAAGGCCTCCCCTACTGGGAGGTGGTATAGGTCAGTGTCTTCCCCGTGGAGGGCTCCACCTCTGAGCTGCTGAACTAGGGGCCCATTGAAGTTAGTTGCTAATCAGCTTCTCCCTGTGGCCCCCAACAAGAGGGTACATCCCCCTGATATCCCTCCTCCAGATACCTAGGGAGAAGTAATCCCTTCCTCCTTTAAACTCCTCTAGTTTTGATCACATTCCATGGTCACATCATCTTCTGCACTAAGTCCTAATCTCCCTGAGTGGGCAGTAGGTCTCTTATTGTTTTGTAGCCACTATAGTGCCCATCTACCTGGGATTGGGGGCGGGGAAGGGCGGCACTTACACAAACTTAGAAGGGTGGGGGAAGGAGGTCAATTACTTCATCATCATAGGGCTTTATTGGGTCAAGAACCTTCATAAAGTCATTTGAGACATTAGTAGTCAGGTCAAGATTGGAAGTCCCGAGAGCTACGCTGTCCAATGCAGCAGCCAATAGCACAACGTGTCTATCAGCCACTTGAAATGTGGCTAGTCCACACTGACAGGTGCTGTAAATGTTAAATACTGAACAGATTCCTAAGCCTGAATTTGGAGAAAAAGAATGTAAAATATCTCATTGATAATTTTTTTCTTTGGTGACAGGTTGCTCTCAAGTGGCCCATGGTGACTCATCGGCATTTATCATGTTGAGCCCCTACTATGTGCTAGATACTTAGCATACAGGAAATCCTCCTCAAGGGAGAGAGAAAATTCTCAGACCACAGAAAGCAATGCTTCTGAGCTAGTCCTGGTTGATGTCTTTAACCATCTTCTCCCTGCAGCTAAGAACCGAGCATTTCCCTCAGCAGTGCCTATCACAACTTCAGAGATGGGGCAACACAAGTCCTGGAGGCTGGAAACAGCTACAGTTTGACTTGCATTAAAGGTGTGGCCACCTGAATAGCAAATCCTGTGGACTTTTCTCACGGCTCGCTCTCCAGCATCTCTGCAGTATTTACCAAAGACCACCTCTTTAAATTCTTCACCCACCATGATGGTTTTCCTCTCTGACAGTTTCCCCTGAAAAGGAGGGTGACGCTGCTGTGGTCACTAGATAAATATCTACTGAGGTCTTACTAACGGCCCTGTTCTGAGCTAAGGGCTGAATCTCGCCCTCAAGAAGCCAGAAGAGCATTTATCGTCACCTGGTTAGTTAAATGCTCTACAAAGCCTTGCACATGTGCTTCCTTCTTTGACTCTCGTAACGGAAGGTGGGCAAGCATTACCACCCTTCTTACAGGTTGGGGGATGTCAGTGACTCATCCGAGGTTACACGGCCAGCAACTTATGCAGTCAGGTCTTCGGACTCATGGTCCGATGCTCCAGTCTCGTTTTGTTTCCTTCTCTTTCACTGAAAAAGGGTGACATGCTCATGAGTCAGGAAGCTTGATTAGAGCAATGTTTACGGCAACCCTTTAAATGATCATGCTGCCGTTCCTGAAATTTCTATTTAAAAGAAAACGCATGCAGCATTATCGCCACTTTTCTTGTCAACTTCAGGAGCAATGGGTTGCACCCGTCATCCTATACAAACACCATCCGTTGGCCATCGAAGGCTTCCTACTCCTGAAATTAGGTAAGAGGTGAAGCTAGTTATACCAGAATCAGCTGTAAAGAAAACCATTGAAATGGCAAATGGTGTATTTAAAACACTTCATGTCTTTGTCAGAAGTAAAATTAAAGAAACAAAGAGACGGGGAGGGGCAAAACCAGCCTTCAATGGAGAATTTACCGTTCACGTGTCAGGGGCAGGTGGTGCTCTCACAGCTGGACTTGGGCCAGGAAAGAGCACTCTACATGCAAGAGAAGCAAGCCGCCGCTAACAAGCCCGAGAAGAAGCCAGCTGCACGGCGTTCTCCTTCAAGCACGCTGCAAGTCAATAAAATTAAAGGGAAAAAAAAAGGATACGGTTGAACTCCTTAGAGCTAAGAGCCCCCAAGACAAATGGAGGCTTTCAAAGCAGCCGAGGGGTAGGAGGGACGGTCTCCCAAAGAAACAGACCCAAAAATCAATGGGCCGGCCACCAGAGAAACTGTTGAAGTTGGAATCTTGGCATCGTTCAAGTTCACCATTTTCAGCTGCTCTCATTTCAACTCCCTCTCCTCTCTTGGTGATAGCTTTCACCCCAGGAGAGGAAAGGAGGTTGATTTCTTCTGCAATAACGTGGCAAATTGAGAGCATCCTAGAGATTAATTTCTCTCACTTTCTAGATTCTAAGACTAAAATTCACTAGTACACAAAGAAGGCCCAATTCCTGTACCACAGCAGAGCATCAAATACCTAAAAATACTTAGAACCCCAATTCCTAAAGAGAGGAGCCATGGTATTGGGGATCCCTACCATCTGCTTCCATATCTAATTCTGTATTAGAATTTTGGGCCTACCAAACCTGGAACTGTCTCGCTACTTCCTTTTTCTTTATGAGCGCAATGATAACCTGAAAATCAGAATTTAGGTCCTACGTCTTGCAGTTTCTTACAGCTGTTCCATTATAATTTGTGGCTGACATTTATATATTGTACACTTACTAGGTGTGCTCATTAGGCACCTTTCTTGCAGTACTCATTTAATCTTCCTACAATACTATGGGATGGATAATATCATTCCCTTTTTACCAATGAGGACACTAAGTCTGTGACAAGTTATGACACTTGCTCTTGGTCACCCAGTGAGAGGTGAAGATAGCTCTTAGCCTTCATGGCTCCCCATGGATATTAGAAGAGTTCGGTGAAAAATCTCAAAAAGATAACTAGTTCTTTCATACCAGCACGAGCTGTACTACCTCGCTGACAGTGGGTCATCCACATTGAATTAGGATTCACTATTGTCATGTAATACAGAGTAAATGTCAAGAGTGTTAATTATTTTCACCCACAAGGCACTAAACATAAATGTGAAATATGTAAGACAAAAGGATTTAAGAGAATTTAAAATAAACTATGATAATATTGATTGACCCCAACAAAATGATAAAGATGTACTACTTGAGATTTTAGAAAATATCTTTCAAGTTTCTAGGAAAGAAAAGAAGTCTTGGGTTTATAATAAACATTTTATACTGCTTAAATTTCCACACATCTAAAACACAGGTAGAAATATAAAAGAGTTTTGCATGTAAGCAATCAAATCATGCTGACTTGAACGTGGAAAGCCAAGATTTGAAATATGCAAAGATTTGATTATGACCCTAGTAAATTGACACCCTACGGTGAGGTCATTTGGAAAGTCTCTGTCCTTAGCCTTTTTAAATTTAGGCTAATATGAAAAAGCTGTGCTAGAAAATGTTAATAAATTAGAACTCATTGCTTCCTATTCCTACCACAATAGATTCTAATCAAGCTTTAGGCCTGAGCCTGAAACTCTGTGCAGGCAAAGGTTTAAAATCTACCTGAAAACATTGCTATGAAAATCTCCTTCTCCATTAACAGATGTCACTCAGGTATGCTAAAGCGCAGTCCCAGATTAATATGTGACCTTATATTTTAATAGCTGCCCGTCATCCTATTTGCCCTGGTTCCTCCTGGTGGTTTCAGTGCCAACAACATCCCTAGATGGGTATTTGCTCAGCTGCGAATGGTATCCTGATGCAGCTTACAATGAGGCCAGCCTGGCCCTCTTTCATCTTTTGAATATATTTGCAGACCTCTCATCTCTCACCCCTATCTCAAACAGAAGCAGTGCATATCACTGTGACAATCCACCCTCCTCCCCCGGAGGCTAGAGCAGACGGAAGACAGTCTTTGTTGGAAATGGGCTCCCGTCCACCCTATGTTCCATACCCCATGAGTGGTCCTCAAAGAAGCCTTTTCTAAAACCAATCTTCTGAGGTCTGAATTGGAAAAGAAATATACTGGTTTATCTTCCAATTTGTCCCATTCTGATTGAAAAGTGTTTTTAGAGAATGCTTCTTCCTCACTATTGAGTCTCAACAATAATGTTATTAAAGGTTGAGGCAGTGAGTGGGGAGCCAGAGAAAGTGGACGTAAAACACTACTGATAGACCTACAGGATAAGGAAAAAAACTGATAAAAAAATTTAGAAGGTGGATGGACAGAGAATGTAACGTATCATCAGGATTTTTTCATTTTTGATATTAAACAGTTAATTGCTTTTGTTCCCTTGTTATTAATGTTTTGCACAACCTATGTAAAATGATGGGTCAACAAATGTATCTTTCCCAAAACATAAGTAAATTCCCTCATTTGCTGATGATGTTCCCTTTACAGTAAGTCTGAAAGGAAGTCTCTCTTCTGAAAAGCAAGTCAGGTAATAAAATCTCTGCTCATATGGGCTCCTCTGCTCTGGAAGGTGATTGGAGGTGATTGTGGGAGAGGCAGTAACAGGAACTAACTTTGAATAGTGCTTTGGAGTTTTCAAAGCATCTTTGCCAGATGTTAACTCATTTAAGTCACAGGACACATCTATGAATGAGGTTTCACCACCATTCCACAGAAGAGGAATTTCAGGATCAAAGACATTTGCTGATAGGCCTAGTACAAACACGGATTTCAGTACCTCACACCTCAGGAATATTAATCAAGCAAAAGTACATATTAAGCAGGTGGTGTGATGTTCTACTAACAACGTTAATCTCCAGGGACTTCACATGCCCCATGTGGAAAATTAGGGATGTTGGACTAGAATATTGCATTCTGGAACTTCATTTCTTGTAACCACTACTTAATAGTTTTCATTTCTACCACTCTATTCTTCATCGTGAGCAATTTTTTTCAAATACTAAACTCAGAAAGCAAGTCGTTTTTCTAAATTCAATGAACTTTTTAACCCATTTGTTTAATTTTTAATTTTAAAGACTATGTTTTTCATTTCTAGAAGTTCTATTTGGTTCTTTAAATCTTCCTGTTCTTTTTTTATAGTATCTTGTTATTTACCTAATTCTCATTTTCTTCTTGTGTTTTATAGTCTTATTCTGTCCTCTCTCTCTCATAGTTCTATTATGTGAGGATCCTGTGTAATACTGGATACTATTTGACATATCTGGGGACTCTTATTCTAGGTTTTGTAATTTGGGATTATAAACCCATCTTCAGCAGGACTCTATGTGTAGAAAATGTGTGACGCACAATCCTCTAGAGAAGTTTAGCGTTTGCATCTGCAGTGCCCCAGAGATGGATGCCACCCTCCCAGGATGACTTTGCTGATTTCTCAGCTTGGAGGTCCAGGCCATACTGGCAGTATGAATTCAAACCAAAGTATTTGCAGAACTGAAGTTACAATTCTCATAGCACTCTCCCACCAACAGTCCAGCTTCCTTCCTATCTTCTTGGACCAGTGGGTAAGCTTTTCCCTAGAATGGTCTTTCACCAGGAATGGAGATTTTTGCAAGAATCCTGCCATTAGGTGTGTGGGAAAAGCAACATTGCATTCAATATTCCATCTCACTGGCTAATCACCTGTTTATTTGGGAGCACTGAAATATAATCCCCTTGGTTACTGACACCATGAGACAAGCAATGCCACCCCTGACCCCCCTCCCACTACTACCCAGGGCTGCCAAAATAGCCACTTGTTCACAGTTCACTCTGATTTTCCATTTCTTCTTTGTTTCTAAGCCCTAGAGGATTTCTCTTACTTTTTTAGAAATTTAACTGTGCACTTAAAATGTTTGATAAATATTTTTATGTACCATTTCCAGGTGTTTTGTAAGGGTTATTTAATACATTAATGGCCAGACATGGAAGTGCTGCACTCTATATTCTCTAATATCCTTTTAGGTTCTCAAGTCTATGGTTCAATGTATTTTTAATCTATTCTCATTTACTTCTTATGGAAATAAAAACAAACTATATGTAGAATTTGCTTAATTTTTCTTATGACAAATAATCACTGGATTTTTTGAAGACTGTAAAGTATGTCATTATAGGGGAAAAAAGTATTATGCATGTAGGAAAAAAAAAGTTTTAAAAGATGGTCCACTACGAATATTCTCGCTGTCCTGATTTTGTGATAATCAGGGTAGGCTAAACATTCGCTATATTAGAAACCACACATGTGGCCCCAGACCTAGTTTTCTCCCTAGGTCTGGTTTTTAGAATGCTGGTGATAAACTAAGCCTGATTTATTATATGACCATCCTGTATGGGAAAAGACTGTAACTTTGACTATCTTTGGTCAACCTTAAGACATATATAGCAGGGGGACGGATGTGGCTCCGATGGTTGGGCATCCGTCTCCCATATGGAGGTTCAATCCCCAGGACCTCCCGGTAAAAATTTTAAAAACAGAAAAATATAGAAGGCTCATGGACCACCAGGCCCCATGTGCAGGTGAGCCGCCAGGCCCTGCGAGCAGGTGAGCCATCAGGCCTTGTCCATGGGTGTACCGCCAGGCCCCGCGAGCCACGCAGCAAGATGATGACGTAACAGGAGTATGACATAAGGGAGAGCCAAGATGAGACGCACCGAAAAACCAGGAATTAAGGTGGCACAGGTGGTAGTAGGACATCTCTCTCCCACATTGGAGGTTCCAAGGATCGAATCCCAGTGAAGACAGGAGAAGGATGAGAAGAGAGGGCAGGAAACGGACACAGAGAGTTGCCCAGCGAATGGACACAAAAACAGCAAAAACGGGAAGGGGGGTGTGTTAAAAATGGATAAAAGTAAATAACTAAATAAATAAACCCTTTAAAAAATGTATAGGGGAGGAAGATTCGAACTATAGTTAATAGTAATACTTTGACAATACTCTTTCATGATTTGTTAACAAATGTTTTACAACAATGCAGGATGTTTGTGGAGGGTGATGTGTGGGAGCCCTGTATGATGTTATACATGTTCGTTTTGTAAGGTCACGATGTTTACTGAACACTTAGAGTTTATGTATGTTCATGTATGAATGATATACTTCAATAAATTGTTTTTTAAAAAAATGATGGTCTACAAAAGACTAATAAATTTTTATTTTTGTGTTTCTCCTTATTTGTAAAGATCTGAATTTTCCATAATAAAAATAAACTATAATTCTCATAAGAAAAATTGACTAAGAATGAGGAAGACAGTTTTTCAGAAAATGCCAAGGAAGTGTTTTGCTTTTAAAATCAGAATCTAAAACAAGCCTTTCCATAAAGCAGTTGAAAGTTTGGCACATAGGTTAGCCCCTCCTGGAAATGTAAGTGGCCTTAAATTATTAGGAGCCAGCAGCCATGCATGAAGCTGCTGTGGCACCACAAATGGGCAACCTCTATGTTAGGAAATAGCAGACGTAAGAAGAAATTCTAGAGGACACTGGTTTAACAGCACTTCTTAGCTTTTCTTTTCAAGGATTAAGAGGTGGCACAGATAATCCAGAACCAGCCACCAGATTAATCTGCACATCTTCAATCAAAAATATCAGTATGTCTTTGGCCCTTTGGGTTGCCCTGACAGACTGATTTCCAGCTTCTTTCTATAGTCTCTTTTTAAGGGGACACTGCCCCTTTTTAGTGCCATATGGTCAGTGACATAGGCCCAGAGCAGTAGTTCTCAATGCTAGCCATGCTCCATGATAGCACCAATGCCCAGACAAAAAGGGTGATTCTAATGTGTAGGCAGTGCTGGGATATCAAAGACCCCATAAACAAGAATCTTTTTGTGGGGGTTGAGGATGGGGGGAAGCAGGCACTCAACCACCAAGCTACATTCACTCCAATGAGAGCTGGTTTTGTCGCCTGTTTGTTTTTAGGTGGTCCCAGAGGTCAAACCAGGGACCCCTTACATGGGAAGCAGGTGCTCAACCACTTGAGCTACATCTTTTCCCCATAAGCAAGAATCTTAACCAAGAGAAAACTGGAAAAGATCTGTTTTTATCTCTGAGGAATCACCAAAGGACAGAAAATAAAACATGAATGGATTTTTTTTTCATGTAATTTCAGAAAAAAAAAAATTAGTAGAGACACAAAGATATGCAAACATGCAAAAACAACAACAAACCACACACATGAGAAGCAGGTTAAAAGCAAGAGAGAAAAGCATTTTGTTTGTGTTTATTTGGTGTGATTATATTACATTATTCCTAAAATACTTTAACCCCAGTTCAGGTAATTTTTGAGATTGTGATTTGGCATGTAAATTCATTAGTTCAGGGAGCTGATGTAGTACAGCTCTGAGCCTTGCTTTCATTGAGGTAATTGGTTGCCTATGAAGAGGGCCAGGAGGAGATTGACAGTCCAGGCAAAGCAAGGCTGCAGAAACCCTTGAAGCAGGGCTGTAGCAACTCCCCACCCCCAGTCCTTCCTGTCAGGAACTGGGAAGTGCCAGGGAGCTGATGCTGGGCCAAACATCCCCTCCATCCAGCTCTGGCCTCTGTGCCACCCATAGCCCTGTAAGCAGTTCCAGTGCTTTCCTATTCTCTCCAAAGTTGAATACTGCTAGACCAAGTCTGGACACGGAGGAATGGATATCAAGTAAATGTGTAGAGACATGTAAGAAGTGTGAAATGTATAAATTAGAGATGAGGAACCCTCTTCTCTCCCCTTTCCTAATTCCCAGAAGGCTCTATTTCAGGATTAATCTGCTCTTTATAAATATAAAGATGACTCAGTCAATGTGTTCTCACCCAAGTATATTTATCTGGACACAGAGACAAAGAGAAGCTCACAGAAGCCCCCCACAGGCCTGCGGGGGCTCCAGAGGTTTGTGTCCTTGTTTTGCCCTATCCTGTCTCTGTGAGCTTCCTGAAATCTCACTTCAGATGCATGTCTTATCCTCTTCCTCACCCTTCTCCTCCTGCTCACCACTACTTTTTGTTCCTAATAACTACTCATGGTCACTACCACTTTTGCTCCAATTATCTCATTTAATCCTCAAAATATCTCTATGATGTAGACATTATCATTGCATTTTAGATATACATGAATAAATTAACAAACTTCTCAAAGTAACTCTTAGGGACTGAATGGTGTCCCCCAAAAAGACATGTTCAAGTGCTAACTCCCAGGGCTGTCAATGTGACCCTATTTGGAAATAGGATCTTTGAATATGTGATTACTTAAGATGAGGCCAAACCAGATTAGGGTGGGTCCTCATCTAGTATGTTTGACTTCTTATAAGGAGAGGAAATAGAGAGAGGACAGCCATTTGATGGAGGCAGAGGTTGCGTCATGTCACAAGCCAAAGAACACCACAGCACACCAACAAGCCACTACAGAATCCTACAGGACTTTGGAGGGAGCATGGCCCTAATGACACACTGATTAGGACTTCCAGGCTCCGGAACTGGAAGACAATACATTTTTGTTGTTTTAAGCTACCTAGTCAGTGGCACTTTGTTATGGCAGCCCTAGCAAACTAAGACAGTGACTAATGAATAACTAGTAATGCTAGGACTTCAAACTGGTACTCTCCTACTCCAATCTGTGAGTTTAATCACCATGCTACACACCTCCCCAACCCCAGTGTCAACACGACTCTGCCATTAGCCCAGTTTGGAGTTTCTAGAATCTGTATCAGCCCTATTAGATCACAGTAAAATGTTGATGGAATCAGTGCTACCAACACACTTCTGATGGAGCAATTGAAATTAGGGATATGAGAATGCTTTGTGAACAGTAAACAATCCAAGAGTAAGTCTTATTTCTAAGGTAAAACATAGTAATTGTATGGATGGCCCACCTCCTCCTCCATCAGCAGCAACCCTTTCTCTCCCTTCCAGCCTCTTCTCCACCCTGTGCAGATGATCCCTGACAGTGTCCTCTGGGGCAGACTTAACGTGGCTTCTACAGCTATATTAGCAAATATCACCGTAAAGTGGAGCCACACTTTACAAAGTTGTAGAAAGTCTCTCTCTCTACCCAGAGTAAATCCTGTACTTAAAGAGCCAAAGGCATTCCTAGAAGGAGTCTGAATGCTGGTAGAATTTACCAAATTCCTCGGAAGCAGCTCTGGCTGAGGAAAGGCAGGTGTGCCAGGAAGAGTTGCAGTCTCAAGTCATGGCTTAGAGAAGCTGTCAAAATCACAGGCTGGTCCCAAGGGCCCCCATGGACTGAATCGGCAGAGTATAAACAAATGGAAGCACAGCCTCCAGTATCAAATTCTAGAGACTGCAGGCTCTCTTCTCACACAACCACCTTCCATCAGGCCACAGATTTATTTTAAGAGGGATTTTACTGACATCTGGTGGCAATATGAGAAACCTCACTTTTTTAAAAAAAAATTGAATACAGGGATTTAATCTACCTGCATTATTTGGATTATGACTCTAAAATAAAGGGGGAGTAAAAGAATAAATGCAGGGCTATAAAACGTACTGCTCTCAGCCTTGACACTAGATTCCTGTGCTAACGATACTCTCATTTTTCTAAAGGAACCTAGGAAATTGGAATGAGGCTGAACTATGTCTTCATTCCCCCCTGCCTGGTCAGTGCTTTGGCTCTAAATTTACACAGGTTAGATACCTCTCAAGCCCAGGCTTCAAGCACACGCGTCCTGGTGTCAAGACAAAAAGTTACGAGTAAGGTTTTGGACACACTCCCAATATTAGTAATCCAATGGCAGGATTGTTTACACCAACATCAATGAAGGCCTTTGGTCAACTGCACACCAGGTCTCCTTCACTCCTCACTGAAGCCAGGGCTACTGCCCTTGCAGGGGAAGGTCTCATGCTGTCCCTGAAGGGGTCGGCGCACACAGAACTGGACTATGTCTTCCACAGGCCATGCTATGAAGTCACAGGGAACAAATATACTTCGCTCGCATGGTGCAAGTGTCAACTGACAGTGCAGTGTAAAGAGCACTGGCAAACCCTTACCACAGATGCCTGATCTCTTTCTTTTCTTGTTCCACTCCATGGCAATGCTCAAATGCAAATATTTCTGCAATTATAAGTAATTTTCATGTATCAGTAGTAGCTTATCAATGACAGGCTTTGAAAAGATGACCAGGTCTTGGTATCAGGTGAATATCTATACTCACCTTTTAGAATCTCCCCCTAACAATCTTTTTTTTTTATGGTACCGGGGCCGAGAAACGAACCCGGAACCTCGTACGTGGAAGCCAGTGCTCAACTACTGAGCCACATCACCTCCCCTGAGTTGGTTTTTCATGCTTGCTTATTGTTTGCTTTTGTTTTGAGGAGGCACCGGGGACCAAACCTGGGACCTCCCATATGGTAAGCAGGCACTCAACTGCTTGAGTCACATCCGCTCCCCATCCCGCTAACAAATTAGGAATAGTTTTCGATTGTCTAGAAGGATAAAAGATAGGATTTTTTTTAGTCCAAAGTGAAAGATGTACTTTTTAAGTGACAAATGGGACAATGCAAACAGCACCCATCAGGACCCAGTTATTCCCACATATATTCACACACATTTAGACAAAGGGTTTCAAAGAAAATGCTGAATGTTAACAGTAGTGTTGGGCTGCTGTAGTTATAGGTAACTACTTCCAAATTTCTATATTTATTTTTTTCCCCTATTTTCTACAATGATCAGATGCAATTTATATCAGACAAAAAAAAAATTGTATAAATATACAGAACTTACATTGCCGGAAGAGCCCCTAACTGGCCTCTCTCCTTCAATACCTGTCACCTCCCTCCCCAATTCCATTCGCAGGGCAACAAGCAGAGACGTAATTTTGAAACGTACATTTTATCGTGTCACTTCCCTGCCCTCAGCCTGCCTGCAGTGGAAGTTCAACATTTAAAACTTTCCTGAGTTTCTCAAACATTTAAAGTAGCCTAAGAGGCCCTACAGCGATTGGCTCCCTCCTAATTCACCAACCTGAACTCAAGCCACACACCCGCCTCATCCCCTCAGCTCTGCCACACCAACCTTCCTTCAGTTCTTCCAGCATGCCAGCATGTGACACGACACTTCTTTTTAGTTGACTTGTTTGAGGTCTGCCTCTACCAGAGGACAGTGAGGGCGGTAAACATCTGTTTTGTTCACTCCCATAGAACCAGTCCCTACTACCTTTGTAGCGCAGTAGTAGGTGTTTGACAAGGATTTTTTGAATCAATGAATAGATGAACAAGTGAAGTACATACTAAGCACTAGGCACCGGAAATGGGCATTTGTATACACAAAGGTTGGAAAGGAACCTTCCAAGCCAGGTGGCTCCTAGAGAAATGGGTCAAACGGGCAGTGTTTCCTTATCTGCCCTTCCTACCACCATCCCGTTGCCATTTCCTTCACCCCTTTAGTCCCCAGCTCCATCCTCACTCTGGTCCCTTGACCAACCAGGGGTCCTTTCCCCCCACACCAAGCCTCCCTCCTCACTCTGGGCCCTCCGCCATCCAATGCTTCCCTTCTCCAAGGCTGAGGAGGCCATGTACCTGCCTGGTAGGATACTGCTTTCTGCCAGAAATGATCAATCCATCACCACAGGTCATCTGGGTAAGCTCTCAAACCAGTTGTCTACCATTTTAGTGTCTGCCGGAGGCCAAATATCTGAATTAAATGATCATCGTATACATGGCTGCCTCTTCCAGGACTGGTGGGCAAGGGGCAGATGGAAAACTTATTTGCCAAAATTCCTGGCAAAGTATAACAGGTTTACCAATGTCATAGCTGCAACTTTGGAGATGTGTAGAAATGTACTGCTTTTATTCCTCTGTAACTGAAAAGTAATTTATCTCACTGACCCCCATTTGTACTAATAGCAGAAAACTTGATCTTGCCTATTGAAGATCATGTAGTCATCTCCAGGCCTAGAGGTGGTCACTTGAGCTTATTTCCTTCTCCCTGGGAGTTACTGGGGCTCAAGGATCTTCCATGTGCTCCTTCCATGTTGTCCAAAGCTGGTCCTCAAGTTGTCCTGGGTCTTTGGCTGGCCTCCACTATGGTAAAGCTCATCTGACCTAGTTGCCCCCATCGGGTCATCTAATGGCATCCCAGGCTGACGTCTCTCACCCTGTCACTGCCTGAGGTCAGTGACAGGCCCATGCGGTCTTTTCAACCTGCCTCAGAATCCCCTGGGCCAGAGGGGCCCATGCAACACCTCCACAAGCCCCTGGAGGCTCCAGAATGCCCTGTCTCAAGCCAAGGTTGGTGGCTGCCCTCAGTCCCTCCATCAGACATTACTTCACTGCCTCTCCAGGCTAAGCCAAAGGGGGCTTCTCTATGAGGCTTCTATTCTCTCAGGGTACTCCTGGAGGGTACCTAACCCTCACCCATCTTCCCCTTGGGAAGCTTCACAGACCTGGGTTCTGGCCAAATCCCCTCCAATCATCCATTTCCTTGCAGGGCATTCTTTGATCTCTTTTAGGGATGGACAATTAACCAATTATTCCCTAATTTCTCCAGTTCATGGTGTAAATTTTATCCTGGGTCTATCAGGTTCTGATCTTTGACAGGCAGTCAAGTTTGTAGAATGCCCCCAAATCTTTTCTCTTCCAATACTCTGGCTGTTGAAAATTAAATAATTTTAGATATCAGATTTTGCCTTTGCAGTGGAATTTCACAAGGACAATAGTTTAAAATTTAGATATGAACAATGACCTCTTTGTTCTAAGCTGGATTCAGCTGAGCAGGGCTGAGACTAGAGTGAGGCAAGTGAGGTGCCTAGGGAGAAAAATTTAAGAAGGCACTTATTTTCAGGACCTTACAAGTGCTGACATTGCATTTGCAAGATGCTAAGAGTGAGTTCTTCCTTAAATTTTGTAGCAATAAGTGCTACTAATTTGATGAATGGAGACTCAAGAGTGACAGGGACAACTAGAAGGCCTAGGAAAATGGCAAACATACCAGTCACTATTCCAAAAAAATTATCCTGCTACCAAATGTTTTCAACATACACAAATACAGAAAAAGAGATGATATGTATACACACCCACAATGCTTTGGATAAGAGGGAGTTTCCCAGACACATACCTTCGCTAATCCAGTCAGCCAACATACGGTAATGCCTCTCACACATTTCCCCGCAGGCTGTGCATTCAGTATTTACCAACATTTGTACCGGGTTTTCTCAGAGTAGACCTAAAGCATAACTAGTTTGGGTACAATGTGGTAGGTGATTACCAGCTTCTAGCGGGGTGGCTATAGCAGCTATCTCAACTGGATGCCTCATCTGAACCACAGAACACGGACAGTGATTGGAGTGACTCTTTTCTCAATCCTCTCATGGGAGATTCCTAACTTGTACCACTCTATAAGCACAGGAGAGAGGCTAATTCATTACTTACGGTAGATGACTTGGGGTATTAGGAGATCATTTTCTCACAGAACCCTGTTGAGAAAGTTGTTTGGCTATTACTCAGGGGTTTAGAAACAAGGGAAGAATAATGCTTGCTTCATAAATTGTTATTTTCACGAATTCTAAGAGCATAGACGGATTCAATTTGTAGATCCAAATCTCTAGTTCTGTAAAATTTAGTGAATTTGTTTCAGCAACTTTACTCTTCCACTAGAACTATACAAATTCAAAACTTAATTTTCAAGTATTTCAAATGTCATACTTGAAGTTTATATACTCTTAAGACTAGTGTATTTTTACAAGTGATCTCTGAATAAAGGGATTAGAAAACATAATTTAGACTACGTGAAGTAAAAGGTGTGTGTGTGTGTGTGTGTGTGTGTGTGAAGAGATATGTGTATATTTTTCCACCAAAGATGTAAAATTAAATTTGCTCTAGAATATAAAGAGGAACTTGAAGAAAAGTGCCAGAGAGTGAAACCTAGATATTATAGGTAGGAATCAAATAAGTGGATTGAAATAGCCTTGACAAATGACAATGATTTAAAGGGTAATAGGATTTTGAAATTAATCAATCTAGGTTGGACTCCTAGTTCCTGACTTTGGGCAAATTACTGAGCCTCTGTTTCCTTGACCATAAAAAATGAGATTAATATTAATTTGGATTAATTACAAAGTGGCTTGTAATGAGGATTAGAGGAGATGTGGTCAGTGTAGTACCTAGCACATAGTAAGCTTTAAATAAATGTAAGCTACTATTACATCAATATTTCTCTCTCTAGACAAGAAACATTTAGGTTGCAAGGGCAGAGACAACATCTTCAAATTCCAAAACTTCACCTAAATCAATGCCAATGTCAGCAGGCAACAAGCCTTGGTGTTAAACATGTGCTATACCAATTCTTTGGAGACACAGGACTAGTCCATGGGTCATCATAAGCAATGAATACGTCCTTCTTGGTGCAATGGGCCAAGTCCACGGCTTCTCTCTTCACTACCATCCCCTGCTACTTCCACCCCAAAACTACTCAGAACCAGCCTCTGTTACTATCATCCCCATTTAGAAGAGAGAGAAGTTGAGGCTCAGAGAGGTTAAGTGACTCACTCCTAGTGGCAAAACTGGAATGAGGGCTTGAAGGCCATTCTCCTGGTCAGGTATACTTTATAACTGATGCACAGGCTGTCATAATCAGGTGTGGGTCATGAGTCAGGACAGGCCTCAAAGGAGGTTTCCTGGTTCCTGGAACCTTCAAGAAGAGGGAGCCAAGAAGAGGGAGCCAAGAAGAGGCTCGAATTAGCTGTGTGACTGTGGAGAAAGTGCTTTACCTCTCTGAGCTTCAGTTTCCTCATCTGTAAAATATCAGCATTGAACCAGGTCCTTTACAGATCAAAATACTAGAATTCTTCCCTGATTGCCAATCTCTAAATAAATCATAAAATATTTTATATATTTTTCCAGACATTAAAGGTGTGGCATCATAACAGTAGCAAGTGGAAGAGATGGGATTTGAACCCATGCAGTCTGGCTCCAAAGCCCTCGGGGAATATGTGGTTTCTAATGCTATGCTATCAACTCAAAAAGTTAGGAGCCCATAATTTAACACACTGCCAGACACTCAGAATGGACAGCAATTTAAGCTGGTATTTCCATCCATGCAACTACCAGAAACTTAACCAATACTGCTTGTCGCCTATTTCCTGGGTCTTTGTAAGGTTGAATAATGGGACTAAATTAACAGATGAGAATCAAGACCTTCACTATTCTTCTCCTTTCTCCTTTAGAAGTCTTCCCAAGAGATGTGATCATCAATAGTACACAAATACGCTGTTTAGTTTTTAAAAGAGAAAAATGTAAAGTCTCTCAAAATGGAAAAAAATATATACACATAGAATAATAGCAGGCACTTCAGTGAGCCCATTAGAAACACTAATGCATTTCTTGGATGATTGAAGTTACTCAGCCTTTAGCCTCACACCTCGCAACATGCACAGGGCATGCATTGATGGCCCAGTGTCTTGTTGCTTAATTAAATGATTAAGTGCTTTACACATGAATAAATCTATTGAGAGAGACACCACCAGATCTTCATACATTGAAAACACATTAAGCTTAGAAGAGATAAAAGACTCAGGAAAAGCATAATTAAGAAAAGTACAATTGGTTTTATCTGAAATGGAACTTTCATGCAAAAGTTTTTCCACAGCAGGCAAGAACAGAAAGAAATTCAGAGTGACTGAAAAGCCTGGAATGGCCTCCTACGAAGTCTGGGCCCCAGACCAGGGGCTGGCGAGGGTCATTGTTCATTTGAACCCCACTGGCCACCTTGCCCCTTGCCAGCAGCACCCAGGCTTGGAAGTTTGGAAGCATGGGGGCCAATAGGTGGAGCCAGAGGCTGTTTCTGGAACCATAGACCAAGCTTTCAACCTCACACCCCAGGAAGAAGTTAAGTCCTACTTGAAGACAGTAGATGTCTCAGCCCCAGACAAAATCCCCAGGAATTAGAGGCCTCCTTCCCACTCTTTCTCCCCATGTACCTGCTATTCAGGTCAGTGATGTCACTCACTGTGTACCACTGAGGAGGGGGCCACCCAAATCCCTCTCCTTCTTCATCCACCCACCTCAGCTAACTAGATTCAACATCTCATTCATGATCACAAAAACTCACTTTAAAAGCATTCTTTTATTCTGTATACAAGTCCATGCATGTACAGACACACACACACTGAGCAGACCTCGTGCCAGGCAAACGCAGACCCTATGCCCACCTTCAGGGGCTGTCACTTCTCTCTTCCCTATCTCTGCCAAATTTCTAGTGAGGGTCAGCTAAAAAAATTACCATTTCTATATCTTTGCTCTCCTCCTGATCTTGCTAATCTGGTTCCTTTCACTAGGCCATTGATTCTCTAAGGTCACTAATATCCTTCAGGTACTCAATCCCTTTCACTTATCATCTTGTCTGACTTGTTGCCCACATTTTAAACATTTTCTGCTCCCCTGATATTCTGCTGTTCATGACATCTTCTGCCTCCTGCTAATGCATTGCACCCTAGTTAACCAATTCCACCTACTCCACTGACCATTCAACATCGGTGTTCCACCCACATGGTCAATCCCATGCCCTCTCCTAATTTCCCTCTAAAGGAGGGGTTCTCAACCTTTTTTGTTCCATGGACCCCTTTGCCAGTCAGGTGAAAACCACGGACCCCTTACTAAGTCCCACTATACTGTGTATTATTTAATAAATATATCACACCCACACCAACACGTCCCCACAAGAATAATGTTTTGTGTTTTTTTTTTAATTCAAGCTCATGGACCCCTTGTTAAGATCCCCTGCCCTAAAGTTTCTTTCTAGATGAAGTTCATTACTCCATGGCTCATAAACCATTTGTAAGCTTTGAGTCCAAAAAGTCTATGTCCAAGGCAGACTTCTTACCCTAACACAAGACTCTTATCCAATCACTGCTAAACATTAGCACATCTCCCAGGCACCTCAGATTCAACACATCCAATACCGAAATCATCATCCTCATATATGGTACTACCTTCTACCTAATTGCCCCAGAAGCAGAGACAACCTTGTCTGCCCTGCCCCATGGTAGTTTGAAGCTGTATGTCCTCAGAAAAACTGTTCTTAAATGTAATCTATTCCTACGGGTGTGAACCCATTGTAAGTAGGATCTTTTGAGGTTACTTCTGTTAAGGTGTGACCCACCTCAATCAGGGTGGGTCTTACTCCTATTACTGGAGTCCTTTATAAGAGAATGAAATTCCAAGAGAGAAAAAGTCATGGAAGCAAGAAGCTGAAATCAACAAAACCAAAGAGAAGGGAGAAACCAGCAGGCATCACCATGCACCCTGTCAAGTGACAGAGAGCCAAGGATCGCTGGCAGCCAGTCTTCAGAAAGAAAGCATCACCTTGATGATACCTTAATTTGGACATTTTCCTGGCCTCAAACCCGTGAGTGAATAAATTCCCATTTCATGGTATTTGCTTTGAGCAGTCTAGGAAATTAAAACACCCCTACCCCCACCCTGCACCAATCATTTCCCAATCTCTCTCAAATTTATCTGCTTTTCTTCATTACCACTACAACTTTCCTAGTCCAGATTACTGTTCTCAGCTGGACTCCTGCATCACCATCTGACTGGTCTCCCTCATTCACTTTTGTCCTCCTCATGGTCTACCACTCATTATCCACACTGTAATCAAATTGATTCTTTCAAAATATAAATCAAGACACTCACACGTGTGCACAGGTAACCCCCAACCCCCCACACCCCCTCACATACACACACAATTAAAACTTATCCATGGCATCCCATTCCTCTTAGGATAAAATACATTCTTCTTTATGTGGCCACAAAATTCTGGTCTTTGTGTCTTTCAGGCCTCATACCATGCCACCATCCCTCCCGCCCTTCCACTCCAGCCACGTGGAACTTCTTTCTGTGATACTTCTTTCCTGCCCCAAAGCTCTTGCTTATGCTGTTTTCTTTACCTTCAAATGCTCTTCCCCATCTCATGTTCAACCGTACCTCCATCCCCTTCAACTAGAAACCTTCTGTCCATCTTTGCTCAGAGGTGATGTTCTCTCCCTAACCTGGGTTGAGCTCCCCTGGCATAGGTGTCTAGGGCCCTGCTATAATTCTCTTGCTCGCGTGCTTCTCATCGCCTCCTGAATGCCCACCTTCTCCACAAGACTATGAAGGCAGCACATGTTCACTTTACATGTAACATACAATCCCCACAGCCATGCCCATCTGTCAGAGGCCCTGGCACATGTTAAAACTCAATAAATGTTTATTAAAAGAAAGAAGGAAGGAGCACCATGCTTTAGATGAGACCCCTTTCAAGCATGAAAAAGGAAATATTGATCCTGATCATATCTGCTTCAGTACAATTGCATAAAAACAGAAAAGCCTATATATGCTTAGGTGAGGGTATGTATGCCATATATCTTTATTCATACCTATATCTACATCTGAATCTATGCCTAAATTGTCACTTAAAACTTAAGGAAGGATTTTAAAGAAGTCATTAAGGTTTGTTAGCTCTGGGGAGGGGAGTATTTTTGAGGGGTCAACATATGCAGCTAAATTCTTCCATTGTATCAACCAGTCAGATAAAGATAAAGCAACATTTCAGACAATTAGAAAGCTCCTTAGAATTTTATTCAAGTTTCCTCCCCTAAAAGATTTTATTTAAAATGTAATTTTTCATAATGCTTTTACTGGTACTTTTTTTTTTTTCTACATAGTTTTAAGTTGTAATAAGCTGAAAACTGTGAGATTAAAAACATGGGAATTAAGACTCCTAAAATTGTCATGATTATTAGGCAACTTTTACACAATCAATAAAGTTTTATTACATGATATATGAATATGGACAATTCTTAGGGCCCTGTCTCAACCTTTCTGTCTAAGAAGAGTCTCTGCTATGTCAGTCTAGAGAAAAGCACCTGCATAATCATCAAAAATGCCTGCCTTCAGTTCCTGAAGTGTCCGTTTCCTTAGAAATGGGACAGTTTTGAAATGGGGTGAATAAACTGCTTAGCCTTGCTCTATCCCTAGATAATTTTATAGGATAATTTATATAACTTGGTAGTTTAATACTTTGTTAGAAAATGAATAAATAAATGTTTGGGGTGCAATTCATCAGGCACAGAATAGAAATAGAGAGATTCAAAGAGTTGCAGAGAGAAATAAAACTCTAGGAGGCAAACATTCCAGAAATCTTGAGGGGTGAAACCAAGAAACACCTCTTCATTATGAAATCCGGAGAGAATGATGAACTACAGGTAAAAAACAGAGAGTGGATGTGGCTCAAGCAGTTGGGCGCCCACCTCCCACATGGGAGGTCCCAGTTCAGTTTCTGGTAGCTCCTGAAAAAACAAAACAAAAAAAACCACAAGCAAAACAAACTAGAAAACCGGTTCAGGAAAGCCGACGCAGGCTTCCTACGTGTGAGGTCCTGGTTCAATCTCCAGCCCACCGGTACCTCCCCCTCCCCACCCCCCCCCCCCCCCCCCGCAAAAAAAGGCAACAGGCTATGAAAAGACTATTTGCAAAAACTTTAATGAAATTCTTCTACTTGGGATCAGATTAGATATATATACAAAACACAAAAAGTATGAAAGAATTTATATAAAGATATGGGCTGTGGCAATTTGAAATTATTTTATGAATCCCCAAAAGAGAAAGATTATATTTGTGGGCTGGTCCACTCCTGTGGGTGTGATTACCCTTTTAAATTGGACTATGTCAGTGAGGTGTGACTCAGTTTGAGTCTCTGCCCTCATGCTGGGTCCAATAAAACACAGAGACATACCAGAAAAGAGAGCTCTGCTGTTTTGGGCCCTACCATGTGACAGAAAGGAGCAGCTCAGCAGCTGAGGCCCCTGGGAGAAATAAGCCATTTGCCTGATAGCTTGCAGCTGAAATCAGGAGGAAAGCAGAGCTGAGCCTGAGAGAAGAGGCTCAGTAAGAGATAAGCCCTATGCCTGGGTGCCCTCAGCTGAGCTCTGGGAGACAATACAGCCTGGAGGGAAAGGCAGAGACCGGGCAGAAATCTCCCACCATCTTGCTTCAACATGTGGCAGCTGACTTGGGTTAGAAAACACCTCTTATGATCCCTTGAATTGGACTTTTCATGGCCTTGGAACTGTAAGCTTTTAACCCAAATAAATACCCTTTAGAAAAAGCCAGTACATATCTGGTACTTTGCATCAGCATCCTTTTGGCAAACTAAATATATATACATATATATCCATATCCCATAAATCCATCAACATCTAACTAAAAGTGTTCAGGCCTTTTAAAAGTTATTTTAATATATATCAGCTTCAGTTTAGTTTTAGTAACAAAGACTGTGAACACCAGTTTCAGTGATACAATAAGAACAACAAAAAAGAAATCTATGCTTTATAATAATTAGCATAGTTTGCCATTCTAAAACAAAGCCTAAAGCTGAATCATAATCATTTTATTTTACATTCTTCAAAATTATAGCTTTAAATAGGTTATATTTCAGGTCCAGGATAATGTTTGAGTGACCTTAATTCTTAAAGAGCTCTGAGGCTGTACCTGGCTCACAGTGGCTCTAAATCCAGATACATTTTCCACACCCAGCATTATTCCACCCAGGGAGCATGGAGCAATCATGAATGACACCTCCTAATGCTCTAAGCAAAGTCACATATTAAAAGTATTCTTGGTTTGTCCAGAATGTTGAGGATTTTCTTTATTTGAAGTTGCAATGGCATCTATTATTCTGTAGTTTGATTCAACAGGTAGATGCATAAACAAATTCAACTTGCATTTAAAAAAAAAAAAAATCAGGTTTTTCCTAGATGCAAAATTCTGAAAGAATGCCAAGTTGTGCTAAATTAACCACAGTAAGGTAACAGCTAGGTGTTCTGTGAAGATGGTGTCGGAGTAGGTACACTGGCCCAACTCTCTCACAAAAACAACAGAAAAAGGGCCACTGTCTGAGGGGCCTGCACTGGGGGTCAGCAGACCAGGGTAGTGCTGAGCAACTCCCAGGAGGGCAAGGGACATATAGATGAAGAACCCGAAACAACAAACGAGAGTTACTAAACCCCCTGCAGCCAGGAAGGGCACCCATACCCCACCTTCAAGACATTAAGCTTGGATAAAACCCCTGGCTCACTGCAGCCGACAGAGGGGAACAGATGTCTTCTTCCCTGTCAGCTGTTACAAGCTGTTACTTCACTTCAGTGAAGTCAACCAACAGAGCCCACTTTGAATCTCGGCTCTGGCCACACCAGAAACACAGGAAAGCAGAGGTTGAAAGAAACATCTCTGAGGAAAGGGTCACTCATGCATGCCATCTTCTGGCTGGCCAGGAAATTGCAAGGAGGAAAACTGCTTTTAGGTCTCTCTTTAGCCCCAACCCTGAGAGAAAATCTGCACCCCATGCGTGAGTCCCTTTGATAACTTAAGCTGGGAAATTTTAAAGATTTAGAATAAGTTGAACCAAAAATCAAAGAACAGCTGTGCTGTGGGGAAAAAAAGCACTAGGAAAGAAAGAGAAATTGACTATCAGAGTAAATTCACCAACATATTCAGATGCCTGGACATCTGCAAAAAATTACAAGCCATACTAGGAAACTGGAAGAGATGGCCCAGCCAAAGGAACAAGCCAAATATCTTGACAAGATACAGGATTTCAGACAACTAATCAATGATATTCACACAAATCTCTTAAATCAATTCAAAGAATTGAAGGAAAATATGTCTAAAGAGATAAAGGATATTAAGAAGACATTGGATAAGCATAAAGAACAATTTGGAAGCCTGCAAAGAAAAGTAACAGAGCTTATGGGTATGAAAGACATGATAGATGAGGTTAAAAATACATTAGACTGGAGAAAGGGGCAAGATGGCATCAGTTTAGAGGGGACTCGCTGTCTCGCTCTCTGAGGATGGCTGACTGGGGACATGGTCCTGCCCAGGGGGTCTGTACTGGGGGCACACAGAGCGAGAACCTTGGGGACATCAATCTGGAGGGAGCTGGACAGCGAGGCAGATTGCTCGGGAGAGATTCATGAGTTTTCCCCGCCTGTGGTAGTTAACACAGATGGCTGGGCCCCACCCTCAGGGAAAAAGGATGGTTTGAGCTGCAACTCCTGCCGGCAACCTGGTGAGAGGGAGCATTCTCCAAGAGTGGAGGGTTCTGGCAGAGGGTCAAGAGGGGTTTCCTTTCTATGGATTTGGCTGTCTGGAACCCCTTGCAGCTTTGGGGAACAAAATAGCTGGCTTCAATTGGCACCAGGCTGAGGGGAGTGGCGAATCTGCTGAGGAAGGTTGATTTACCTAGCTGCCCAGGGAAACGCCCCAACTCCCGCTGGCAACCTGGTGAGAGGGAGCATTCTCTGAGAGTGGGAGGGTTCTGACAGAAGGTGGAGAGGGATTTCCTTTTTGTGGATTTGGCTGCCTAGACCCCCTCGTAGCTTTGGGGAGCAGATAAGATGGCTTGAAGCAGCACCAGACTGATGGGAGAGGCAAATCTGCTGAGGAAGCCTGATTTACCCAACAGCCCAATGACATTGAGGCTTGGCTCCAGAGGGGGCAGAGTCAGCCAATTTTATCATTCTTCACTGACAAGCATCAGAGCTTCAGCTCCCCTGGGGAGGCCAGGAAGTGGGAAGTGCTTGGTTAGTTGCCATGAGCTTATTTAGGGTCCCCTTGGTGAAGGGGATGGTCTAGAAGAAGACTTCTTTTGGGTTCCTTATTTTGCAAAAAAAAAAAAGAAGAAGAAGAAGAAGAGGACAGTCACTTTAAAAAGTAAAAAGATATTTTTTTTAACTTAGTTTAATCACTAAAATCTGCCTCAAAACCTGCAGATAGAACCTTGCAAGGCAATTGATTGATGAACACAAGCAGTCTGAGAGGTTCCACAAGGCCCCAAGAAGGAACACTGTTCTTCCTTAGCTTTGTTTGACTGCTTGCTTGTGTGGTTGTTTGGTTTTTCTTTGTTTATTTGTTGTCTCTTGTTTTTCTTTCCTCTTCCCTACCCCCCCTTCTTTTTTCTTTCTATTTTATTTATTTATTTTTTTAATTAGGTGCTGTTAGCTTGTCTCTTCTTTGCTGTGCTTCTTCTTCCGTGATTTCCCATTCTCTGTCTATACTGATTTTTTTTTTTTTTAAGATTTTATTTATTTATTCATTTATCCTCCCCTTGCTGCTTGTACTCGCTGGGTCAGCTAACCACGCCGTGCGGGCAGGCTTGCCTTCACCAGGAGGCCCGGGAACCGAACCCGGGGCCTCCCATATGGTAAACGGGAGCCCTACTGATTGAGCCACAGCCGCTTCCCTGTCTATACTGATTTTGTCTCCCAATGCTCTCTCTTTTCCTTCCTTCATCTTTCTGCCTTCTGCTTTCTGTTGTGGTTCTTACATACCATGCTTTTTCATTAGCCCACAACTTAAGGGTGTCAATTTCTATTCTATCCTGTTTTGTTCTTTTTTTATTATTATTAACTTTTTGCTCTCAGCCCTTTCTTTACTCTTTCTCTCTCTCCTTATCATTCTAGCCTTCTAAATCATTATATATATTTTCCTTTATTTGGTTTCCCAGTCCATTGTAGGTAGTCCACTTTTTTTCCTATTATTCTACACTGCCTACATGAGTTAAATATTTGTTTTACTAAGTCTTATACGGCCCCTCTTCTAACTTTTATCAATATTACTATTATCCTCTTTTCTTTCTCACATCTTTCGATTCCTCTGGCCCTAATCTTTTGCCTTCAAGGGAACATAGAAAGAAGCAAGAAAATAAAATAAGAACAACTAAGTCTCAAAGAGAAAACTTAAAATATACACAGAACCACCAGCTAAATAAAACTCTAGAGGAGAGAGAGAAGCTAATCAACTGAATCAACCCATAAAGATAAAATGATGGGGAAGCGGCCGTGGTTCAATCGGTGGGGCTCCCGTTTACCATGTGGGAGGCCCTGGGTTCGGTTCCCGGGGCCTCCTGGTGAAGGCAGGCCCGCCCGCGCGGCATGGTTAGCTGACCCAGCGAGCACGAGCAGCAAGGGGGGGATAAATGAATAAATAAATAAAATCTTTAAAAAAAAAAAGATAAAATGATGACTAGAGGGCAAGAAAAAATTACAAACCACACTGAAAAACAGGAAGACATGGACCAGTCCAATGAACAAACTAAAAACCAGGAAGAGATGCAGAACATCAAACAACTAATCAAAGCTTTCCAAACAAATATCATGAACCAACTTAATGAAGTGAAGGAAGAGATTAAGGATATTAAGAAGACACTGGGAGAACATACTGAAGAAATTGTAAACATACATAAAAAGATAACGGATATGATGGTGATCAATGGCACAAACCAAGAAATCAAAAAGACGCTGGATTCACATAACAGCAGATTTGAACAGGCAGAAGAAAGAATTAGTGATGTGGAAGACAATACATCTGAAATAAAACAGATAGTAGGACAGATAGATAAAAAGATAGAAAAAATCCAGCAGGGACTCAGGGATTTAACCAACAACACAAAATGCACAAACATACACATTATAGGCATCCCAGAAGGAGAGGAAAAGGGAAAGGGAACCGAAGGAGTGTTGAAGAAAATATGGCTGAAAACTTTCTAACCCTATTGAGAGAGATGACTGTATAAGTCCAGGAAGCACAGCGCACCCCAAACAGTATAAATCCCAACAGGCCAACTCCAAGACATATACTTGTCAAAATGTCCAATGCTCAAGACAAAGACAAAATACTCAAGGCAGCAAGAGAAAAGAGAACCATCACATACAAGGGAAGCACAATAAGATTAAGTGCTGATTTCTCATCTGAAACCATGAAGGCAAGAAGACAGTGGTATGACTTAGTCAAAGTACTAAAAGAAAAAAACTTGCGGCCATGAATTCTTTATCCAGCAAAACTGGCATTCAAAAATGATGGAGAATTCAAAATATTCACAGATAAACAGAAATTAAGAGAGTATGCCAATAAGAAACCTGTACTTCAAGAAATACTAAAGGAAGTTCTACAAGTTGAAAGGAAAAAATGAGGGAGAGAGAGTTGGAGGAGAGTTTAAAAACAACTAAAAAGACAAAAAGAGAAACAAAAACAACATATGTCATACATTAACCCAAAGAAAATATGGTTGAAGTAAGAAATTTGTTGCAAGTAATAACACTGAATGTTAATGGACTAAATTCACCATTCTAGAGACACAGATTGGCAAAATGGATAAGGAAATATGATCCATCTATATGCTGTCTACAAGAAACCCACCCTCAACCCAGGGATTCAAGGAGGCTGAAAGTGAATGTCTGGAAAACAATTTTACAAGCAAACAATAGCCAAAAAAGGGCAGGAGTAGCTATACTACTATCAGACAAAATAGAATTTAAATGCAAAACTATTGTAAGAGACAAAGATGGACACTATATATTAGTAAAAGAGGTAATCTCTCAAGAAGAGAGAACAATCATAAACATTTATGCACCTAATCGGGGTGCCTCAAAATACATGAGGCAAACTCTGGAAAAACTAAGTGGAGAAATAAATGCCTCTACAATTATAGTGGGGGACTTTAATACACCATTATCACCATTAGACAGAACATCTAGACAGAGAATCAATAAAGAAACAAAGATTCTGAACAATACATTAGAGGACCTGGACCTAATAGACATATACGGAACACTACACCCAAATACAGTAGGATTTACATTCTTCTCTAGTGCACATGGATCATACTCCAAGATAGACCACATGCTAGGCCACAGAACAACTCTCAATGAATTCAGAAAGATTGAGATTATACAAAGTAATTACTCTGACCACGATGGAATGAAATTGGAAATCACTAAGGGCCAGAGAAACAGATTAGGCACAAAGATATGGAAGTTAAACAACACACTCTTAGATAAACAGTGGGTCAAGGAGGAAATCTCAAAATAAATTAGTAACTACCTTGAAACTAATGAAAATGACAACACAACATATCAAAACCTATGGGATGCAGTGAAAGCTGTCCTGAGAGGGAAGTTCATATCATAAATACATATATTAAAAAAGAAGAAAGAGCTAAAATTGAAGACCTAACTGCATATTTGGAGGAATTGGAAAACCAACAACAAACTAAACCTAAAGGAAGTAGAAAGAAGGAAATAACAAAGATTAGGGCAGAACTAAATGAAATAGAGAATAAGAAAGCACTAGAAAAAATAAACAAAACCAAAAGCTGGTTCTTCGAGAAGATCAATAAAATTGACAAACCCTTAGCCAGACTAACAAAGAAAAAGAGAACAGATGCAAATACACAAAATAAGGAATGAGAAAGGGGATGTCACTACCGACCCCACAGAAATAAAGAGTATCATAAGAGGATATTTTGAAAAATTATATGCCAACAAGAATGATAATTTAGAGGAAATGGACAAATTTCTAGAAACTCACAAACAGCCTACACTGATGAAAGAAGAAACTGAAAAACTCAACAGTCCAATTACAAGTAAAGAGCTAGACTCAGTCATCAAAAACCTCTAACTAAGAAGAGCCCAGGACCAGATGGTTTCACAGCTGAATTCTACCAAACATTCCAGAAAGACCTAACACCAATCCTGCTTAAACTCTTCCAAAAAATAGAAGCAGAAGGAATATTGCCTAACTCATTCTATGATGCCAACATTACCCCAATTCCAAAGCCAAACATAGATACCACAAGAAAGGAAAATTACAGACCAATTTCTCTAATGAATCTAGATGCTAAAATCCTTAACAAAATACTTGCTAATCGCATTCAACAACATATCAAAAGAATTATACACCATGACCAAGTGGGTTTCATCCCGGGTATGCAAGGATGGTTCAATATAAGAAAATCAATCAATGTAATACACCACTAAACAGATTGAAAGAAAAAAAAATCACATGATCATCTCTATTATTGCAGAAAAAGCATTCGACAAAATACAGCACTCTTTCCTGATAAAAACACTGCAAAAGATAGGAATAGAAGGAAACTTTCTGAATATGATAAAGGGTATATATGAAAAACCCAAAGTTAACATCAACTTCAACAGTGAAATCCTAAAAGCCTTCCCTCTGAGATCAGGAACAAGACAAGGATGCCCATTATCACCACTCCTATTTAACACTGTCTTAGAAGTACTTGCTCGAGCACTGAGGCAAGAAAAAGATATAAAAGGCATCCAAATTGGAAAAGAAGAAGTAAAAATTTCATTATTTGCAGACGACATGATCCTATATGTAGAAAGCCCTGAGAAATCTACAACAAAGCTTCTAGAACTTATAAAGGAGTTCAGTAACATTGCAGGCTATAAGATCAATGCTCAAAAGTCTGTAGCATTTCTGTATACCAATAATGAGCAATCTGAGGAGGAAATCAAGAAAAAAATACCATTTACAATAGGCACTAAAAGAACCAAATACCTAGGAATAAATTTAACTAAAGATGCAAAGGACTTATATACAGAAAACTATACAACACTGTTAAAGGAAATCAAAGAAGACTCAAATAAATGGAAGAATACTCCCTGTTCATGGATAGGAGGACTAAACATCATCAAGATGTCTATCCTACCCAAACTAATCTACAGATTTAATGCAATCCCAATAAAAATCAACACTGTATTTTTTAAGGAACTGGAAAAACTAACTACAAAATATATTTGGAAAGATAAGAGGCCCCGAATCACCAAAGACATATTGAAAAAGACAAATGAAGTTGGAGGTATCACACTACAAAGCTACAGTGGTCAAAACTGCATGGTTTTGGCACAAGGATAGACATACTGACCAATGGAACCGAATTGAGAA
Organism: Tolypeutes matacus; assembly: GCA_026826555.1. Classification (NCBI taxonomy): domain Eukaryota; kingdom Metazoa; phylum Chordata; class Mammalia; order Cingulata; family Chlamyphoridae; genus Tolypeutes; species Tolypeutes matacus. The sequence goes on from JAKSZT010054335.1 coordinate 30,073,220, forward strand.
TTCTGACATAAATCCTTGCATATACAGTCATCTGATATTTGACAAGGCAACCAAGTCCACTCAGTTGGGAGAAAATTGCCTCTTTAACAAGTGGTGCTTGGAGAACTGGATATTCATATCCAAAAGAATGAGAGAGGAATACCATCTCACACCTTATACAAAAATCAACTCAAGATGGATCAAAGATCTAAATATAAGAGCCAAAACCATAAAGATCTTGGAAGATAATGTAGGGAAGCATCTACAGGACCTTGTAATAGGAAATAGTTTCATGAACTTCACACCCAAAGCACGAGCAGCAAAAGAAAAAATAGATAAATGGGATCTCCTCAAAATTAAAAACTTCTGCACCTCAAAAGACGTTATTAAGAAAATAAAACGGCAGCCTACCCAATGGGAGAAAGTATTTGGCAACCATATATCTGATAGGAGCCTAATATCCTGCATATATAAAGAAATCCTACACCTCAAAAATAAAAAGACAAGCAACCCATTTAAAAAATGGGCAAGTGACCTGAAAAGACACTTCTCCAAGGAAGAAATACAAATGGCTAAAAAGCACATGAAAACATGCTTGACATCGCTAGCTATTAAGGAAATGCAAATCAAAACGACAATAAGATACCATATTACACCCATCAGAATGGCAGCTATTAAAAAAAAGCAGACTATAAGTGTTGGAGAGGATGTGAAGGAATAGGAACCCTCATCCACTGCTGGTGGGATTGTGGAATAGTCCAGCCACTGTGGAGGACAGTTTGGCGGTTCCTCAGAAAACTAAAAATAGATCGTCCATATGATGCAGCGATTCCACTGCTGGGTATATAACCAGAAGAATTGAAAGCAAAGACACGAACAGATATATGCACACCAATGTTCATAGCGGCATTGTTCACAATTGCCAAAAGTTGTAATCAGCCCCGGTGCCCATCAACAGATGAATGGATAAACAAAATGTGGTACATACATACAATGGAATATTACTCAGCTGTAAGAAGGAATAAAGTGCTAACACATGGAATAACATGGATGAATCTTGAAGACCTTATGTTGAGTGAAGCAAGCCTGGCACTGAAGGATGAACAGTATATGACCTCACTGATTTGAATTGAGGAAAGTGAGCAGTCTCTGAGAACCATTGTCTGAAAGATAGGTTAACAAGGGAGAGAAAGAGAAGAGAAGGTTGTGAGCCATCACCCATATGGACATAATCTATGGTAAAGTGATAAAGTATACTTGCATATTGAAGGACAGGACAGGTGGGTAATGATATTACTGGGTTTGGTGATGCAGGGTTGACAGGTGGGTAGATTAGGAAGGGCAGGTTAGAATACCCAGGGTACTGGGGTGGGGGGGTAGACAGGAGAGGGACCAGGTGAACACGGGATTTGTGGGTATGAGGTTGAAAGTGCAGGAGTGGGAATGCTCCTATGGCAATATGACAAGGTAGTGTCATTGGTTTAGGGTGTAGGTTGGGGGGAGGCATTCAGGATGGGGCGCATCTGGAGCAGGCTTCTGGGGAGTGTGTGAGTGTTCACCCTGTCATAATGTGTTGTGTCAGGGAGTGGAGACCCACACGGTGAGTGGGTAGGAGATGAACCCCCATCTTTGGGAGGACCAATTCACCCAGAAACAGATAGGTGGGTGTCTCTTAAGAGCAAGGGTAGATCCTAATAGGGGAGGACAATCAGCATGGCAAGACCTCTTGTTGTATGTAACTATGAATCTTGTCATCCAATGAGTCAAGACAGGGGGGTGTCATGTGCCCCAGGGGGATGGGGAGGAAGGAACAGAAAAGATCAAACAGGGAGTATTTAGTGGTCAGGGGAAATGTTTTTCATTACCTTACAGTGATATACACAGGACATGGTAAATATCATCAAAAATTATTAAACTGTACCGTCTAAATTGTAAAGTATACTGTAAAACATTGACAATGTTTAGTAGTTATGTTTCACTATCTGTAAAACAGTTATAACAATGCTACCATCCACTCACAAAAAGGTTTTAATACGGGGTGGAAATGGGGAGGAGGTGGGTATATGAGAGTCTCTAGTATGCTGTGTATGACTTTGCTGTGACCTAAAACTTCTTTGAAAATTAAATGAAAATTTGGGACACATTGGGGAGTGAGAGGCGGAAGGTGCCACGGTACAGACTGGATACCGGATAATGCAGTGATAAAAGGAAAAATAATTTTTTAAATTTTTTTTGTTTTTTCCCATTTTTTGAATGTCCCAATCCTTTAGTTTTATATTTGGTGGTTTTATTTGAGTTTCCATGTATTTTATCTCTTACATTTAAGCTTATCATCATTTCATTTTCCTATTAATTGTATTTGGCTAATATATGGGCTTCATCTTCAAGGAAGGTTTAGATCACAGAAGGGTTACAACAGGGGCAGGAAAGGATCATTGGTGGGGGGCGGCTGGGATGGGGGTTTCATGGAAGGAAGTTCACCTGAATATACATGAAAGATATATAAAATTGTTCAAATGATCAAGGGGTGGGGCATGGTCACAGTGGGTGGAGAATTACTCAATAAATGAGGGAATATTGAATTCCCAGCCTGGAGAGCTCTGCCACATTGTTCAAGGGAGCAGCAACAGTCCCCCGAGTGCAGGGGCAGTGTCTGGCAAAGCAGGATGGTCCACTAATGGTTTCTTGCTATTGATGACAAGCCTTACGAGTCTTTGCTCTTGTAATTGAAACAGCCTACTGTTATGGGGTGCCTAAAGGTTGCCACCTGAGAGCCTCCTTGTTGCTCAAATGTGGCCTCTCTCTAAGCCAAACTCAGCATATGAATGCATTACCTTCCCCGCAGCATGGGACATGACTCCCGGGGATGAGCCCCCCTGGCAACAAGGGATTAATACCAAGTGCCAACTGGCAATACAACTGGAAAGAGACCTTGAATAAAAGGGGGAAAAAGTAAAGACAAATGAGTTCATATGGCTAAGAGACTTCAAAGAAAGTCGAGAGGTCATTCCAGAGGTAATGCTTACACACACCTCAGTAGGCTCTCATAGAACACCAAAGTGGATATCACCCTACACAGAGGGGCTCCGGAGGGCTCTGGAGGTACCCAGGTCCTATATAAGGGGGGATAGCTCCAGAGATTGATGCCTTATCAGTGGGCTATACTATGGAATCTGTGCTCCTGAGAGTGACAGAGTTGGACTCAAATAAGTCCTCCCTGCACATGGACCATCAGTCCCTTCTATTCAAACCTATATGTGATGCTGGAGTTTGTAAGTGTACTTCCAGAGACTGGAGCTTTTTGCCTGCCCATGTGCCAGCTGTGCCAGGAATCTTGGTGGAGTGGCAACTCCTACTCTACAGCTCAATGGACTCATCCAAGTCACCTGGCGAGGAGATGATGGTGGACAATGGCCATCCCAAGGAATGGAGCAAGTCTGCAGCTGCAGGCAGGGTAATCCCATCCATCTTATCCATGGGATATAAGCCCCCTCTCACTTGGAGGTGGAATGGACATCACCATCCCAGACTCCTCAGGATTGGGGGAAGAGCTATGGACTAGAGTGGACTTACTGGTATTGTGTTGTAGACATATTGTGATTCAAGCAATGGAAGAAATTACAACATTGATATGGAGCCAGTGGCCACTGGATGCTTTCGGGGCAGGGAGAGGGAAAAGCAGTTATAATACAGGGGCTTTTTCGGGACTTGGGAATTATCCTGAGTGACATTACAACGCCATTTTACATCAGCATATAATGTGCAGAACTGTGTGTGAGAGTATGGTCTACAGTGTGAACTATGGTCCATGCTTAGTGGCAAAGCCGCCCCAGGATGTGTATATCCATTGCAGGTGATGTGCCACACTAATGAAAGATGTTTATGTGGGAGGTTATGGGAGGTGTGGAAGGTGGGGAACATGGGAATTCCTGTCATTTTTGTGTAACATTTATGTAATCTAAGCATCTTTTTAAAATATAAAAAATAACTAAATAAATAAGAGATAAAAAAAAATACATTAGAGGGGAGTGGATGTAGCTCAAGTGGTTGAGCACCTGCTTCCCACGTACAAGGTCCCAGGTTCAATCCCCGGTAACTCCTTTAAAAATGCATTAGAAAAGAAAAAAAAAATGCATTAGAAGCACATAACAGCAGATTTCAATTGCTCAAAGACAGAATTAGTGATTTGGAGAAAAGAACATCTGAACTGGAAAAGACAGGAGAACAGAAAGAGAAAAGAATGGAAGAAATGGAACAGCATTCTCAAGGAATTGAATGACAACACAAAATGCAGAAACATGTGTTATCAGGGTCCCAGAAGGAGAAGATAATGGAAAGGGGGCAGAAAGAATATTTGAGAAAATAAGGACCAAAAACTTCCCAACCCTTAAGAAAGAAAAAAATATCAATATCCAAGAAGGATAATGCATCCCAAATTGAATAAATCCAAATAGAACTACTCTGAGACACCTACTATGCAGAATGACAAATATCAGAAATAGAGGATTCTAAATGTAGCAAGAGAAAAGCAAAGCATCACATCAAGGGAACCTCAATAAGACTAAGTGCCAATTTCTCATCAGAAACCATGGAGGTGAAAAGACAGTGGTATGATGTATTTAAGGTACTGAAAGAAAACAACTGCCAGCCAAGAATTCTGTATCCAGCAAAGCTGACCTTCAAAAATGAGGGTGAGTTTAAAGTTTTCACAGATCAACAAAAACTGATAGAATATGTTACCAAAAGACCAGATTTACAAAAGATACTAAAGGAGTGCTGCAGCCTGAAAGAAAACAAAGGTGAGAGACTTGGAGAAGAGTGTAGAAATGAAGATTATTAGAAAGGGTTAATTACAGGGCAAAAAAACAGACAATAGTAAGACATGACAATGGAAAACCAAAGGACAAAATGGACAAAGTAATGCCTTTACAGTAATAGCATTGAATGTTAGTGACTTAAACTCCCCAATCAAAAGACAGAAGACTGATAGGATGGATTAAAATATATATATATATATATATATATATGAGCCATCTATAGATTGTCTACAAGAGACTCATGTCAGATGTGAGGAAACAACCAAGTTGAAGGTGAAAGTTTGGAAAAAGATATTCCATGCAAATAGTAACCAAAAAAAGAGCTGGAGTAGTGATACTAATATTGGAAAAATAGATTTTAAATGCAAAACTATTATAAGGGATGAAGAAGGTCATTATATTTTAATAAAAGGGTTAATTCACCAAGAAGAAATAACTATAATAAATATTCATGCATCTATCCTGAGTGCCCCAAGATATATGAGGCACACACTGGCAAAACTGAAGGGAGAAATAGATCTCGCTACAATAATAGTTGGAGACTCCAATACACTACACTCAGTATTGGATAGAACATCTGGACAGAGGATAAATAAAGAAACAGCTTGAATAATATGATAAATGAATTATACCTAATAGACATTTATAGAGCATTACACCCCCAAACAGCAGGATATACATTCTTTTCAAGATCATGGTCCTTCTTCCGGATAGAACATATGTTGGGTCACAAAGCAGGTCTCAATAAATTAATAAAGATTGAAATTATACAAAACATTTTCTCTGCTCATAACAGAATGAAGTTGGAAATAAATAATGGACAGAAAAAGGGAAAATTCATAACTATATGGAGATAAAACAACACATTCAAATAATCAGTGGGTTAAAGAAGAAATTGCAAAATAATTCAATTTCTTGAAAATGAGACCATAACATATTAAAACCTATTGGACACCACAAAGGCAGTGCTAAGAGGGAAATATATAACCCTCAATGCTTACATTAAAAAAGGCAAAACAGCTAAAATTCAAGATCTAACTGCACACGTGGAGGAACTAAAAAAAGAATGCCAAACTAATCCCAAACCAAGCCAAAAGAAAGAAATAGTAAAGATCAGAGCAGAAATAAATGATATCAAGAAGAAAAAAACAATGGAGAAAATCAACAAAACCAAAAGTTGGTTCTTTGAGAAGATCAACAAAATCAACAAACCCTTAGCTAGACTGACAAAGAAAAAAGAGAGAAGATGCAAATAAATAAAATCAGAAATGAGAGGGAGAACATTATCACTAATCCCACAGAAATAAGAGAGATCATAAGAGGATACTATGAATAACTATATCCAAACAAACTAGACCATGTAGATGAGATGGACACATTCCTAAAAACATATGACCAACCTACACTGACCCTAGAAGAAGTAGAAGACTTCAACAAACCAAGCACAAATAAAGAGATTGAAACAGTCACCAAAAACCTCCCAAAGATGAAAAGCCCAGGACCAGATGGCTTCAAAAGTGAATTCTACCAATCATTCAAAGAAAATTGAGCAGGAAAGAACACTTCAAACTTATTCTATGAAGCCAACATCACTCTAATACCAAAACCACATAATGATACTACAAATAAAAAAATTACAAACCACTATCTCTAATGAATATACATGCAAAAATCCTCAACAAAATACTTGCAAACCAAATCCAAAAGCACATTAAAAGAATTATACACCATAATCAAACAGGTTTTATCCCAGGTATGCAAGGGTGATTCAACACAAGAAAATCAATTAGTGTAATAGACCGCATTGGTAAATTGAAGAAGAAAAATCACATGATCCTCTCAATTGATACAGAAAAGGCATTTCACAAAATACAGCACCCTTTCTTGATTTAAAAAAAAAAACACTCCAAAAGATAGGAATAGAAGTAAGCTTTCTCAATATGGTAAAGTACATATATGAAAAACTTACACCTAACCTTTTACTCAAGTAAAAGACTGAAAGCTTTCCCACTGCAATCAGAACAAGATAAGGATGTCCACTGTCACCACTGTTATACAATATTGTGCTAGAAGTTCTAGCTAGAGAAATTAGGCTAAATAAAGAAATAGGCACCCAAATAGGAAAGGAAAAAGTAAAACATTTACTATTTGCAGATGATATGATCCTATATCTAGAAAATCCTAAAAAAATCCACCAAAACTACTAGAACTAATAGACAAGGTCAACAAAGTGGCAGGATACAAGATTAATATGCAAAAATCAGAACCATTTCTATACACTACTGATGAGCAATTTGAGGAAGAAATCAGAAAAGATTCCATTTATAATAGTGACTAAAAGAATCAAATATTTAGGAATAAACTTAACCAAGGATATAAAGTATTCAGAAAACCACAAAACATTGCTAAAAGAAACCAAAGACTTAAATAAATTGAAGGACATTCTGTGTTGATGAACTGGAAGACTAAATATCATTAAGATGTCAGTTCTACCCAAAATGATTTACAGATTCAATGCAATCCCAATAAAAATCCCAGGAGCCTTTTTTTGCAGAAATGGAAAAGCCCATTATCAAATTTATTTGGAAGGGTAAGGGACCCTAAATAGCCAAAAATGTCTTGAAAAAGAACAAAGTTGGAGGACTCTCACTTCCAGATTTTAAAGCATATTACTTAGCTACAGTGGTAAAAACAGCATGGCACTGCATAAAGACAGACAGCTTGACCAATGGAATCAAATTGAGAACTCAGAAATAGACCCTCACATCTACAATCAAGTGATTTTTTACAAAGCTGTCAAGCTCTCCCAACTGGCCTGGAACAGTCTATTCAACAAATCATGCTGGGAGAACTGGATATCCATATCCAAAAGAAAGAAAAATGACCCCTCTCTCACACCTTATACAAAAATTAACTCAAAATAGATCAAGGACCTAAATATAAAAGTGACAACCATAAAACTCCTAGAGGCTCCTCTGCCTGGAGGTAGCTTATATCCATGTCTCAGGTATGTATTTTTCTTTTCTCATTTCTCAATAAAATCTTTTTACTGACCTAATTAAACTGGCATATTCTTAAATTCTTTTATGTGACATAGCCAAGAACCTAGAGGAACCCAGCATCTTCCAGCTACATGCTGTGCACCAGCCAGGCGATCTAGAGGCAGGTAACTCTCCCCAACCCCTGGCAAGGACTGGTGAGTCTAAATTTTTAATTATAGTCTGTCTGTGCCCTTTTTTTGGTTGTCCGCCATTCCCTTCTGCTATTTTTAATGGGTTCCTGGATAGGCTCACAAGACATATCTTTCTTTGCCCAGACATGGCTCCCTCTTCAGAAGTGGCAGGGGTGAGTCCCCATGCTGTGTAGATCCAAGGAAGCTCTGGGTGGCAGGTGAAACCATCCCTGAGACCTGATTAGGCATGTGGCCTGAGTCATGCAGGAGTCTGCAGGTAGTCTACCAGGTCCTCTCTGAGTTCAGAATGCCTATCACCTGTTATAGTGTTTCCTTGGGCCACTAGTTACCTCCTTTTAACTAGAAGCACCTCTGACTTCTGCTCTCCTCATCACTGGGTCTATGAAATGCATTAGAATGTCTTAGAAACTGAAAATGCATTTTTTAGGGAGGCATTGGTTACACCCTGAGGTTTTGTTCCTCTTCAGTTCTGGGAGGCCTTGAGATTGCCTCTCTTCATGGGCTTTTAATGTATAGCCCTGTATCAGAATAAGAGCCAAAGGAGTTCTTGTGGATTGTCCTATGCAGAAGGAAACCCCAGAGTGCAGAGTAAGCCCCCTCCCAAGAAGGAAGAAGATATCTTAAATAACCCCATTCTTAGTAGCCCACCTCATGACCTGGCCCTGGATTCCCCTTTAAACTCATCTCTAGCAGAGGCATTGGAACCTCCCCTCTATGCCTTGAGGTCTAGTCTGGCTGGTCATACTCAAAGCAGAGCCTCATTCTACCCAGCTAGGAAGTCTGAGGGTCTCTACCCTATAAGAGAAGTAGCTAATGGGGTTGCAGGAACCATTAGGGTGCATGCTCCCTTCTCTATAGCCAACCTGGCACTGTGTAAAGAAAAGTTAGGTCAGTTCTCTGAGGACTCCACCAAATTTGCTAAGGGGCTCCAGCACCTCACAATGATGTTTGAATTAACACGGGGTGACATGCACAATATTCTTTCAACTTGTTGTACCCCGGAGTAAAAGCACTGCATCTGGACTGTGGCATTGGCCACCCACTAACCAGTATGCAATGAAACCGTAGCAATTCCTAATACAGATCCTGGGTGGAACTATCAAACAGGACAGGCAGATCTGAAGGCTTCGGACCATATGGTCATGCATCTCCTTGAAGGGATGAGGAAGTACATAACAAACAGTCAATTATAGTAAGTTCAGGGAAATTACTCACGAGAAGGACAAAAACCCAGCCTAATTTGAAGGAAGGCTGGTAGAGATATGAAGAAATATACTCTGGTGGATCGTAATTCTAATGAAGGACAGAACCTCATAGCAACTTATGTCATTAACCAGTCTGCTCCGGATACCCATAGGAAGCTGCAAAAGCTTTCTATGGGTCCCCAAACTTCCAAGAACATCCTTTTAGAAAGAGCCTTCGCAGTCTTCAACAATTGAGACCACACTGCCCAGATGGAGAAGGTAAGAAAGGGCAACTGAAGGCCCAGGAGCAGGTTCACCTTCTAGCAGTCACTGTTAAAGTCACCCTGTCACCTCAGGGCCATCCGAATCAAGGTTCTATGACAGCAGGAACTTGTTTCAAGTGTGGAGAGGCTGGCCACTGGAAATGTGGCTGCCTCAAACTGCTTCACTGCCGGCATCTGCTAGGGCCTTGCCCCAGGTGCAGAAAGGACAGGCACTGGGCCCAGGAATGCACCACTCCCCAGAGAAGGAACAGGGCTCCCCCATGAGCCCTGTTCACTGTAACTGAGGAGGATTGAGGGTGCCTGAGGCCAAGCATGGCTCCCTGGACAACACTGTGAACCATCAGCCAGGAGGAGCCTCAGGTGACCCTTGACATGGCAGTTTTTGAACTTAAAGAATTGCCAGCTAGGTGCACTTATCCTGAGTGAAGCCCACTGTCCAAGGAAGTACCAACTCGCCAGAAGCACCTGATGACATGTTCGAGTGCCAGCCATTGAGTGGCCTGAAATCCCTCTTTAAGAAGCAATGTAAGTAGAGTCTGTGTCAAAGCCAGTACATAAATTGTGTGCTATTCCCCCTAACTCTAGCCCAAATGAAGCTTCATGTAGTCTACTAAATCATCCTATTGCTAGGGGGAGGGCAAGCCAGACACCCCTTAAAAAATCTTGTCCAACAACAACCATCCCAAGGAACAGCAAGAGTCTGCAACTGCAAGCAAGATAGTCCCATCCATCTTCCCCATGGGATATAAGCCCCCTCTCAATTAGAGGTGGAGTGGACATTACCATCCCAGAATCCTCAGGATTGGGGAAAGAACTATGGACTAGAGTGGACTTACTGGTATTCTACTATAGACATGTTGTGATTCTAGCAATGGAAGAAATTACAACATTGATGTGGAGCCAGTGGACACTGGAGGCTCTCGGGGCAGGGAGAGGGAAAAGCAGTTATAATATGGGGGCTTTTTCGGGACTTGGGAATTGTCCTGAATGACACTGCAATGACAGATATAGGCCATTTTAAATCATCACATAACATAAAGAACTGGGTGGGAGAGAGCGTAGACTACAATGTGAACTATGGTCCATGCTTAATGGCAAAGCCCCAGGATGTGTTTATCAATTGCAATGAATGTGCCACACTAATGAAGGATGTTTATGTGGGAGGGTGTGGGAGGTGTGGGGAGTGGGGCATATGGGAATCCCTATAGTTTTTGTGTAACAGTTATGTAATCTAAGTATCTGTTCAAAATTTTTAAAACTAATTAAAATTTTTTTAAAAACTTAAAAAAAAAAAATCTTGTCCAAAAAGTGACTGACTTAGCCAATAAATCCTCATGTTGGCTCTCAGTGTCCCAACCAGAAAAATCCATGGCTTAGCCAGCTGCTCCCAAGCCCTGGGCAACTGCCAATCTCACAGTCTGGCGTACTACCACAATATCACCCAGTGCGGGGGTAGAATATTGACAACCTATCAGTCAGCTTCTCACAACACTCTGAGCTAGCAGCATCACCTTAGAACCTACCTCTTTCCCTCTATTGGGACCTCTATACACTTCAGTCCATACTCCTAAGAACACTACTACCCTTATCTGTATCTACTCCAACACCTCCCAACATGCCTCCTCCCCTCCTTTCCTGGGCCAACTTAATTTTACCTCCTGTAATATACCTTCTGGATGGTCCTCCAGCTGGTCAAACACAAGTATACTGACCACTTCCCTCAAGTATGAGAGTCAGACATCTACATAACTCAGTACCTTATCAATGCCACAATGCTTACCAGGACCAAAAGATCCACCCAACACTCGGCAGCCTAGGGGAGGAATAGTAAGGGACTCAAACCTTACCCAGTACTCTTGGGGATGCCTGCTAGCTCTTGTGATTCTATACTTCTAAACACAACTTATGCTGACCAAAACACCCCACCAAAGATGCCATGCGTGAGTCATAAACTAGACCCCTATGGTCTAGAAGGAGAAGATAATCTTGTCTGGGACACCCAGAGAAGCATCCCGTTTAATGACCCAGGGCCCAATGGGTATATGTCAATACTGTCTGCTAGCAAGCTAACCAGTGAGTTGGTAACTGTAAGCTCTGAAGAAGGCTCCAGCTCACCAATAACAAATCTCACATTTGCTCCTATTTTAAACTATCAAGATGAAATTTTTGTTCTTTGCAGAGACAAGGCCTACCTCTCCTTGCCTCCCCTTTGGACCAGTTTATGCTCACTAGCATATATCACCCCCTCTACCTACTATGGTCCCGAAAATCTCACCATGTCGTTTCCTGTATTTTTTTTTTTTTACCATACAATAACTAAAAGGGCAGTGCCTCTCCTCATCCCTCCCCTAGCTGTCCTAGGCATAACCACTACCATGGGAACTGGGGTTGGCAGTTTATACCAAACCCAGCAGGTCTATCACAATCTCTCCCTAGAGTTAACCAACAGCACAGAAGAAACTAGCCATGCCTTGGAAGACCTCAGACAGCAAATAGACTCTCTCACTACTGTGGTGCTATGAAATCACAGAGCCCTAAACATGCTAACAGCAGGACAGGGAGGAACCTGACTGTTCCTCAAGGAATAATGCTGTTTCTATGAAAATCACTCCAGAATAGTCCTAGACAGCATTCAAAACCTACAAGATGAAGCCCAGCAACTTCAGGAGGGTGTAGCCTCTGGAGGCACCTGGCCTTTCCTACTCTCATGGTCCAGTATGTCACGGCTGGCCCCCTTTTGGGGCCCACTTACCACCATCTTCTTTATCCTTTTAGTGGAACCATGTATCTTCAAAATTCTAAGTTTATTTCTTCCAGAATCAATGCCTTCCAGAACAAGGTATTAGTCATGAGGGGATTTCATCCAGTTCCAACCATGGTGCCAGACCCACCTTCCCTCAACCTCAACAGACTAGCCAGAGAGTTTTACACTCTGTCAGGCATGGACTACTGCCCCTAACAAGCAGGAAGCACCTACAGAAGAATGACTATCGCCCTTCAGCTCCCCCTTAAAAATAAGGGTGTAAACTCTCTGAGGGGAGATTTGAGGCAGGTTAGTATAGGGAAAGAGGGAAGCTGAGTCACAGCTGGGACCTGGAAGAGAACATGGCCATGAGACCCCACCTGAAAACCTCCTGAGAGAAGACCACTACTAAGAACAAAGCCAGAAAGACCCAGCTGACCCTGGGACCTTCCGAGCTCAAGATAGGCATCCCCATTGGTCCCAGATAACTCCAAACAAAAGGCCTCACCACTGGTCCCCTGAGAGCTAACAGGTGGGGATTGTAAAGCAACCAATCAGAACAGCAAGCAGCTGAGGCCCCTCCCCAACATTAGGAAAGGGGAGGAGTGAAGAATGGCTTTAAAAAAAGCAACCTCCCAACCCCAGGCAGCTCACATCCATGTCTCGGGTATGTACTTTTCTTTTCTCGTTTCTCAGTAAACTCTTTTTACTGGCTAAATAAATAAATAATAAAATAAACTTAAAAAAAAAAACTCCTAGAAGAAAATGTCAGAAAACATTCAAGATCTTGTGGTAGGTGGTAGTTTCTTAAACCTTATACCTAAAGCACAAGCAACAAAAGAAAAAATAGATAAATGGGACCTGCTCAAAATTAAACACTTTTACATCCCAAAGGACTTTGTCAAAAGGGTGAAAAGGCAGCTGACTCAATGGGAGATGATATTTGGTATCATATATCCAATTAGGGTTTAATATCCATGATATATAAAGAGATACTACAACTCAACAATAAAAAGATAAAAATACAAACGACCCAATTTAAAAATAGGCAAAAGAGTGAATAGACATTTGTGCAAAATGAAATACAAATGGTAAAAAAACACATGAAAAATGTTCAAAATCACTAGTGATTAGGGAAATACAATCAAAACTAAAATGAGATATCATTTCACACTTATTAGAATGGCCACTCTTAAAAAGACAGAAAACTAACAAGTGCTGGAGGGGATGTGAAGAGATAGAAATGCTTATTCATTGTCGGTGGGAATGTAGAATGGTACAGCCACTGTGGAGGACTGTTTGGCAGTTCCTTAAGAAGTTGGATATAGATTTTCCATGTGACCCAGCAATACCATTACTAGGTATATGCCCAGAAGAACTGAGAGCAGTAATAGGAACAGACATCTGCACACTGATGTTCATAGCAGCATTATTCACAATTGCTAAAAGATGGAAACAACCCAGGCATCCATCAACCAATGAATGGATAAACAAACTCTATTGTATATACATAATGGGATATTATGCAGCTGTAAGAAGAAATGAAGTCATGAAGCATTTTGAGTGAAGCAAGCCAGATGCAAAAGGACAAATACTGTGTGACTGTGCTATTATGAACTAAATATATTGTGTGAACCAATGGAGTTAATAATTAGAATACAGGTCACCAGAAAATAGAATAAGGATAGAGAATGGAAAGTTGAAGGTTAATCTGTATAGATATTATTTATGAATTCCAAAAAGAGATATAGATTATGTTTATAGACTTGTTTGTTCCTCTGGTCCAGATAACCCTTTGATTGTATTACACTTACCTGAGACATCTGATTAAATTATGTTAAGATTAGGGCTTTGCTTCAGCCACATCAGTAGAATGTTAAATGTCTGCCCCCTTGGTGGGTGGACAATCACACAGAAAAGGACATGGCAGAGGAGAGAGCTTAGTTTTGATGCTAGAGCCCCAGGGAGAGAGCCAAGCCATTCACCTGATAGTTTACAGCTGTCCTTGTGGAGAGAACAGAGCAGCTGAGCCCAGAAAGAGATGAGCCCTGGGAAGAGAGATGAGACTTGTGCCAGCCTATAGCTGAGATTGGAAGAAGCTGGGACCACTGAGCCTTAAGAGGAAGAGGAAGGCTGAACCCTTGCAGAGACTGGCAGCCATCTTGTTCCAACACATGGCAACAGACTTTGGTGAGGCAAGTAACTTACCTTTATGGCCTTGTAACTGTAAGCTTCTACCCCAAATAAATACCCTTTATAAAGTTAACAGATTTCTGGTACTTTGCATCAGCACCCCTTTTGGCTGACTAATACACAGTCACAAGGCCTTAAAAAGTCTAACTCAAGGTACCATAAGAGGTACTTTCTTACCCAAAGTAATTTTCCACATGTTGAAGCATGATGGCAGGGATGTCTGCAAGGGTTCAGCCTTCATTCTTCCTCTTAAGGCTCCATGGTCCTAGCTTCTTTTGATCTCAGCTGTAAAGCTGGCATAAGACTCTTTTCTCTCCCTGTGGCTCATTTCTTTCCAGCCCAGCAGCTCTGTTCTCTTCACAAGGTCATCTATAGACTATCAGGCTCATCTCTCTTCCCAGGGCTGAAGGATCCTCTGTGTATCTTCTCTGTGTGTCTACTTCCATGTGAGAGTCTGTTTTATCAGTCCAAGGGGGCTGGAACTCAACGCTGAGTCACACTCTAATGACATGGTTGAATCAAAAGCCCTAATCGTAACATAATTTAATCAGAGGCATCTCAGCTGAATCTAGTACAATCAAAATGTATTGATTGTATTACAAGACATAATCAATATCTCCTTTTTATATTTCTATTACCAACATAATCAATATCTCCTTTTTGGAATTCATAATATCAAATTGCCACAATGGGTATGACAGTAGTTGAAAGGGAAAATCTAAGGACATGTATATTTCTAGAAGGAAAGTTGAAAACTGTAACATGGGATATTATAACATAGTGAAACCTCATGTGAAATATGAGTAATATTGCATATATAAGACTTTTTTTACAAAATATAAACAAACTAGGGAGACAGAAACAGAAGAGCAGCTATGTACAGCAGGGGAAGCATAGAGAGATTCAGAGGTGCTGAGTTTTTTTGTTTTTCGTTTTTTATTATTATTATTAGAAGAATGAAAGTGCTCTAATAATTTTTGAAGTGATAAATATACAACTATGTGATTATACCAAATTCCACTGATTGTACGCTTTGGATTGATTTATGCTCTATTAATATGTATCAATAAAATTGATTTTAAAAAAAAAAGAACATATACTCATGACACTGGAAAAAATAGCCGAAGAACAAGCTGTCTGGGACTCTTTGGATAGAAGATTCAGAAGGAGTCAGTCACAAAGTTAGACGCCTGAAATATGTATAGTGCTTCAAACACAGAGTACATTCTCTTACATTATTCAGTCTGCACTATCAGCTTTTGTAGTGCACGGGACAGAGATTTTTATATTCATTTTACAAATGAGAAAACAGAGACCAGTTAAGTAAACTGTGATAGGTATCAGAGGCAAGATTAATATCCAAGACAAGAGGGCCTCCCGATTCCTAAGTGGGCCTTTGGAATTCCCTTTCCACTCTAGCACACGGCTACTTTCTCTGCTGAAAGCTGGGGGGAAATGAGCCACAACTTCTTTGATCCTGGGAAATAATTCTATTGGCAAAAGGGACATTTAACCCTTCATTTTCAGTAACAACCTTATAGAAGAGCTAGATTTGGTGGCAGGTTGCAATGAAGAAGCCACTTTCATTCATCTATGTCTGCCTTCAAACATGTTCCAGTGGATCCCATACGCCACCTGTTGATGCCATCACAGGAAAATACTGTAGCTCTCCAGGCACTTGGGGGTATAAAACAGTCTCAATTTAAGGTATTGGCAGCTACAGCCCATGTTATTAGATATTAGGAAATTGTTATTAACTTTCTTTAGTGTGATCATGTTATTGAGGTTATGTGAAAGAATGTCCTTATTTAGAGATGCACGCATACATTAGGACAGGCATTTAGGGATGAAGTGTTGGGATGTCTGCAAATTACCTTCTAATGGTTCAGAAAATCATAGGTAGGTAGGTAGGTAGGTAGGTAGGTAGGTAGGTAGGTAGGTAG
The DNA here is from genome assembly GCA_026826555.1 of Tolypeutes matacus. NCBI lineage: Eukaryota > Metazoa > Chordata > Mammalia > Cingulata > Chlamyphoridae > Tolypeutes > Tolypeutes matacus. The sequence goes on from JAKSZT010054335.1 coordinate 30,089,556, forward strand.
ATAGATACAGAGAAAAAGGCAATGTGGCAAAATGCTATTCTTGAATCTAGGTGGAAGACATTTAGATGTTCAGTCTTTATGTTTGAAATTTGTGCAAACAAAAACTAGGAGAAATAAAACAAAACTCAGTATGCCTACATGTTCGCATGTACGTATACATACATACACACAATCCAGTTCAGTCTAAACAGAAATTCAACCACATCCAACTCAACACTCTTCTCCACTGCACCTGCTGATGTCTGCTCAGGCCTGACCAGCTCAGGGATACACAATGAAGTAAGGCGTGACCTGTTCTTCTGCTCTTCCTCTCCCCTTGCTGCTTTGTACTGCTGCCTGGGTTCCGCAGGGTCTGTGGAGGAGTGAGGTATGAAAGGACACAGGGAAAAGTCTTCTGTGCCTGGCACTGTTGCAGGTCAGACATCTATGCCCCCTGCCCCCTGGTGTTCCCCTGGGGGCACACACAGGGGCTCTCTGGAAGTCGGTGCAGCTCCTACTGGCCTGAAGTTTCTAGAGGCAGAGGAAGCACTAGCTTTAATGCCCCATGGCACAATTCCAGCTTCTTATGCTGGGGAGCTGGGGGTAGGTTCAAAAATAAGCTTATGCTTGGCTCTCCTCTGTGGCCACCACCTGGCCCATAGGAAAAATCATTTCTTTGATGTTTCACCTTCCCCTGACTTCCTTGCCTACTAATGTCACGAAATTGTATAACTTCAATATAAAATGCACTTTGTGTTTTCTCCTTTCCCTCCATTCATCAAGGTAAACAATTGATCAGTCCCAGCACAAGGCTACATGATGGCAAGGTGCTGAAGCACAGTGCTAGCCAGACTCATCTCAGGCTTTTGTAGCACTGCGTAACACCATTTTATTCTGATTCTTATGTGCCCTATTCACCTTCAAATGTATTCTCAATATTATCTTATTTCTGTTCAAAGTTGCTTTATATTCCTTTATAAAAAGCAAGGGGGAAAAATCTCTTTAGAGATTTAACCTTGTGCACCTTGGAAATGCATATTCTTAACACGATAACAATTAACTGTCCCCAGTCTTTTAACTTCTGCTGTTAAAGGATCCAAGATAAAAGAGCGTGATAAGTTTTGTCACTTCGCTTTTATTAGGCAAGGAGACAAAATTCTGAAAAATAAATGAAACGGCAAGAATACTACATTGTCTTTCCACAGCCTGGCTCTCAGCAATGTCTTCCAACATCTCATCACTAGATGGCGGTGACCTTCACAAATTTCTAATCAATGACAGCCCTGTTCTGGAAACAGACGTTTGTTTCAAGCAGTTTTCTTTAAGAAAAAAAAATATATAATCGAGTAGTGCACTGTGCTGAGACTACTTAAACCCTCTTCATCAGGACGCATTTATACACCCATTATCACATTCGAAACTAAATTTAAGACCATGAGTTCAGAGCTCAACATTTAGTGAGAATTGAATGTTAGAGTCTCCCTCCACACTATGGTATAGATTACTATACTATCTAACAAAGGAAAATGTCTTAAAGCCAAATCTACTACTGACAGAGGTCTCCCCTCACTCCCCTTCCAGCCCACTCTGAGCAGTCCAAGGACACAAGGAAGCTAGGAAGTATCCAAGGTCCCGAGATGAAATTTTATGACAATAAGTATGCCTGGTGTGGCATGGAGCCTGTCCTCAGCTAGAATACAGAACTTAATTTCACAAGCTAACCCACCATTGGCCATTCATATTCCCCTCCTTCTCCTCCTCCTCCTCCTCCTTCTCTTCTCCCTGCAACACACACATACACATACACACACTTCACACTTCTCTTTTATTATTCCTTTCCTTCTAAAGCAGCCATGGGTTATTTCTCTAAGGAACACAAGGAGAAAATATAGGGTCTTTTTCTTGAGCTAAAACAATAATAATTTTTAAAAATCCACTGAACTTCACAGTGAACCCTACATTAAACCATGGACTATAGTTAATAGTACAATTATTAAAATGTGCTTTCATCAATTGTAACAAATGTACCACACCAATGCAAGGTGTTAGTAGTAATTAGCAATAATAGGGTGGTATATGAGAATCCTGTATTTTATGCACGATTGTTCGGTAAACCCACATTTTCTCTAATTAAAAAATAATGGTAATGGTGAGGATTTTTGGCTCAGCAGACATTCTGCAGGTCTTCTGAAGACCTTCACATCAGCAAAAGCAGATATAGCCTCTATGTAATCCTGTCTGTCTATTGTTTACACTTGGGACAGGCCCCTGAACCTTCTATTTAGAGTCAAAGACTTACCTTGGAGGATCTGGCAGCAGCTCTGCCTGTGCTATGTTCATGGTGAATCAGATCTAGGTGGAAGCTTGGACTAGATGACATCTAATTGCCCCCTCAAACTCTGAGACTCTGTTTTGCCACATATTTAATATTGAGTACAAAGAAAACAAGTGCCTATTTAAAATAAAAAAATAAAAAATAATAATAAAACTTCCTATTTAAAAGCTATTCAAGACTCCTGGTTCCCAGATACCAGAGTCAAATAGAGGAGCCAGAATATTCTGTATAAACTGTAGTTTATACAGAGACCTAGGCTCTATACTAGACCCAAACTAGAATACTTCTAAGTAGAACCTGGCAATCTCTAGTTCTTTAGAGTCCCAGGTGAGTCTGATGACCTGCCACACAGAGGGAAATAAGCAACCTGCCGGGTGTTGGCCACACCCCCTGGTAGACGCTGCTAGTCCATCACAGCGCTCCCGAGCCTAGAGCAGCCTCCCCTCAGTCTTCCACAGGGCTCCACACTGCCATCACACCGACCAAAACAAGACACCGGTATTCTCGCCACATCTCTTTTTCATCCAGATTTTTGGACAAAGGGACAACAGCATAACAACTCCCACTATATTGTGATGAATTTCCAGGAGGAATGTGGCCATATTGCAGCTGGTGTGAACGCTGGGAAGATTTCCATATGCCGGGCACTGAGCTAAGAGCTTCTCATGCATTACTCATATAACCCTCTCAAAAACCCATGAGGTCTGCATTAATGGTATCCCAATTTTACATATAAGGAAACTGACTCTTGGGCAGGTTGGGAAACTTACCGCAGGCCACAAAGATGATGAATGGCAGAGCCTGGACTGTTTCACCTGCAGCTGGACTCTAAGCCATGCCTCTAAACACCCTGCAATCTCCACGCAGGGCCACGTTTCTTCTGTGCTGACTGGAACTTGTTCTGGACCCCAGTGCCACTACCCAGCATATAGAACCACAGAGGCCCCAAAACCTCTGCCAATGACCAGTGCACTGCAGACCTTTTCTTGAGAACTGTCCATAGTATGCAGTTGAGGAGAAACAAAAGGGATTTTGTTCTGAATATTCTGATTAATAATGGAAGTTGCTGAGCATCCAGAAAATTCCCTCTACAAAAGTACCGCACTGTAACCGTTTTATGGTACTGTATGATAGAGAAAGAGTGGTAGTTTAAGGTATGATTTAGGAGCTATTAGCCCAAGAGATAACAGTATAATTAAAATCAAATTCTATTTATATTATAAGAGTATCTTATGGCCTTACTCATAGTTAAAATGCTGTCTTTACACAAAAGGACAAATACTGTATGAATGCGTTACTATGAACCAAATATATTGTGTAACATGTTTGATTTAAAAAAATTATATGTATCCATTACATTTAATTAAGAAATGTAAAAAAAAAAAAAAAATGCTGTCTTTAATACAAATAAATAATACCAATCCAGGGTCTATGAGGACTTTGTAGATGTTATTTCAAAGAAAATAATGAGAGGAAGTCTAACAAATATTTTTATGGAATTCTGATCTCCATCTTATCGACTTTCACAAAAGAGTTATGAGGTCCCTGAGAGCTCATACCACACTAGAATTAACTTCATATATCAGAGGATAATTTTCCCGATTTATATTGTCTATCTCTGGTAAATGGTATGCTTCTACATATACACTTAGCAGTTATGCGCTTCCTGGAAATGTTATTTTGCTGGGTTTCCTGGGAAGAAAAATAAGGTTCTCTTTACCTCATAAACCCAGATGAGGAAAGACAAGTGCTAAAACAACTAAGGTTTAAACTCTGTTGACTTTTCATTCATGCAGCATGGGACCTGATATCACTTCATTTATTATTGGTTAAATCCATTATTAAGACTTCCAAGAAGATGACAGATAAGAGAGATATAGGATTCACCTCTCTCCCAGAAAAATAGCTAGAGGACGGGCAAAAATGGCCTGGAAAAAAATGTTCTAGGGTTTAGGACACTAGGGGAAGGCTGGACACAAAGCAGAAGAGAGGGGGGCACAGGAAAAGAATCTTGATGGAAAGAGTTGAACGCACTCCAGCCAGGCTTTGAACTGAGAGGGCTGTTGAAGAGCACCATCTGCTGGCAGACCAAGGAAGTGCATGTGAAGAAATTAAAAGCAAATAAGCGAGAGAGGCTTTTTCCCAGTATTTACAGCTTCCTTTTCCAAGGCCCTTGGAAGTAGGTCTGCAACCCATTACTGGGTCCAAGGCTCAGATTACAGCAACTAATGGACAATCCTAAAGACCTAGAACAAGTTGAACCAAGAATCAAAGAACAGCAGGAACACATAACCCCCTGCCATTAAATCCCTATGAAAGAGAGAGAAATTGAACAGAGTAAACTTACCATCATAATCTGATACCTAGACATCAGCAAAAAATTATGAGCCATACTAACAAAATGGAGAAATGGCCCAAGCAAAGGAATATATCAAAGCCCCAGATGAGACACAGGATTTGAGACAATTAATCAATGAAGTTTATACAAATCTCCTAAATCAAATCAATGACTTGAAAGACAATATGGCTAAAAAGATAAAGGACATCAAGACGACACTGGGTGAGCACAAAGAGGAATTTTAAAATCTGAATAGAAAAATAACAGAGCTTATGGAAATGAAAGACACAATAGGTGAGCTCAAAAACATATTAAAGGAAGATGGCATTGGAGTAGGTAGGAAGGGCCCAACTCTCTCACAAAAAACAACAGAGGAAGGGCAAAAAGATATCCAAGGGAGCTGCTTTGGGGATCTGCAAACCAGGAGAATGCAGTGCATCATCCGGGAGGGATAGGGACAGAGAGACAAAAAGGCCAAATGAAAACTATGAGTTACTCACCCCTGTGGCTGGAAACAGCACATATACTCCACCATCAAAGCAAATAACCTCAGTAAAATCCCTGGCTCACTGAAGCCAAATGAGTTGGGAAAGAAGGTCCTCCTCCATGGGAGGAAGAGGGATCTGGCAAAGGGTGGAGAATGGTTTTTCTTCAGTGAGTCTGGCCAGCTGAGTCCCCTTTGAAGCTCAAAAAAGACCCCAGCCAGCACTGAAGTGGCCCCAGTGAGAAGGGAAGAGGGATCTGATCAGGTAGGCTGTCACACCTAGCCACTCTGGGAGAGAGAGGAACTAGGTCAGTGAGGGGAAAGGTGGGCAGTCACCTAACCAACCCTGGAGAGAAGGAAGCTAGGAGAGATAGCAGGCAAACTGTTAGAAGTCCAAGTCACCTGAAGGAAAAGAGGGTATGGAGAGCCAGATAAGCTTTCAGAAGCCTACCTAACCTGTGGAGTGAGTGTAGCTCAGTGAAGGAATGCCTACCTCACATATACTAGTCCCTGGTTCAATTGCTAGTACCTCCTAAGATAAGGGATTCAGATAGCTATCTAGCAGGTTGTCAGTTACCCAGCTGGTACCTTGTGACAGAGAACTTAGAGACCGCGATTTTTTTGTTTTAGGTTTTTCAATCTGTTATTTTATATTTTTTTTTACTTTTTTTATTCTTTATTTTATTCACTAAAACCAGGTACCTTACATGTGGAGGACAGGCTGCAGGGTGATTGAGGAGCAAGGGCAGTCTGAGACAGTTCCTAGGGACCTAAGAGGGAAGCCTGTTTTTTCTGGGTTGTTTTGTTTGTTTGTTTTTTATCTTTCTTTGTTTCCTTTTTTTTTCTTTTCCTTATTTTCCTCCTTAGTTTATTTCTTTTCTTTTTTTCATTTTTCCCTCTTGCATTGCTTTTCTCTCATTACACCTTCTCTTATTTGGTCTTCATTTTCTTTTTTCTTCTTTTCATCTTTCCAGGCTTTTATTTTATTCTATTTATGTTTCATTTTTTATTCCACCTTTTTTATTCTTATTCCTTTGTGTTTTTTTAATGATTTTTCACTCTTATTACTTATTTTTTTCCTGGATTTTTATAGTTCCTTTTCTATCTTTTTTTAAAGTATTACCATTTTTCTTTTTCTCTTCTTCCCTCTTTCCTGTTCTATGGTCTTAATATTTTTTAAGGGAACACAGACAACTACAAGGATATAGAATAAGTAGAACCAAGTGTCAAAGAGGAACCTTAACAAAAAACAAAACAAAATAAAACATTAGACTAGAAATAGATGCTAACCATATGAACAAGCTCATCAAGATAAACAGAAGCCTAGACATCAACAAAAAATTACAAGCCATACTAAGAAACAGGAAGACATGGTCCAGTCTAATGAACAAACTAAATAAAAGGAGGAGATGCAGAATGTGGAACAACTAATTGAGGATGTCCAAACAAATATCATGAATTAACTTAATGAAGTGAAGGAAGAAATAAAGGATATTAAGAAGACACTGGGGGAACATACTGGAGAAATCATAAACATACATAAAAAGATAATGGATCTGATGATGATGGATAGCACAATGCAAAATACTAAAAATATGCTGGAAGCACATAATAGCAGATTTGAACAGGCAGAGGAAAGAATTAGTGATGTCCATGATAGTATATCTGAAATCAGGCAGACAGTCAAACAGATAGATAAAAAGATAGAGAAAATTCAGCAGGGACTCAGAGAATTGAATGACAACACAAAATGCAAAAACATACACAATATAAGCATCCCAGAGGGCAAAGAGAAGGGAAAGGGGAAAGCATAGTTGAAAATTTTCCAACTCTTTTGAGGGACATGAATGTACATGTCCAGGAGGTACAGTGTATTCCAAACAATATAATTCCTAACAGGTCTACTCCAAAACATATACTTAACAAATTGTCAAGTGCTCAAGACACTAAAAGCAGCAAAAGAAAAGAGATCCATCTCATACAAGGGAGGCTCAATAAGATTAAGCACTTCTCCTCTGAAACCCTGAAGGCAAGAAGGCAGTGGTATAACATAGCTAAGGAGCTAAGAGAAAAAACTACCAGCCAAGAAGTGTGTATCCAGCAAAGCTGGCATTCAAAGATAAGAGAGAGTTCAAAATATTCATAGATAAACAGAAATTAAGAGAATTTGTCAAGAAGAAACCAGCCCTTCAAGAAATACTAAAGGGAGTTCTGCAGGTTGAAAGGAAAAAAACAGGAGAAGGAGAGTTGGAGGAGAGTGTAGAAAGGAAGGTTATTAGTAAGAATAACTAAAAAGAGATATAAAAACAAAATATGACATTTATAAACTGTGGCAGTTTGATATTATGAATTCCAAAAATAGATATTGGATTGTGTTTGTAAACTGGTCTGTTCCTCTGGACATATTAAATTGTACTAGATTCAGAGGTTTCCCTTTTACTTTATTAACTCAAGGTTTTATTTGACCATGTCATTAGAGTGCAACTCAGCATCAAGTCCCAGCCCCCTTGGGCTGATAAAACAGACTCTCACACCGAAGTAGTCACACAGAAACAGGTATGCAGGAAGAGAGAGCGCTCCATAGACACGGCCCCAGGAAGAGCGATGAGCCTGATAGCCTACAGCTGACCTTATAAAGAGAACAGAGCAGCTGAACCCAGAAAGAAACAAGCCCTGGGGAGAGAAATGAGCTTTATGCCAGCCTACAGCTGAGATCAGAAGAAGCTGGAACCATAGAGCCTTAAGAGGAAGGAGGAAGACTGAACTGTCACAGACTTCACCTGCCATCTTGCATCAACATATGGCAACATATTCTGGGTGAAAAAGTACCTCTTATGGTACCTTGAGTTGGACTCTTTAGGGCCTGGTAACGTAAGCTTCTACCCCAAATAAACACCTTTTATAAAAAGTCAACATATATCTGGTACTTTGCATAAGTACCCCTTTGGCTTACTAATACAGAATTTGGTACCAGGAGTGGGGTGGTGCTTTTGCAATTAGCAAAATGCTGGAATGGTTTTATAAATGGGTAAGGGGTATTTTTTTGGAGGAAGTGTGAGATGCTTGATGGAAAAGGCCTAGATGGCTTTGAAGAGACTGTTGGTAGTAATATGAAGCCTAAAGTTATTTTTGACAAGCCCTTAGAAGGATATGATGAAACTATTATAGGAAACTGGAGAAAAGGCAATCTGTGTTTTAACGTTGCAGAGAACTTAGCAAGATTGGCTCCTGATATTATATGGAAGACAGAATTTGAAAATGGCAAGCATGGGCATTTAGCTGAAGAACTTTCCAAAGTAAACTCAGAGAATGTGGCTTGGCTTCTTCTTGCAGCTTATAGTAAAATGCTAGATGAAAAAGATAAGCAAGAATTGAATTGTTGGGTACAATGAAACCAGAAACTGGTTCTGGAAATTCCAAGCCTCTGGAAATCAAGCCCCCAGATGATTGTGCCCCATTTGAGGACTTAACTAAACTTGGAACTTATAAATCAGGATTAAAAATGCAGCTATCCAGGAAAGACTTGTGGAAAGTTTTATTGTCTGATGGCTTGGACCCCTGCTTCCTTAATGCTAAACCAACAAGCTTTTTGAGAGAGCTGTATGAACAAAACCACTGTTAGCCTGGACTAACAGGGACATGTAGGGGAGAGATGGAAGGGAAAACAGCTTTAAGAGGAAAACCATGGAAGCTGAGATCTGGAATCAAGACATTTCCTTGGGCCAAGAGAGGAATCCCACCTATGTGTACAGAGAGAGTGAGTTTGCTCTGGCAGTTGAAGGGGGTAGATGTTCCATCCCAATGTTCAGGGATAGTTTTGCCACCCCAGGCTACAGAAAGGGTGGAGCACATTCCCCAAGGGTTGGGGAGAGTAAGGTCAACACCCCATTGGTATGAGAGGGGTGGGCCTTCCCCCCATAGATTAGGGAAGGCCAGGTCACCAACTCATTGCTCTGAGAGGGTTGAGCCTGAAGGCCAGAGATTAGGGAGAATGTTGTCTCCCCATCCCTGTACTAAGGGAGTTAAGACTCTACCCCAAAGATTGGGTAAAGTGTGGCTATTACCCCAACATTGTTGGAGGTTGAGGTCTGGAGCTCAGTTACCACCCAGATGCTTGATGAGGATGGAACCAAGGAAATGGCCATTGGGCAAGCGTGTGGAAAGGGTGGGTCCCCATGAGGCCCGAGGGAGAAGAAACCATCTTAAGAATGACTCTCTGACTTTGAAATCTTATGAAGTATGCTTTACAGGCTTACAGAACTGTAGAAAGATAGAAATTATACAAAGTAATTTCTCTGACCACAATGGAATGAAGCTGGAAATTAATAAGGGGCAGAGAACCAGAATAGGCACAAAGATATGGAAGTTAAACAACAGACTCTTAGATAATCAGTGAGTCCAGAAGGAAATTGAAAAAGAAATCAGTAACTACCTTGAAACGAAGGAAAATGAAAACACAACATATCAAAATGTATGGGATGAAGCAAAATCAATGCTGAGAGGGAAATTTATAGCCATAATGCATATATTACAAAAGAAGAAAGAGCTAAAATCAAAGACCTAACTGCACACCTGGAGGAACTAGAAAAAGAACAACAAACTAATCCCAAAACAAGCAGGAAGAAGCAAATAAAGATTAGAGCAGAACTAAATGAAATTGAGAAAAAAACACTAGAAAATTTTAACAAAACCAAAAGCTGGTACTTTGAGAAGATTAATAAAATTGACAAACCCTTAGCTAGACTAATGGGAAAAAAAAGAGAAGATGCAAATACATAAAATAAAAAATGAGGGAGGAGATATCACCACTGATCCCACAGAAATAAAGAGGATACTTTGAAAAATTGTATGCCAACAAGTTGGATAACTTAGATGAAATGGACAAATTTCTACAAACACACAAGCAGCCTACATTGATGAAAGAAGAAATTGATGAACTCAACAGAGCAAACACAAGTAACAAAAGTGAAATAGTGATCAAAAACCTCCAAACTAAGAAGAGTCCAGGACCAGATGGTTTCACAGGTGAATTCTACCAATCAATCCAGAAAGAACTAATACTATTCCTGCTTAAACTCTTTTAAAAAATAGAAGTGGAGGGAACATTGCCTAACTCATTCTATGATGCCAACACCACCCTAATACCAAAGCCACATAAAGATGCCACAAGAAAACTACAGACCAATCTGTCTAATGAAACTGGATGCTGAAATCCTTGACAAAATACTTGCTAATAATATTCAACAACACATCAAACGAATTATACACCATGATCAAGTGGGTTTCATACCTGGTATGCAAGGATGTTTCAACATAAGAAAATCAAGAAATTTAATGCACCACATTAACAGATTGAAAGAAAAAAAAAATCACTGAACATCTCTATTGATGCAGAAAAAGCATTTGACAAAATACAGCATCCTTTCTTGATGAGAACTCTTCAAAAGAAAGGAATAGAAGGAAACTTCCTCAACATGATAAAGGGCATATATGAAAACCCACAGCTAACATCACACATTCAATGGTGAAATGTTAAAGGCTTTCCCTCTAAAAGCTGGAACAAGACAAGGATGCCCACTGTCACTGCTCTTATTTAAAATTGTGTTAGAAGTACTTGCTCAAGCACTTAGGCAAGAAAACTATATAAAAGGCATCCAAATTGGAAAGGAAGATGTAAAAATTTCACTATTTGCATATTACATGATCCTGTACATAGAAAGCCCTGAAAAATCTACAACAAAGCTTCTAGAGCTAATAAATGAGTTCAGTAAAGTGGCAGAATATAAGATCAACACACAAAAATCAGTAGCATTTCTGTACACCAATAATGAGCAATCCTCAGAGGAAATCAAGAAAAAAATTCCATGTACAATTGCAACTAAAAGAATCAAATACCTAGGAATAAACTTAACTAAAGATGTAAAGGACTTGTACACAAAAAAAATACAAACATTGTTAAAGTAAATCAAAGAAACTAAATAAAGGAAGAATATCCTATGTTCATGGATTGGAAGACTAAACACATATCTGTCAAACCCAAATTGATTTACAAATTTAACACAATCCCAATAAAAATTACAACAACATTTTTTACTGAATTGGAAAAGATAATTGTGAATTTTATTTGGAAAGATAAGGGGCTCTGAATTGCCAAAAACATATTGGAAGGAAAAAAAAAACGAAATTGGAAGAATCCCACGACCTGACTTTAAAGCCTACTACAAAATTACTATGATCAAAGCTGCATGGTATTGGCACAAGGATAGACATACTGACCAATGGAACAGAATTGAGAGTTCTGATATAAATTCTCACATATATGGTCAACTGATATTTGACAAGGCCACCAAGCCCACTCAACTGGGACAGAATGGCCTTTTCAACAAATGGTGCTGGGAGAACTGGATATCTATATCCAAAAGAATGAGAGAGGATCACTATCTCACACTCTATTTAAAAATTAACTCAAGATGAATCAAAGATCTGAATATAAGAGCCAAGACCATAAAGCTCCTAGAAGATAATGAAGGGAAGCATCTACAAGATATTGTAATAGGAAATGGTTTCATAAACTTTACACCCAAAGCACAAGCAATGAAAAGAAAAATATATATAAATGGGACTTCCTCAAAATTAAAAGCTTCTGTGCTTCAGAGGAGTTTGTCAAGAAGGTGAAAAGGCAGCCTACTCAATAAGAGAAAAATTTGGTAACCATCTATCCGATAAGGGCCTAATATCTAGCATGTGTAAAGAAATCCTATCTTGAAAATAAAAAGACAAACAACCCACTTAAAAAAAATAGACAAGAGATTCGAATAGACACTTTTCCCAAGAGGAAATACAAATGTCTACAAAGCACATGAAGAAATGCTAACATCACTAGCTATTAGGGAAATGCAAATCAAAACTGCAATGAGATATCATCTTATACCTATTAGACCAGTGGCTATTAAAAAAAACAGAACTACAAGTGTTGGAGAGGATGTGGAGGAAAGGGAACCCTTGTCCACTGCTGGTAGAAATGTCGAATGGTGCAGCCATTGTGAAGGATGGTTTGGCATTTCCTCAAGAAGCTAAATATAGAACTGCCATATGATCCAAGAATCCCACTGCTGGGTATATACCCAGAAGAACTGAAAGCAGGGACATGAACACATATATGCATACCAATGTTCATAGCAGCATTATTCACTATTGTGAAAAGTTGGGAGCAATCCAAGTATCCATCAACAGATGAATCGATAAGCAAATTGTGGTATATAAGCACAATGGAATATTACTCAGCTGAAAGAAGGAATGAAGTATTGACACTTGGGACAACATGGCTGAATCTTAAGACCTTATGAGTCAAGTAAGCCAGTCACTAAAGGACAAATATTACATGACCTCACTGATATGACCTAAGCAAATTGAGCAGACTCACAGAGATAACAGGAAGGGAATAGAGTATGGTGAGCTGATGCTTAATATGGGAAGAACTTATGATAAGGTGGAAGGGGGTGGTTTGGCAGTGGATTGGGTTGATTGTGGTACAGGGATGTGAGTGGGATCAATGGTGCTGGAATGTGAGGGTGACAAGGGTAGAGAGGATGGTTGGGTTGGACTATCCATGGAACTGGGAGGAGGGATGGAGGAAGGAACAGGTGAACTCTGGGGACTTGAAGGTCTGTGATTAAAACCACAATAGTGGGAATGTTCTTTTAGCAAATATGGCAGGGGAGGGTTGTTGGTGCAGGGTGTCAGGGGTGCAGGGTTATATGGGAAAGGGTGCACCTGGGGCATGCTTCTCTGGAATTTGAAAGTGTACATCTTGTCATAGGGTGTTATTGCAGTGGGTGGGTACCCACACAATAAACAAGAAAATATTAAACTCCCATCCTGGAGAGTCCTGCTAGGTTCTCTAATAGAGGAGCAAGAATCTCTCGAGAACATAGGCGATGCCTAATAAAAGAAGACGGAACAATATGTCAAGCCCTCAATATTAATACATTTAACTATGAACCTTATTCTTCAAAAATTGCAACCTAGTGGTTACCATGGGTTCCAAGGGGAGGGGGAATGGAAGAATGGATGGAGCATGGGGCATTTTTAGGGTATTGGAATTGTTTGCATGATCTTGCAATGACAGATATAGGCCATTATGCATTTTGTTAGAACTTATAAAAGTCCACGGTACAGAGTATGAACCATAATGTAAACCATTGACCATGGTTAGTGGCAATGTAACAAATGTACCAAACTCATATAATGTTATTAATAGGGGATAATGTGAGAGGGGGAGGGAGGTGGGGTATGTAGGAATCTCCTGTATTTTCTGAGACTTTTCTGTTACCTAAAGCTTCTTTGAAAATAAATTGAAAAAAATAAGACATTGGGGGAACATACAGAAGAAATTTTCACTGTACATAAAGGATAACAGATCTGGCAGGAATGAAAGACACAATGCAAATTTGTTTTCATTTATATATTTTTTATGATTTTATTTTCTATTATTTTTATTTATTTGGCTTTGTTTTGGGGGAGGTTTTGGATTGCAGAAGTCACAACTGTGGCAGGGGAGGATCACTGGTGTGGGGTGTCAGTGGTGGGGGTATGTGTAGGGAGGGGTGTACCTGGGGCATGCCTCTATGGAATATGAATGTGTTCAAGCAGTCATGGGGTGTTGCCCGTTGGGTGGAGACCCACACAATAACTGAAAGAATATTGAATTCCCATCCTGGGGAATCCTGCTACATTCTCTAATAGAACGGCAAGAATTCCTAGAGTACATGGGAAGTGCCTAGTGAAGGAGGACAATCCAATATACCAGGCCTTTGATATTGATGCTTGTACTTATGAACCTTGTTCTTGTAAAATTGAAACTTAGCATAGTATTATATATTGCCTAAGAGTTATCTCCTGAGCCTCCTTGTTGTTCTAATGTGGCCTCTCTTGAAGCCAAACGGCATATAAACTCACTACCTTCCCCCTGGCATGGGACATGACTCCCAGGGATGAGCCTTACTGTCACTGAGGGATTATTACCTAGAGCCAACTAGCTATGCATTTGGAAAAAGATATTGACCTAAAGTGGGAAATATTAAATACAAATGAGTTTTTATGGCTAAGAGATTTCAAATTGATTCAGGAGGTCATTCCAGTGGTTACGTTTATACACATCTTAGGAGGATCTTACTGACTGCCACAGTGTACAGTACTTCAAGCTGTACTTCAGTGTGTGTTCATCAATTTTAAGAAATGTACCACACTAATGAAAGATGTTGTTAATAGGGAAAAGTGTCGGAGGGGAAGGAGGTGGGGTATATGGGAATCCCCTATATTTTCAATGTAACATTTATGTAATCTAAAGCTTCTTTAAAAAATAATAATAATAATAAATAAATACAAGTTTCACCTAGGGGGGAAAAGGCACTATTTAAAGGCATACAACAGCAAACTCAAAATGATAGAAGAAAGAATAAGTGATGCAGAAGACAGAACAGCTAAAATGGAAGAGAGAATAACAGAGACAGAAAAGAATGGGAAAAAAACTGAGCAGGGGCTCAGGGAGTTGAATGATTACACGAAGCACAACAACAAATGTGTCACAGGAGCTCCAGAATAAGAAAAGAAGCGTAAAGGGGCAGAAAAAGTATTTGATGAAATAATGGCTGAAAATTTCCCAACTCTTATGAAAGAAATGAACTTACATGTCCAAGAAGCACACCATACCCCAGTCAGAATAAATCCAAATAGACATACTCCAAAACACATACTACTCAGAACGTCAAACATCAAAGATAAAGAGAAAATTCTGAGAGCAGCAAGGGAGAAGCAAACCATTGTATACAAGGGATGCCCAGTAAGACTTAGCATGGATTTCTCATCAGAATCCATGGAGGCAAGAAAACACTGGTATGGTATATTTAGGATACTGAAAGAAAAAAATTTCTAGCCAAGAATTCTTTATCCAGCAAAATTGTCCTTCAAATATGAAGATGAGTCTAAAATATTCACAAATAAACTGAAACTAAGAGAATTCATAAAAAAAATAATCTGCCTTTACAGGAAGTATTAAAGGGAGCCATACAGTCCTAAAGAAAAAGATAGAAGAGAGGGGCTTGGAGGAGAGTGTAGAAGGCAAGACTAGCAGAAAGAATAACCAAAAGAGTAAAAAGACAAAAATAAGATATGACATATGAAAGCCAAAGAATAAAATGGTGGAAGTAAATAGTGCATTTACAGTAATATCACTGAATGTGAATGGATTAAATTCCCCAATCAAAAGATATAGGCTGACTGAATGGATAAGAACAAAACAAAACAAAACAAAAACCATGAGCCATCCATATGCTGCCTATAAGAGACTCACCTTACACCCAGGGATACAAATTGACTGGAAGTGAAAGGTTGGAAAAGATGATCCACACTAACATTAACCAAAAAAGAGCAGGGGTAGTGATACTAATATCATACAAAATGGACTTTAAATACAAAATGTTATGAGGATATTATATATTAATAAAAGGGACAATCCACCAGGAAGAAATAACAGTCATAAATATCTATGCACCTAACCAGGGTGATCCAAAATACATGAGGCAAACTCCGGCAAAACTGAAGAGAGAAACAGACATCTCTACAATAATTGTTGGAGATTTCAACATACCACTCACATCATTAGATAGAACAACTAGACAAGGAAACAGAAAACTTGAACAATATGATAAATGAGGTAGACCTAACAGACATATACAGAAAATTGTATCCCTAATCAGATTATACATTCTTCTCAAGTGCTCAAGGAACTTTGTCCAAGATAGACCACGTGCTGGCTCACAAGGCAGGTCTCAATAAATATAAAAAGACTGAAATTATACAAAGCACCTTCTCAGCTCATAATGGAATAAAACTGGAAATAAATAAAAAATGGGAAATGGGAAAATTCACAAATGTGTGGAGGCTAAACAACACACTCCTAAACAATCAGTGGGTTAAAAAGAAATTGTAAGCGAAATTAGTAAATATATTGAGACAAAAGAAAAATGACACAAATTATCAAAACTTATGGGATACAACAAAGGCAGTGCTGAGAAGGAAATTAATAGCCCTAAAAGCTCCTACTAAAAAAGAAGAAATATAAAATCAAAGATCTACCTGAATAACTGGATAAACTAGAAAAAGAACAGAAAACCAATCCCAAAGCAAGCAAAAGGAAAGAAATAATAAAGATTAGAGCAGAAATAAAAGAAATTGAGAACAAAAAAAAAAAAAAAAAAACAATAGAGAATCAACAAAACCAAAAGCTGGTTCTTTGAGAAGATCAATAAAATTGACAAACCCTTAGCTATACTAACAAAGAAAAAAAGAGAGAAGATGCAAATAAATAAAATTAGAAATGAAAGGGGGAAAGTTATGACTGACCCACAGAAATAAAAAGGATCATAAGAGGATATTATGAGAAACTGTATGCAAACAAACTAGACAACCTAGATGAAATGGATAAATTCCTAGAAATGCACAAACAGCCTACATTGACTTTATATGAATACAAGAACTCAACAAACCTATTACATTTAAAGAGATTGAAACAGTCATAAAAAATCTCCCAACAAAGAAATTTCCAGAAGATGGCTTCACAGGTGAATTATACCAAGCATTTTGAGAAGAATTAATACCAATCCTCTTTAAACTCTTCCAAAAAATTGAAGAGGAGGGAAAATTACCCAATACATCTTACGAAGCCAACATCACCCTAATACCAAAGCTGGATAAAGATACTACAAGAAAAGAAAGTTATTGGATCAATCTCTCTAATCTCTCTAATAAACATAGATGCAAAAATTCTAAAAAAAAATAAAATAAAATACTTGCAAATAGAATCCAACAGCATATCAAAAGAATTATACACCATGACCAAGTGAGATTTAATCCTGGTATGCAGGGGTAGTTCAACATAAGAAAATCAATTAATATAATACACGACATTAGCAAATTGAAGGAGAAAAACCACATAATCATCTCAATCGATGCAGAAAAGGCAGCACCCTTTTTTGATAAAAACACTTCAAAAGATAGGAATAGAAGGAAAATTCCTAATATGATAAAGGGCATATATGAAAAACCCATAGCCAGCATCATATTCAATGGAGAAAGGTTGGCTGCTTTCCCTCTAACATCTGGAACAAGACAAGGATGCCCACTGTCACCACTGTTGTTCAATATTGTACTAGAAGTTCTAGCTAGAACAATCAGATAAGAAAAAAATAAATAAAAGGCATCAAAATAGGAAAAAAGGAAGTAAAACTCTCACTATTTGCAGATGACATGATCCTATATTTAGAAAATTCTGAAATGTCTACAACAAAGCTACTTGAGCTAATAAATGAGTTCAGCAAATTGGCAGGATATAAGATCAACACGCAAAAAAATCAATAATGTTTTTGTACACTAGTATTGCTCGATCTGAGGAAGAAATCAGGAAACAAATTCCATTTACAATAGCAATAAAACAACTCAAAAAACTAGGTATCAATTTAACCAAAGAAGTACAGGACCTATATTCAGAAAACTACAAAAAAAATGTTAAAAGAAATCAAGGAAGATCTAAACAAATGGAAAGACATTCTGTGTTTATGGATTAGAAGACTAAATATCATGAAGATGTCAAATCCTACCCAAACTGCTTTAGAGATTCAATGCAATACCAATCAAAATTCCAACAGCCTACTTTACGGAAATAGAAAAGGCAATTACCAAATTTATTTGGGAGGGTAAGTGCACCCAAATAGCCAAAAGCATCCTAAAAAGGTGAGTGATGTGGGAGAACTTTCACTGCCTGACCTTGAAACATATTACAAAACTACAGTGCTCAAAACAGCATGGTATTGGCATAACGATAGACACATTGTTCAGTGGAATAGAATTGAGAGTCCAGAAATAAACCCTCACCTCTATGGCCAACTGGGTTTTGACAAAGCTACCAAGTCCACGTTACCAGGACAAAACAGTCTCTTCAACAACTGGTGCTGGGAGACCTGGATATCCATAACCAAAAGAATGAAAGAGGACCCCTATCTCACTCCCTATATAAGAATCAACTCAAAATGGATCAAAGACCTAAATATAAAAGCCAGGACCATAAAACTAAGAAGAAAATGTAAGGAAACATCTTTAAGACCTTGTGGTAGGTGGTGGTTTCTTGGATTTTAAACCCAAAGCACAAGCAACAAAAGAAAAAATAGACAAATGGGACCCTACCTTAAAATTAAACACTTTTGCACCTCAAAGAACTTTGTGAAAATGGTGAAAAAGAAGCTGACTTAACGGGAGAAAAAATTTGGAAATCACATATCCTATAATGGTTTAATATCCATGATATATAAAGAGACATTACAACGCAACAATAAAAAGATAAAATCTGATTAAAAATGGACAAAAGAGGGAAGCGGCTGTGGCTCAATCAGTAGGGCTCCTGTTTACCATATGGGAGGCCCTGGGTTCGGTTCCCGGGGCCTCCTGGTGAAGGCAGGCCCGCCCGCACGGCGTGGTTAGCTGACCCGGCGAGCACAAGCAGCAAGGGGGGAATAAATGAATAAATAAATAAAATCTTAAAAAAAAAAAAAAATGGACAAAAGACTTGAATAGACATTTGTCCAAAGAAATACAAATGGTGAAAAAAACACATGAAAAAAATGTTCAACATCACTAGTGATTAGGGAAATGCAAATCAAAGCTACAGTGAGATATCATTTCATACCCAATACTATGGCCACTAAAAAGACAGAAAATTACAAGTGTTGGAGAGGATGTGGAAAGATAGGAACAGTTATTCACTGCTCGTGGGAATGTAGAATAGTACAGCCACTATGGAAGACTGTTTGGCAGTTCCTAAAGAAGTTGAATATATATTTGCCACGTGATCTGAAGATATCACTACTAGGTATACACCCAGAAGAACTGAGAGCAGTGACAGGAACAGACATCTGCACACTGATGTTCATAGTGGCATTATTCACGATTGCCAAAAAATGGAAACAACCCAAGCGTCCATCAACCAATGAATGGAGAAACAAACTGTGTACAGGTAATGGAATATTATGCAGCTGTAAGAAGAAATGAAGTTGTGAAGCGTGTGACAACATGGATGAACCTGAAGGACATTACTGAGTAAAGGACAAATACCGTATAATTGCGCTGTTATGAACTAAATATATTGTGAAAACTCATGGAGTTAGTAACTAGAATATAGGTCACCAGAAAATAGAATGAGGGTGGAGAATGGAAAGCTGAGTGTTGATCTGTGCAGAATTGGTAAAAAGGTTGTTTGTAAATCTTTGGAAATGAATAGAAAAGGTGAAAGCACATCATAGTGTTTATAACTAGCAGTGCTATTATATGGGTATGAAAGTGGTTGAAAGGGAAAGTCTAAGGTCATGTATATTACTAGAAGAAAAGCTGAAAAATATAACATGGGACTGTATAGCATAGTAAAATCTCATGTGAAATAGGAATATGGGTAATATTGCATATATAAGGCTGTTTTTCTTTAAACTGAACAAATGTATGTTAATGTTACAAGATGGTAATGTCAGGCAAAAAAAAAAAAAAAAAACCACATTATGCTAAATGAAAGAAACTAGAACAAAGTACTACATATTGTATGATTCCATTTATATAAAATATAAATCAATTTATAAAGATGAAATTAGATTAGTGGTTATGTAGGGCTGGGTGACTGCTAAGGGGTGTGGAGTTTTTCTCTTTGAAGTAATGAAATTGTTCTAAAATTTTCTTGTGGTAATGAATGCACAATACTGTGACCATACTAAAAGCCACTGATTATACACATTGGATAGATGATACGATTTCAGCAGTCAGAAAAAAGAAGTTCTATCTCTACTTTAGCCAGCCAGCCTGTCCTGGGAAATTCATTGGAACCATCGGAGTTTCCAGCTTGCAGCCTGCCTACGGAATTCAGACTTGCCGATCGCCACGGTCGCATGAGGCATTTCTTATAATAACTTTCATAATATTTACAAACACATATATCCTGTCAGTTCTGTTTCTCTGGAGAACCCTGTTTCGAGAAAATTAAACTCTTGCAACATTTCTTGCATGTAGGTTCAAGGACTGATACCTTATTTCCCATTACCTTCCCTCAGCATGGTTCCCTTAGCAAAAGCTCAATACTTTTCAAAGCTGCTGGCGGAGGAAGGTAATCTGGAAATGGATAGATGAATATATCCTTCAAACTTGACACTGCCTTGAGACAGGAAATGAGGAAACAGTGATCAGCGTGAAAGAAGCCAGATATAAAAGAGTCCGTACTGTATGCAGGAGAGTCCAGTGCCTGTTGGAAACAAAGTGTCACCAAGAACAACAGAAGCAAAGAGGCTAGTCAATAACAAGTGATGACTTCTGTAGTCTTCATTTCAACTTCCTTTTCTATGCACCAGCAGTGTCTCAGAGTTGGTCTCAAATATTTAATATATCAAGATTATTCCCTGTTGAAATCCCTATAATAATATTCCCTTTTAAAATCTGGGAACATCTCAAAGTCAGAGCTTTCAGTGCTTAACTACAGGTCTGTCTGAAATCTATGCCTTGTTCCAAATAATGCGAAGGCCTTTGAAAGTTTAAAGCACTACGTGACCTGAAGTGATCTTTCATCTAAAAAGATAGTATTGTGATCTTTGTAGATCAAAACATTAGTGTCTTTCTACAAATATCTGCCCTTCCATATCCAGGAGAAACTGAGAGTAGGTCATGTGGCTAGGTGTATGGGAATCTGAATTTTTAAGATGCGACGGGGAAGCCAAGTGAAAAAACTAACATTTGTTGAGTGCATGTTATGTCAGGCACTGTGCTAGATGCATTAAACACATTGCCTCACTTTGGTTCTGACTAAAGCATTTCTCCCTCTAAGTTTATTTTTGGGGGAGGTAATGGTATGTTTTTTACAGCAGTCTAATTGGTATATAATAAACACATTTACATTGCACAATTTGATGAGTTTTGACAGAAATATACAACCATGAAACCATTACCACAATCAAGACAGTGAGCCTATCTATCACTCCAAAAGTTTCCTGTGGCCCTTGGGAATCCTTCCCTTCCATCCCTTCTTGCCTGTCCCAGCCCTAGGCAATCACTATCGTTGTATATTATATTTTCTAGAACTTTACATAAGTGAAATCATTGAGGATGTATTCATCTGGTTTCTTTCACTCAGCGTAATTATTTTAAGATCTACTCATATCGCCCCATGTATGAATAGCTCTTCCCTTTTAATCACTGAGTAGTAGTCCATTGTATGAATGTATCACAATTTGCTTAGCCAGTCGCCTGTTGAGAGACATTTGGGTTGTTTCCAGATTTTAGCTATTACTGAATATTCATGTCCAAGTCTTTGTTTGGATAGATGATTATTTTTCTTTTGAGTAAATACCTAGTATGGAATGGTTGGATCTTACTATGGTAGGTGTTTTTAATGTTTAAAAAAACTAGCAAATGGTTTGCCATCTTCATATCTTCTTTAAGAGTTCGTTATATGCTCTAGATACAAGTCCTTTATCAGATAGTGCTTTCTCCCAGTCTCTGACTTCTCTGAACAGCATCTTTAAAGAAGGCTAAATTCTTAATTTTTGCTGAAGTCCAATGTCTCAATTTTTTCGTTAGTAGTCATGTTGTCAGTGATATATCTAAGAACTCCTTGCCTAATCCAAGGTCATGAAGAGTTTCTCTTTTCTTCTTGATGTTTTATAGTTTTAGATTTTACATTTAGATATATAATCTATTTAGAATTTTTTTTTTAATGAAGTGAGGAATGGAGTGAAGTTTTTTTGGCATATGGATATCTAATTTTTCCAGCACCATTTGTTGAAAAGATTATCCTTTATTCACTGAATTGCTTTTGCACCTTTGATGAAAATCAATTATCCATATGCATGTAGATCCATTTCTGCACTCTATTCCATCCATTGATTTGTCTACCTGACACAAAAATCATACTGTCTTGATTAGCTTAGCTTTACAATAAGCTTTGAAATCAAGTAATATTTGTCCTCCAAATTTGTGACTTGTTCTCAAAGTAGTTTTAGCCATTCTAGGTCCTTTGCATTTCTGTATAACTTTCAGAATCATCTTGTTTTAATTTCTACCAAAAAAAAAAGTCTACTGGCATTTTTTTTTTTTAAGATTTATTTTTATTTATTTATCCCCTCCTTGCTGCTTGTGCTCACTGTGTCCATTTGCTTTGCATTTTTCTGTGTCTGCTTGTCTCCCTTTGTTATGTCATATCTTGCTGTGCCAGCTCACTGCGCCGCACGGGCTGGCTTGCCTTCATCAGGAGGCCCCGGGAATCGAACCCAGGGCCTCCCTATGGTAAACGGGAGCCACAGCCGCTTCCCACTACTGAGGTTTTGATTGGTGTCATGTTAAATCTTCAGATCAATTTGGGAAGAAGTGACATCTCAAGAATATTAAATCTGCTGTTTCATGAACATGTTATATCTCTTCATTTATTTAGTTCTTTAATTTCTCTTGGCACTATTTTATTGTTTTCAGTGAGCAAATCTTGACATGTTTTGCCAGATTCAACCCTAAGTATTTCACATTAGTTGATGCTATTATAAATGATATTTTTGTTTCAATTTCTGTCTATTAGATTTTGGTATATAGAAACATAGTCTACTTTTGCACATTGATCTTATTTCATACAATCTTCCCAAACTGGCTAGTTAGTTCTAGTAGCTCTTCTTATAGATTCTAGATTCTATTGGAATTTCAGTGGAAGAAGTTAAGCTAAAAAGAATGCATGCTGTATGATTTTATTTATATAAAAATACTAAAAAATGTAAAGTAATCTATAGTGACAGAGAACAGATAAGAGGTTGCTAGGAGGGGGAGAGATTACAAAGGGAACTTTTGGAAGTGATGAACATGCTCATTATCTTCATTATGGTGATGGAATCATTCTCATGCACACATGTCAAAACTTATCTAATTATACTCTTTGAATATATGTAGTTTATTGTACTTTAATTAAGCCTCAATAAAGTTGTTTTTAAAAAAGCTTTGATAATTTGGAACTATATTTTCCACTGATCCAAACACATGAAGCTACAGGATGGGAAAGGAAAAGACAGAAAGGAGAAAAACAAAGACATACTAAGATTTTCGTCTTGTTTGGGGCCTAAGAGGAGAAAATATGAAAACTGTTCAACTCTAGAAATCCACAATCTAGAGAAATGTAGGGTAGATGAAAGAGCATTCAGGTGTATTTATAACTGTATGGAAAGCTTGATCTACATAATGTTGATTGGGATCAATCCATGTAAAGAGGCTGTCTCCCTGGACCACTCTATTCTACATTTATCTAGTATTTTTTATGTAAATACATTAATTCCTAATGAATTTGATCTCCCTACTTTTTGATCATCATCTTGTGTGTTGAAATTATTTCGAATAATGGTTCTTCATTCATAACTTTAGCCCTCAATCATAATTATACAAAGCTTGTAAATTTCTTAAAGCATGTCCTTATGTCATGAGTCAATTCACAGTTAGGCAGCAGGGCCTGGATTCAAAATCAAATCTGAAACAATTTCTCTGTACCTATTTGTCCTAGGCCCCAAAGATGCTTTTGATCAAAGTGCTTCTAAGGGCATAGCTCAATGGACAAATGAACATAAGCTTGAATATGGGTCCTTTGGGTGCAGAAACTTCCTTATTCACCTTTAGATTCAGGACCCAGTACAATGTCTGGCACAAAGTAGTTGCTTAAAAATATACATTAAATTATGTGTACCAGAGGCATTTGCTCAATAAATATTTGCCTATCTAACTTTTCCAAATGCACAGCAAGGGGATGTGACATAAGATTCCTTTCTTCTAGGAATTTATAATTAGAAGGTTGAAAAGCAGACATAGGGCTTTAACAGGGGAGATAGAGCATTTAAATACTCATAAGTAATCACTGAATATTTCTGTGAAATAAATAGGATAAAAACAAAAGTATTTTATTAAGCATTTACTGTGATCTGGATCCTATGCTAACCTTTTACATATGTTGCTTTATTTTTATACCCTGACTATGCCTTATAAAAGAATTGTACGTGATAAGCATTAGAAAAGACCTTAGAAGCTAGCTTGTCCAACACCCATCAAAAGCAACATTCTTGTCTACTTTATAGGACCCCTTGTAATTGTTTCTCCAATATCTAAAATATCTCCAGCAATCATCTATGGAATAGTAAGAGCTGACCTAGAAAATCTGAGCATAGTCCTCATGAGAAGAGAGGAGCCAATATCAGCAGTATAAAAACACACTTAGGTCATAGAAAAAATAATAGTCCCCCGGAATGAGAAGGAAACCACTGGGATGCTACAGCAGATATGCATAGACAACATTTGCTTTAAATTACAGACCTCACTCTGTGCTGTTCTCCTCATAGAGACTCAATTCTCAGATCCAATGCAAAGCCAAGCACATAGTAGCTCAATAAATATTTGCTAACTGGATCAATGAAATCCAGGCAGCACAATTGGGGGAGGGGGAGATGCATGATTGGAGAGGAAAGATTGCAGATTGCTTCTTTCACATTTTGTCCTGGAAGAAATCCCCGGGAAAATCCATTCCCAAAGTCTTCACATTCAGAATCCTACAGTTCTCAGTTACTGCACAAGGCTACTAATGTCAGATATTGACCTTTGGAGAAACTACTGCACATTCTAAAGATCAGAGAGAGAGTAAAGACCGGCAAAATGGCTCATCAGCCATCGAATGCACGATTACTGCTGAGACATAAAGCATTCTGGAAATGAAGCACATAGAGAACAAAGCCTGTGTGTGTGATGTTGGTTTTCATGCCAGAAAATACAGAATCCAAGTGACTTCTGGATCTATTGCAGGGTGTCTGCTGGCAGAAACCTTTGTTGTTCCTGATACAACAATAGGAAGAGTTATTTCTGTTTGCATACGGGTTAGTTAATGTCTGGGATGGAGGGAGAATATACAAAGGAAGCTTTCTTAATCTTCTGTCATTTGTAGACAAATGACTAGGATATTATCCATGCCTATTAAATAGACACACAGAGAAATTAAATTAGTTCTGAGCTACAGAGAGCCATACAAACCAGAACTGCCTAATTTCCAATTCTCAGATTAACACAGAATAAAAAGGCTGAGCTAAGGTTTGTGAAGATAGCCGTACCTTTGCTAACAAAGAGACTCCCCTGCACTAAACCGCTCACTCTGACATAGCACCCCATCTCCTGTCAATTCAGCACAAACATTTATCTTAACTTTCAAGTGGCAACGCAACAGGACTCCAACCTGTCCCTCTAGCTCTGTATCCCACCTCCCCTTCTTTTACTTGGTTTCTGGACTCCAGCTGAACTGAGCTACTACTAATAAAAATAACAAAGGGGGGCATTTTGAGTACTATTGGGCACTATACTCCACATAGAATTTGTGTGTGTGTGTGGTGAGAGAGAGAGAGAGAGAGAGAGAATGTTTATTTGGAGTTCTTAGGAGCATTTTTTGGGTGGAAGAAAGGGAGGTTAACTTTCACAAATAAAAGATCTCAACAATGGAGAAATCTGGTACAGAAAGTGAAGGCTTGAGACATAAACCCAAGTTTTCCTTAAGGGTGACACTGAACCTAGATGCATCTACACAGTTGAGGCCACTCACAAAGTACATCTCTTCCGACAATAATGTCATTTTTCCAGTTTACATATAACAGATACATCTCTACTGTACTTTGTCCAGAATGATACAAATACTCCATAAATATTCACAAATAGCAAACTCTCCCACATCCCTCAATCTCTTTGATGTACTTCCCTGTTTATCCTTACTTTTTCTCAAATCTGGCTCTCCACCGAGCACACTTCTCCTCCAGGCCACTCAAGCGAAAGTGGTTTATTTTCTCTCACCCCCTGTGTCTCAGATGACGAGCAAATGCAGCTCACTCTGGCATAGCACCTCATCATTATGCCTCGCCCTCTGCTGCTATTTTGAAACCCATGTGGTTCAGGTCATCTTCTGACCTTCTAGGTCACAACACCCCCCTCAACCTAGCCGCTCCCCTCTCCCTTTTCACTCTCATTCTCTCCCCATTCTCCTTCCTACAACTGATACTACAGCCATGCTGGAATTCTTTCAGTTCCTTGTAGTTTTGATGCCCTCGCTTGTCTCTGAGCCTTTGCACATGCCGTTCCCTCTGCATGGAACACTGTTCTTCTGCAGTCTGGCTAATTAGTCTTCCTCCTTGGAGGTTCCCCTTTAACATCACTTCTTCAGAGAGGCTGTCCCACCTTCCCTGATCCCTAGATTAGTATAAGTCTCCCTGCTGTGTGTTCTCATGAATCCCTATTCTTCCCCTGTTAAAACACACAACACAGTAACTATCTATATCATTATCTGTCTTCTCTGCTTGGACTCCACATTCTGTCAGGGCAAGAACCAAGTCCACTTTGCTCATTGCTTTACTCCCAGTGTTGAGCACATAGGTGGTCAATAAAAAATTATTGTATTTATCCTTTTTTTTCTTTTTCATTTAAAAATTTAATTGAAGTATATCTTTTATAAATGAACATACAGAAACAATAAGTGTATAGTTAATATTGTGAGCTTACAAAACAAACGTACATATCATATAGGTTCCTATATATCACCCCATCATTAAAACCTTGTGTTTTTGTAAAATATTTGTTAAAAACAATGAAGAGCATCTGAAATTTAATTCTTAAACATTGATAGTCTCCATATAATGTCCGGACTGTGTTGTTATTTTGGTATAAGCCAAAGAAATTCATTCTGACACAACAAAAGATAAATTCGTGGAAAGGATGGATTGAGTATTATACATACATTAAAAAAATAGCTAAGGCACCTGTCCCTGGAATGCACAGGAACTTAATGTCATGAGTTCAGAGTCAAGAATTTTGGAATTGTAAAGAAAAATATTTGGTCACTAGATGGGAGCAAAACACAAACTTCCAGTGCAATTCTTTGACAGGTTTGCAGTGCCAGAGGTGGAGCCTCACGGCAAGAAGAGACATTCAAAAGTTAGGGGCAGGAGGGAGTCCCAAAAGGCGAATTATGGCAAAATCATTTAACCATTTTTAAAAACTAGATATTGAAAGAGATTCCTGGAACTAAGGCTCTGTTGTGTCAGAATGAATTTCTTTGGCTGCACTGAGGTGGCGATGTCCACCCCACCCCCAAGCGAGAGAGGGCCCACATCCCATGGATACGGTGGATGGGATCACCCCGCCCGCAGCTGCAGGCCCCCTCCAACCCCCAGGACGGCCGCTAACCACCACCGCCCCCCCACCAGGTGACCCGGATGAGTCCATGGAGCTGCAGGACAGGAGCTGCTGCTCCACCGAGACCCCAGGCACAGCCGGGACACAGACAAGCCAGAGGCTCCACCTTCCAGAAGCACCCCCAAAAACTCCAGCACCACACACAGGCCCGAACAGAAGGGACTGCCGGACCACGCGCACGGAGGACCCACCTGAGTCCAACTCTGTCACCCCCAGGAGCACAGACTCCAAAGTAGAGCCCACCGACAAGGCATCAATCCCCGGGGCCATCCCCCTTTATACAGGACCTGGGTGTCTCCAGAGCCCCCAAAAGCATCCCTCGGGACTGCGGGAGGAGCTGTGGACTGGAGTGGACTTGATGGTATTGTCTTGCGGTCTTGTTGTGATTCAAGCAATGGAGGAGATTGTGTTGGTGGGGTGGAGCCGGTGGCCGCTGGACGCTTTCGGGATGGGGAGGGAGGGGGCGGTTTGAATGCGGGGGCTTTTTCGGGACTTGAGGGTTGTCCTGAGTGGCCCTGCGGCGGCGGCTGTGGGCTATTTTGCATCGGCGTGTACCGTGCGGAACTGTGTGGGAGAGTGTGGTCTGCCGTGTGAACTGTGGTCTGTGCTTGGTGGCGGGGCCCCGGGGTGTGTGTGTCCGTTGCGGGTGGCGTGCAGCACTGGGGGGGGATGTTTGTGTGGGGTGTTGTGGGAGGTGTGGGAGGTGGGGAGCGGGGGAGTCCCTGTGGTGTCTGTGTGGTATTTGGGTGGTCTGGGCACCTTTAAAATATGTGTATGGCATTTGTGTGGGCAAATGCACATGTGTGCATGTATATTCGTGTATCATTTTACAAATAAAAAAAAAAAAAGGAAAAAAAAAAAAAAAAGAAGACATGAGTGTGCAGTGGGCCGGTAAATACGGGGATTAATAGAAAGCCTGTGAAAGAACTGGCCCACATGCCCCACTCCCCACTCCCCCCCCCACCCCCACTCAACATAGAAAACAAACCACAGCCAGGCATTTACCTACTAGACTTTTATTTTTTAAATTAAACAAATTGCCAGTAGAGTCCTAAGAAAGCTAGGACAGCCAAAGAGCAAATATTTCCACAATAAGGCTTATAGTGTTCTCCACTTTAATGACCATCTCCCCAACTTACTCATTACAAAGCAAAGTGCATCAGTCAACAAAACTCAACCATCTACCCACTTTCCAAGGAACTTTTAGTACTTCATTCTTAAAAGTGTACAGAGGGGGAGGATGTGGCTCAACTGGTTGGGCCTCCGTCTCCCATATGGAGGTCCCTGGGTTCGATCCCCGGGACCTCCCGGTAAAATACAAAAATAAAGAATTAAAAAAAAAAGTGTACAGAGACTCACAAATCACCAAATATTTGAGGAAATCCAACCCCATGAAAGAGAAAGTACTACATGAATAAAAAGAGGAAAAAATGATACTAGAGGATGCAGGTAATTCAGGAAAGATAGAACTTTACAACTTTTCTAATCAATACAATGTTTCTCAATACAATGTTTCATCCAATAATAAAAAATATATAGGAAAGAGACATTAAAAGTAAAACTATATTACTGGCAATTGTCTTTTTAAAAAAGGAGAAAGTTCAGAAGGTGAAAGTTAGGAATTCTTCTAGAAAGTAGAAAAACAGGAAGAAGAGAAAAGAATAATGAGTAGAAATGTTGTGAAATGAGGATTAACCTAAAAGATTCCACATTAGACTAATAGCCCCAGAATGAAAGATTAGGGAAAATGGAGGAGAGAAAAACACCCAAAACATAATACAAGAAAACATTTCAGAATCAAAGAATACACCAAAAACAACTACCAACAGAATGAGAGTGAAATTTCAAAATATCAAAGATAAAAGAAAGAAAAAAAAAAGATCCTAAAGATGTCTAGGAAAAAAAAAACATTTCTTACTGGTACCAGCATTCTTATCACAACTGCTAGATATTAGAAAGCAAAGGATCCAAAGTCTTCACTCATAAAATGTTTAAAAAAAAAAAAAAAAAAGCGAAACTAGATTTCTATGTCTAGTTAAACTATAATCAAAAGTGAAAGCATAAAAACACATTTTCAAACATGCAAATATAAAGAAACTTTACCTAGGGTGTATTCAATAAACCTACTGGAGATATATTCCAGAAAAACAAAGTAGTAAACCAAGATACAAGCATCCGATTTTGCATATTAATTTTTCTTTCCCTTCTTCTCCCTCCCAAGAATGTTCTTCTATTATTAGATAGTTTTGGGGGCAAGTAGGGATGATTTGTAAAATCAAGGGGGGTATAAAAGACAAGAGATGTGAAGATTAGGAATAGAAAATACATTTTCAAAGAATTTAAAAGTGATATAGTGGAGAGGCTGGTAGAGAGAGAGGAAAGCAGGTAAGAGAGGAAAAGTTTTGTTTTGTTTTGTTTTTTAAAGAAGTATTGCTATTGTCGAAGTAGCCCCTCCATGGTTTGAGAAGTAGAAGCAGGGAATATGGATTATTTTTTTATTAATTTTTTATTGGTGGGATGTCTTCCTTCAACCTCAGTGCTTCTGTGAGACTGGCCCAGTCAGGTCATGTTTTAATAGGGTTATAAATTGACAACAGTAATCTCAGACTCAAACCACAGATTACATAATCATGGGTTAGGAAATAGAATAGATAAATCAGGAAAGGTAGACATCAGATATAAGTGGAGTCAAGAGGTACCATTTCATTCTTTCAATCAGAAAAATGTAGATTTATAGGAAGAGGTTTCAAAAAATTTAAAGGTGAAAATAAGCACAGATGTATACATTCTAAATAACAAGAGAAGATAAAAGTAAACAGGATTAAAAACAATCAAAGTAATAGTAAAAAAGCATAAAAGAAAATAATTCAAAAAATAAAACAGGAAATGGAAACCTTTCCATCTCGTTCTGTCTTCTGCAACAGTTTATATACCAAAGGAATCAATGTTCCTTGAAATAGCTTATACCTCTCCTTAGCAAATTCCCCCTTTGATTATTATGCTTCCGAAAGCTACTCTTCCAGCCAATGCAATGATACTTGAAACTGAAATAAGAGATGTCAGTGTTAGAAAAGTGAAAAATCATATTACAGATACTGATAGGATTATATGCTGAGAAAATTCAAGAGCCTCAACAATAACAGCAACCACCACCACAAAACTCTTTCCACTAATGAGGAATTAATAAAGCACCCAGACCCCAAGTAAACATACCAAAATTATGAGACTTTCTAAGTTCACTTTGCCTCATATTTTCAATTGTTCAGGAATCTTGGCTCTCTTACATTACCTCTTTTCAATCTCCTAATCAGCTGTAAGGTATGATGATCATAATAATAGTAACCACCATATATTGAGTACTGACTATGTTCCAGGACGTGAGCTACATGATTTATATTATTTATCACATATACTCTTAATAACTGTATTAATCTGCCAAAGGGGGGCTGATGCAAAGTACCAGAAATCTGTTGGCTTTTATAAAGGGTATTTATTTGGAGTAAAAGTTTACAGTTACAAGGCCCTAAAGAGTCCCAACTCAAGGCTGCTTTCTCACCAAAGTCAGTTGCCACGTGTTGAAGCAAGATGGTCGCTGATCTCTGCAGAGTTCAGCCTTCCCCTCTGGCTTTCCTCTCTCTCAGCTGCAGGGCTTGTCTCTCCAGGCTTCCTCTCTCTCCTGGCATAGGGCTAGTTTCTTTCTGGGCCTTCTCAGCTGGTCTCTTCCCAAGGTCAGCTGTAGGCTATCAGGCAAATGGCCCATCTCTCCCCTGGGCTTTAGCTGTTTAAGCCTTCTCCTTTCCGTCACAGGGCAGGATCAAAATGACAAAGTTCTCTCCTCTGTGTATCTTCTTGAGTGAGTGTCCATTTATCTCGGCCACCAAGAGGACTCAACCTGAATCATGCCTTATTGACGTGGTTGAATCAAAGCCCTAATCTTAACAGGTAATTTAATCAAGGGCCCTGTGGAAGTTTGATGTAATTATGAATTCCAAAAATATAATTGAATCATGCTTGTAAACTGATCTGTTAATCTGGGCATGATTAGTTTAGGATTAGGGCGTTGAGCCCCACCCCTTGGTGGGTGGGGAATTGAATATAAAAGGCAAGGCAAAGAACAGTTGAAGCAGTGTTTTGAGAAGCCATTTTGATGTTGGAAAGAAGGCCCCAGGAGAAGAGAAGCAAGCCATTCACCTGATCGTCTACAGCTGAACTTGTGGAGGAAACAGGAGCTAAGCCCGGAGAGAAATGCAGCCCCGGGAAGAGAGGAACCCCAGAAGCCTGAACCCTGGCAAACGCCGGCAGCTGTCTTGCTCTAACACGTGGCAATGGACTGTGGTGAGAGAAGAAACTTAACGCTTTATGGCCTGGTATCTGTGGACTTCTATCCCAAATAAATACCCTTATAAAGACCAACCCATTTTTGGTATTTCACATTAGCACCCCTTTGGCTGACTAATACAGGCCCCTTAACTGATCCAATATAACCAAAGGATAGCACACCCAGAAAAACAGATTCGTTTACAAACATAATCTTTATCTTTTGGGGATTCACAAAAATAATCTCAAACTGTCACAATAACTCTCCCATAAAGCATAATCTTCAGTTTGTAGATTAGAATTCTGAAGTCTAGCAATGCTAAATGTTTCACACAAACTCACATTTGCGGTGAATGGGAAACCTGGAGTTTTAGCCCATGTCTCTCTGAGCACGAAGTCCATGCTCATCACCAACATACCATACTGCGTCTCCCAGGGATACGTGCAATTAAACGTTGCCACTCAAGATGGGCTGGGAGCTTCATCCCAGCTTTCTCACCCATATATCAGCAATTATTAGCAGGAGGTGTGCTCCTAGGAAGGGACTACCTTTAAAAAATGATACCACCCTTACAGAACAAGACTAAATACTAGCAACCTAAACCAGACCCCACAGAGTAAAATTCACAGATCCATGAAGTTCAGCTGCAAGTAAGGATGATGTCTCACTCTCCCAGAATAAACTTCTCCAGCACCTGCTCTACATTTTCAAAAGATTAAGATGCATGCTGCTGCTTCTGTGGTCTCCAGTTCAATGTCTTTCCTATGATGATCAGCAGTATTTACTCAGAATATTTTTCCAGTCATTTTATTTTTGTCCCTACCCAGCTGAGATTCTATTTTTCACTCATTTTTAATGAGTTTCTTTCATGTGTTACATTGTTTCCCCTGGGGTTCTTATTTTCATTCTAATGTTTGTGCTCATTTTAGCAGGCTAGAAATGGTCTACCCTTTGCTCCTTTTAGAATTGGCTCCCTGTCCTCACATTGGGTTTGGTTTAAATTTAGGGTTAGCATCTATCATTGCTACCAACAACTGTCAGAATGTCCACAAAGGATTATCAGTTTTCAGGGCTGAGTCCTTCGTGGGCTGTGGCATGAGCTGAAGCAGAGGGAGGGAGCTCACACAAACAGGGAGAAAGGCCACAGGAACAGAAATCCAATGGGCAGTGCTCGAGGACCACGGCATTCTTCAAAATGTAATAAAGGGAAGGGATGAGTAGGGAATAAATGAAGAGTCCCTAAATCCCCTGCAGTAGGTCACCCTCCACTGACAGCTGTGCATTTTCATAGTTACTTTTAAAATAGTGAGTGTGTACAATAAGAAAGTTATTATCTACCTCTAACCACCACAAATGATAAATTTATATTCTTAATACATGGGGATGTTGATTTAGTCTTGTGGCCTCCAAACACAAATTCAATGCAGACAGAATACCAAGGATCTGAGATGTGAAAGCCAGCCAGGAGACTGGAAAAGGGAGAATTTAAACCTAACAAGACTCAGGGAGGTCCCTCTACAATGAGTTGGGCAATGGAGATAAGGGGAAGGCAAAAAGACACAAAGATGGAACATGCAAAAGGGGTGAAAGGAAGCAAACCACGAAGCATGTGGACCCAACCACTGCTGCCTCCAACATCACTAACTTCTAGTGCTCTATGTAATCATCATTATTAAGCAAGAAGTTGGGAGGGAAACACAAGCACACACACATACATACACACATACACAGCCTAACAAGTCTGCATGGCCAGGAACATCCTACTTTTTATTGGATGTGTCACAGGTGGAATCTAAACTCAAGCTGACCTACACTGGTGATTTAATCCTCATGTGGTGTTTTGCACAAATAGACCCCATGGAAGCTCCAAAAATGGTCATGCCCACCTCAATAATATCTGCCTACCACCTTGTCCCCAGGCCCAAAGTATTCAGTAATTAAGGATAAAGAAGTACAGGACAACAGGAGAGAGGCTTGTTGACCCTCAACCTGCCAACATCTCCGTTGCTCCATCAGTATAATAGGCTCTTCCAAGTCATTTTAAGATTTGGTACAACTTGGGGGGAAAAATAGTTACTTTACAAAGGAGAAATCTGGCAGATGCCACCTTAACCAATTGATCAATGCTAATATCACCAATATTGGGACAAATGGAGATCATGTGTCTCCTGACATGATGCACTGAGCACACATCATTTTAGTAGTATTCTGGCCCAAAATGTATAATTTGAATCTCAGTATGAGGAAACATCAGACAACCCAAAATTGAGGGACAGTCTATAAAATAATTGGCTTGCATTCTTTAAAAATGTCAAGAAAGACAAAGAAAGGGTGAAACGCTGTTTCAGATCAAAGGGGATGATCTGAACCAGGAAAAAAGAATACCAATAGAGGACATTATTGGGACAATTGAGAAAATTTGAATATGGACTGTGGGATGGATAATAGTATTAAATCAAAGTTAAATTTCTTGCTTTTGACAATTATACCACGGTATGTAAGAAAATGACCTTGTTTTTAAGAAATACACACTAAATTAGTAAAAGGTTAAAAATGGGGGTGGGGGTTCAGAACAGTACCTGATTCAGCTTAAGTACTTAATAAATATTAGCCAATATTTTTTAATTAGATGCTGCTAATTTACCAAAAATATATAATTTTACATTTTCAGATTACAGGCCAGATATACATCCTCCTTTCCCACACAGACAGTCCTTATCTCCCAGCCTTGCATATTATCTCCTATATTTTCCCAGTCATTTCTGCATCTGGTTTGGCTAAGCTGGCAGGGAAAAAACTACTGAGGCCCATTGTGTGTCCATGGACCATAAGCTAGGGCCCCAGTATACTTACTCTGATGATTAGCAACATTCCAAGTCAGGGTAGCAGAGTATACCACAGATTATAACCCAGGAAACAGTTATGCAATCAATTTAGGGGTCCTGCAGACAGCATTTTTTTTAATGGAAAGGAATGGTTAAGTATCATTTTGTGAAATTTTATTTTTGTTACAAATAGGATGTATATATATTTGGTCACGATTTAAAATTCTTTTTTCCTGTGGATCCTAGTTAAAAATGTTTGAAAGCCACCACCATGGTAATTAAGAGCACTGAAGTTTTCATGTTCTGGCATCCTGACTTCATGAGTGATATCGCTGTGTGACCTCAGGCAAGTTAATTCTCCTCTCTGTGCTTCGTTTTCGTCACATGGAAAGTTTGGATAATAATAATACCTACTTCATAGGGTCATTATGAGGATTAAATCAGATGGTACCTGTGGAATGATTAGCACAAAGCCTGGCACATGGCAAATGCCAGATGTAGCTGTTCATAGGCTCACTAGCACCCTGGCATCCAGCAGAGTGCACTCAACAGAGCTGCCTTTGTCCCACGCACACTTCAAAACCCAAATCTTGGCTCGTTCTAGATACAGTCCAGCATGCAGATCTGTATCAGAGAAAGCCTAGGAGCACACCCCTATCTACAACTGTTCTAAATACCTGTTTTTCACTAAATGGGGCCTCCCTGCCTATCCCTGAATACCAAAAAAAATACTTGGTATTGAGCAGACAGTAAGAACATAACCCTTTTCAAATTTCTGGGTAATATTTCATCCATTCATCATTCAGCCAACATGTATTGAACATCTATTGTGTACCAAGCACTGCTAGGCATGAGGAGAGGAATAAGACCTAGTTGCTGTCCCAGTGAACTCATGGCCAAGTGAAGGAAACAGGCAAGGAGGCAGATGACTATGCTAAAGCCAAGTTGAAGGAATGTACAAGATTAGGAGCACAGAGAGGAAGCACCTGATTCAGACTCTTGGTGCAGGTGGTGGTTTGTGGTGGGTGGGGTGGACTAGGGAGTAGGTCAGGTAAAAGGAATCTTGGGGGAATCCTGAAGAAGGGATTGAGCTGACACTGGGCATGGGCTGGGGCAGGGAATGTCCAAAGGCCTCTCAAGGGGGCTTCACGTTCGAAAGTGAGAAGGAGCATGCCCAAGCTAAAATGCAGGGCTGCGGTTCCTAGCCCCTGAGCAAATAAAATGAGGCCAGCAGTGCTGGGTCCTCTCCCACTCAGATGAAAATGCCTCAGTCCAGCCACCCATCATGAAGCTGCTGAGAGACCAAAACGAGGAGCATGGCAGGCAATGCCACCCTCTTTATCCCTGACCGGGGCTTCCTGTTGCTGACACAACAGAGAAGGGGACAGAATGACAATAAGACCAATGACCATGCCTGAGGCCTCTGTGATACCCTCACCACTTTACTTCATCCGTACATTTGAAACCCATGCCTATTTCCTTACAGCCTGAAAGGAACATCTTCTATCATTTTCCAGGTCATTTTGACTTGACTTAAAATATCAAGCAGATTTTTGGGAACCTGATTTAAGATCTGATAGGCTAGACCCTCCCACCCCAGATTGAGAATTTTTTAGAGAATTGAAATGCAAGGCCCTCACATTGAATAATTCTTCATAGTCATTCATTTAGTCCTTCATTTATTCAACAAATATCTATTGTGCTCCTTCTGTGTGCTGGGTGCTGTTGTAGTGCTTAGGGTAGATATATCAGTGAACAAGAGACCAAAAAAATCATCCCTGTCCTCATGGAACTTACTTTCCAGTGTGGGAGGCAGGCCTATTATAAACAATTTTTAAATAAATTATATGGTATGTTAGAAGGTGATACGTGCTATGGGAAAACTACTACTAGGTAAGCAATTTATGGAGTATAAGGAGGGCCTAAGTATCACTTTTAAATAAAGTGGTCAAAGGTGGCCTCATTAAGAGGTGACAATAGAGCAAACACTTGAAGGAGATAAGGGAACAACTCATGTGGATATCTGAAGAAGAGTGCTCCAGGCAAATGGATTAGCCAGAGCAAAGGCCCTGTGGCAGAAGCATTCCTGGAGTACCTGAGAACTGCAAAGGGAGCAGTGTGACTGAAGAGTAGAGAACTAGGGAAAATAGTAGGAGGTGAAGTCAGAGGGGTAATGTAGGGAGGACCATATCATATAGGATCGTGTTGGCTATTATAACGGCTATGGTTTTTGCTATGGTTGAAATGGGAGTGGGTGGGGGTTGGGAGGGAAGGATGGAATCAATAAGTTTTTAGAAAAGTTGGGCCATGCTCTGAGTTTCATTTTAAATGAGTCTCTCTAGCCTCGGTGTTAATAAAAGACCATAGAGGAAGGGACAAGGAAGAAAACAGACCGGTTAGAAGGCAATTTCAGGCAAGAGAGGATGGTGACTTAGACCAGGAAGGTCACAATAACAAAGGTGACAAGTGGTCAGATTCTGAATATATTCTGAAGGTAGAGCAGACAAGAACTCTTCATGGATTAAATGTGGGGTGCGGGGACTCAATGTCCTACTGACATGGCCCAATCAAATCCTTAATCATTATTTAATCAAGTCAAAGTGAAACTTCTGAATCCAATATAATCTATATGCCCAGAGGAAAAGACCAGTGCACAAACATAATCCAATATCTATTTTTGAAATTCATAAATAATACTAAACTCCTATAACCCCCCCAAAATTCATGTCCACTTGGAATCTCAGAATATGACCTCTTTACAGATGTAATTAGTTAAGATGAGATCATACTAGATTAGGGTGGGCCCTGATCCAATATGACTGGTGTCCTTGTAATAAAAGGGAAATTTGGACACAGAAACACATAAAGAGGGAAGACTGCTGTGTAAAGATGGAAGTAGAAATTAGAGTCATTTGCCACAAGATGAGGAATGCCTGCGCTCCTAGAAGCTGGAAGAAGCAAGGAAAGGTCCTCCCCTAGAAGCTTCAGAAGGACCGTGGCCCTGCCAACACCTTGATTTTGGAGTTCTGGCCTCCCAGAAGTGTGGGACAATAAATCTGTTTTTTAAGCCGCCCAGTGTATGGTAGTTTGCTATGGCAGCACTAGGACTCTAAGACAACTTCCAAGCCAAGTTGTTAATCAGGTGGCAGGTTATAGGAGCCTGGGGTTCAGGAAAGCAGTGCAGGCTGGGGATCTAAGTTTGCATGTCATTAACAGATAGACGGTATTGAAAGTCACCAGTTTGAATAGGATCCCCAAGGGAGTGAGTGTAGGTGAAGAAGAGTCCAGGGGCACCCCAGTTTTAAGAGGACAAGATTACAAAGAGCGTGTAGGTGAAGGTAGACTAACTGTTCAACAGATGATGCCAAAAGGTCAGTTACTTAATGCAATAAAGTTTGTTTTTAGGCTACATGGGCTGTGAAATTTCTCAGCACTTCCAGTCTGGGGGCTCCTCTACAACGTGAATCGCCTCTCTGCTACCGTATTCTGAGATCCTTTCTCCGAGCTCTCCAGTATGCTAATTTCTTTGTTTTCTTCAAAGACAACTGGAAGTCTACAGACACCAATCTCAGATAAACATGAACTTTGAAGACCATTTCCTTGTTCCTCCCACCCTTAGACTGCCTCAGTCCCCTTCACTCCCTTTCCTTTCCACTTTGGCTTTCTGGAGCCAAAGCTATCTGTCAAAGAGATGATACCTAAGCTCGAATTCACCTCACCAGGTCCTATCACTCCCTATATGGTTCCAGAAGGAAAAGAGGAGAAAGGAAAAGGTCATTAAGTTCTTACTCCTTCCCAATCAAAGTTTCCACCCCTAGGCCTATTATGCCTTGGGAATTAGGCTTTGAATGCCTAATTGATTCCTCCCTACAGAAACAGGAGTAAAAGGAAAATAAAAAATGTATGGAGTTGCCCAGCAGGTTGAATATATTTTTGTGGCACTTTTCTTCCAAAACACTCAATGTACTGGCCTGATGCAGCCAAGTCAGTGTGAAATGGGGGAGCAGCTAGTCTTCTCATCCCCGGATTAGATGGAATGGTAGGAGCAAGGAGCAAGCATTTCATAAAATCCATTAATCACACAAATCAAACACTGCCAAGAGCAGTCAGCACCAGAAAATGCCTTTTTCATAACCTAAGCCCAAGCTAAGACATGTCTTTCCCAGTGACCTATTGCTAAATGTCAAAACTTCAGAAACACAGAACTGTATAATCTCTAAAAAAAAAAAAAGAACTAGAAATCCAACAATGTGCCTTTCCCTGGGTGGGAAGTATATTGAATATTGGAAAACAGATGAAAACAAAATTTTTGTGTAGAGAAAACTCTTTTTCTTAAGAACGACTTATCAACTACAGGGGAACTACAATTTAGAGAAATATGAATAAATGGAGAATTTGTTTATAATTAGCTGTTAATACTGGCTCATTATGCTAATCTCTGAGTTAAGAGGAGGCCAGGATTGACTTTAATGACTTATAATTTTGTTAATTTGAGGCTTCTAGCTAATTTCCCACAGAGAGGGATTGCCGTTAGGGGGCACACATTACACAAACCACATTCAGGGTGGGGGAAAGCACTGCTTTAAGGAGGCCGAGTAAGCCTTTGTGGCAGAGGATCAGAACTCGGTGTTCCTGTGACTTTTGCCAACAACGCCAAGGCGCTCCCGAATCTAATGCTCAGCCCAGGGAAGCAGCGTCGATGGAAGACTATGACTCTGCTTGTGGTGACAGCTCTAGCGAGCCAGCCCTCCCCCCGGAACGAAACCTGGATTAATGGGCCTGCAAATCAGAAAGTTGGTATAATCAAGACCGCCTATCAGGCCTCCTCCAGAGCGAGATCATTAAGGCAAGAGGGGGAAGCGGCTGTGGCTCAATCAGTAGGGCTCCTGTTTGCCATATGGGAGGCCCCGGGTTCGGTTCCTGGGGCCTCCTGGTGAAGGCAAGCCCGCCCGCACGGCATGGTTAGCTGACCCAGCGAGCACAAGCAGCAAGGGGGGGATAAATGAATAAATAAATAAAATCTTTAAAAAAAAAAAAAAAAAAAAAAATTAAGACAAGAGGTACTTGGGATCTGCAGGTGGGCCTTGCCATTCTTTGGAAACCATCTCTCCCATAGTCATTTTATTAAAATTGTTGGTTCAATTAACTAAATTTGCAAGTTTCCCAAATACAAAATGTTATAGCTACTTCAAGAGCGACCATTCCACTTATACTATCAACAACAACTAACCTTGCTGAAGACTAACTTCACATCAAATATTCTGCTAATTGTTTGCTTTACATACCTATTTTTTTAAATCCTGACAACACCCCTATGAAGACGGTTCTGTAATTATTGTCATCTTGAAAATGAGGGAAATGAGGCTCTAGCCAAGGTCACAGAACCAGTCAGCTCCTGAGCCAAGATTAAAAGCCCATGATTGAGTGACTCTTGGCCTCCAAGCCTCCTACCAACTGGCCAGCCATAGCCTTAAGCTCCAGCCCTAAGCGGCCACATGCTCTTGCCACTTGGTCTTCTCTGTCCTCTCGATCCAGGTTCCTTTCTGAAGACCTGCCTGACTGACCCTGAGTCCCCTGCCCCAATCAGGGCATTAGGAGTGTGTGGGGGAGGAGGTTCCAGAAAGACACCAGAGAGCCCTCCCATGGCTGGAGCAATGATAATGAATGAGAATCTTAAGAGTGTGATTTGGATACTGGAAAGAGCATGGGGCAAATCAACCCTTAAAGGGAAGGAGCCAGTGAAGTGGAGGAAGGTGGGAGGAGGAGCCGAGCGCACAGGCCACTGAAATCAATTAACGCAGGGTTGAGGTGGTAAACATGAAAGGAAATCAAGTAGTGTGGTGAAAAAATCAAGACTAGTTGCTTTCAAACTATAGTGGGCATCAGAGTTGCCTGGAGGGCTTATAAAGACACAGATTTGGGGGCCTCCAGTTCCAGACTTCCTGATCTAGTAGGGGTTAGCTATCTAAATAGATAACTATTTAGTTATCTATTGCTGTGTAACAAATCATCCCCAGAACTTAGTACCCTAAAACAACAATCATTTATTATCTCAAAGTTTTTGTAGGTCAGAAATTTGGGATCTGTTTAACTGGGTGATTGTGAGTCAGGGTCTTTCATGAGGTTGCATGAAGCATTGGACAGAGCTACAGGGTCATCTCAAGGCTCACCTGGGGCTGAAGTATCTGCTTCCAAGTTCACACATTGTGGTTGTTGACAAGCCTGCAATCCTTGCTGGCTGTTGGCTAGAGGGCACCCTCACTTCCTCACCATGTGTGCCTCTCCACAGGGCAGCCCAAAATGTCAGCTGGCTTTCCCCAGGTGAGAGGTCCAAAAGTATAAAAGAGAGGGAGAGAGAAAGAAAGAGAATATAAAATGGAAGCTGTGATCTTTTTGTAACCTAATCTCAGAAATAACATATCAACACTTGTGAATATTTTATTAGTTTGGACTTGCTTGGGACCCGGGACCCCTGTTATCCTTCCCATTTCTCTCTTTTGGAATGGGAATGTCTACCTTATGCCTATCCCACCATTGTATTTTGGAAGCAGATAACTTGTTTTCTAGGTTTCACAAGTCCACAGATGAAAAGGAATTTTACCCAGGATGGATCATGTCCATAGTCTCGCCTATATCTGATGTAGATGATTTAGAAGATTTTTTTGTGTTGATCATATTTAGATGAGATTTTGGACTTAGAGTTGATTCTGAAATGGGCTATGACTTTTGGAGGTGTTGAAGTGGGGTTAATGTATTTTGACCATGGAAGGATATGAATTGGGGGGTTCCAGAGTGTGGCTGGGCTCTAGTCAGTTGGATTGTGCCCTCCAAAAAGATATGTTGCTTTCCTAACCCCTGGTACCTGTGAACGTGACCTTATTCAGAAATAATGTCTTTGCAGATGTAATCAAGTTAAGATGAGGACACACTGAAGTAGGACAGGCCCTAAATCCAATGACTGATGTCCTTATAAGGAAGGGAGATTTGGAGACACAAAAACACAGAGGTGACACGAAGAAGGAAAAAGGCCATGTGCAGACAGATACAGAAATGGGAGTGATGCAGCTACAAGACAAGGAATGCCAAGAATTTCCAGCAACCACCAGAAGCTAAGAAGAGGCAAGGAAGATTCTTCCCTACAACTTTCAGAGGGAGCATGGCCCTGTTGACACCCTGATTTTAGATCTAAAACAATGAAAGAATAAATTTCTGTAGTTTTAAGCCACCCAATTTGTGGTAATTTGTTACAGCACCCTAAAAAGCTATCACAGTTGCCAAGTCATATAGAGTTTTCTCCATGATCTCTTATATGCAGTCTTCTTCCCATTTCCATCAGCCCCACTTCTGTGAGGTCCAAATGCTTCTTTATTGAAGAATTTCCATAGGCCCTAACCATTCTCCAAAATGCTTTCCCTTCTAGAACATCTTACCACACTTCTGCCAGACTATTCTTCCTAATGAATAGCTTTACTCATTGTACAAACCCTTGGTGGCTGCCTTTACCTACTGAATTATGTATAAAGCATCTGGCACTCAAGTCATCAACATTATGGTTGTGATACTCCTACAGCTGACTCCACCCCTGCCTCCTAAATCCTTTCCCATGAGTTCTGTAACCCACACCAATATAGAGGTGATCAAGCAGCCTATCTGGCAACCCATCAATGATTAGGTTTGAGATGACTGCCTTAGCAAATGCTCCTTCCATTCCTTTCTGCTTTCTCCAGAAGACAAAAGCAGGTTAGCTTAGTGCTTGCCTGCACAAATGCCAGAGGCAGACTGAATGTATCTGTGGAACAGAAAAATAGGAAGAGTTGGTCTTTGGACAATATCTACCTGATCATACTTCTGTATTGCCTCTACATTTAAGATTTAGGGAAAAGGTAGGAAAAGTAACTAGTTAACATGTCCTGGGGTTCTAGGAAAGAGCCTTCTCTGAGGCCTGCTGTTTCAGTTGGATTAGAGTATGCTTCAAGTACCAATTCTGATGTTTTGGGATCCATCCTTTCTGGTACTGTCTTGCAACCCCATAGGCAGTCATAGTGCAAATAATTTTTATTCAAAAGTAGAAAATATGATTCCTGATTACAAAAATATAATAGCAATGATAGCCCTAGACCCAGAACTTTTCAGACTCATGGAGGAAAGTTTGATAACCCAGTATGGGGAAAAGGGATGAGGTATTGGGGAGTTAGCTTTAAAGGCAATATGAAGTATTCTAGCTATGTCCATTTAATTAATTTTGAAGCCTTTTTACTTAATATAACCCCACTTTTCCTTAATGTTCTGTTAGAACAACTTCAGGGAAACATTTGAAATAGGCTTTATTTTATTAATTTACTTATCCATCCAAAAAGTCATTTCTGAACATCTGCTAGTAACTGGACATCATTCCAAATGTTCAATATGCAAATATAAATAAGGCAACCTGGGTTAGGGGACAGAACATCAGCAAACCCAAGCTCCTGGCTCTAGCACTTATATGACTTATATGACTTATAAGACTTTGAGAAAGTTGCTTAACTTCTCTGTGATTCAATTTCTTCATCTGTACAATGGGGATAATACCATCTGATGAAGTGGTGGAGAGAATTAAATGGGATAAGGTATTTAAAGGGCCTATGCTAAGGGCTAGGTAGATTGTAAGCTACTAATATTTTAAGATATGGTTCTTGTCCTCAAGAAGCTCACTGGCCTGTAAGAGAATCACCCTTTCCTTAAATATAGTATGACAGGAGCTGAGAGGGAGGAACTAAGTAATTCTTCAATGCACAGTAGAAAAGGAAAGGAAGGACTTTGGAAAAGGTAAGAGTTCAGATAGTTTTTATGGCCAGTTCACATAGTTCCAGTGTAAAGTGCATATGAGTATCAGGTTCAGGGAATGAAGAGGAAAGCAGAAGAAGTTGTTAGTTAGGTTGAGCCAGATAATGAAATGACTTAATCTTGCAAAAGGAATTTGTGAGAAGAAAAGGGATTGCCAGATTTTTGTTTCAAGTAATGTCTCTGGGAGGAGGGAGGAAGATGGATTAAAAGCAGTGGAGGAAGGGGGAGGTTGAGAAACAACAAAACTAGTGAGGAGACATAGCAAAATGCACTAGATGAGAGATGATAGGACCAATCTTAAAGCAACAGCAGAAAAGAGAAAGAAGGACAAGTTTGAAAGGAAGAATTATTATAATGAATGTTTCATTTCTCATCCCACTCTGTCAGTGGACCCTACTATGGAATTTATGTTCCCCAGTGTGACAGAGTTGGACTCGGTTGTCATTTCCCTACACATGGCTCTTCTGTCCCTTCTATTTAAACCTAGAGTTAGTACTAGAGGTATAGATTTATGTCCAAGAGACTTAAATCTTTGGGCTGTCCGTGTGCCAATTGGGCCCCGAATCTCTACAGACTTTCAACACCTACTCTCCAGTTCATTGGACTCACCCAGGACAACTAACCAGGAGATGATGATGGACAATGGCCATCCCAAGGAACAGAGAGAATCTACAACTGCAAGCAAGATAGTCCCATACATCTGCCCCATGGGATCTTGGTCCTCTCTCAATTAGAGTTGGAGTGGGCATCATCATCCCAAAAACCTGAGGATTGGGGAATGAACAATGGACTAGATTGGACTTACGGTTATTCTACTATAGACATTGCTATTCTAGCAATGGAAGAACATTTATCATTTATGTGGAGGCAGTGGCCACCGGAGGTTCTGAGGGGAGAGAGAGGGAAAGACAGGTGTAATGTGGGGTCATTTTTTGGGACATTGGAACTGTCATGAATGACATTACAATGACAGATGCAGGCCATTATATATCTTAACTTT
Source organism: Tolypeutes matacus (assembly GCA_026826555.1). NCBI lineage: Eukaryota > Metazoa > Chordata > Mammalia > Cingulata > Chlamyphoridae > Tolypeutes > Tolypeutes matacus. Next base: position 30,133,975 of record JAKSZT010054335.1, read on the forward strand.
CAAAATTGTGCGGAAGAGAGTTTAAACTATAATGTAAACTATAATCCACACTTAGTGGCAATGCTCCAAAATGTGTTCATCAATTGTAACAAATGTACTACACTAATGAAGGATGCTGTTAATGTGGGAAAGTGTGGGAGGGGTAGGGAGTGGGGCATATGGGAATCCCCTACATTTTTTATGTAACATTTATGTAATCTAAGTATCTTTTTAAAAAATTTCAAGTATATTAAAAAACAACCACAACAAAAAAACCTGCCTCCTTCAGTTTAAAATACAGGAATTCACAGGGTGCGGTGACTGGCAGGTACTGGGGAAGAGGGATAAAGGAACAAAGATGGCTGAAGTGGCATCAAGTGAGAGGATCATGGTGCCTTCTATTTATCTTCTGAAAATAGGCTTGGGATGAACTGGGAACAGCAAAGAAAATGAATGTTGATATGGATTTGCCTAGTTTAGACTGCCCAAATTTTAGAACACTTAGCTGAGTACATCCAGTAGGTAGTAGGAAATATAGGTCTGAAGCTTAGCAGAGAGATTGGTCTGGTGCCAAAGATTTGGGGTGAACTAAGTGGTAAATTATAGTTGAAGGCAGGGGAATGTAAAGCTAGAAATAAAGAAGGCCAACAGATGGAACCTAAGGAGATAAAACATTTAAATGTTAGCAATAAACCAGCCCTACATGCCAACTAATCTCCAAATAAATCTAACCATTGCATGTGTTTTTAATTGATAATATGTATCTATATGTTTGCAAGAATACATGTGATCTTTTTCCTACTCATATCCATATTTTGAAAAGAGTATTAATGGAAACAAGGAAAATTATATTTAAAATGAGGCATGCTAAAATCTGGGATTATAATAAATAAAAAGGCAATGGCATTTAACAATTATAATATCCCACTCTCCAATTATGGAGAGTAAGCATGGAAAAGTTACACCACCATGTCTCACCTCCCACTGGAGTGAAAGGAGAAACCAGGCTAAGCTCATATCTCCACACTATCTGGTCAATAGTTATCGTGGGATAGAGGTTAAGGCAAAAGCCTGAGTTAAGGCAAAAACACTGAGTGACTTCTCAGTGTTTAAGACAAAAGGGAGAATTCTAAACCATTAACCTCCATCCTACAAATATATGAAAATTTTTCATAAAAGTTATGGCTCAGGTCACCAATAGCTTCCTGGTCTCTAAATCCAATCGCCTCTTTGCAGACCTTACCTTACTTATTGCTTTATTGAAAGGTCCTTCCACTTCCTGGGGGTTCCTCCTTTGCTCCTTTTCTCCTTCTATCCACTGCTTCCATGTTGGTGTCCCTGGAGTTCTTTCCTAGGTCTTCTTTGATTTTCACTCTGCCTACTTTCTTTGACTGAGGGAGTCACCTTTGACTCTCCCTCACACTTCACACTCAATCAACCACAACGTCCTGTCAATTTTGGTTCCTGAATATCCCTCAAATCTGATCACTTCTCTCCCTCCCAGTTGCAACCCCCATGTTAGGCCACTACTCTATCAGGTCTATTTGTGCAGCATCTTTTTAACCCATTTTCCTGCCACCCATGTGCCACCTCCTCTCCCCAGCTCCCTGTTCACCCATCCCGTGGTCACACAGTATTCAGTGTCTATCTATAGACAAAGTCTCACCTCTTTTCCTACAATGGATCTTATGGCTCTTAGATTAAGTCCAAACTTCTTAAAATGATAAACAAGGTCCTTCATGAACTGACTCTTATTAACCATTCTGACCTCTTCTGTCCTGCTTCAAGCTCCAGGCAGAAGTTCATTGCCTTCTCAAGCAGGCCATGCTCGGAATCACTCACCTCCATCCAGTTCTTAGCACAACCTGCTATAATGTACTGTCTCATCTTTATTTTCATTCCTAGTTTTGCATCTCTTTTCAAGACTCACTTCAAATTCCACACTTTCAATGGCTCATTTTAATAATTAGTGAGGCAAAAACCTGCTTTCTCATTGCTTCCATCTACACAGGGAAGATTTTGCATGGGCTTCAAGCCCACATTTCTACCATGACTCCATGTGGAGATTTCCTAAACAAGAACATTTCCATCTGTGTTGTAGCATATTACCCATGAAAAACAAAAGGATAAAACAACAACCAAAAAACAAAAACGAAAAGAAATAGTGTTCCATATTGTGGTGGCAGTGATTATAAACTATTTAAATAAGCACAAGTGCCTGAATCATATAATACAAATGAACAAATTAAGGAACAGCTTCTACTCTTTTGGAGGTAGTTTATATGAGGGCTTTCAGAAAAGTAGGAGAATGCATCTAAGTGATCTTTTAAAGTCTATTTAAAGTAGTTGGTTTTCTAACAACAGTTCTCATTTAACTGACACTTTTCTGTGCCCAATTCCATTACATAACTTCTTTCAATCATGCTAGTGGTTCATTAAGTTACATCCAGCAAAGCCTTTCTGAACATCTTTTGTTGGCCAGGCACTCATCTAGAGGGGACAGATTTAAAGATGATTAAAAGATAAATCTCTTAAGTCGCTAATAATCTACTAGGGAAAAATTAAGTAAATAAATAATTACAATCTGGTGTGATACATGACATACTAGAGGAATCAGTAATTAGTTCAACAAAGGAAGAAAAGTTTGGCTTGGCCTTGGAGTGGTTGTATTGGACAGTACTTGCCAGCTGGATAAGGAGAGGGCATGGACAGCACTCAAAGAAGAAATAAGCACATTACATTAGGGAAAAATAAGGAGTTCAAGGTGGACAGATCAGGGCATGCATTTGAAAGAGCACGGGAGAGGAGATTGGGGGTCCTTTATGTCATCCCAACTACCTAACTTGTACATATGGGACAACATGACAATTTTTCAACAGAGGGGTAAGTAAGCATATTTGCATTTGATAAAGGTCACTCTAGCACGGAACAGAAGGTGGACTGCAGTAAGATGACTATGGGCAAACCAGGTGCAGGGATACCAATTAGAAGACCAATTAGTGAGAGAGGGAGAAGAAATAAAGTAGGAGCTGGGGAAGAAGACAGCTGTGAAAAGACAACTGTTGTGAAAAGACTGTGAAAAATATTAAGGAGATAGGAAATTGATAGGACAAAGCTAATCTTGAATTTGCATGGATTTTAAAGAAATACATCTGTAAGAGCCAGAAAGTTTATTACAAACAGATCCTTAAGGATAAATCAAAACAAATAGTCTTCATACTACAAAGCAGTGAAGTAAGCAAAACAGAAGTAACAGAGTAAAGCTTAGTGTAGTCATAGATATTGAGTTAATTGACACAGTAAAATCTTCCTCTGATGACAAACATAATTTTAAATTTAAATTAGCTCTATTTTCTACAGCAAACATTTTAAGAAAAACAGATTTCTAAAACAAACATTTAATTCCCATGGTTACAATCCAACAGATATTAGAAATACTACAATGAACTTTCAATAAATGCAGCACAGCTCTTTGCTCTTCCTAGTAAACAGATATAGAAACTCAACTTCATGATAATAAGATATGGAATATATAATGGTTTTAACTTCAATTTTTAAAACAACTTATATGTAAATATTCACCAGCTAACTCCTTATCTACCTACAAGATATAATGACTATCCTGACTTTGCCATCATTTTAATGATTTTCATCAAATTTAAAATCAGAATTAGAATTTCTAGCCAGGGCTGAATTAAATAATCTAGGACTTTTAATACTGTGTCTGTAATAGTATATGAAAGTTGAAGGAGAGGAAAAAGAATCTAGAATGACCCCCAAGATTCTGGCTTGGTAACTGGAGGAATGGAAGTACAATTAACTAAGATAGTGGATAGAAAATGAACACTAAGTTGGGGAAGGAAAGATATATAGCTCAAGTTAGGTGCCTGTGGGACAAATGCGTAAGCCATTTTGAAATTTCAGTCTGGCGTTTGATAAATTTGGCTTAAAGATAACTGTTTGGAAGATATTAACATGGCGGCAATAACCAAAGACATAGAGGTAAATAAGAGTTCAGGACAAGCAGAAAATGAGAATAGAATAAGGGGACAAACTCACCAGGAAACATCAACGTGCATGGGCCATCTGTGCAGAGAGAAGTCGCTGAGGAAAGCTGGGAAGCAACAGTTAGAGGGGAGGAGTAGACCTGGAGAGAGTGGTGTCACAGAAGCCAGGGAAGCAGTTTTAAGGAGGGTGTTTGTCAACAGGAATGAGTGCTCTAAGAAATGAAGAAACATGAGAACTGGAAAGTTTCTTTCGGATATGGCTATTAGACCACTACCGACCATCCATTGCAAGAATACTCACAGTACCACAAACCAGAATGTCCTTTCCCAATGTCAAGTTCCAGATTTCTGAGAATAGTGACCAGAACTATAGGTTACCAGCTTCAGTTCCTGGCTGCTAAAGGTCTTGTGGCAATAAGGCCATATAAAAATAAAGCAGTTTCACCAGTCCCCCAATTGCCAAATCTAGGACAATTTAAGCATCAAAATAAATAATGATAGTAATGGATTATAACTTACTGAATAAAATAAGAATTAAAGAATCCTTACAGATATAAATCAATATAAATAAATAATAAATGGGGGAGAATAGAAAGCTCTTCCTTAGAATGCCTATATCTGTTTCTACATCATATGGTGTTAAATTATGTTATATTATTATACTATATAAATAATTTATATTATAATAGCTAAATAATGAATAAAGATGAAATGATAAAGTTAGAAAATAACCAATAGATGCTAAAATTAGTGGATAAAAGTTGGGTGAGAAAGAAATATTTCCATAGTCACAATATATGCTCCCACGAAGTACTATTTAATTAGGTAGGGTAAAAAGTAATTTCACAGTAAAGAAACCTGATAGACACCAACTTAACCACATGATCAAAGCTAACATCACTAATCCTGGGATAATTAACTTCAGATGTCTCCTAATATGATGCACAGAGAGAAACATAACCTCAGTGATATCCCTACCCAAATTGCATAACTTAACCTAAGTATAAGGAAGCATCAGACAAAGAAAAATTGACGGACATTCTATAAAATATTGGGTCTGTCCTCTTCAAAAACATCAAGGTCAAGAAAGACAAAGAAAAGCTAAGGAATTGTTCCAGATTAAAGGAAACTAAAGAGACATGACAACTAAATGCAATGTATGATCCTGGATTGGATTCTGGGCTAGGGGGAAAATAGCTGTAAATTATATTACTGGGTTAATTAATAACAGTGAAATATTAATTGTTAATTAGATCAGTGGTTCTTAAGCCCTTGCTTGAGTCAAAATCACCTGGAGCTCCTGTTAAAACAAAGTTTATGAGGCCCCATCCCCAGAGTTTCTGATTCAGTGGGTCCAGGATGGGGCCTAAGAATTTGCATTTCTAACAAACTCATGGGTGATGGTAGAGGTCAGGGGTTTCACTTGGAGAACCACCAGATTAGATATCATTATTGTGTCAAAGTTAAATTTTTTCAATTTTGATAATTAAGCCAGATTCGTGTAAAAGAATGTTTTGTTCTTATTAAATAATGACTGGGGTAAGGGGGCTTGCCATGTCCAACTTAATCTCAAATGGTTCAAAAATGTATGTGTTCTATGTAGACAGAGATAAAGATATAGAGAATAATAAACAGATGGGGCAAAATATAAATGATTGGTGAATCTAGGCAAAGGGTTGTTGGTTTGGAGCTATATGTCCTCCAGGAAAACATGTTCTTAAATTTAATCCATTCCCGTGGGTGTAAACCCATTGGAAGTAGAAAGTTTTGATGAGGCTACTTCGGTTAAGGTGCAACCCACTGCAATCAGGATGGGTCTTGATCCTACTGCTGGAGTCTTTAATAGGCAGAATGAAATTAGACGACAGAGAGAAAGCTACTGGAAGCAAGAAGCTGACATTCAAGAGAACCCAGCAGAGAACTGAGAGGCCAGGAAAGGTCACGATATACATTGTCATATGAGAGAGGAGCCAAGGACCAAGGATCGCAGGCAGCCAGCCTTAGAATGCCAGTCTTCAGGAAGAAAGAATTGCCTTGATGACACCTTGAATTAGACTTTCTCTTAGCCTATGAGCTAATAAATTCCCATTGTTTAAGCCAACCCATTGCATGATATTTGCTTGAGCAACCAAGGAAACTAAAACAAGGGTATATGATTCATTGGACTATTCTTGCAAGTTTTCTTTAAGATGGAAACTATGTCAAAATTAAAAGTTGCCAAAAATATTTTAAAATGAAATATCATCCACTCCCCTGCAGCTCCTTCCAATGGTGAAAAACTGATTGCTGTCTTTGACTCCACTAATATGGGTTCTAAAACCTGTGAGGAAGGTAATAGCATTTAGTTTACATACATCATCACTTCCATACAAGTCCTCGTGACACATGAGAACTTCAGTAAGTCTATGAACCCCTGGATTTGTAAGCAGAATTGGGTAATGCACAAACTTTTCTCTGGGGAGAGAGTCATTTGCTTTTGGACCACCAAAACACTATGAGAATACTATGGCTTTCTAGCAAAAAAAATAAGTGAAGCTTTCCTTGCAATCTTAACTAGATTCAATAACATGTGGGCAGAAAGGGCAAGATTTAGCTGGGTGTTTACTGCTATTATCCTTGCTGACATATTGCTGTCTGTACCTTCCTGGTTGTTAAATATTTTATAGATCACCCCAGCATGTAGGAAGCCAATTTATGCCCAAGGGGGGGGGGGGCGGGGCAAAAAAGCCAAATTCCTTTCCATACATATAAGTGCAAATATCTAAGCAAAAATTTAGCAAATTACAAATGCACCAACAGACATGTGTGTGAAGTGTCAGGTCGGGCTACACAATCTGAAAGACAAGGACATTTTTTAAAGTTTTCTTTTAAGCTATCTCAGTCACTCTTTAAATGGTTACAGGGAAGGATAAAACCTGTAATTAACACCTCTGCATTCATGTCTCTTTCAGCTGATGCTCAGACCAGCCTGTGTTCTCTAACCACCTGGGGAGAGAAAGGGAATTAGACCTATCTAAAAGATTCAGTTTCTCCAACAACTCCTCCGTCAACATTCCCCAGTTCAGTACATTATAAAAGTGCTTGCAAAACATAAAACATTTCTATAGCCGTTTAAAGAATTACACATCATAATAGCCACCTTTCTTGATCCAGTAACGGCAGGAGCCAGGCAGTGAGAAGAAAGTTGAGTAGTTTGTTTTCCATAATGAGTGGCTACTTTTGTGTCTTAAGAGCTTGGCAGTTTTAAAACAGTTGGAGTGGACGCTAGGGTGTGCTAGTTCTTAGTCTGGAGTAGATTTCCACTTTACCCTCCAAAATGATTATGTGACTCCATTAATTACCTGCCCTGTTATTTTGCTGGTGATAAATGAGAAGAGAAACTCTACTATTTTTATTTGCAAAAGTTCCCTGCTGCTGGGGTAAATTTTATCACATTTTCTCCGCTATTGATATCACAGAGGTACTGAGAAGGTTTAGACAGGTTCTGTTATTAAAGGTGGAGGGAGATTTGTAGCAGAAACAGTGGTATGTCCAAAACTGATATTAAAGTTGGGTGAAAATTGAAGGTTGTAGAAGATAAACCCACTGGCTACAAGGGATTGGTGGGAATATACAAATTATTCTTTCCCGTGGCATTCAACTTCACAGGAAAGTCTTGTGTAGCAATTTCAAATATCTTCTTATCATACTTTGGGGAAATCTGAGGGCTGTTCAAAGGCACTCTGTCATAATGAACAACTTCATTCTTCAATAACTTAAATACATCTTTCACCATAATTTTTATGTTCTACTTTTGATACCCACCACAGGTTACATTTAACAGGATGTTTTTTGTCCTCTCTTATGCTTTTCTTTAATTTGCTAGACTGATAACGCAAGAGAAAATCTGAGGTTGAAAAAAAATTTTTTCCCCAAAATGCCCTGGTAGGGAAATACAGGTTGTAGAAAAGTGTGTTTTTAGAGCACAGTTGGGAGTTGGGGAATGCCATAGAGTTACTTCAGTTAGAAAAGCCTCCAGGGAGGCAAGCCTAGCAGGATTAAGGTGGGGGCGTAAGACCTGGTTCCATATGTTACTCCAACACTTACCAACCATAGAACTCTGGCAAAGTTGCCTCCGTCTCCTCATTCATAAAAAGGAGGTGACACAAGTTCCTACTCTACCAGTTTGTTACGAGGATTAAATGAGATAACATTCAGTAAAACCTCAGGCACACATTAAACCCTAGATAAATATTAGCTATTGTGATGGTTAAGTTCACGTGTCATCTTAGCTAGCTTATGGTATCCAGTTGCTTGGTCAAGCAAGCAGTGGCGTGATTGTTATTGTGAGGAAATTTCATTGGTTTAAATCATTAGTGGACTGATTGCATCTTTTGCTGATTATATCTACTATCATGATCATGTGAGCCAATTCCCATAATAAATCTCAAAGTATTTCCATCTATGTGTGTATATATGAGTACATGTATATATCTCCTGTCAGTTCTGTTTCCCTGGAAAAGCCTAACACAGCTCTTTAAAAAAAAAAACACACACAAAACAAAATGAGGCATGACTAACTACGTATCTCTCCATTCCAGTCAAACCTCCTTCCACAGCTGTGTAGATAACATATCCTATAGCCACCAGAAGGCTCTTCTACCCCATAATACCTACCTCTGACTGGTTCTTCTCTTTATCAAAAAGTTTGAAATTTTAACCACTGAGCTTTCATTTGGGATAGTAAGAGTCCTTTTTCAAATGTGCCCACAGCAAGCCAGAAGCTCTGTAGAAGTAGCTGGGAATGAGAGAAGGAAGAAAAGCCATTTTAGAGTATGGGGGGCGGGGGCGGGGGATACTTCTGGGCTCTGTTAATGATGGGCTTGAGGCAGCCACAGTCAGACAGGGATCCTGGTGGCAACAGGAGCCTCCAGAAGTCCCAGAACAAGCCAATTTCCAGAGAGAAGTTGCACAAACCAAGGGAGAACCTGAGGCATGGGCCCATCAGAAGATGACTGTCAGCCAGGGCATCACAGACACACATTGCACCAGGTTCCTTGGGAATTAGAGAAAGGGGCTGTTGGGGAGTGGAGAGAAATAAAGGAAGATGAGAAACATCACAGACTAACGATCCCATATCACACTCTTATATGACTGCTGTCATATTTCCAATTTCTTCCAAAGCCTGTAACACATCCCTCTATAGCTTAAACTCTATTGAGAGATTGGGACAAGTTTGCTGAGTCCATAATACACACCAATCACAGAACATTCACTGAGTACTGGACCTTAGAAATCTGCTCTGTCCATATGGCAGCCACCAGGTACATGTGGCTATTTAAATTTAAATTAATTAAAGTGAGATAAAATTTAGATTTTTGTGCCTTAGCCATACTAACCACATTTTAGGTACTCAATAGCCACATGTAACCAGTGGCTACCATATTGGTAGCATAGGTAAAGAGTATGTCCAGCATCACAGAAATTTCTACTGGATTGTTCTAGATCATTGAGATGACATTATACAAAACAAAACAGGAATAATGCTCAGCTGGAGTGGCTAAGTGGGAAGAGGCAAACTGAGAATATGATTCACATTGTGACAGGCAGAATAATGACCATTTGGATTTTTCTCTGCCTTCTTCCTCTCTGAACCCTTTTCCCTTACTACTTTTATGTGCAAGTTTATTTCTGTAGGTTAGCAAAAATTTAGTACATGAAGGAATCATTTTAGGATCTACCATGGGTCAAGCACTTTCATATATGCTATTTAAAATTCCTAAGCCACGATAAATAAATGGGACTGGGTCCAAATCCCAGTCTATTTGAACCCCAAACCCATACTATTTCCACCAACCATGCCACCTCCACATGATGCTTTTAAGTTTCAAAGCACTTTTCTTGTGAACCTATGAAATATGCAGAGCAGATGTTATTATTCAGCTTTTTAAATGAGGAAACTGAAATCCATGATATAAAATCATTTACCGAAGGTCACACAGGCACAAAGTAGTTGAGCTAAGAAAATGACTCAGATGTTCTCTCTACTGTGTCCTGATTCTTCCTTTAGAAATATGTTAATACCACTATGATTCATTCATTCATTCAACGAAATATTTAAGCACCTACTATGCTCCCAGCACTATTGCCAGACAAGGAGACTACTACCTGAATAGGACACACTTTACCCCTACCCTTGCTGTTTCTAGTCATGTGGGAGGAATAAGCAAGCAAAGAAGAAATTGCAATTCATTGCGATTTCTTTCTTAGAGTGTTTTCAGAGGACATAGGGACTTTCAGATTTGACTGCTGAAATCATTATCCAAAAATTTTTCAGGTGCAAAAACAGGAGGGATGCCCTGGAACATCACCATGTTGTATGGAGCAAGTTCTGAAAATCCCCTTCGTAACCAACTGCTGCATGGAGGGACATATATGGCTAGCAAGGTATACATGTGCCACATGATCCATCTGGTCATCTGTGACAATTAATAGAATGAGAATTACAGCTATACCCCCACCCTAAAATTGACTAGAAGCTAAAATTTCTTCTAGCTTTTCTAATGCATTTGGTCTTGCTACCAAAATGTCCCATTGTATTTATTCCTGGTGAGGTTTAAGATAAAAAGAGAAGACAAGAGATCTGCCATCTCCTTTTTGCTCATTGCGGTCAGACAACACGGACATCATTTGAACAGCTCAGTTTGTAGCTAGCAGGTGAAGGTCTGAGTCCTGGGGAATTGCTTCCTTCTTTGGACGCCAGACACCCTGTAGTTCATCAGCATTGTTATTCATCTCTCTGTGTTTGTGTCCCAAATTTGCTCACACTTCAAGAACTGGGGCGATGGTTTATGCCTCTCTGTAGCACAAACTCCAAACGTGCAGTAGAGACTTACCTACCCACAAAGGAAAATTCCTGTTACCCAAATTCGCTCATTTTCCACTTTCATACAATAATCATTCTCCAGAATGAAAGTACCTGCTAGGACATGTTTTATATTGGTAGGGAAAGAGGAGGAAAGTGGTGCTAGAGGGAAATATTTTTTTTCTTTTTCTTTTTTTTTTTTTTTTTTTTTTTTTGGTGTTTTTATAGTTTTCTGCTGTTACTTAGTAGTTACTCACTAATTTCTTTCTACCTGAAATCTTCTGATTACCTAGAGTATCAAACCAACCAATAACAGGAAATGTTGCCACAGGAAGAGCTGAAAACTCCAACAGAGGAAAGACGTGAAGGTGATTTATTTGTGTGCATATAATCCTAGCTTTCTCCTCAACTATATTCAAAGCACTCTCATCTGCTCTTTTCCTGAGAAAAGATGGTAATTGGTTTATTTTTTTTCATTTTCTATGTCAAATCTGGAAGATGATTTTTAGAATGTATTCATTTAACCAAATTCTACTACTATAAAAAAAATTGAGGATTCTGTGAATTCATGGATTCAACTCATGTTTTACTCATCCTGCTTTCAATTTGTTTCCATTGTTCAAGAATTTCAAGGCTTATTCATCCATTGAAAATCTAGAATTTTCCTCAGGGCCATCATTTTAGGTTTTTCTTGCTGAGGTGGACAAAAAACTATACATCATCGGACAGAAAAAAAAAAATGGATGCACCCTCTTGAAAATTCTTTTGACGATACAGAATCTTTGATAAAGTTCTCCTCAAAGACAACATATCCCGCACTTGTAGTCACTCACCCATAAGTAGGAAATGACTGTTTACAGAATAAACACCCAAGTTCAGCTACAGCATATTTCTCTCCCTTACATTCCCCTCTTATACTTGAAATCTCTAGTTTCATGTATTCTGATTGTTTACTTTTTTCTTAGAAAGCAGTAAGAAAGCAAGCACACTGGTAAATATTTATTAAGCACCTACTGTGCACAGGGTAGGGCACTGTGTTAAATGTAGTAGCAGAGAGTAATCTTTTCCAAATGCCTTACATTTGTCTAAGTGCTAGTTTCTGCATGTAAAGGGATGCATTTCTCTCAAACATTTTCTCAAGCTTCTTTTCACAGTGGTGTTTTCAGGACTTGTGACTAATGGTGATTTCCAATCATTTTCATTCAACAAAAAGCCATTGTTCCAAACCTGGCTAAATTAGAACCCTTAATAAGATGAACTTATTTGGATTTGAAGGATCCCTGTTGACCATGTCCTGGTTCTGCCATTTAGTAGATGTGTCATGGTGGGTAAGTTAATGAACATCTCTTGGCCTCAGTTTCTTTTTCAGTATAATAAAGAAATGAAAACCTCCTTAACAGGGCATTTGTGAAGGTTACATTAAATAATAAAGCTATAGCAGAGGGACAAAACTGCTATTTAAAGTCATAGTGTTTTCCAAGAAGGTGCCCCCTATTAAATGGAAGGTTCTTTGAATCTACAGAGCAAAATTTGATGGGTTAGTATTTTCTGGCTTTCATATTGTGGCCAGAAGAGAGCTAATGAGAAGGGAATTTGGAGTTGGGCATGCAGCAAAATCGGGGAGAAGGAGAACTTGCCACACGTTGGCAGGCTAGAGCCTGAGGGGTGGAAACAGCAGGGGGGCTTTGGGGGCTCCTTCCTCCTAACACTGGATGCTCAGGATTTTATACTGTGCAGCGTAATCCCTCTGTCTCATCAAACCTTTGGTACAGCGGTCCACACCCCTGAATGTCTCTTGTGTGCATTTATGGAAAAGAGTTTCACAGCATTTATGGAAAAGAGCTATTTCTACTGCTGGGTCAATGTAGACCAAATCTGGGACAATACAAGAGAGCCCCTGAGAGTAGTCAAAATGGAACTTTGAGGGGGCTGTCAACCAGAGGGGACTGTGAATACATAAGCAGAGAGGTTGAGAAATAGGATAAGGGTGAGTGGAGTAACCTTATCTAGATCTTAAGGGGAAGAGAAACCCATGCTGACGTCTGATGTCTGAGTTACATTTAAACATGCTTAGCATGTTTGTATTCAATATACAATATATTTTAGAATTGATTTGAATAAAGCAAACTCTTAGAAGATCTTTAATGCTTTCAGCTACACATATAATACCATGATCTACAGAATGATTCCCCATGTAACTAATTTTTCATCACCAAGAAGTATCGTTCCCCCATCTTCACCTCTACATCTCCAGTCCTAGAAAGGCTAAGAATATGTGAGCTATAAGGAACATACATATATATATATATATATATATTTTTTTTTTTTGCCAAAAGATGTGTTACAAAGTTCAATCATCTTTAAAAAGGGCTTTTGATACACACATCCAACAGTAAAATGTCAAACTGCACATTGATTCAAAGCAACCTACCTCCAACCCTTCCACATATCCTGTCCTGCAGTCTCAAAAATCCATCTGCAGAGTCCATCATCTTCCTTTTGTTAGCTGTCCTGGATGAGTCCAATGAATTGGAGAGTAGGTGTTGGCTGCAACTCTGCTGAGATTCAGGGCTCACCTGGTATATGAACTGCTGGAAGATTTAAGTTTCTGGGACATATATTTAATGGGTATAGTGCATCTGCCCCATGGGATCTAAGACCCCTCTCAAATGGAAGCAGAGTGGGCATCACCATCCCCAAATCCTCAAGATAGAGGAATGACCAAACATAAGGGGGGAAGGCAACTATGGACTAAAGTAGACATTATTATTCTAGCAATGGAAGAATTTGTAACATTGATATAGAGACAGTGGTTACCAGAAGTTCTGAGGAGAGGAAGAGGGAAGAATTGGTGTAACATGGAGCATTTTGGGGACATTAGATTGTTCTGCATGATATTGCAGTGATGGATACAAGCCACAATACACTTTGTCAAAACCTATAGAATCCTATGATGGAAAGTGTACAACATAATGTAAACTATAGACCATGCTTAGTAGCAATGCTTAAATGTGTTCATTAATTGTAACAAATGAACCACAGTAACGAAAGATGTTGTTAAAGTGGAAAAGTATGGGAGGGGGAGGGGGGTATGTATATGGGAATCCCCTATATCTTTGATGTAACATTGATGTAATCCATAACTCTTTTAAAAATAAAGAAAAAATTTGTAGAAAACAATAAGAAAGACTAACCTAATGGTATTTCCTTTAAAAACAAAAACAAAAAAAACACCATTTGCTTCCACAAGCTCTCCTTCCCCTCAGGCATTATTCCTTTTTCTGGGCAGGCATTGAGACTTTGGCATGCACTTGCTCCATGTTTAGCCTCCCAGAATTTCCAAACATTCCATTCCGCATGCACTGCACCCTGGAAATGGCCCAGAAGGTCACCTCAGCTCTGCCTCAGGCAGACTGCCTCCCATCATTCTCAACAGATGGAATCTCCATCTCCCTTCTTGCTGCCTGAGATGCCATGGCCAGGGCACAAGAATTGTTTCCCCTTTCTTTGTCAAATTTCATTTTGTCTTATCCCTTTACTCCACCCCTTTCCCTCACTTTTCAGAGTTCCTTTCCACAGCATCCCTGTGTTACGGACATTTTAAATAAAGGTTAAGCCAAGTCAACAGTCTCAAAACGAAAGAAAGAATGGCTAGAATTTGGTCCCAGTTATCTGGATTCTTCCTTCATTGGCAGATGGAGCCACAACCTTGGACCTCAAAGGCCAGCTCATCTTTTTAACATCTTTGGTTGAAAGAGCACAGCACAAAGAGGGAAGTTTCTATTATCTTAACGGAAAACAAAGAGGTTTAGCCCTGGTGGCTGCACAAGCAAGGCTAAACGTCACAATGGCGCTGTTCATCTTGTGCCACCTCCCAGCCTGGGAGCTCGGGGGAATCAGAGGTCGTGTTTGCAGTAGCACTCGCAAGGAGGAAGCCTCTTAGCCTTAGAGTCTGAGATCTGCCACCCTGTGGTTTACAAAACTTAGCACCCCCACCTCTGGCCAGCGGCTGCTGGCCCTGACTCCAACACCCTCTCTCTTTCTGGAGCTGGGTCTTCTGAGAAAGGAAAGCCAGGAATTCTTGACTCGTTTAAAACTGCTCAAGAGCTCCAATTATAGAAGTTGAGTCTAAATATAAATCACATGTTTTACACATGCTAAAGTGACTCTCATGAGTGAGCCTTCGGCAGAAACAATGAGGTTCACAGTAGTGCTCAGGCCGCAGTTGATGGTAACTCATCCTTGGAGCATGGAGGGCACAAAAGGAAAGTGACCGCATTCAGCCCATCACATCAGGCTGGCACCCATCCCAGACAGAGGGCGAGCCGCTCAACAGCAGGCCACATGGCCCCGGACAGAAAGGCAGGTCCGCCTGAGTCTGAGTCCCTGTCTCTCCTTTCTAACAGACATTTCAGAGCACAGGGATCGGCCATATGGGAAATGTGTGGCTTGTTAAAGGCAGTGAGATAGTACAAGTGAAATGCCTGACAGAACAATTGCTCAATAAATCCCAGGTAGTATTCTTACAGGATGTGTAAATCTCTATTACATACGTGTTTATAATATAAATATATTTCAATATATATTATATAATGCATATATGTGATTGATAGATAAAATAATATAATAAAGACTGAGGAATGAAACAATTCTCCTCACACTCCTTCTAAGGACTAGAAATAAAAATGGGAACAAAATTGTGAGCTAGACAAACTTTGTATTCAGAATCTTCCCCTTCAGGAGACCGGGCAGAGTTGTGCTCTTGTATATTGCACAAAGGCACCCAGGCGAGAGGAGGCACAGGGGACCAGACACAGCCCTCACTAGGCTTGCAAGTCAGGCCTGAATAGGCTGCACCTGCCCACAAAAGGGCATTCTTTCTAATTCAAATAATCACATGTATAGGCCAGTGGTTGCCTCTTCAGCCTTCTTTTTCCATGACTTTTCCTCCTCCAATGGCAACACCTTTTGCATCCATTTACCACCATCTCACTTCCCCCTTATATATAATCAGTTCTCATGAAATGATATGATATAATATTCACACAAATGTACAATAACTAATAGCACTGATGCCTAGTGTCAATACCTAGCTAAAGAAGTGAAACTCTAAATGTGGAATTTCAGTTCTCGGCAAAAAGGTGAGAGGAAAATTTTTCTTCTGGCTAAAGAGGAGGACTTCTCCCACAATGAAACCTAGTCACACAGATAAGGCCTTCTCTGACTCTTCAGGACACATCCACATCAAGCACTGCTCAACATGTGAATGGGGGATGTTTGGGTTGCAGGATCTCTGCTAGCACAATGCAAGTTTCCAGAACATTTCCAAGCCTTCTCAATATGTTTTTTCCATTCCCTCCCATCCCAGGATTTCCTGAGGTGTGGAACCAAGAAGAGACTGTACTGTTGTGGTTCTTTCTCTCTCGGTAGGTTGACATCAGAGATAAGTTTTATAAAAGTCTAAATCTATTGTTTGTATTCATTTTATCTTTAAAAAAAAAATAAATAACTATTTTGAGGGTTGCTTTTTAGTAAGTCTGATGCTAGATATTCTATGCTTGTCCCCCAGATCCACTCTCCAACCTTCTCCATTCTAGTCTATGCCCAAGAAAGCTGTCAGCTATAAACTATATCACTTCACTTCCCTGGCCCTCTGGCTTCTGATTGATTTTGGCCAATGGGAGATACTTGTAGAAAACTGGAGTGTTTCAGTAAAGAGAGGGATGGGGTATATATTGAACCAGTGTGCTTTGGCAAAGGCTGCATTCCTCCAGCTAAGACTACAGCTTCAGGAGGCCATATGTTTCTTGTGGGACCCTGCCTGGTTAATGTGCGTGATGTCAGTACAGCAATACCTGAAGTAGTCATATGTTATAAAGAATACATATACACACATTGGGAATGTAGGCAAATATTTTTTCCTGAAGGGCAACTTAATTAAGAAAGTTTATACCACTAGTCTAGATCACCCCTTCTCAAGAGTTTCATGTTAGTGTAAGTGCTCCCTTAACATTTTCTTTTCTATTCAGGTGACTAAAAGTATTTAATTGTGAGGAAGGACAAGTTAGAAAAGGCCACATGGAGCCACCTGCCACACTAGGGGAGGGTTCAAGGAGATAGAACCTTTCTCAAGACCCTGCAGTCATCACTTTCCAACCTCTGAAGAGCCTGGTTCTTCTCAACCTCCAACTTTCAAATCTCATTATGTCCCAATGAGTTTAGCCAAGTCTGTAGTCCACCATACAGAGTCTTGCCCAGAACTAATAAAGTGGCATGATTCTCTTTTCTCAGGTACTAGTCACAAAGCACCTTTCTGTTATTTCCTCCTGAAGCCTTTTTTTTTCCAATATCTTCAAGGCTCCTCAATAACAGACCTGGATAAATGATTCTTTGGCAGCGCCAGAACAGCAGAAGCAGACAGCATTGTGAAATGAGAAGCTGCAGATTCTGATCTGAGATGAAAAGAATGAAAATCCTTGAAAGCACTGCCTTGAATGTGTTTAGAGTACGGGTAAGTAAAATTAGTAGCACTTAAGAGCACTACATTTTAAAATAGAATGAGATACAAGTACCAACCTAGAAGTCTGGCTTGGAAGCAAGCTGGGATGAGATGCCTCTTACAAAACCCAATGGAAAGAACTTGGATTCGGAGAGAGATTTTTGCTTTTGTGTTTAATGCTAGATCCGGAATATAGTTGATCTCCCTCCCAAGAAAGGTTGAAAGATTTCAAGTAAATTATCTCCTTTTTTGTAAAGTTTGTGTCTAGATTACAAAACAAAATGTTTTGTCCCTTTCAAAATAGAAGCACACTTCTTTGGCAATTATGTGTCTTCCTGAATATCAAGTGTTCTGGTAATGTTGATTATTATATGGCTTATTACTTCAAGATTCTGGTTGTTCTACCTGTCAGTTTCAAAGATTTGCCTATCATAAATCTAAGCATTAATTCTATAGTTCCTGCCTACCTCAGAGTGTCAGGGAAGTAGATTCTAGTAGGCAGATTATCTACAATAATCAGATATCCTTCACTTCTTGGGAATTCAACAAATCCTCGAATTAAGGAATTCATGAATTATTGAAACATTGATCAGATTGGTTACCATCTTTCATCAAATCTGAGGTATTACAATTGATAGAGACTTCCTGATTTCAAAGATTTTAAAATGTAAAAAAGGACAAGTTAGAATTAATGAGCTATAGCAAGAATAAGCCAACATTTGTTAAAAACTTACCATGTGCTAATAATAAGTCTAAGCACTTTAGAAGCAGTAGCTCATCTATGCCTCACCACAACCCTATGAACTAGATATTATTATCGTCTTAGTTTCACAGATGAGTGAAACTGAGGCACAGAGAAGTTAAGCAGCTTGCTCAAGGGGGTAGAGTCAGGGTATGTATCCAGGCAAAACACCCAATTTTTCCCTATCATTTTGTTCCTGCTACTACCTAGAGGGATGTCCACATTCTATTTAGAGTATATCATGCTTCAATTCCAGCATCTAGTTGAGGTTCAACAATGTCCAATTATTTGCTAAGTCAAATAAACAGCATTTTAAACATGAATAAACTTTAATGACAGCAGAACTTGCCATGGGCTGAATGTACAAACCATGGTATTAAGAACACATTGCCCAGCAGAAATGTGGTCCCCAGACATTGTAATACCGGCCATTGTCTGGAGAACTGCACAGCCTAGGAGACCATTGATCACTCTGTCTTCAAAGCAGAGCAAGAGGGGCGCCTGCTCTGAAGCCCCCACCTGAGAGGGCCCCACTCTGGCCCTTCTCTGGACACACCCCACCACAATGGACAAGGGCCAGTGGGGCATGCCCACTCAGACTGTACCCTTAAACTACACAACAGGCACCAGGACCCCAGGGCTCCCTGAGCAGATGGGATGGACAAGAGACCCTTTCCTGGGCCTGCAAGGACCTCTTTCCCAAAGAAGGGCTAAAAGGCAGCTATTGATGGGGGTATACTTTGATATGAAGTGCAGGATGGGGGGGGGCAGCTGGCCGAGGCTCTGTAGCCCATTCACTCCAACATACCAGGTGCCCATAAGGAACTCCCAGGAGACCAAGAATTCTAAATTCAAACCAGGCCTTCAGGTGACCATGGAGGCACATTTGCCAAAAAAGGAGGACAGAACCTAAGTTTGTTAGTTTGATGTATAACTTCTAAATATTTAGACACATGGTATAGGGGCCTCCATTTGTCCTCTTCTCTAGGTTGTGCAAATATTAGTGATGAGAATTCAGCTCTACCTGTTTTGGAGTATGGGTGCTTGCTTGCTGGAGTGAATGCTGCTGTGACCAACAGTGCCATGAAGGCAAGAAGGTAAGAATTAAATAGACCCCAGCAATCAGCTCAAAGAAGTTTCTGTTCAACTGAAGGATGGCAGGCCCAGGGAAGCAGCTAGTGTTAGGAACAGGCAGGGTTTGATAGTTTCAAATAATCCACAAAATCCAAATGAAGGGTGAAAACATACATTTATACACATAAGAAGAAGAAACTAAACGTAGCAAACCACTTTTAAAGCATTAAAATGACCCAGGTTGAAGGGACAATCATGCAGCCAGGCTGCGGCATGCTACTCAGCACTGTTTATTGTGGGCACTGCTATGCTTTCCTTACTTAGTTATTTTTCCTTTATATTTATTATTTCAAAATTTTTGCTACAAACCTAAGAATGACAGCCAGAAAAAAAAATTCTTTGTAGCAGAACTCAACTAAAATTATTTAAGTGAAACCAATTGGATAGATGAGTCTTGTTAGAAAATATACCTTACATAACCTTTCTTTAAAATTAAGAGTAATACTAAGAAAAGAATGAAAATTAACTAATAATAAATCCAACCATTGTCTACAGACATAAGTATACTCATAGGTCCTTAAACATCAATTCCAAAGGATATCAAAATCACTCCATAGGAAATAAATATTCTCCATGTTGAAAACACATACCAGATATTTCTATTATGGTTTTTCAAAATCCCTCTACTGAATGTTTACTCCCAGGAGCCAGGAATTTTGATGTAACAATTATATCCTAAAACATTATTTTAACTTTTCAAAAGAAGACATTTTGAAGAATTTAACCAATACTTTCCAAAGATCTGTAGAATCATTTTTTTCACATTTGAGATAAAACATCCCAAATACCTGAGAGGTGGCATTCTTAATAATGTACACTAAGGCAGAACTAAAACTGAGATAAAATATATAATTGCATTTTTCAGGTCTGTCTCTTAGTAACCTGTGTTTTTAAGAAATAGTTGGAGGAAGATTCAGCTATTAGGTTTATGAAATGTGTACTTGGGATGAGAATACAATATAAAGTGAGATTTGCAACGCTTATTTGTTGGCAGTGTACAAGAAGCAATCATCTGTAAATAAGCTCTTAATTTTCAATAGCACAAGGAAAAAGGAAATCTTCAAAGTAGTGACAGGCTTTGTACTAGATCTCTGAACTTTGGAGATGCAATTTGCATAGAGCAGTAGAAAAGCATTTAACCTAAGCCACAAAAGTTTCAGAAAGGAGAAGGTCAAGTAGCGCAGGATTAAAATAGAAAAAAAAAAAAAAAAGAAAAGAAAAGAAAATGGAAACATTAAGATGCAATTTTTGACAGATAATTATCTGTATAATGTCCTTTGTAACTGTTGACATTGGCTGTTAGAGGTTTTTGGGTTGTTGTTTTTTTTTTTAGTGGTCTATTTTATATCCCATTTTTATTTCTAGCACTTTTCTAATAATCAAATCAGTGTTTTTAATCTCCATTCTGATTCCCTAAAAAACAAAAAAAAATATGCATCTAAACACACCTATTACATATTTAATATATTTCCTAGCCTTGTAGAAAATCTAGTCAGCCAAAGCAACCTCAAATCACTTGCTAATCAAGAATTAAAAATGTTTAAATGAAATTAATGGGGACCTAGAGATTCTGTAACAATAAATAATGAAAGGTCATTATTCTTCATTTACATCACCTTAACATAAATTCATTTTATTTGCCTTCTAATTTTTATTTGCCTGCCTAATGTTAGGCAACATTGGTAAAGTGAAGCAAGTCACAATGGAACATACTAGTGTTTCTCTCGTGGATTTTCACCCCATCTCTTTATCCCTCCCTCTACCACACTTGTTAGTTCATTCTATGGTTTTTAAAAAAATCATTAAACTAAGCCTGTCAATTTCAATCTGTCAGAAATTGCCACTATTTTGTAAATTATGATTGTACACCTAGGGGAGGCACTTCATCAAACCCCTTGATGCTATGATATGTCGTCCGCTAAGTGTTTCTGTGCCCAGGTCACTGGATGTGCAGTCTGCCTGGCTGTGCACTCCGTGGTTAGAGCTGAGCCTGACCCTGGCTCTGGGGCCATGATGTTAGGGAAGGCAGAGGCTCCTCAGCAAGAGAGAGGAGAAGCCTATCTCTCTTCAAATAAATCAGAGATGCTTACTCTACACTATTGGTCACCACACAGCAGGTAACTGCAGAGCACAAGACACATGATAGTAGACATTCTACCCAAATAGGCCTTTAGACTTGAATTGATAGACTCAGTGTCAACATACAAGTCTCGTACCAAGCCAAGGAGGTTCTGGAGGAATTTGCATTATCAAGAGCCGGGATCCCCAACCAGCAGTTGGAGGATTTACCACGACAGATTTCCATGCCTTACCTGAAACCTCTCTATATCGCCACCACACCACCCTCCCAACCCAATTCCCTGCCTTATTAGAATGTTTGCACCTTCTACTTCACCTTGGGTCCCTGAGAAAATTCATTTTCAGTAGCTTCCCTCACCCAGGTCCACTCCAGGAGAATTTGTAGCTTTCAGAAAATAGAAGAGCTGTTCTTTCTCTCCAGAGAGCTTGATGCTCATGTCTAGAGTGCCAGGTTGCCATAGATGGCCTTAAGTAGGAAGGAACAGAACCTTATCTTATCACCCATCCAAGGCCTAAAATCCGAGCAAGGGTTAGAGAGCAGGTGGGCTCAGCGTGTGGACTAGGAATGGAAAGTGACCCTAGTTATCCAGGGAAAGCCATTCTCATTCATTTCTTTATCATTAAAAACTCCAAAGATTGTGGTCATCTCTTTTGGTAGAAGACTCATCTTATATGAGATATCTTGATGGTGACACCAACTCTTCGATTTCCAGTCTAAAGTGTTATTTGGGTAGAATGTCCACAACCCACCTGGCTAGTGCTCTTGGGCCAACAGTGTTGTCTGATGCCTTGTGACCCAAAAGTATATGTGCAGGGGGTGGATGTGGCTCAAGTGGTTGAATGCCTGCCTCTGCCTCCCTCCTGGGAATTCCCAGGTTCAATCCCCAGCCCCTGTATCTCAAAATAAATAAATAAATAAAGTGTATGTGTAAGTTTATACCACAAATCAATTCAGTAGTGAGAGTTGAATGTAACCTGAAGAATGCAGGGAAAAAAATTCACTTGGCCATCCAAAATTGAGAACTATAACTTGCTTTTATCTTTTTTAAATAGTTGGAGAGAAAATCAGGCATGAAACCAGAGTCTTAACAAACCTAAATTTTCCTTCCCACTGATTGAGCTTACCCTCTAGGGATTGTTGAAGGCCATAACCACCCAATAGAAAACCTTTACTGTTTCCCTTCCTTTGCCACACACTTCTATCACAAGGTTTTACATACATATCTCTAGGTCAACACACCTAAACACCCTCAGATGGAAAAATACAAAGCCACTCCACATTAAAACAGGTACTATTAAAAGGAGAACTTTTCATCAAAACCACCAAATAGTTCAAATGAAGCAATTTTAATGTTAATGTGCTGTGATAACTGATCAACGGTTGCCATATTGAATAAAGTCTATTTCCATCATTTATTCCACAGTAAAAATTACGCTATGAACTTTTCTTTATAGTTTCCTTTACATGAAGTTGAAAGCTAATTCACTGACAATTAGCAATCTTTCCTTTCATGCCAAGTCAACTTTAGCATGAGAATAAAGCCATCCTGCAAAGCAGCTCTGCCAGTGGGAGAAAGTAAGAAGGAACTTGTGAGATTTATTTATTTTTTTTTTTTTTTGACAAAGTATATAATAAAAGGCAAAAGAATCCTGGATTTCTCCCCCAAAATGAACATGAAATTGATTTTGAAATTGTAATTTATTACGGCACTCATGATAATGAGAAGCACAGAATACTAACTGCAGCAGAGTAAAATATATATAATTAGAATCCTCATTTTAAAAGACTTTAATGAAAGTAATATTTGCTAGAGTTGAAAACACATAGAGGTATGTTAAGTAAAGCATAAAACATACACTTGTGTAAACTAATTGGATAATGGCATATATTACCACAACTGTCAGCTTCCTCTGTGCCTTTAAAAGTTCCTTTTGTTAAGCATGTAATTTCATTGTTAAAATTCCAAAACAACACAAAAATACCTGATAGCCAGGGTTAAACCTAGCACACCTCCCTGCCATACCTGTGTGCAAATAAACACGCATGCTATTCTCTCATTTTCTGTTTTCTTTTAGTTTTCATGTGGCAGGCTCAACATTTATTGATTCAACTCCTCTGGAAACTGTCAAACTTTAGTAGTTTAAAATTGTACACCGTGGTTTTCATTTCAATTTTTCCATTCTTCAGGTCTGAACCAAGAATGGAGTTTGTGGAGCCCTTAAACTGAGCCAGAAAAGTACCCAGTATTCTGTAGTACCCTCACAAAAAAGACAACCCAGAGTAAAACTACCAGTGGATAGAAAAGGGCTGTTGTCCACTAGAACCACTGAAATCCGACAAGAGTGGCGTTGTTCTGACCTGTGTCAACTCTCTTCCCTCTCCATCCTCTAGGTCCCTCGGCATTCAAGTGGGGGTTTTCTTCTTTCTTTCTTTTCTCTCTTTTCTTTCTTTTCTTTCTTTCTTTCTCTTTCTTTCTTTCTTTCTCCCTCCCCTTTCTTTCTCCCTTCCCTTTCTTTCTCCGTTCCCTTTCTTTCTCCCTTCCCTTCCCTTTTCTCCATTGAACTATATTCAGCATAAAACAGCAAACTAAAATTATTTCCAAAAGAACAACAAGAGTACTCTGTCAGAAGGAATCATCATTTCTTATGTTTAAAATCTCAATAGACTTGTTAATGCTTAATTATTCTTATAGCACTACACTAAAATGACCTCAAAAGGAAAGTCACCCTTTATCTTTCTGACTCTGGTCCGTAAATCCAGGTCCAGCAACATCCTGGCTATTTTTACAATCCATCATAAAGGTAGAGACAGCACACATTTTTGTCATCATCAAGACATAACTTTTTACCAACTTAAGGTAGAGAACAAAAGTTGCTGTTTGCCCAGGTAGCAACGGTCAGCAATTCCAGCCCCCACCTAAATTCCACTGGAACGTTACTATTGCACAGTGAACTTCCAAGGCAAGTTTAGCAAACCCAGATCTCTCCAGGGGAAACAATCATTCTACCTCCGGCCACACAGTGACCAACCCCAGCAGCTGTCATCAGGTCACCAAGGATCCCAAGCACTGCCACAAGGGCAGAAGCAGCCCCAGTGGTCAGCAGACATGACCACTGGGCTCCCTCAAACAGGGCACTGCATGAGCTCAGTGGCAGGGCTGCCCTTGGGTTAAACCTGAGATCCAGGTGGAAAGCAATCACCGTTCAGACAAGCAGACGTGGTTTTCCTTCAGTGCACCCATGTCTGGTTCTCTCTCCCTCCCATTCACTCCCCACCCCCCCACCGTAACACTTAGTAGAACATTCACAGCAAGTTGTCCCCCCAACACTTTGTCCCACTCCCTGTCAAGCCCAGGATGCCCTCTCCCTCCCTTCACTTGAAGGGGAGCCGTTGGCAGCCTACCTCCCTGTGTCCTGCAGTCCAGTCGCATGCACTGTCCCCAGGCTGGTGAACTCTCCAGGCATCCTCAGCGCTGAGAATGCTCCTGCGAATAACGTACATCCTAGAGCAGCGGGCTGTGTTTCCAGCAGCTGGCAGCAGCCTTCGCAGTGATGAGCACAGCTTGAGACCATCCACAATTAACCAAATATTGTATGGCAGCAACAAATCAACAACTAAAACCAGTGCACAAATAAAAGCAAAGTACAATTTCAGAGGGATGCTGAAAGCTGAAGTCACCGAATGCTACATTTCTTCTTGAAGATTATTCCAGCCAGCTCCTTCTGCTATTTTTACTGTACCATAATGCACTAGGTCTGGCTTTTACCCTATTGAAAGAACATGAATATATTATTATCCACACAAAAGAGCAGGTTATTGTTTATGAATTACCAGCCTTCCCAGCAACAAAGGCTATTTTCATAAGAAAACTCAATTTCATTTTAGCTCCAATTTGATTACCAGCTGAAGAAAAGAAGCTCTGTGCCTAAACCTCAAAGGATTTTTATTCATACCATTGAATGGGCTTTATTGCTTCCTTTTCAAAACTGACGTAGAAAGCTTTTAGAGTAAAACATTGACAAAAAATTATTGCGCTGCTATTTTGTGCAATAACAGAGCTGAAGAGGGGCAATGATTTCTCAGTCATCCTTCACTGTACTTCAGAATAGTAAAGGCTGGAATTAATGACAGACCAGAGAGAGGAGCCAAGCTAAGGTCTCACAATGCACGTCAAATCTAAATGATCACTATACATTGAAAAGCCCCCAAAAAAGCCCGCAGCTGATTGATTCATGGCTTTCACAAGAAAGACAGGCTTGAAGAGTTTATTGCACCACAATTTACTTGGAATTATCATAAAAATGAATGTAGAGGCTGAATGTCACCCCGGCACACTCCAAAAACACACACCCACGGACAAAGTTCACGCAGGAATTAGAGCGACGCGTTCACACTGCCAGAGTAAAGAGGCTGTCAGGGTTTCCATTATCAGGGGTTTAACTCAGCTGTTAAAACGTGCCACAGAGTTTGACTTACGGACCGAGGAGGAGAATTTTTCCTCCGTCCCGGAATATTTTTTCAGCTTCACAATTGTAAAGTGAGGACAATCTGCAGCTTTAAACAATGGGTCAGTGTCCTAGATGCTAGGATGGCTTGCTTGCCAAATGGACTGTCCTCTGGCTGCCTTGTTTGGGTGTATGTTTGGGTAGTTTGTTTGTTTTCACTTCCCAAAGAGGCAATAAGTTTGCAAGGAGTCAAGTGCTTATGAGAACAGTCTGGGGGTAAATGTTTAAATGATACAGGTAGTTGTTGTTAAAATGGCTTTCTCCATATGCATAACACTTCTATTTTCATTAAAATTTGAGCAATAATGGCTAAGCTTGTGGGGTTGCCAAAGAAACCTTCACTTGACATTATGCTAATACAGCCTACTGTATAATGAATTGGTGTTCCGGGTCCCCCCAGCCAATGGCCTATTCACTTAGAAGTCTCAAGCATGATCGGACCACATCAGCCAAGCAAAAAGCAAAGGATGCCCTCACTACCTATTAGCCAGCTGGTTAATTTTTTTATTCCCTTATTTATACAGCACAGTCAGGAATTATAGGTGAAGAATTCATCATCTTCAATGTTTTATTTGGTAAGGAACATTTATATTAAACAAACAAACAAAAAAGAAAAGGTAACAGTTTCCCCAGTTGGCCATTACAATTTTAAGGAGTCCTTGAATTCAAAGGTCAATATGCCCTGGGGGGTTTTTACTTCTCTGTCAGTCAAGTGATCTGTCATTCCTCTATTCAAATAAGTCGCTTTTCCAGAGCGAGAGAAAGATTGAGAAGAAGTGGGTTGGCACGGAGTGGGCTGCGTTTTTTCTCAGGTGACTACTGTGCAGCCCGTTGGGTGCATCGGGGGAACACAGCTTCAGGCACCACAGAAACCTTCAGCAGATGACCACCTTATCACGTATATAGCACAAAGGGTCCAAAAGGGGAAGAGATCCCATCATGGGTGTCTCCTGGGAGGTCAGATTGCTCAGGTCAGGGTCGGTGGACCACCATTCTGCATGTCCCACTTCACCTGGGAGGGGAGAGACCCTGTGCTGCTTGAGTGTCAAGTATTTATTTATCCACCCCAGGGGAAGGGAGCCCTGCCACTGAGTATTCCTGCCCTGATAAGCAGCTGGGGCTGCTTGTTCCCAGTTTCCGGGTGTAAGGTCTGGTGGGGTCCCAGGTTGTGTAATGGGGAGGAGGTTCCCATCATACATTGATGGAGTTAAAATCTCCTGTGGTAGGGCCTTGGAAACCTGCTTGTCTAACTCACTAACCCAGGTGATTCCTATGCATCCTTAAGTTTGGGGTATGGGGGTTGGATAAGAAGTACACAAAATTATCTAGATAATTTCACCAATATAGAACCATCCTACCTATGCACAACAGGTGAACTCCTAGGATCTTAAAATGAGTTGCCCCCTCCATAGCTGCAGCTCAGACTCATCTCTTCACCCAAGCTAGAGGTATAAGTTACATCACTCACGTGGAATTAGGGCTACGATGAACCAGGAGACCAAAGTTTACAGTCCCTCATCGAGGGAGCTCAGCTCAGAAAAATCCCCACAGATACATGTATTGAAGGCTTAAATAAGAAAGTAAGTGTGTTCTTACCCTTAAACACATCTTGACTTCAATGGGCAAAAGGATGCACAAAATAGACTGGAAATACACTCCATGCTCAAGAACTTTATACCCAGAATCAATACAAAGGAAATATTGAAGATGGAATGAAACTTTTCCCCCAAGAAATTGTGTGTATCAAGAAAGTAAAAAAATATTTTAAAAAGCAACTGGGTTTTAGACCAGACAAATATGCTTGTGGTATGACTTGGGGGATTTGCTTGGCCTCTTTGTTAAACTGCAAACTCCTCAAGAAAAGAACCAGTCTCTTATTTGTCTTTGGATCTATAGTGCCTGACACATAATAGGTGTTCAATAAAAATATTTGAATTAAAATGCCATTAGGCTTTATGGATCACCTAGAAATCGAGTAAAGATAAAACATGTTATGACATGTTTTGATTAAGTCCAAATGATAAAAATTAATATAATTAGTGAAGAAGACCATGTACCCAAGTATATGACTTATTTACCATAAGAAAAAATAAAGAAGACTCTTTAAAACTATGAGTCCCCATTTACATTTTCAAGCAATTCAGAACCTCTTTCAGCTACATCCAATTCATTTTCTTCCTCCCTCCTCCTCACTCATACATGTGTAAATATCCATTCATCTTAATACTGTCTCAAGATTCCAGAATTCAGAAGTGAAGAAACAGAAGCACCACACACAGAAAATACCTTATCCTATCACCATCACTTAAAGCCAATAGCCATATAATTTGGGGTTCCAGAAAGTCAAAACTGAATTTTAAGTACCTGGAGATTCAGAATGTCCAGTTACTCTTTGCCCTTATGCCTCAACCCTGCAAGCAAAGTCAAGTCCCCTGAAAATTAAAGCTTTGCAACAGATTATAACAAAGTAGGCTGAGGATATGAAATAATATAACCATGTTATCACAAGCAGTAAAAGTCCCTATAAATCCTTCCCCTGAGTGTCTCCATTCATCCTTGCTGACGAGCAGTGACACGCATTAATGTCACTATTGGAACTTGACATAACAAATATCACTATTTCCCGAGAGTCTCTAAGCTACCTTTGGAAGGTATTTACTGTAAGTCTGATAGTATCATAGGAGACATTCAACAGTCACTAGGTCTCTTAAGAAGCAGGTGAAACTGTCATTAAACTTGTAACTCATCCACTGCTCAGGAGGCAATTCTAAAAATTACACCAAAACAAAATCACATTCAGGTTTTAATTCATTGTCCAGCTTTTAACTTAGTCCACTTTATGTTTCACATTTATAATCTAGACACCTTAAATCTGTGATTTGATTGCATATTTCCCCCTTCTCCCTTACTCTTTTTTCCCTCTTTTAATTATTAAAAAATAGATAACCTGGCCTCATGATTTGGTTCATAAGCTTATTACAATAAATATGCATCCAAAATTTTGAATCTATATCTGTCTGAGCTACTTTAATCCCATTTCCATATATATATTTCTTATATATTTCTATATAAAAGAAAATGAGCCAGATTCATATCAGAGTACAAATTACATCATTTAGGAAATTTCCATTTTTAAATTCTGGATTTTAACAAGAATTTTATGAACTTGGCCTAGTGATGTTGCCCAATTGATGGACAGTATAGACTTCAAAAAAGTCTCCTCGGGTGGTACTTGGGAATCGGCACAGCTGTCCTGTACCCTTCAGGTAAAGAAAAAAGGCCAGCTGTACCTACCTGCAACCTCATGGGAGAACTATCCCAAGAAAATTTATTGGTTCAGTCTTTATTCCACTTTTTCCCCATAAAATACAGCCAAACAATCTAGATAATGAGTATATATAACAACCAAATAAATGGCCAATTAATTCTCAGGAAGGAAATGTCTGCCAACTAAACCCATCTCCACATAAATCCTTAGCAGCTTTCCTACTGTGAGTTAAAGGCTCCCTTCTGCCTGTATATTGGTTTCAGGTCAAGCATTATTTTAATGTGGAGAATGTGTACATAACTTTAGGACTAGGGAAATACGATATTTATCGGCCATGAGCAGGCAGGTTTTTACCCAGTGTATAATTTGAACCTATTCCCTTGGAATATCTGCAAAGCAATGCAAATCTCCAAAGATTTGTCATCCTCTCTCAGCATTTCAACAAGGTTGGCCTAAGATTGTGCTTCTTTAATAAGATGATGTTGAGGACTTAAAGAGCAGAAGAAACTCAAAGAGACTACTCATAAGAGCCACTCTGCCTTGGGAGATGGTGAGAGCTCATACTTTTCACTCCCTGTGCTCTGTTGGGTAATAGGGGCCTCTCCCATCAGCACCAACCTGACACAGCATAGCTCACCCAGGGCTTGTGACCTATGTCCTACCATGTGCTCCTCCTGCCTCCGATTCACACCCAAGAGCATAAAGATTATGTCTGAGTTTCGTGGCTGCTACGACAAATACCACACTGCGGGTGGCTCTGAACAATGGGACTTTTTTTGTCTCTCAGTTCCAGAGGCTGGAAGGCTTGCTTCCTCCCAGAGTTGGCGGAGCTCTAGTGGCCAGCAATCCTTGGGGTTCTCTGGCTCTCCTATCACATGGCTGTGTCCTCTCCTTCCTCTTCTGGGTTCCTGCTGACTTCTGGCTTCTGGCTCCTCCCCGTGGCCTCCAGTAATAGGATTAAGCCCCATCCTGATTCAGTTCACCACACATCAACATCTTCAAAAGATACTGTTTACAGTGCCATCACACCAGTAGGAATGGGATTAAGATGAAGAACATGTGTTTTTCAGGGTACTTATTTCAACCTATCAGAGATGGGTACAGGGAACATGGTTCTTTAGATTTAGAGTCTAATCCCCTCCAAATAAAAATAATACCTAACACTTCCTCATCTTACTGGTTATTGTTACCACTTAGTGATCAGAATGGAGGGGGCCTGTTAAGCCATTACAGGAAAGTTGGAGGAAAGGTCATTTACTTGTAGAATAATAATACCAGTTTTTATAGGGGGCTTTCCATATGTTCAGCTATAAGTGCTTTACAATCTTAACTCGTTAAACACTCACAACCACCCTACGAAATAGGCGCTATTATTATCCCCATTTTATAGATAAGGATTTAGGCACAAAGGAGTTATGTACCTTCTTAAGTTATACTGCTTAGAAGTGGCAATTCTGGGATTCATGAGATATTCAACTCCACAGTCTACTCAAGTTCAGACTTTAGAAACTATTCCCCGACTCTGGTTTTCTCCCCCTGGTCCACAGCCAGATTAATCTTAAATGATTACTTCACTTTGTACTCTTATCCCAGGAACCTTTATATTACCTTTTATGTTTGCTGGGCACTAACTAAGCAAATGCTGCTTTTACAATTATTAGGTTTCTTTTGGAAGAGATCGGCCGCCTCCAGGGATTAGAGGTGAGTGAGGCTCCAGTCTCCTCTTCTACAGCCTTGCTGTCTGGGGTAAATTACACACAGAGTCATTTACTAGCAAGCAGGCACACAGCCGCACTACTTGTTCTTGTAAGCCCAGTGACGGCCCTGCTCCCTGTCTCTTAGACGCTCCAAGTGCTTTGCGTGAAAAGCTCACTCCACGCAGATGAGACAATAGTCTAGTTCAGGCATACACTAACCTTCTCATCAAACCAGGTAGCACAGGTCTCTGGTACATGTTGGAACACAGAGCCCTAGACCCACCCCAAGGCATCTCGGCTTCTGGGCTCACCAGACCCTTAAACCCTGTTCCTGCAAGGGCAGCAACTATTATCAATCTGCATATTCTGAACACCACTCATCTCACCAATGAATATTTATTTTTAACAAACCTTATGCTATTTAACACACCAAGGGAGCTACCCTTGAGGACTCTGTAATGGCCAATTTAGGTGTGTGGATGCCTAATTAGGTCTTTCAAATATTCTTGCTTAGAGCATGTGAGGTGTTAACTTACAACCCTAGGGTGTAGATTAAAACTTGCTAGCACAAATATATATATATGTGTGTGTCACACTCTGGTGAAGCCTGTTAAGTTACATTTAAAGGAAATAAAATAATGGTGGATGTTGTTGGTTGCCTACCAAGCAGCCATTCATTCCCCCACTTCTCTCTTCCAAAGAACATAGGATTTTTATTCAGCTGCCCAGTCCTCTGACATACCACACTGCACTTTGGGGGAGCTGACTCCTCACCAGCTCCAGGGCCAAGTGCTGGTTAATTTAAATCAGTTGGCACATTCCACCCAGCAGACCACAGTCTGACCCAGTGTCAGGGACATGAAAGTGACCCCCATGATCTTTCGAAGAAGGCTGAGACAGAAGTCCTGTCTCCCTAGGACACAAAAAAGAAAGGACACATGCCCGATGACTACTTGAGAGGAATCAGCCAAGGATGTGATCCACACCACTGAAGGCAAAGCCATGGGAAAGCAAGAAACTGAGTTTTTGATGATGTCATTGAACCACATGCTAAAACCCACACTAACTGTATTTCTAGTTATATACATCCCCTTTATAAGTTTAAGCCTATTTTGCTTGTGCAAACCAGAGTCCTAAGTGATACTTCATTTTATTATGAGCAGGGGGCATTGAGATGAGGTCTTGTGACCTCAAACACTTTTTCCCCACCATTCTGCCCTGGATGTGCCTGATCAAGTCTTACCAGAATTTAGGGGCTTGCTCAGTCCATGTCTATATCTATACATACATAGTCAATTCAGGGCCCAAAAGGGTGGTATCCTGGACAGGTGATCGTGAGGGCCAGGTCATGATGAGAGAAAGGGTGAAAAGAGCGATCAGTGAGCCCTACTGGGGTGGAGGCAGGTCAGCTTGGGGAAGCCCAAGTCATGACTAGAAGGAAAAGGACAGTTGGTTAAGATGGAAGAGAGCAAGCAGTGAGGAATCTCAAAAGAGATTCAAGCAAGACGTCTAGGGGTAAGTGCAACCATTCCAAATACATCCACAGATTTCATGTGGATAGAGCTAAATCCAAGTGTCTTCTATTTGTGGTATTTGGTGTCGTGTAGTATCCCAGACGATAGTGAAGGAGGGCAGAGGTTTTGGAAGCAGATTGAACTAGTATTGAACCCTGGTTTTGTGTAATGGATCCTTTACTATATCAATGAGACAAGCATCCTCAGAAGTGAAATTTTCTACTATAGGTCCTTTGGATGGGATACATACACTTCTCTTCCCCAGGGGTAGATTCTTAGGTATGTTATTTAACCATTTATGTGTTTTCTCATCTATTTCAACCAGTGCAATTTTAGTGCAAGTTCTCCTCACCTTAGAATCTTCCACATAGAAGAAACAGGTCAGTAAAATGTATGTGATCCACTATTATCAAGGAAATTTCACCATCTCCCAGAAATACTAAAAGCATAGCCATGCTATGGCAGCTTCACCTTGGATATAACTGGTCTTGTTTGTCTTATCTGACATTTAGAAGTCTCCTTCTAGCAGAATAAGATATTTTAAAGATCAGTCCGAAAATGATCAGTTAGAAAATCAAGAACAATTTCAGGTGTTTTCTTTAAGAAAAAAAATAAAGATAGAAAAAAAATCTAGATTATGTTTGGAGATGACAAAATACAGGGGAACAGAAAAGGAAGGGATTCAGAAAAAAAAGAGGCAATGGGAAATAAAGTTCAGAAATAAGAAAACACTGGTGTGGTACGATTGTTAGAATTGATGAAAGAAGATTATTATAATTATACTATTAAATATAGTCCATAGTTTACATTAGGGTACACTGTTTGTATTGTGCAGTCCTATGGATTTTTTTTAACATATACAAAAACATATACAACCTAAAATTTCTCCTTTTAACCACATTCAAATATATAATTCAGTGCTGTTAATCACGTTCACGATGCTGTGTTCCCATCACCACGATGCACTACTAATGCAAGGTGTTAGTAACAGGGTGGTATACAAGAACTCTGCATTTTCTGCATGATTTTTCTGTAAACCTAAAACTTCTCTAATAAAGAAAATATATTTTTTAAAAAAGAAAACATTGGCATGGGAAGGGAGAATAAGGGATATATATGAGAGATGAATCACATAGATTGGAAAGCTAAGGAAAGAGGGAGTTAGAAGAGGAAGAGATCTTTTAATGAAAGTTGTATATGTGTATTCCATCAAGCATAGAAAACTGTAACACTCTAAAATGAAAACATCTTTTCTCCTCCAGAAATCAAAATATTGCCCCAAGGAAGCAGATGTGGCTCAAGCAGTTGAGTACCCGCTTCCCACATGGGAGGTCCCAGGTTCGGTTCCCAGTGCCTCCTAAAAATAAGCAACAAGCAAAACAACCAAAAAAAAAAACAACTCAGGGAAGTCAATGTTGCTCAGTGGTTGAGTGCCAGCTTCCCACATACGAGGTCCTGGGTTCAATCCCTGGCCCCCAGTACACCCCCAAAAAAAGAAAAAAAATGCCCCAAAAGTCAAATGCACCCTTGAATCAAGCCATACTTCCAATAAGAAAAACCATGAGTTAATATTTAGCTGGGATAGAAATAGCTGGAACTTGTTGATGCTGAGTTCATTTTCATCACACACAAACAGACACACACACACAGGGCTTAGAAAGAAAGTGCCAGAATTGCTTTTGTGTATCCAAATCAAAGCAAGGAAATAAATATTGCTGAAGGTTTTTAAATGGGAAGGCAAAGCTTTTAGTGAGAGTTAAATGGCAGAAGCACAAAGTCCCTTCACAATGTAAAAAAAAAAAAAAAAAGAGTAGCTGTCAGTGGGAGGAATATTCTAAAGCAACAAAAAAAGAAGAGAACAGGAAAAGAAGATGAAAAAAGAAAGGGAAAAGGGTAGTTCAAAAGAGGGCTACAGTAAGTGACGGCCTGAAACAGATGTGCATTGTGGAAAGTGGCCACGAGCGTCACAGAGAAAAGAGCTGCTTTTCTACAAAGGGCCTCAAAGCAGAGCTAGAGAAGAGCATAGAGCTCAAATACAAAAATTGTTCCAAAATAATTTGGGCCAAATTACTGTCATAATTGTCAGCATCCTAGCAAAAACTGAATGAAGGACAATCAAACAATTTAAACAAATTTTGTGTGCTAATCTGTTCTAGCCAAAAGAGGCAGCAGACTAGTCTCAATTATCTTACCTATCAAAAGAGAGATGCATTAAGATCTGACCCTGCTTTCAGGTCAGACTCCCCTCTTTATTCCTTCATTCAATCAACATGAATCGGGTGCCTGCTAACTGAGCCTTGCACCCTGTCTATAAGGTAAGGAAGTACTATCCCCAAGCAAGAAAATTGAGGGCTCAGGAAGGGGAAATAATTTGACTCTATACCTGCACTTAAATAACCACTATTCCAGCTCAGATCTTCAATACGTCTTCTTCCAGAACTATGAAGACTAAATACTTTATCTTCCAAAACATACGGGGTGCTATTAATAATGACACCAGGGAAGCAGGCATGAGCCGGGACTGGCCTGGGTGCGCCAGGATGTGTGTTACCCTAACCCCAGCCCAGCCGCCTCATCCCAAATAGAAATAGGCATTTGGCGAGCAGACTGCTGTGATGTACTCAGTATATTTTCCATCTTGTTTTGTGGGTCAGTGTCCTGAGAAGGAGAAGCGATGGAGTCTTGGGAGAGAGAACTAAGAGCAGATATCTGCTGTCTTTATAAAGCCTGCCACAATACTTCCCAGCATGGGCACTTCGCCGTCTGCTATGTGGAAGTCATCCTAGCCCAATTTTCACTAATGGCAGGGGTGATACTCAAAATATTTAACAACCCTGATGCACAGCCACTGATCAATTAGAAAACAAAACAAAGCAAACAAGCCCTTGTACTGAAACTGGGTTTTAGAGATTTCCTCATATGCCACTTAGTAATCGTTCAGCTGTTAGACCACTGAGAGGGCCAGAAGGTCCCACATGGTTGTGGTGGCAGAGGAGTAGCTTGGAAAAATATCTATTTACCAATCAATACGGTTGTATTTCAATATTTTAACAAGTTCAGCTGAAGTTAATAATTATACTTGGCTAAATCAGGAAAATATAGATGGCAACATATAACAGTTAGTTTTGCTGAATAACAAATCACCCCCAAAACTTAGTGGTTTAAAGACCATTTAGCATATGATTCAGCAATTTGAGCTAGGCTCAGCTGAGTGTTATATCTTTTCCTCACTGGGCTCTTTTCACACATTCCTGGTCAATCTCGGCTAAGCTACTGCTTCTGAAGTTTGGCTGACTCTTAGCTGAGGAAGTAGAGGCAACTGGGCCACATGTCTCTCATCCTCCAGCAGACTAGCCTGGGCTTATCACATGATCGCAGTGGGTTCCAAGAAGCGAAGAGAGGAAGAGGCAGGCCTCTTGAGTACTAGGCTCAAAATAGTGCAATAACAGCCCCACAACATTCTGTTAGCCAAAGAAAATCACAAAGTCAGTTCAGGTTCAAGGATGGAGAAATAGATTCCAGTTCTTGATGGCAGGAGCAGGATAGAGGGCGGAAAAGATTTGTGGCCTTTTTGCAATCTACAACAGAGTGCTATAAATAAATGCTGCCCTAAGAGCCCTTAAAATTTAGTGGGGCCAGAAAAAGGGTGGAAGGTGGGGCTTGTTTTGTAGATCTATTTAATTTTCTATTTAAAACATTAGAAGGAGTTGTGAAGAAGTTGGTTTTTCCAGCAATTTTTTCCTGGAGACCAAGAATAAAAGCTTAAGCCAGTGGAGCAGATTTTTGTTTTGTATATTTAAGTTTTTCTTTTACTTATTTATTAAATCAACTGAATTCAGGAGCAATTTTCCTCTATGTTTTCAAATAAGGCTTTAAAAGGTTATGTCTTGGTCTTTGCATTTCCTTGACAGAGCTGCTGAACACAGCTCAGAGAATTGAGGGAGGAGGTATTTAGATTTTTATAGTCACATTTGATGGGCATTTGCATAAGGGTTGTTTTGTTTTGTTTTGTTTTTTGTTTTGTTTTTAGTAGGAAAGAAAGGACTGAGTGTATAAAAGGTCACAAAGGACGCTCACTTGTAGCAAAGGTTGGGAGGGACACAAAGAATGCTTGGGATTCTACCTTTATTCTTCATGTTCATTAAATCCATTATGGCAAAATAAAGGGATTTCATTGCTTTCTAAATCCAACCTTATGAAATCAGAAACCCTTGACAGGGGACAAAGCTATTTTTTCCTTAGATAAAACAATATTCTTCTATTGATTTTGTTTTACATTTAATCTGAATAAATCAGATGTTTTTAAAAACTGCATTTAGTATGATGAAAGACTCACTATTTCATGTAGGAAAAATCAAGGGCAATTGGGATCTATTGACAAATGTAAAACGCCATGTATCCACTATTACAGTATCATACAGAATCATTTTGATGTCCTAAAAATGCCCTATGCTCCACCTTTTCATCCCTCCCCACATCCCTGCCCATCCCCTGAATCCCTGGTAACAACCAATCTTTTTACTGTCTCTATAGTTTTGCCTTTTTAGAATATTGTATCACTGGAATTATACAGTATGTAGCCTTTTCAGACTGGCATCTTTTACTTAGCAACATGCATTTAAAGTTCCTCCATGTTTTTTGATGACTTGATAGCTCATTTCTTTTTATTGCTGATTAATATTCCATTGCATGGGTGTGACACAGTTTGTTTCACCATTCACCTATTGAAGAATATCTTGGTTGCTTCTAATTTGGGGCAGTTATAAACAAAGTGCTATAAACATTCACATGCAGGTGTTTGTGTAGAGGAACTGGTTTTCTATTAGTGTTTTAATGACCCCCAGTTAAAGACCATTGCACCTCCAAATTTCAAAGTCACGTATGAAAACCTAGGGAAGTTCCAAAAGGCCCAGAAAAATGCACTTGCTGGTATTGTGTGTAAATCTAGCCGGAGCTTTTCCTTTCTCATGACTGTTTTGTCTGCTTTCATAGGATGACTTCAGGGTTATGGCACATGAACTGCACAAAGAATTCTATGGCGGCCCACTTAAGAAAAATGTGGCAATTTTTAGTTTTGTTCCATGAGATGATAATCAAAAAAAATTGATTGTAGGCTGGCAATCTATGTGATTTTATGCCACAGAAATGGAGGCTTCCTTGTCACAAGAAGTAATCCCACCCTGCTTCCTTTGCAGTGTGGTTTCACTGAATCCATGTTTC
Source organism: Tolypeutes matacus (assembly GCA_026826555.1). NCBI lineage: Eukaryota > Metazoa > Chordata > Mammalia > Cingulata > Chlamyphoridae > Tolypeutes > Tolypeutes matacus. Next base: position 30,171,464 of record JAKSZT010054335.1, read on the forward strand.
TGGAAAGGACATTGGCTCTGGACTAGGATTCAGCAGTCACAAGTTACAGAGTTATTTAGCATACCAGTGAAAAGCTAGGAGATTTAGTTTAGAGCAAGTAATTTTGCCCCTCTGGGGCCACGTTCCTTGACTGTAAAGTGAAAGATATTAGCAAAGAACTCTCTTTCTATCCCATTAGCCTGGAATTTTCTTTTAGGGACAGTCAGTACTAGTACTGACCATCTTCTTGCTAAATTATTAGATGCAGTAAAACCCTTCGGCTCTCAAATGGCTTGTCTTAGACTCTAGAGCTGAAAGGATTCTTGGAGATGGCCATATTCAGTACTCTGCTTCCATTTTAGGTTGATAAATTGAGGCTCAGAGAAGTGAAATGACTTAATAAAAGTGACACACTTCTTCAGATGCAGGGACTGCTGCTGTGCTCTGAACGGCAACTGTTACGCTTCACCAGACCTTCCACAGGTGTTGCTGGGACATACAGGGGTGGGACCTGAAATTTACATAATTTGCAGAACCCTTCTTTTTAAAAAAGAATACAAAATTACAAATGCAAAGTCTGGCATAGGGCTTTGGAGGGGACCTGAACTTGTAAGCATCATTAGTTCTGTGCTAAATCTACCTATGCAGGTAACTCAAAGAGAAAGACAATAAGAATATGGCAAGGAGACATATCTATAATCTAATGCAAAATAATAATTATCTTTATATACAAGTCCGCAAACTCTGAGAAAGAGCAAAGCAGCCCCTGACAGTTGTCCTGGCACATGCAGCTAGGCTGTGGTGCTCTCTTACTGAATATGAAGAATTTCACAGAGCATCTACATTAGGTGAGGCCACTCTGTGTCCATGATGGTTTAAGACAAAAGCAAGGCCATTCTTTAATAGTGTGTGAACACAGACAAAACAGGAACATTGTCCATATCACAAAACTTACCAAACATTCACCTATCCTGGCTTATATGAGTGACAACTGTTTCTTTACAAATTACAGCTTTAGTCATGGTCTTGTCTTCCCTCCTTCTAGATAGGATTGATACTCAATCATAGAATTATCCCTGCATCCTGACAGCATCCTTCCCAGAGCAAAGCCTGGTTCTTTAAATCCTCCCGATATCATCTAACCCAATCCCAAATCCTTCCTAATCCCTATTAGTGAGATGCCCCATAATGTCCCAAGGGGTGCACTCTCTCTTGCTGCAACAAGTAGTAACCCAGACTTGTTCAACTACATGTGAGTTCCTGAAAGTCTCTGGCTGAAGGGCATCGGCAACCCCATAACCACTATCACCAAACTAAGAGAATGGGATGTGCCTTTGCCCTTTCGCAATTATGCCTCGATGTTAAGTTTAGCCTTATTCCACCCACCCAGTATTTACAAAAAAGAAATGAAAAGAAAGAAAGAGTGAATGACAATGGAAGCTAGATTATTTCCTGGAGACAGGGCGAGTGGGAAAAGTGCAACTGCCCAGGGCACTGCACCACCTCCAGTCCCATGAGTCCAGGATCCCCCTCTCCCAGGGATGGCTCTGAGGTATGCCTGTCTGCCCCTGACAGGCAGCCCTGTCAACAGCCTTGATACCTGGAGGCTTAACCCAGTCCTCCACACACACAGCATACCCTCAGAAGGGCTCCTACGTCTAGGTCTTCCCCTCCTTTCCATCACGGCTACTAATAAGGAACTAAATTTTTAAAATTACATACTGCTAATGCTGCAATCAGTTCTTTGTCTTCTATCCGTCTCTTCCCTTATTTTCTCCTTCATCTCATCTTTGTATTCTTTGACTCATCACAGCCCTATTCAGTTTCTCCCCAAGGAAATGTCTTTGACAGATTATGTCCACCAATATTCTGGATGCCCTGTTTCCAATTTTGATCCTGCCATAGAGATGAGAGGAATGTATCCTAACTTCTTTATGTCCCAAATTTTCCATCTGTGAAAGAAACAATTGTTCCTGCCAAATACCTGTCCTCCCAGAGATGGTGCCAAGATGAAACTGTGTGAAATAGCTTGACATTTGGGAACGAAAGGAGCCACAGAAGCAGAAAGTATTGTTTGTATCTGTGACGGGTTTGCGTCTTTTGTTTTTTAATAGGATTGATGTAACCTATAGAAACAAAGAGAATGATAGTCTTTACTACTGTCTCATCCCCCTAAGAGGCCCCTGGCCTGATTCTAGCCTCACTCCTCACAAACCTTCCGTGGTTTAGGCTGGGACATGCCTTCTGTCCCACGGTCTGAATACTGCCCCCAGGTCCCAGCTGGCTACACTCATCAGTATGAAGCTTCAGTCATAAGCCCAATGATTTTGAGAAATGGTACTGGGAAAATGATCTAAAATACCTGTCCTTCTGCCAGTAATCCTTAGCATCATCTTCATATATATTCATACCAAATGGCTATGAATAGACTCTATATAGAAATTAAGTAGCTCTCCCACAAAAGAGGCCTCAAGGACCCTTTGTCCCACAGCGCTGGCAGTACTTGGACAATATTTATTCCTACCTTTTCTAGATTTTTATTGTTCCCTTATTATTTACACCTCTTAGTCTTAAAAGCATATTATTTTGGTAATGTTGAGAAATAAGTCTGTTAATAGATTAAGAACTGAGAGCATATTTTGTTCTACTCCTTTAAAAATCAAGAGGGAATACAATATTTATTAATGTAATTCATGGTATATTAAAAGGATCCTGCTCTTTTTTTGTTAGAATACCTAGATTTTATGTTACCTCTGTTCCTTTATGAGTAAATCAAAGATTTATCAATTCTTTTTTTTTTTTTTTCACTTACATCCTTCTAGACATTTGTTGGTGCTGGGGATAAAAAGGTGAATAAACCACAATTTTTTATCCCCACCTGCTTGGAGATTAGAATTTTGAACATTTTCTGTCTAGGGCATTATTTTTCACATGAACTATTATCCAGACACATTAACAAATCAAGTAGGTAAGAGCAGAGCTGTCATGTTAAAGCAGAGTGGGGATCCATACCTCAAATGCTGGGGAAGTTTGGCTCATCTCTCTTGGTGAGACTCCAGAAACCCTTAGGGTTCCTAGAAACATAGTTTGAAAACCACTAGTCTATCCATGACAGTGTTTTGGAAACTGAAATTATTGTTCAACTTCATTATTAATCTCAGTCCTGCCACTGAAATGTCAGCCCCCACCTGGATCTCACTACCCTCATTTGTAGAATGAGATAGTTGGACTAAATGATCTCCAAGATCTTATACCCTTCATTTGCAAGTGACTGTAACCTTACCTAGCTATTATCCAAGAGTTCAAATGAACTACTCAGGAGCCTGCCTTCCCAGTTTCCAGTTCCAATTTACTCTGTGTGGGAGTCTCTCTCTGATTGATTGCCAGGATAGCCACCAGGTACGGAAAAGGGAGTGCCATTTTCCGGGTGTCAATAAATAGGGCTGGCTTCCATTGGCCCAGCTTCAGTTATGTGCTCATTCCCCAGTCTTTAAGGTGAGGGAACTATCTTAGTCTGACTGTCCATGCCCTGGAACTAAGGGGTGGGGTTAGTCTCTACAAAACCATTCAGATTAAAAGTGAAGGATGGGTGGTTATTCAAGTGCAAAATAGGGTGCTAATCCCAAATAGCAGGGAAGGGACTTTGAGGAGGCAAAAAAAAATGGCCTCTCTACATCCCGCCCAGTCCTTGCAGTCCATGGGCTTAAGGCTCTCCTCCTCCCTCGGTATGCTACTGGGCAGTGGGGGAGTCGGGCAGTGAATAAGCAGAGTCCCAGCCAGGAAAGCCCCAACAGGCCCTGACTTGAGTCAGCAAGATGGTCTCAAGGTTCCAGCAACCCACCACCTGCACATTCTTGGCCTCTGCACTTCCCAAAAGGGATTCTACCATATCCCTCAAAACTTCCCTGGAGCCTGTGGCTGCTGGAAGCCCATGTGGTACCTTCCTTCAACAACCATAAGCATAATGCGTTTCATTCACAAGTCTTTGCCAAATGCTACTGTAGTCTTACCACTTGTGAGGAAGCAATAGGGAATCTCACATCAGCCCCTATTTTCAACGAATGTGCAATCTAGTTAGAAAACCAGAATCAAGCACGACACTAAAGAAAAATGCCAGACTGGATAAAACCAATGCTGACCAAATCACCTAGAGCTAACCTGTAAGACAGGACCATATGCCGCAAGCTCCCCATGAATGGGGTCTGGGGAGGGAGGTCTGATGGAGGAGGGGAGCTCAAGGCCACCTTGAAGGACACAGAAAAGGGAATCCAAGCTTTTGAAAAATGGATTGTGATTGGTTCTCCACCAGGACTTAATTCCCTTCTAGAGCCTTACAGCAATGCCTCTGTGATCCTATGATAGGGCCCAGCAGGCAAACACTACATTGTGGTTAAGAAGCATCCCAGTAGATGATACTACCAAGGTGGGTTAAAACTGAGACCTTAAGGATCCAAATATCCATCCTGAAGATGAATCATGCAGCATTTTTGTTGTTATTCCTCCATTTGTTATTTCTCTGCTAACAATGTCATGGTCAAGGGCATGGATGCTGGAGCCAGAATTTGAAGTCCAACACTGCTATTTAGTAACTGGGGCAAGGTACTTAACTTCTCTGTTCCTAAAGGTAACCCCTCACCCACATCCATGATGGCATTGACATCAGTGAGCTTTTCCTTAAATTGTATTTTCCAACAGGAACCTATTTTCCAACAAGAAAAGTAGGATTCAGAGCAGAGTCTTCTCCAAACAACTGGCTCTGTTTTTTTAAATATTTGTTTTTGTGTTTTTTTTTTAATTTTGTGCTTTCTTTGCTTTGTTTAAAGTAGTACCCTCTTTAACTTGTGCATGTTTTGGTCTTTATTTGGGGGGGGGGACGGGGTTCGTGTTTCGGAAGTACCAGGGATTGAACCTGGGACCTTGTACGTGGCAAGCAGGAGTTCAACCAATGAGCTACAGCCACTCCATGTTTTGGTCTTTAAATAAGCACAGGTAACAGCTTCAAAGCTAGGACTGCGTGCATAGTTAGTTATCAATCACCAAAAGCCTTTTCCTTAGCTTCCCTTGCTGCCTTTCAGATATGCATTTCCATTTCAGCACCACAGAGCATCCAGCCTTGTTATTAAAGTGTTGGCCTCAAGAACCAAGTGCATTTAGATTTCTGTTCTCTCTCTCCATGCTCCCTCCAGCACTCAGGTACTTCTTGGGTATACCAGACCAGCACTCTGGTTTGGGTTAAAGCCTTAAAAAGTCATTTCAACTCTCTGGTAAACAGGTCTTCAGGTTACCATTCACATCTCCTCATGGGCAAAAATTAAAATGAATTGGTCCTGTGACCCAAATGAGAAAATATAAATACCACCCCATGACGGTTCCCTGTGGGTGCCTGTGCGTCCCAGCACCAAGTCCTCAGACACGGGTTACTCAGGAGAGGTCCACTGACCAGCAGCACAAACACCACTTAGGAACTTGTTAGTAATGTGGAACCTCAGCCTCCTCCTCTGAATCAGAATCTGCCTTTTAACAAGATCCCCAGGTGATTCAGATATATGTAAAGTTTGACAAGAACTTAATAACCATGGCTGCGCTAATCCCCTGGTGAGCTTTTAAAATTGTGGACATTCAGACTAGTTAAATCAGACCCAGCCCAAGACGTCCCCATGATTACAATGTGCACTCAAGTTGGAAACCATTGCTTTAGAGCTACTGAGCTCAAATTTTAGAATGCTTGAGAATAACTTCAGAGCTTGCTTTGAAAAATGCAGATTCTGTTCAGCAGGTTTACAATGCAGTCTATAGCCGCACTTTGAGAAGAAGTGTCATTGGGGAGTGATTTTCCACCAGGGTATACATACCTCTAGGGATACAGAGAACTTCCCAAAGGATACACAGACATGGATGATTTTAAGAAAATCTGTTTCCTGGTCCTCAACTTATTTAGGTACACTTTCCAAAAATTGGCCTGCCTGAGCCTGCTCCTGTGGTCCATGTGGCACTCAAGTTCTCCAGTTTTCCTTTTGCCTTCCCCATTCCACAATCTCCAATCTCCTTTCTTCACAAAAGAAAGGCCTATTATATCTCATCCACCCCCATTCTTGCCATGGGACATTGCCGCGAGATAGAAAAACCTCCAGGGCATGAACCCAAATATTGTTGTCAGGGAAGCCTTTTAACCAAGTCACCATAAACATCTATATCACCTCATTAATGTCCAATATATTTCCAATAAAATTTTACTTTTTATGTGAGTAAATATTTTGGTGCATTACATACTATTAAAATTATAATACTAACTCATATGATGATAACTCTTAGCAAATTTAATGTTAGTACTTTAATTGCAGAGAAATATGATAGGTGATCAAGAAATTTTAACTCCTCAATCATTTATTACATTAAGATAAGATACTAAGTTCAGTAGAATGGAAAAAGGAACAATGTCAAATTTCTGTCTATTAAAGAAGAGCTTATGGTAAGTAACAAATTGTTATGGCATTTATATTACATGAGATATATTTAAAAGAGCATTATAATGGTTTTATTTTTAAATACCAATATTTACAATAACTCAGCAATTATATTCTTTGTGAACATTGGAAATTAAGATAAAATTTTTGGATGTGTACTTAAAAAATGAGTGAGGGGTCAAAATTATTTTAGGGGATATATAAGCCAAAATTTTAAAAAGCACTGCCTTAAAGAGTCTTAACCATCACTGAAGTTTTTATTTTTTAATTATGCTGATAAATCTCTATGTTGATGTAGTACCTGAAGAACGTGTTATTCTCTCCATATACTTACACTGGACACAGGGAGTTTTAAAAAGATCCAGTACAGGAGGGAAACAATTCAATAGTCTAAATATATTTCCCTGATGCCTCTTCCTGCATCTCAAGTTATTCTGAATGTGGTTTCCCACATTTCCCACCCTGGAGCCTAATCACACAGTCTCCTTTCTATTACTGGATCAACAGCTTATCCCAGGTAGGAAAGAATCCATGGACAGCTCTTCCCCAGAGGCCTGTGTATCCCTGGGAACTATGAAGACTAGGCACCACCAGGGTGGGAAGAAGCCTTTGACTTTTGCTGTCAAGAGAGCTGAGCAGATATACACAGGCAAGGCAAGTGTGTGGTTCATAAGGACAGAAAGAAAACAACAAATTCTAAATCTAGGAATTGACCCTAGACCAACAGTTGGTCAAATAGGTAATGAACACTAATCCAACAACAAACATTTTCTTTGAAGTATTTACTTTGAAGTTTCCCCTGCATGGTGTGGACCAAGCTGCCTTTCTTTTGATGCATGTCTTCTCCAGCAGCATGCTCTTCCAAAAGCATTTAAGGGATTATCCACTGAAAAGTTCCACATGGGAAAAGGTCGAGTCTCATGCCCTGACCCACAAACCAGCCACACTCCAGTATGTCTTCACCTCTCTACAAATCATGATGCATTTTCTTAAGTCCTACAGACTCAAGAAACTCTTAATATTTCACACTCTCTCTCTTTCTCTGAACTATAGAAAAGGGAGTTGGAATAAACATTTATCAAATGCCTGCTGTGTTCTAGACACTTATACACACAAACACATACATATATACATATACACATACATAAACATGCATTGTTTGACTTAAGCCTTGCAAAAACTCTGGAAGCAACATATCATCCCCATTTTAATCTTGTGAAAATTTTACCCAAAATGGGCACTTATTCATATACTGCTTGTGTTTTATATTATTGTATCTGAGGGTAAGTTCCAGATCTTATCTACTTCATTTAAATTCCAAGGTGCAGGGAGCGGGTGTAGTTCAGTGGTTGAGCACCTGTTTCCCATGTACAAAGTCCCAGGTTCAATCAATTCCTTTTACCCCCTTAAAAAAAAAAAAAAAAAAAAAAAAAAAAAAAAAAAAAAAAAAGGTCCAAGGTGCCCAGGAATGTCCTTAAGAATTTATAAATTCTCAATAAATCTTTTTTGTTGATTGACATAGAGAGCTCTGGTTTTTGCCCTCAAAGGATTAAGGGACTATGACCACATGGAAGGATCTAAATTTATAGGCAATTTTTAGAAGAAGAGAAATAAACATTGAATTACTAGATAATCCTTTGCCTTAATCCCATGGATTGTTCACACAGGTATTATCAAAGACAGGCTAGGTGATTCCACAATAACAGCCTCGAAAATCCCAAAGTCCACTTTAATTTATAAAGCCATTCTGTAAATAAAATAACAAAGGCTTATTCCTTGCTAATATTACATGTCCACAGGTCTTTGACTGGAGGCTCAGCCCCACATGGTTCCAACTCAAGGACCCAAACTAATAGAGGAGCCACAACCTGGACAATCCTGGTCACCAATGGCAGCAGTGGGAAAGAAAGCTCTAGAGGGTGGCACATGAGAAATGAAATACTCCAGCTGGGAAGTTACAGTCAGTTCTGCTCCACCATTCCTTTAAAAGACACAGATTTGTTCTAAAACAATTGATATATCAGGGACAATTTCAGCATAGTAGGATATGTTCTTTGCTACGCAAGAAAATGCACCCATTTGAACCAAGCCACGTAGGATTACACAAAATGCACACGCAAAAACGCACACACATACCCTGCTAATATATAGGAGCCACCTCAATTTACCACCTGCTATGAACCACACCCATCCACATCTGATGTCACAATTTTCCGCTGTTTCAAATAACCATCCTTCCACCACTCAAATATCAAGCAGCACCACCCAAAAAGAAAAGTCCTACCTAGAATTACTGTTTGGCCATTTTCATACACTTGATGTCAGCCCCTAGGCACAGATTTGGCCATGGAGACATGTGCCATGGAGGACAGGCTTGAGTTTGGGAAGAGTCAAACAGGTCTGAGTTTTCCATCCCATCTCTGTCACTTTATCAGCCATGTGCCATGCTATCAGGTAATACTTAAACTCTCCATAGCTCAAGTCAATCATTGTCAAATGTGAATCATGAAATCTTAGATAGTTATTTTGAGGATGTGAAAAAATGTTTGAAGTGTACTTGTCATGGTAAACGTTCAACAATTAATAGCAAAAATGATGCTGAATCTTTTTTCCCTCTCTCATGCAGGAAAACGTCTTTATTTCAAAAGCTTCTTCTAAAGTGAACCTCAGCTCAACCCAAAATAATTCCATAAGCCAGAACCAGCAACAACAGCATTGCCTGAGAACTTGTCAAAAATGCAAATTCCTCGGACCTATCTTAGACTTACTGAACCAGAAACTCTCCGGAAAGGGCTCAGCCATCTGTGTACTAGCAACCCTTCCAGATGATTCCGAGGCAAGCTCAAGTTTGAGAACCTCTGCCCTGATCCAATCATCCTTTCATAACTCATGCAAATTCTAGGCGCGAGGAAATCTCCTTCCAAGAACATCTGCTCTGCTTGTCTACAAACACCTGTTTGGATAAATTCCTTTATCCTTCCAGAAAAAAAAGCCACAGGAGGCAGTGAGGCTGTAAGTCTCTGGGTGGTTGCCAGTGGAAACTTTGCCAGCCAGGCCACACTCAAGATGAATAAGGCTCAGCAAAGCCCTTCCTCCAAGGCCAGTCATCAGCACAGGAACCTGCTGCAAGCCGTTCCTCAGCCATTGCTCATCGTTTCTTCCAGTAACTCTCTGAGGAAAGTTGGTGTTGTTCATTTCCATTTATAAAGTCTTTGTCATCACAGTTCCCAACTCTGTCACACACCAAGGAAAAGCTATTAGTCAACATTATAAACCTCCTTAGGAGTTGGGTCAGCATTACTTTATAAATAAAAGAGTCAACAGCTTTCTGGAGGCCTTCCAAAGAACAGTCCCATACTGAGATAAGCCACATTTTTTTGTTTCTAAAGCCACATCTTTGGCCCTATTGGCCATGCACAGCTAATGGCCCCTGTGCAGGAATCTCTGGTCCTTCTATAAGTTTAGTACAGTGCTATCTACCACAAAAGATCAACGAACTAATCTCTTAAAAAGGAATATTAAACTATTTCCCTGGTTGTGCCTACTCCAGACACCATAGTCTTAAATATGATAATACAATGAAGGAAGGAATATAGCAAGGAAGGGCCCATTCATCCAGGTATCTCCCTATAGCTGTAACCGAAGGGCTCCAGAACTTTAAGAAAAATCTAAAGGATTTGTGCCCAACTCCCCCTTTTGGAATGGAAACTACATATGCACATTATAGACAATGCAGAATGGGTTGTAGAATCAGGGTCAATTTCTCCTAACCAGGGAAGCGGCTGTGGCTCAATCAGTAGGGCTCCCGTTTACCATATGGGAGGCCCCGGGTTCGGTTCCCGGGGCCTCCTGGTGAAGGCAAGCCCGCCGGCACGGCGTGGTTAGCTGACCCAGCGAGCACAAGCAGCAAGGGGGGGATAAATGAATAAATAAATAAAATCTTAAAAAAAAAAAAAAAAATTTCTCCTAACCAAGCTTCAGTGCAACTACTGAAAGCCCTTAGTCTTGCCCAAGGAAATAATTTCTCTTCTTCAGTAATCCTGGCTTCCCCTTCTGAACCCCATCCTATTCCTGCCCCACATGGCCTCTGCCAGGAATCACTTACTCATACCACAATCTTTCTCCTGTAAGTTTCTAATTATTCACCTGCTCATCTAAGTCTTTACCTTAGTAAGACTTCCCTCTCTCCAATATTGTGCAACATGCTGGCTTCTGGGCTTCATTAATTTCCTCAGCACTGGCCCTCCACTACCTGTGCTTCACGCAGCTCTGCGCTCTAGCCCGAGCACTCTGAGCCAGCTGCCTCCACCTTCTGCCCTGTGGATTTCCTCTAATCTGCAACAAAGACTGGGGCCTCAGCTGGAAAACATGTCTGTTGGCGGGGGGGAGGGGGGTTGTGGGTGTGTATATTCCCATGCATCTGGGCTCATACACGGCTACTTTGCCATTCTCCTTCTACCCCCTTTCCCCCTGGGGAAGAGACCCTTCTGTGATACCTCTTGGCTGTGGGAACTGGTGCCTCTTTGGCCATTTCAGGCTTGCTATTGTGTGGGCTTCCTCATGACAAATAAAATGGAAACTGGACTCCAGGGCAGTTACTATTACACATTAACAGTCAAATAAAATCATAGAATTTAAGACTCTGAGGTACAAATCAAGAAATGCTACTTGGTTCAGCCATGTCAAAAGATTTCGTGGGAGATGACATTCAGGTTACCTTATCTACCAGGACCCGGTTCCTACACTGGCTGAACAAAAGCAATGCTTATCCTGGACCTGTCTCGCAGAATTTCTGTGAGAACAATGATAATATTTTACTACAAGAATGCATTGCAGTATTTAGGATGCATAAAGTGCCGTTCTACTGAAGAGCTTGAAGAATGTTCAGATGTGATTAGATTCGATTTTAAAATGTAACAATACAAAAGCTTGGAAAGAAATGGAAAAAGACTCAATAATTTAGCAATAAATTTAGAAAGCACTAACAGAGAAGCATAAACCAACTGTGGCTGTCTTAAACCACATAAAGTGATAGGTTGTTTTAGAGCACTAGAATTTCAGCATGCACAAGAAGCCAGTTGGCAGATTCCCAGACTCCACACCCAGATATTCTAATTCAGTAGATCTGGCAGTGGGGAATAAGAATCTGCATTTTCAGCCAGCACCAGAGGTGATTCTGAGGTGATTTAGTTGGCATTCTATGGTTTAAGAAGCACAAGGTTAAATAAAATTTATTCTGAAACACATTCCCCAGCTAACCTACAAAGCAATAGCCGTGTCCCCAGTGGAACTGCCCATGCTCCGTGCCAGCTGCCTGGCACCCACACACAGCCACCACCAGCCATAGCACTGAGCCATTCTGCTTCAGCAATCTATCCCTGAGGGTAGAGGGGCTCCTTCCCAAGGTCTGGGAAGTCTGTCTAGGTAGTTATTAGAAAAGACCACTCATCCCTGCAGAACTGAGCACATTACCCTCCCAGGTCTGTGACACCCTAATAATCACATGGTATTTTCGTTTCCTCGTGGTTAAAGCAAATATCAGGCACTAGGTTGGCTTAAACAATGGGAATTTATTGGCTCACGGTTTCAAGCTAAGGGAAGTCCAAATCAAGATGGCATCAAGGCAATGAATTCTTTCTGAAGACTGGCTTTCTGGGATGTGGTCACCAGCGATGGCAATGCACATGGCAGCTTCTCCTGGCCTGTCCCTTCTCTTCTGAGTTCCACTCATTTTCAGCTTCTCGCTGTTCTCTCTGTGTCTTTTTTTCTCTATGTGACCTTCCCTATAAGACCTTCAGTTATATTTAAGACCTATCTGGACCACAATTTATCTGAAGTAACCTCATCAAAAGGCCCTATTTACGAGGCATTCACAGGAATGGATTAAATTTACAGACCTGTTTTTTCTGGGGTACATAACTCCAAACCACCACAGTTTGCCCTTTGGACCTCAAAAGGATATGTTCTTTCCACAAGCAAAATACATTCATTCCATCACAATATTCCAAAAGCCTTAAGTCATTTCAAAAACAATGTTAAATACAAAGCCTAATCAAAATCAGATATAGGTATGGTCTGTCCTGTGGCAAAATTCCCTTCTGTCTGTGTGGACTTGTGAAATCTAAAGAACAAGCTACTGCTTCCAATATACAATGGAGGGAGAGGTATAGTATAGGCATTCCATCCCAGAAAAGAGAAATTGGAAGGAAAACAGGGATCACAGATCTCAAACAACTCTGAAACCCTACAGGGCACACTCCATTAGATTTCAGGGTTTGAGAGTCACCTATGGATTGATGTTTTATCCTCTGGACCTGATGGAGTGGCAGCCCCACCTATTTGAAGTACTCATGCAGGGGCCATGCTGCTCTACCCAAACAATGGAGTGAAGGCTCCACCCTTTCCAGGCATTGGGGTGGCAGCCAGGCTCTCCATGAATGCCAGGGCACAGGTCCCACCCTCTCCAAGCATTGGGGTAGCAGCCAGGCTCTACACAAATGCTGAGACACAGATCACACCATTTTGGAGCAGTGGAGTGGTAGCACTCTTCCTGAACCACAGGGGCAACGCCCATCCCCTCCAAGCACAGGGGAAGATGAACTGCCCCTCCAAACACAAGGGTGAACCTGCCCTTTCCACACACATGGGGGGGCCCACTGTCTTGGTTCATGAAGATCTCTTCAGTCCAGACCTCAGCTTCCATAGTTCTGCCCTTGAATTCATTCTTCCTTCAATTTATCCCTTCTCTGTCCCTTTCAGTCCAGGCTGGCAGTGGTTCTGCTCATACAAATTGCACAAAAACATTTTCAGCTTTGCTTGAAGTTCACAGAGCTCTAACCCATCAGACAGAAGGACTTTCCACAGATCTTTCCTGCATAACTGCATTTCCAGTCCTAGCTTCCACTAAACAGCTCTCTGGATCTAAGTTCAGTTAAACCCTCACATGGAGCACTGTTCCCCAGAGGCTTCAGAAACTCAACAATGTCCTTGATAGAGTCATTTTTGGCCCTAGTCTCAGAGCACACTACCTGGATAGGTTCAAGATTTTCCAAACCATCAGTTTCATTTCCTTGTGCTTAAGGGTTTAATTCTCAGTTTATCCCTTTCCTTTCACATTTTAGTATAAGCTTCAAGAAGAAACCAGGATGCATATTCCACACTTAGCTTGGAAATCTCCTCAGCTAAATATCCAAGTTCATCACTTTCAAATTCTGCCTTCCATCCAACATCAGAACTCAATTTCATCAAGTTTCTCTGCTACTGTAAAATATGGATTGCCTTTCCTCTAGTTTCCAACCACACATTTACCATTTTCTTCTAAGGCCTCATAGGAAGTATCTTTAACATCCATATTTCTATCAACAGTCTCTTCGAAGCAATCTAGGCTTTTTCTATCAAGCGCTTCACGTTTTCTCCAGCCTGTACTATTACCCAATTACAAAGCCATTTCCACATTTTTTGGTATTTTCAAGAAAAGCACTTCTCTCTCCCGGTAATAAAAACTGTTTTAGTTTCCTTGTGACTAAAGCAAATACTATGTAATGGATTGGCTTACACAATGGGAGTTTATTGGCCCACAGTTTTGAGGCTAGAAGAAATACAAATCAAGTTATCATCAAGGCGATGCTTTCTTCCCAAAGACTGGTGTTCTGGGGCTGGCTGCCAGTGCTCCTTGGTCCTAGGCTCCTCTGTCATATGGCAGTGCATGGGCGGCCTCTCCTGGCCTCTCCCTTCTCTTTCAGGTCCCACTGACTTTCAGCTTCTGGCTGCTCCCTCTGTGCCTTATTTTCTCTCTGTGGGATTTTCCTTACAAGGCCTGCATGAATAGGTTAAGACCCATCCTGGCCCACACCGTATCTGAAGTAACCTTACCAAAAGGCCCTGTTTACAAGGGTTCACACCCACAGGAATTAACTAAGAACATGTTTTTCTGTGGTTCACAACTCCAAGCTACCACACCACAAAGCTTCCACGGGTTGAGTCCTCTTCCACACCACAGGCTCCATGAGGGGATCCAGAGCAGCCCCCTAGGACTCTGTCCTCTTTACTGGTAGAGAAGTCTCTGCTGCCTCAGGTACTCAGTCTCTTCCCTCATTCCACCTAGAACTACTTCAACAAAATGAAAACAGCCATTGTCTTCCAGGTCCCATGTGGAGAATCAGGGCCCTGTTCAGGCTCCAGTGGAAGCAAATATTCCAAGTGGCATACAGGTGTTTTGATGTAAGTATAAATGTCAGTCTTAGCCCAAACACACCTATATGTGCAAAGATATATTATCTTTGCACATTCGAGGCTCCTTAATCCCTGCATGAGAAATGATGTGCCAAAATAATGAGCTAGAAAGACTGGAAGACAAAGGCAAGTGAAAAAGAGGAAGTTGTTTTATGGATTCTAGTAACTCACATGATATGCTGAAATTCTATAAACATACAACATAAATGATAACATTAGTATTTGCATATTTTCCTCCTCATTTAGTCTCTTCCCTTGCATTTCCTTAAGAAATACTAACAATATTTTCACTAAATGATGCCTCCCTTCTACTCTCTTCTTCCTGGTTTAGAATATCTGGAATGAGGATCCAGGCTTTTGGCCATGACTCCATCCCAGGGCTCTAAGAAGAAGGGTGTAGAAAGAAACAGCACCTACAACACACATCAAATCCTTGTTTGGCTTTCATTTTGCTCAATTCTTACATTAGGAAGATCCTTCCTTGAAAAGAAAAAAAAAAAAAAAAAGCTCTTCTTCACCAGGACAAACAGAGAAAAAGGCAGTGAAAAGTCAGGACTTGATGGGGAATCCAATTAACACAGTCTTCCCAACTGCTCCTCCCCTTTCTGCTGATTTCTCTCCTCCCTTCAACCTCTTCTCGTCACCAAGTCCTGTCGATGTTCCCTCTGTGATGTCCCCTGAGACTATCCCTTCTCTTGCAGATATAATGCTCCCACTGTAGCCCTGGCAAGAGGGGATAGCACTGTTTTGCCCACTAGCCCACCTCATTTTAGTGAATCCGTCACACCGCCACACTTCTGCCTCCGCCAGCGTGCACACACACACACACCCCCCTCATCTTCTCTCTTACATACATTTAAGGGTAAAAGTAAAAGTATCAGAACAGAAAGAGAAGAAAGTCTTATAAAGTAGAAAACAGAAAACAAATATTTTATCTTTTTGACTGAAATGTCAAGATAATGTATAGATGGGAGGAGGGAAGCAAGGAGGGAACAGTCCCTACTGGTGACGTTTGTTTAAACAGAGGGAAATGAGTGAGGCTGGCACAGTAGGAATGACCTCAAGACCCTAAGTGGAAGGTATTATGATTGGTTAAAAGAGAAATGAAAAGTAGTATTTTAGATGCAGGAATTCATTCCATTCATATATAAGTCAGAACCTACCATGTGCCACTAGGCCCTGGGCTCAATATATGGCATAGAGTGGAAGCCATACAGGGGACACAGCATCTGGCAGAGGGGGCAGGTGGAGCAACATTAATCAGGTAGTCACAGGTAGTTACATGTAACTATAAACTTTGATCCATGCTGTGAAGGAAAACTAAAGGCAGCTAGAAAGTGTAGAACAGTGGAATCCAACCTAATCTAGGGCTTCAGAACTCTGTGGTCCATGTTGATCTGTATCCTAAAATTAATGGGACATTATTGAAGGTCTTGAGGCAGAGGAGGAATATGATCAATTTTGCTTTTGAAAAGGAAGTCTTTGGCTGCCGTCAAATATACTGATGCCTCAGATTTTTCTAAAATTGAATTATAGAATTGTAATACTTTAGATATGGAACATCAGCTAGCAGTGACTCTCAATCCAATTGACCAAATGCCCCTTTTTATGACATATCTTTTGTAACAGCCCCTTTACTCTCTTGAAATGAAAGTTACAGATTTTATCATCTTTCTACATCCATAATTTCAAAAAATATATCATATGGTAACTATAATATAAATAATAAATAAAAGTAATTTGTAATAAAATAACACGTTCTTAATATTTAAATGCCCAGGCACAAATACACTACAAGACATCATGAGGTCATCCCATAAAACTACATATCTATCACCATGAATTCAATACCTATAAATGCATTTTGATACAATTGGGTTGAAAGCAGCTTTGCTATTGGTGAATTGATTTTCTGCAATGATTAACAGCTCTTGGTAAATTTCAAACAAAATGAAGTACAATATCTCCTCAATTTCCATTGTAGCTGTGGTCTTTTAAAAATTAGTGTATATTGAAAATGAAAAAAAAATACTTGCGTGTATATATAAAATGGGGCTAGTTTCTAAGCTCAGATAATTGCAAACTGCTCTTTCACCTATATGAATGTCTAACAGGATATTCAATCATCACTGGGATGCAGAACAAATCTGTTTATCAATACTCCTCGCGCATTATCAGAGGTCTAGCATCTCTGAACTCGACACACTAGATTCCTGTAGAGCTTGCCCCACAATCACTAGGACAATCAAAAATTGCCCCCCAAACTTCCAAAACACCCCTCCATTAAGAACTGCTGATCTAACCGATGCCTTTCATTGACACATGAGGAAACTGAAGCCCAGAAAAGTGAAGCAATGTGCCTAGGGACACACAGCTGTTCAATGGCATCATTGAGACTAGAAGACAGATCTTCTGTCTTACCACATAGGACCCTTCCCGTGAACAGTCCAGCCCCTTCTGTGCTAATTTCTCCAGTGGATACACTGGGAAGAAGAGGGACTCCTTAGTGGTCAAAGACAAAATGTCAAGTGCTTGAACGTATCACTGTTGGATATGATCCTAGAAATATCAATCAATAGCCAGACAGATTTCACACAGTAGTTTTTGGATTTCAAGATTTTTAAAAATATATATTGCATCCTGTTATTTCTCATTGCAAAAATAAAATATATTCATTGCAAAAAAAAAAAAAGGGGAGAGATGCAATTATACAGAAAAGAAAAATCACTCCGAGGTAAGCATTGCTAACATTGTCATATATTTTCTTTCAATCTTTTTTCTATGCACATATACATACATGTACACACATATACACATATTTGAATAAAAATAGAATCTTTTTGTTCATATTGAAATGCAACTTGCTTTATTCATTTGAGAGTAATATAGATATATTTACTCATTATTAAATATTCTTCTCCTCCTCTCTCCATTTCCAATAGCTGCATAGAATTCAAGTTTATGAATATGCCAGGGTTATTTAATCAAGGATTCTCTGATTTTTTCAGATGAATCTGGTTTCATATTCTTCTATGTTTCTTAAAAACTGCCTTCCAAAGGTGATAAACAATTATCCATTTAAGCAGTGCACCCTATTAAAGGGCTCCTCCATCCCTTCTGTTGAGGAGGTCTGAGGTTCATGGTTCCCCCTGACCTTCACTGGTTTTGGGTCTGCAGGACATGGAGGAACCCAAGGATGCCAGGGTCCTTCCCTTGGGAACCAAATTCTTCCTACTCTGAAGAACCTAGGACTGCCTGGTGCTTGATGGGCTTCCCAGTTACGTAGGCGTATACATCCAACCACAGTTTACACCTGGGTTGTTCCCTAATTGATAATGTAATTAACAGGAGAGGCATATTGCTTCACACGTAGCATTTTCAACCATTTATCATAATGTTGATCTTTATTTTAAATATAAATCAGGCAATCATTTATGTCTTTTATATTCTTTGTATTTATTCAAGAATATTCAACTGTAGACAAAAGGTGACTTATTCATTATTCATCCTGAACAAGGCAAGTATGGCAATTTGAAAAGGCTGACATTTGAGCTTTTTGCCAACACTAGCAAAATTATATCCTTCCCATTGTAAATCAATGAAGTAGAATCATTGTGCACAAAAGAATTAAATTGCCTTGTCACTTTAATAAGGCCACCTTATATACAACCTTCAACCAATGCCATTGTGCAGAGAAAGGGTGCATCCTCAGCCTCAGCTGCCTCACAGCTCAGTTGGCTTTCCAATTAAATGAGCATACTCAAGTCTCTCACGCCACTCTCTCCTTCCTGAGAGACAGTGTCATAATGTCATGGGCATAACTTGCTATCAGTGGCATGCACACATCAGTGTGAATTAGCTTCCCCAGGGATAACTTTGCTTTAGGCATTTTTAAAAACTTGTTTATCAGGTCTTCCTCTATCTGCACCCTTCCCTCTATCATTCTGTCTCACCACTTCCACCATCCCCCTGTCACTTCACACATACACACCCCTCCAGAAATAATTCTGTTAATTTACTTTTGTTTTCATTTAGAAAGGTCCAAATTTTCCAGGCAGGAAATATTTTTGTAACAATAAATGACAACCTTTCAAATTTAAACAATTTACTTAGATGGCCAAAAAGGAAAAAGGCAAGGTTGGGGGAGAAAGGAAAAAAAAAAAAAAAAAGGTTGACAGCAGCCCAGAAAGCAGCTTCAGTCAAACATAGCAGTTTAAAACATTCCTCTATCTCTGCTCCCTCTATATTAAATCAATCGTAACAGAAGAGAAAAGATGTAAACCACAACGACAAATGGAACGGACAAAGAGTTAATAGCAGACAAGAGGTATTGATGCATTTTTGGAAGATGGAAAGTAGATGGACGATGGCAACTGACACAGAAAAATAGATAATGGTGAAATATAAATGCCTACAAGATGGAGAAAGGCATTGAGAAGCTCCTGAGTCATACCACCGGACCACAGAAAGGCTCAAAAATTCGAGACACCTGTCTCTTAAGACGAGGTCCTGGGAGGGGTGTTGAGGCTAGGGTTTGTTGAAATTCTCACGAGATACATTTAGAACCCCAGATTCCTTTCTCTAACCTCTACAGCCGGCAGATTGACACCTCTCCACTCTAGAAGAATGCAGGAAGTTTAGTTTCTAAAGAAATTGAGTCAATAAAGCTTTGGAAGGAGTGCAGGAGGAATAGCAGAGTGTGGAGGTAAGGTGCCATCTTGAAAACAGAGAGACTAAGTAGAAGTCTGCATACCAAACAGTGAGCCTCCAGTGTCCTTCCCCTGATTAGCTTTCAGTATACCAGTAGCCAGGCTCTTACCATCACCAAGACCCTGGATGAGAGCTGTCTCTGGGAAAAATGATGTGCCAAAGGAAAAAAAACAACAGATTTTTAGAGGTCTCCCAACAAAACAGTAAGGTCCACAACCCACTCACCCAACAGCCAGCAAGCCTCATCCCATGTAAACAGAGCATCCAAATATATATTTAGTATCAAGAATCTCCAAAAATTTCATGAAAGTCCCTAACATAATATACAGAGACAGAAAAAGTAATACAAGGAAGGAATTAACTAAGAGGAAATAGAAATATTAAAGGGAATATAAGAAACATTTTTTTAAGTTTAATTAGCAACCCTAGAGGCATAAGAGTAAATGCTGATTTTATGATACAAGAGGATTCCATAAAAGACAAACCATTCAGAAAACAAAAAGAAAATTTGAGAGACAATTTTTACAAAATCAATTAGAGAGATAGTACCTTCGTTTGGTTAATGTGGTATATTGCATTAATTGATTTTCTTATGTTGAACCATCCTTGCATACCAAGGATAAAAAACCCACTTGATCATGGTGTATAATTCTTTTAATGTGCTGTTGGATTGATTTGCAGGTATTTTGGGGGGATTTTTGCTTCTATATTCATAAGAGAAATTGGTCTGTACTTCTCTTTTCATGTGGGATCTTTATCTGCATTTGGTGTTAGGGTGATGTTGGCCTCAGAATGAGTTAGATAGTGTTCCTTCCTGTTCAATTTTTTGAAAGAGTTTGAGTAGGATTGGTATTAACTCTTCTTGGAAAGTTTGGTAGAACTCACCTGTGAAGTCATCTGGCCCTGGATTTTTCTTTTTGGAAGGTTTTTGATTACTGATTCAATAGATTTACTTGTTATTGTTCTGTTGAGATCTATTTCTTCTATAGTCAATATACATATGTAGTTTGTGTGTTTCTAGGAATTTGACCATTTCATCTAGGTTCTCTAAAGTTTTGGCATACAGTTGTTCATAGTATCCTTTTTATTTCTCTGGAGTCAGTAGAAATGTGCCCCCTTTCTTTTTTTTTTTTTAAGATTTATTTATTTATTTATTTATCCCTCCACCCCTCATTGTTTTGTGCTCGTTGTCTGCTTTCTGTGTGTTCTTCTGTGTCTGCTTGTCTTCTCTTTAGGTGGCACCGGGAACTGATCCTGGGACCTCCCAGAGTGGGAGAGAGGCACTCAGTCTCTTGCGCCACCTCTGTTCCCTAGTCTGCTTTATCTCTTATTGTCTCTCCTCTGTGTCTCTTTTTGTTGCGTCATCTTGCTGTGCTAGCTCTCCATGCAAACCAGCACTCCTGCATGGGCCAGCACTCCTGCGCAGGCAGCATTCCCATGTGGGCCAGCACTCCACTCAGGCCAGCACTCTGCATGGGCCAGGTCTCTACTTGGGCCAGCTCGCCACATGGGCCAGCTTGCTTTACACCAGGACGTCCCAGGAATTGAACCCTGGACCTCCTATATTGTAGACAGGAGCCCAACCAATTGAGCCCCATCTGTTTCCCTTCATTTCTAATTTTAGTTATTTGCATCCTTTCTCTGTGTTTCTAGCTAGATTTGTTAATTTTATTGATCCTTTCAAAGAACCAACTTTTGGTTTTTTTTATTCTATTCTTTTTTTAATTCTCTATTTCATTTATCTTTGCTCTAATCATTGTTATTTCCTTCCTTATGCTCACTCTGGGATTAGTTTGTTCTTCTTTTTCTGTATCTCCAGCTGTGATGTTAGATCTCTGATTTGCGGTCTTTCTTCTTTTCTAATGTTAGCATTTGGAGCTATAAATTTCTCTCTAGAACTGCCTTTGCTAGATACCATAAATGTTGATATGTTTTGTTTTGTTTTGTTTGCCTCAAGATATTTCCTAATTTTCCTTGTGATTTCTTAACCCATTGGTTATTTGAGACTGTGTGATTTAATTTCCATATATTCATGAATTTTTCAGCTCTCCCTTTGTTATTAACATCTTAGCTTCATTCCATTATGGTCAAAGAAGGTACATTGTGTGAGTTCAATATTTTTGAACTTATTGAGACTTGTTTTGTGATCTAACATACAATCTATCCTGGAGAATGATATGTGCATTAGAGAAGAATGTATATTCTGCTGCTCTTGGGTAAGGTTTTCTTCATATGTCTGTTAGGTCTAATTGGTTTATTTGTATTGTTCAAGTCTTCTATTTCCTTATTGGTCTACTGTCTAGATATTCTGTCCATTCTTGAAAGTGGTGTATTGAAGTATCCTATTATTAATGTAAAACCATCAATTTCTCCCTTCAAATCTGTCAATATTTGCTTCAAATATTTTGGGGCTCTGATGTTAGGTGCATATATATTTATAATTGTTAAGTCTTGTTGAATTGACCACTCTATCAGTATATAGTGATCTTTATTGTACCTTGTAATAGTTTTTTACTTAAAGTCTATATTATCTGATATTAGTATAGCTACCCCAGCTTCATTTTGGTTCCTATTTGCATGGATAACTTTTTTCCATCCTTTCACTTTCAACCTATTTGTGTTTTTTTGTTTAAGCTGAGTCTCTCATAAGTAGCATAGAGTTGGGTCATGCTTTATTATCCATTTTGCCAATCTCTGCCTTTTGACTGAAGAATTTAATCTACTTAAATTTGAATTAACTATTGATAATGCAGAATGGTTCTCCTGTCATTTGGCTATTTGGTCTTTGTAAATCTTATACCCTTTTTGTTCTTCAATTATTCCATTAATGCCTACTTTTGTATTTATTTGTTTTTTTGTAGTGTACCACTTTGAGTCCCTTCTTATTTCCTTCTGTATATATTTTTCAGATATTTTCTTTGTGGTTACCATGGGGCTAAAATTTTACATCCTGTATCTATAACAATCACATTTGATTTGACATCAACTTAACTTCAATAGCTACACAAAATACTGTTTCTTTATCCTTCCACCTCCACCTTTTTGTTGTACTTGTTACAAATTATATCTTTATTCATTGTGTGCCCAAACATAGATGTATCATTACTTTTTATACATTTGCATTTTAGATACTGTTAGAAGTAAAAAGTAGAGTTACATACCAAAAAAATGCAATACAGGGGAGTGGGTGTGGCTCAGTAGTTTGAGTGCCTGCTTCCCATGTGTGAGGCCCCAGGTTCATTCCTCACTACCTCCTAAAAAAAAAAAAAAAACCAATATTATACAATCATATTGCCATTTATAATTACTGATATGGTTACCTTTACTGGAGGTCTTTATTTCTTTAAGTCACTTCCATCCATTGTCTAGCATCGTTTCCTTTCAGTCTATATAACTCCCTTTAGCATTGCTTATAGGGCAGGTCTAGTGGTGACAAACTCTCTCAGCTTTTGTTTTCTGGGAATGTTTTAATCTCACCCTCATTTTTGAAAGGTAGTCTCACCAAATATAAAATTCTCAGTTGGCAATTGTTTTCTTTCCGCACTTTAATATTTCATCCCACTGTCTTCCTGCCTCCAGGGCTTCTGGTGAGAAATCAGCATTTAATTTTATTGGGCCCCCTTTTACATAACATGTTGCTTTTATCTTGCAGCTTTCAGAACTTTCTCTGTATCCTTGGCATTGGACAGTTTGACTATTATTTGTCTGGGTATGGTTCTCTCTGAGTTTATCCTGTTTGGGGTTTGCTGGATTCTTGAATACGTATAGGCAGATGTTTGGTTAAATTTGTCAAATTTTATGCCATTATTTTTTTTAATATTCCTTCTGCCCCTTTCTCCCTTTTCCTTCTGGGACTCCTGTAATACATATATTGGTATGCTTGATGGTGTGGCACAGGTCTCTTAGGCTCTGTTCACTTTTTTTTTCATTCTGTTTCCTTTTTGCTCATCAGTGTGAATCATTTCAATTGTCTTGTCTTCTAGCTCACTGATTCTCTCTTCTGCCAGCTCCAATCTGCTGTTGTAACTGCTAGGGAAAATTCATTTCAGTTGCTGTGGTCTTCAACTCCAGTATATCTGTTTGGTCCCTTTTCTAAAAAAAAAAAAAAATTATCTCTTTATTGATATTTTCATTTTTTTTACTGTTCTTCTATCAAGATCAATCCAAGGCAAATGTGAAGTGCAGGGTCCTGTCTTTCTGAGCCTGAGTATTGTCCTGGGCTTGTGCTTGTTCATGGCCTTAGGAATTTCTCTGTTTATACGAATTCAAATGCCCCCTCTACTTTCTATGAATTAGACTTTCTCCCCGCCCCCCACCCAAAGTGCTTTATTGTATGTCTTAAAGCTGGTTATCCTTTGCTCTAGGCTGCTTTGACTTAATTGTTTCTTATACTGCCTTAGCGTTCCATGAACACTAAAGATGAGTACCCTGGTTCAGTGTTTCAGGCTGCCACCAGATAGATTAGCACCCCAGTATGTGCAGTAGGGTTTACTCTGCTCCCTCTATAACAGGGCCAGGACTCACAATGGGAGTGCAGGCAAGCTCCACATTATGCCAGGAAGGGAAGGGTAGGAGCCAGCAAGGGCACCACAAGCCTCTCCTGCCATTTTTAAAGATGCATTTTCTTGATTTGACACTTTTCTAGGTTTTGAGGAAGATAGGTATACCAGTTTTTGCTAGTTGTTCAATGATGCTGTGGAGGAACAACACCCTAGCATATTTTACACTGCCTTTTACACTGCCATTTTGGTTGATCAGAAGTTTAAATATCAGGTTTTAAGTTGTCATCTTTCTTAATAGGGAAACAATAGGCATATATCTCCACTAAGATCAGGAGCAAGGCAAAGATGCCCACTATCTGCACTACTATTTTACATTATATTGGAGATATAATAGATATAATTAGATAAGGGAAAAACAATTAAAGCAATAAAATCTGTATAGAAATATAATTTTTTTGCAGATTATGTAATAATATACCGAGAAACTCAAGAGAATCAATAGTGAAAATAATAGAAACAATGAAAGAATTCAATATGTAGCCCTCCCCATACGTCACACACACACACACACACACACACATAATCTACAAAGATCAATTAAAAAATATCAAACACACAAGCAATAAATAGTACAATGGAAGACAAATCCATGATTATAAAAGCAACAAAAAGAAAAAAGTATTTAAGAATTAAGTTAAGAAGATGCAGTCCCATATGAAAAGAACTTCAAACCATTCTTAGAAAGCACATAAAAAACTAACAAATGAAAAGACATCTCTTGTTCTTGTATAGAATAAGTCAGCATTGTAAAAACATCAATCCTCCCTAAGATAATATATAAGTTTAACAAAACTGAAATAACATTCCCAACAAGTTCATATCCTGGACTATGATTCTAAAGCTTAAATGAAAAATTAAACATGTAATAAAAGCTAGAAAAACCCTAAAAGTAGAGAAATTAGGGAGGATTAACCCTACCAGTTTTTAAAACATACTAGTAACCCTCAATAATTAAAACTGTGGTATTGGCAAATGAATAGACCTACCCATAGAACAGAACTGAAAGTCCAGAAATAGACTCAAGTATATTGAAATACACCATACAATAAAAGTGATATCTCAGATAATTGAGGGGAAAAAAAATTGACGTTTTAAAATAAAGGATGCTGTGATAACTGGATAGCCATTTAAAGAAAAAGAAATGAATCCATACTTCATACTATATA
Source organism: Tolypeutes matacus (assembly GCA_026826555.1). Lineage (NCBI taxonomy): Eukaryota > Metazoa > Chordata > Mammalia > Cingulata > Chlamyphoridae > Tolypeutes > Tolypeutes matacus. The sequence continues at coordinate 30,196,577 of JAKSZT010054335.1, forward strand.
CCAGAATAAACGAATGGATCAGTGATCTAAACAGAAAAGTTTCTAGAATAAAATATGGGCAAACTCCTATATAATTTGAATGTTAAGAATGTGAAGAGTGCTTGGCTGAGGAGCCAATGGGGCGAAGCTACCATCTGTGGGATTACGACTGAACGCCTCTAAGTCAGAATCCCGCCCAGGCGGAACGATACAGCAGCGCCCCGGACCCTCGGTTGGCCTCGGATAGCCGGTCCCCCGCCGTCCCCGCCGTGCGTCCGGACTGGGTCCGGTGCGGAGAGTCGTCCCGGGAAACGGGGCGCGGCCGGAAAGGGGGCCGCCCCCTCGCCCGTCACGCACCGCACGTTGGTCGGGAACCTGGTGCTAAACCACTGGTAGACGACCTGCTTCTGGGTCGGGGTTTTGTACGTAGCAAAGCAGCTCCCTTGCTGCGATCTATTGAAAGCCAGCCCTCGACACAAGGGTTTGTTAAAAAAAAAAAAAAAAAAAAAAAAAAAAAGAATGTGAAGAAAGCTTTTTTAAAATTATGATTTATAATCTATATGAAATTAAAGCCAAGATTTTAATTTTGAATTTGTACAAAAAATGTTTAAACTTTTGAAAAACAGCAAAAATTAAAAACTCCATAAACAAAGGACAAACTCGTAGAATATAGTTGTAATGACCCTCATAGATAAACAGCTAATCTCCCTAATATATAAATGCTCTTAAAAATAGAGGGAAAAAATATTTTAAAACCTACAGAAAAAAAATGGACAGAACACATAAACAGTTCACAGAAAGAATATACAAAAGGCCCTTAACTTATGAAAAGTTACTCAAGTTCATTCATAAATGCAGATTAAAACTACACTGGCCTGCCACAAATCATTTATATCATCAACAATTCAAAACCGTAACCACACACTCTCTTGGCAGGATCTTCCTCCTTCAGGCTGAATATTTGCGACTAATAAACTGCTGTTATTCTCACCTGTCCAGTGTCCAATTTATTTAAACAGCATATTAAATTGATAATACAACCACAGAGGAAGCAGAATATAATACAAGTAAATTTTGAATGCAGTTCTTTGACTATGCACACTTTGTGGAATATGTTCTATGGACAAAAATGTTGCAAAGAAACCTTGAATTTTCCTTAACAAGTTTGCTTTTGGTAATGGTATTGGTGTAATTCTGAAACTCTTTTGTAGGAGAGACAACATAGAGCAAATAGGTAAATCTATTGAATTTGGGGGAACCAAGAGTCCCACCATGAAAGAAGGGAAATACAAATACAGAGTAAGTGGGTTGTAGGCTTGGATCTGAGTTAGAGTTACATATATATATATATATATAATATCTAGCTCTGTCTACTAAAAGGTCCAGAAGCAATGAGACCCCAGTAGTAATTAGCTCTCCTAATACCTAGATCTTTGTTTATAAATGCTACTCCCCACTACTCCCCACTAAAAGTAAAGCTTCTAGAAAAATCAGCATGTTCCAAGTCTTGGGCAGGGAAAGTACAAAGTAAGCTTGGACCATCTTTTATGTCAGGAAGCAGAGAAGCACTTAAAGACTAATGGAACATGTCAAAAAGATACAAGAACCTGATTGAAGAGGCCAAACTTGGAACAATTTGATCATCAAAAAGAATAATGAAGGTAATGGATTATAATACATTGAATAAAAAAGAACCATTGAGTCTATAGTGAATTGCTTTAAAAGGTGATAGAAGGAAAGCACTTCTTTATGGGGGTGTGGGGGGGGGGGGGGGAGCCAGTTAATAAATGTGGAAAGAACGATAGAATTAGAATATTACAATTCAGCAACTGAAATTGATATAAGCAAGTCATTGGATAAAAGGTTATTGGGGAACATGATATTCACATAGCTTCAATTTATCACCTCACTGAATTCTTACTAGTTTCAAAAGGGAAAAGATACTTTACATTGGAGAAGTCAGGCAAACACCATCTTAACCAAATGATCAGATTTAACAAATTGTCATATGCCCTCTGAAGTGATGAAACAAAAAGTATATAATGTCAGCTATGTGGTAGTCTTGCCATAATGTTTAACTTGAAGATACTTATGAGGAAACAATTGCACAATCCTTATTGTGGGACATTATACAAAGCAATTCACTGAACTCCAGAACGTTGCTGCCTTGAAAGAAAAATAAAAAAAGGCAATGGTTACTATTCTTTATTAAAGGAGATTAGCTAGACGTGCTAAACAAGTGTAATGTGTGATCATTAATTGTAACTAGGTTAAAAGAAAATATATTTGGGGAACAATTGGATAAATTGGCATATGGACTATATATGAAATAATATCATTGTATCCACGTTAAATTTGATGGGAGAGATAATGGCAGCATAGATAAGTTTAAAAATATCTTTGTTACAAAGTGATACAGGCTGAAGTCCTTGCAAACAAGTCCGGAATCATTTTGTGTGTGTGTGTGTGTGTGTGTGTGAGAGAGAGAGAGAGAGAGAGAGAGAGAGCGCACACAGATGTTGCAATTAGTGATCTAGGTGGGAAGATGGGGTGAAAGCCATTACCTGGAGGATGTAAACAGGTAAACCTTCATCTTCCATGATAGGAGGCAATAAATAATATACAAAGTTGATGATTCAAGAACGCCTGGATTCAAACCTCTGCATCTTGCTCACGATGTACTTTGGGCCACCTACTTAACCTCTCTGTGCCCCAATTTCCTCGTGTGACTAATGATAGCACTTGACTTACTGGGTTGTTGTGCGAATTGTGAGGTTAAATGGAAAACAACAACAAAAAGTTCTCCTGCTGTTGTCTGATCCCACCAGGGGCTCTATTCTGATGCCCAAAGTTAGCTGTCTGTCTGTCCTCACCCACTGAGGCAGCTCTGTCAAGCTGGGGCCCCTGGCAGCTACCCTGATCCTTGGAATCAGCTTTCAAGTCTGCTTCGGGGAACTTCGGGGCCTGATAAGAGCAGGAGTGCCCGTCTCAATCTCAAGCCGCACTAGGAAGAGGGAAAAGGCAATGTGTAATAATAAAGACCAGGAGCCATAAAGCTTGCCCTCTAACCACAGGAACCAAAATAAATACATTTTCTTAGTTTCCAAACATAAATACACATATGTTGTAACATTAAAACCCTTTCTACTCTCAATATTTAGTCCTGTTTTGATAGTTTCCTGAAATTATGTGCCTGAAATATACACACACAGGGGAACAGTGTGTGGTGACAATATTCTTACCACTGCTTGCATTGCCAGTTTTAGTTGGAAAATGTTAATACCAAATGACCTTTTTCTGAAGGGTATTTTAAAGAGACAAAGCAATTTTCTGTAATATGGTTACCATGGTGATTGGCCCTTTAAAATGGCTGGGGGGAAAATGATGTACATCTGTAATCAACAGCGACTGCAACAACAAATGGTTTGCTAAAGCAACATTTGGGATTAATTTGAAGCAAAATAGATAAGCAAGGTTTTAAAAAGTCAAGGAAGAAAAGAAGGAAGGGAGGGAGGGAGGGAGGGAGGGAGGGATGGAGGGATGGAGGGACGGAGGGAGGGAAGGAGGAAAGAATAGGTACAGAGCTGCACAAACCACGTTGTGGTAACTGATTCGGACCTTCAGTTTAGGAATAAAGGAAGGCCCACTCCCTGGGAAAGGGCTTGTTTGTGCACAAAGGCAGGGCAGGGTTTCCTCAAAGGTGCTAAAGCCCTGCGGGGGAGAAGATAAAGGGCTAGTGACACAAAGGGGACCAATAAGGAAATGACTTTGCAGCAGACTTGTCCCCCCAGTGGTGAGGGAAAGCAGCCTCCTACCTAGTTTGACCTGAGCTGGTATTACAAATTGAAGAATAAAGGAGGCCCCACTAAAAGGAACCAGGGCTCTTTCCATCTGTGCAATCACTAACTGACGATTAAAGTCTATGAAATGCCCTTGTATTAGTTAGCCCAGTGCTTGCTCGCTCAAACAACTGGGCATCATGACCTGGCCAAGTTGACTTAGCCTAACCATGTCAGAAACTATGAATCTATACATATATGAATGAATGAACAGATGGAAAGCTTAATGAGGATATTTACATAATTTCAAAGTACCTATCCACAAGATATTTGCTAATTAAGAAGAACAAAGGTGCAATTTATAATGGATAAGCCTGGAAGATGTCACTGTAATCAAGTCATTTTGAAGTGGATATCACAAGTAATGGGTCAAGTAAAAGCAATAAGTCACAGCACCACTTCTGCGGACAACATCAGGCAAACCCAAATTAAGGGACATTCCACTAAGTAACAGCCTGTAATCTTTAAAATTTCATTGCCAAGGCAATGAAAGTCAAAGGAAGACTGATACCCGGATGGAAGAGAACTAAAGAGACGTGCCAACTAAATGCAACACAAAAATTTTGAACTGGGGTCCTTCTGATATAAATGCTTATTATGGAGAGAACTGGAGAAACTTGTATGAGGTCTGAGGATAAGATGGTAGCAAAGTATTTATGTTAATTTCCTAATTTTGAGAATTTGATTGTGGTTCTATAAGAGAATATCCTTGTTTTTTGGAAATTACACTAGATTATTTTGAGAACTGATTCTCAAATGGTTCAGTGGAAAAAATTAGTACTGTTACTTGCAACTTTTCTCTAAGTTTGAAGTGTTTCAAAATATAGATTATAAAAAAGAAAAGGCATGGGATGCTAGAATGAACTGTCCCACTTTGGGTTGGTCAGTAAAAGAGCAGAGCCCTAGAGCATCTCTAAATTTGATCCCCTCATACAACTATGACAATTGTCTCTATCTGCTATAGGCTGAGGACATGGCTTTGACTAAGCAAAGGCAAGGTGTTTGGGGGAGAAAATTGATGGCTAAAGGGGTGAGGGTCCCCCCCTTTCAGATACTGAGAGCCTACTTACCAAAGAACAGAAGTCAGCCCCTCATTGCCACCTGCAATATGGATTCTAAGTCATGAGGGGCTGCCTCCTGCACTTCTGTTTGGTCCTGAGTCAGCTGTCGAGCCAGAAGTCTGTTGTTAAAGATAGGATCACGGTCTGAGGTAAGGCTGTAGCCCCACAGAGACTGTGTTCCCTCTCATCTCCCTTCTCTTTCTCCCAAGGGTCCCTCTGTGTTTAACAATTCTCTTCTGGAGAAAGACTGGATTGGAGAGAAGGACAAGGTGTAACAGTGGCGAAAGGACCAGGGAAAATTTGCTTCGGGCTTCTTGCTTCTCTTGGCAGTGTTGCATTTTACCCTTGGCAGACACAGATGGACTATCTATAACTCAGACAACAACCATATCAACACCAAACACTTATATAGTGTTTACTACGTCTAAGGAACTGTCCAATATCAACTTATTTACCCCTCACAATAACCCTGAGAGGTAGGTACTATAATTACCCCTATTTTACAGATAAACAAACTGAGGCCTAGAGAAGTGGTAAAGAAGATAGACAAAGCTCTAATCAGTAGAGCCAGCGATACACATTGATCTGAGAAGTGGAACTATGGTGTGACAGGATATTTAAAGAAAGTCAACAAATTGAAGATAAAAATTTAGCTATAGAGATTGTTAGGACTTTCAGATCTACAAATACAGGCCAGATGTAGGAAGAAAAGTTTTAGATTTGCATGTTTCTAATATACGTGTGGCTGCATACAAGGGTTTGCTAGGCTTGAGAAGTGGCTCATGAACCCAAGGTATCCTTTAAGCACCTGCAGTGTTACACACACCTCAGCCATGAGAGGAGCAAAGACCCAGTACCAGCATAGAGACTGTGCTCTTACACAGCTGAAGATCTACTGCCCTTGGTGCCAGATAATATGCAAACTCATGACTTTCCTTGGCCCTATCAGATATCTGAGATCACAGTTAAACCAACTAACCACAAATCTAAGAAAAGACAGGAGCCTCAAAAGCTTTCAAAATTCAATAAGAGAACAAACAACCCAATAATTTTAAACAGGTAAAAAACTGAATAAGCATTATACCAAAAAATACATGGATGGCAATAAATAGATTAAAATATGCTCAACATCATTAATCATTAGAGAAATGCATGTTGAAACCACAAGCAATAGCTCTACACATCTATTAAAATGGCTAAAATATAAAAATTAAAAACTGACAACACCAAATGTTGCTGAGAATATAGAGCAACTGGAACTCTCATATATTGCTAGTAGAAATGCATTGGTCAGCTACTCTGGAAAATAATTTCTTATAAAGCTAAACCACTCCACTCCCAGATATTTAACTAAGTGAAATGAAAACTAGTGTTCAAACCAAAGCCTGTATGCAGATGTTTACAGAGGTTTTATTTTAAATTGAAAAAAAAAAAAAAAAAACCACAAGGAAACAACCCTAATATCCCTCAATTGGGGAAAGGATAAACAAACCATGGTACACCCGTAAGAAGGAACAACAACTACTCATGCAGCAACATAGAAAAATTGCAAACACACTATGATAAGTGAAAGAAGCCATTCTCAAAAGACTGCATACAGTATGACTCCATTATTATGACTTTCTAGAAGAGGCAAATTTATAGGAACAGAAATCATATCAGGAGCTGAGGTGGGAGGAGGAGTTGACTACAAAAGGGTATGGGAGAACTTTGGAGGGTGATGGATCTGTTCTATATCTTGTTTAGGGTGGTGGTTACATAGACGTACGCATTTGTCAAAACTATCAAAACTGCACTAATAGATATGGTGAATTTAACCATATCTATCTTTATTTTATTTTATTTATTTATCTCCCCCTTGTTGCTTGCACTTGCTGTGAGCCTTTCTGTGTTTGCCTGTCTTCCTATGTTGCGTCATCTTGCCGCGCTGGGTGGACCCTGAGCTGACAGCCGTGCCATGCAGGAGCTCCTTCACCAGGAGGCCCCGGGGATCAAACCTGGGGCCTCCATATGGTAAACGGGAGCCCAACCAATTGAGCCACAGCCGCTTCACACCATATCTATCTTATAACAATTTTTAAAAATGGAAAACATAAGAATGCTGTATGAGCTGGAAAATAAAAAATTAAGGTAAAAAATAAGGTATGCATACAGAATATCTTTTGATTAATACACAAGGAACTGTAACCATGTGGTTGCCTCAGAGAAAGGAATCAAGGGACTTGGGGATAGGAGCCATGAGAGGACATTTATTACACACTATTTAGCTAGTTGTAGGATTTTTTTAATAACTTCATTTCAAATTCAAGAAAATAAAACAGGAAAAGACAGCTCAACAAGCTATGGAAACATTACTCCTAAAAAGTTCTTTCCTGATACTTTTATCTCATCTAATGCCAGCTACTAACTCAGTTGTTCCTCTAGTATTCAAAAAGATACACAGATGAACACAGATTAGTTAAATGACATAGTAAAGGTCTCCTTGTTAATGAAAAAATGAAGAAGAGAAAAAAATACTTGGTCATATTCATATCTCACAAAATTAAGCCCCATATTCTTTTTTTAAACTTTAGCATTAATATGGTACCAACTTTGCTTTTGCTACAAAAACATTACAATATTGTTGTTAACTATAGTCCATAAATTACATTAGCTATATTTTTCTCATATATCACATTTTTAATACCATATCATAGAAGAATGTTCCTGTATTATGTAGCCTAAAGTTTCCTCCATATTGATGGAAACAATCTAAGTGTCCATCAACTGATGAATGGATAAACAAGATGTGGTATATTCAGACAATGGATTATTAAGCTGTAAAAAGAAATCAATTGGGGAAGCACATGGCAACATGGAGGAACCTTGAGCATATTATGTTGAGCGAAATAAGTCAGACACAAAAACACGAACATTGTATGGTCTTAAAACCTGGGTGATGGGTTCATCATTGTTGTTTTCTGCTTTTTTAATAACGGCCATTCTGTATGGTGTGAGAAGACACCTCATTGTAGTTTTGAACTGCATTTCCCTCATAGCTATTGATGATGAACACCTTTTCATGTCACTTTTGGCCATTTGTATTTCCACTTTGGAAAAAATGTCTATTCAATTCTTTTGTCCATTTTTTAATTGGGTTGCTTATCATTTGTCATTAAGTTATGTGATCTCTTTATATAACATGGAGATTAATCCCTTATCAGATATATGGTTTCTAAGATTTTTTTCCCCATTGAGTAGGCTACATTTTTACTTTCTTGATAATGTCTGTTGAAGAACAAAAGTGTTAAATTTTGAGGCACATCTCATTTTTCTTTTGTTACTCGTTGTTTGGATGTAAGGTCCAGAAACCAAAAAACCACCACAAGATCTTGAAGATGTTTCCTTACATTTTCTCCTAGGAGTTTAATGGTTCTAGTTTTTATATTTAGGTCCTTGATCCATTTTGAATTAATTTTTGTATAAGGTGTGCGATAGGGGATCTCTTTCTTTCTTTAGATATGGATATCCCATTTTCCCAGTACCATTTGTTGAATAGGCTGTTCTGATCCAGTTGAGTGGATTTGACAGCCTTGTCAAAAATCACTTGACCATAGGTGTGAAGATCTATTTCCAAACTCTTAATTTGATTCCACTGGTCTATCTTTATGCCAATACCATGTTGTTTTGACAACTGTAGCTAGATAATATGCTTTAAAGTCTGGAAGTGAGAGTCCTCCAACTTCATGCTTTTTAAAGATATTTTTGGCTATTGGGAACCCTTACCCTTCCAGATAAATTTGATAATTGGCTTTTCCATTTCTACAAGAAGGATATTGGATTTTTTATCAGGACTGTTTTAAATTTGTAGAACAGTTTGGGTAGAATTGACATCTTAATGATATTTAGTCTTCCAACCCATGAACACGGAATACCCTTCCATTGATTTAGATCATCATTGGTGTCTTTTAGCAATGTTTTATAGTTTTCTGAATACAGGTCCTTTATGTCCTTGGTTAAATTTATTTCTAAATATTTGATTCTTTTATTTTTTATTTTTTAAAAATATGTATTTATTTATTTCTCCCCACCCCTCTCATTTGCGCTTACTGTCCACTCTCTATGTCTGTTTGTTGTGTGCTGTGTTTGCTTGTCTTCTTTTAGGAGGCACCGGGAACCAAACCCAGGATCTCCCATGGGGGAGGAGGCACCCAATCGCTTGAACCACATCTGCTCCCTGTTTGTTGTATCATCTCATTACGTCATCTCGTTGCATCATCTCATTGCGACCTCTCATTGCATCAGCTCACCACACCAGCCCTTAGTGTCAGCTTGCTGTCTTGCTCATCTTCTTTAGGAGGCACCAGGAACCAAACCTGGGACCTCCCATGTGGGAGGCAGGCACACAACTGCTTGAGCCACAGCTACTCCCAATATTGATTCTTTTAGTCACTATTGTAAATGGATTTTTTTCTGACTTCTTCCTCAGATTGTTCATTAGTCATCTATAGAAATGCTATTGATTTTTGCATATCAATCTTGTATCCCACCACTTTGCTGAAATTGTCTATAAATTCTAATAGTTTTGTGGTGGATTTTTTGGGATTTTCTAAGTACAGGATCATATCATCAGCAAATAATGAAAGTTTTAGTTCTTCCTTTCCTATTTGGGTACCTTTTATTTCTTTTTCTTGCCTTAGTGCTCTAGCTAGAACTTCTAGCACCATATTAAATATCAGTGGAGAGAGTGGGCATTCTTGTCTTGTTCCTGATCTCAGTGAAAAAGCTTTCATCTTTCTCCATTGAGTACAATGTTAGCTGTGGGTTTTTCATATATGCACTTTATCATATTGAGAAAATTTCCTTCTATTCCTATATTTTACTGTGTTTTCAACAAGAAGGGTGTTGTATTTTGCTAAGGTCTTTTGTGCATCAATTGAAATGATTATGTGATTTTTCGTCTTTAATTTTTTTTCCTGTTACACGACTATTCAAAGCAGCTTTATTTGTGATTACCAAAAACTTAAAACAATTCAAAATACCCTTCAATACATGAATGGTTAAATAAGCTGTGGTGAATTGATACCATGGGATACTAAGCAAGAAAAAAGGATGAACTATTGATATATACAAAAACTTGGATGGTTCTCAAGGGAATTATATTGATTAGACAAAGCCAATCTCAAAATATCACATATAACATTCTTGAAATAAAATTATAGAGATGGAGACCAGATTAGTGGTTTCCAGGGATTAAGGTGGGGAGGGGTATAGGAACCCAGCAGAGCCCTGGGTAATAGAGTAGTTCTGTATCTTGATTATGTTGGTAGATACATCAATCTACATGTGATAAAATTGAATGAAACTATGATATACACACACAAATGAGTGCATGTGAAACTGGTGAACTCTGAATAAGCTCTGTGCATTGTACCAATTGCAATTTCCTAGTTGTGAAATCTGTAACTCAGAATAAAAAGTTTTTTTAAATTGCTATTTTTATTGCTGCTTTTTTTTTTTTTTTTTTCTTTAAAAACTTTTTATTTTGAAATCATTTCAAACTTACAGGACAGTTGAAAAAATAATACAAATCTCATACTGAGAACTCCAACATACCTCAATTCTCCCATATACCCAGACCCACCAATTTTAACATTTTGTCATCTTTGTGGTTCCTCCCTCCCTCCCTCCATCTATTTTCTGAACATTTGAGAGCAGGTTGTACACATTATACTTCTTTTTTTTTTTTTTACCGGGAGGTCCCGGGGATCGAACCCAGGTCCCTCCATACGGGAGACGGACGCCCAACCATTTGAGCCACATCTGCCCGCCTCATATTATACTTCTTGAACACATAAAACTTCCATGTACGTTTCCTGTGAACAAAATATTCACTTATATTATCACCTTAAGTACAGTTATCAAGTTCAAGAAATTTAACATTGGTATAAAACTTACAATCTATATTCCATTTTTTTTATGTTTGATAATGCCTTTTTTAAGCCTTTTCCCCTCTATTTTTAGATCCCATTCAGTATCATGTATTGTCTTTAGTTGTGATATATCTTTAGTATCTTTCTTTTTTAAATTGTGGAAAGATACATACAACATAATCTCCCCTTTTCAGCTCTGCCCATGCTTACCATTCATGGAATTAATCACATTCACAATGTTGCAGAACCTTCACCTGCATCTGTTACCAGAACTTTCACCTCACCCCAGAGAAACCCTATACTTATTTTGCAGTAACTCCCAATTCCCCTGCCCCCCACCCCTGGTAACTGGTACTCTACTTTCTGTCTTTATGAGTTCGCATATTCTCTGATATTTTCTTTGTGGTTACCACGGGGCTTAAGTTTAACATCCGAAATCTGTAACAATCTTGTTTGCTTTGATACTAACTTGACTTCAATAGCATACATAAGCAATGTTGCTATACCCTTCTGACCTCTGTCCTTCTTTATCTAGTTCTTTTAACACATTACATATTTATATATTATGTATCCAAAAACATTGATTTAGCGTTAATTGTATGCATTTGCCTTTTAGATCCTCTAGGATGTAAAAAGTGGAATTATAAACTTATAATAGTACTGGTAACTGTATTTACCCATGTCATTATCTTTACCAAAGATCTTTGTCTCTTCATGGGGCTTTCATCTATTGTCTATTATCCTTTCCTTTCAACCTGCAGAACTCCCTTTAGTGCTTTTGGTAGGGCTCGTCTAGTGGTGATGAAGTTTCTCGGCTTTTGTTTATGGGGGAATGTCTTAATATCTCTCTGATTTTTTTTTTCTTTAAAAAAAATTTTTTTTATTTATATATATATAAATATATTTTAAGAGGTGCTTAGATTACCTAAAATATTATACAGAACCCCCTGGGATTCCCATGTTGCCCACCCCCCACACCTCCCACCACGTTCCACACAAACATCTCCCACAAGTGTGGCCCACCACCCTCAATGGACTTACACATCCTGGGGCCTTGCCACCAACCATAGACCACAGTTCACATCGTAGACCACACTCTCTCCCACACAGTTCTGAGTGGTGTGTGCTGATTTAAAATGGCCTACATCTGTTGCCACAACGGTACTCAGGCCAACCTCCAAATCCCAAAGAAGCCCCTGTATTTCAACTGCTCGTCCCCTCCCAGCCCCAAAAGTGTCAAGTGGCCACTGGCTCCACCTCATTGTTATAATTTCTTCCACTGCTAGAATCACCATATGTGTACAACAGAATACCATCAAGTCCACTCTAGCCCATTGTTCTTCCCCCCATCCTGAGGGGACTGGGATGGTATTGCTGCTTTTAAAAAGGGAGAGAGACTTGAATAGACCCCAGCTATGGGATTTTGACATGGACAGAGAATTGATTAGAGTGGGAAAGCCTAGATCTGGGGTTCTACTGATGGCAGGGGGGAGTACCAGCCAATAGAGTCAAGGTTTTTTCCTTATTTTTAAAAAACAATTTCATGAAGCAAAGCCAGGATATTTCTCGAATGGATAGATTTTTCTCAGTCTAGCTATACTTGCTAGATTCAGGAAAGAATTACCTTAGGAAGATTTTTCACATCAAAAAGCATCTTATACTTGCTCATGTATATACAACATTATTTACTGCCAATATTGTTTATACTAGCCAAAGAATGGAACAACCCAAATATTCATCAATCAGGGACTGGTATATACATAACAGTACATCCATACAGTGGAATACTGTACACCAAAAACAAAGGAAAAGAAAAGAAGAGGCACTCTATAAACTGATATGAAAGCAGCTCAATATAAATTATGCCCAAAAAAGCTGAGTGTAGAACAGACTAAATATAAAATACTCACTAAAATTTAGTATGAAAAAGGATGTAAAATAAATCTCAATTTTTTTATATCCATTACATGTTGAAATGACATTTTGGATATATTACATTAAATTAAATATATTATCAAGATAAATGTAACGTGTTGCTTTTTACTTTAACATGGCTACCAGAAAATAGGAAATTACATATACGGCCTGCATTTTGTACTGGTGCTAGGCTGTTCTGCTCTACATGGACAAGTCATCTACTGCTGAAGTGAGGACAGGGAATGTGGGGAGGCAGGACTGCTTAGAAAGGAGACTTCCCTGCAGACACAGCTACATCTCAATATATTGTTTTTAAAGATATTTTATATTATAAAGATTGCGGGGTTTCTGAACAGATACAATAAAAATTAGTTTCAGAAGTTATTATACAAGAGAGACTCTAAAATGCCCTGAATTCCAGGTTTTGGCTGAAAGTACTAACACCCCTGAAAACACTAGAGTAACTCACTAAAAATTTCTTTACCGAACTAAACTTATTTTGTTTTAATCTAATAGATCTCCTAAACCAAAAGACCAGCATCAAGTTAAATGATATCCAGTTTTACTTTGATGTTCATAGCCACCAGTTCTGCTGCAAAATAGTGTAAAATGTAAGGCAAGAGAGGGTCCCGATGGCATCACTGCGAACACACAGAGCACAGATGTACTTCCTGTTGTACGTGGCAGACCTCGAAGGGGAAGGCTTCTCCAACAGCAGAGAGTAAACTGCTCACACTTCACACAAATGTGGGCAACTGAATGATCAGAGAAGTTGAAGAGGCAGTCATGAAGGAGGAAAGATGTACCATGAGCTAAAAGAGCATCCCGCTCCATTTCCCCAAAACAGATACCACCATGAACGTTTGTTTCCCTAATAGGCTGGTTAGTGACTTTGGCTCCTGTTGTTCTAACTTGAAATTTGTCTGAGACCATGTGGCATAAGCAGTGATACTAAACCACACCTATGAAAATGTCTACTTTCAGTTCTAGCCCACTGATGCCACTGTACAGTGTCTCAGTGCCATAGAAGTTGTAGCCAGCAGCCTTTAACATCTCACCAAAGTATTCTTTTCATCCTCTGAAAAGATGAAGGGTGTGGCATCGTGGCAGAGACTGTGCAAAGCTGCAGATTTCTCTGCCATATTCTCAATTAGCATGCTAATGGTCATACAAGACAGAAAACCATGGGGATTGAACAGAACGTCTGGGACCATCCCACTCTTAGTAAAAGGCATGTGCTCGCCTGGCTAACACCTGCTCAGAATGCCCTTTTGACCATGGTGACTGGCAAATTTATCTCTAATAGTTAGATCCCAAGGGGTTCTCATCATAATACAAACACTTGAATTTTCCACTTCCAGCGTCAACCTCCACACATTTTGATGTTATCCACCATACAATTTTCTTTAATCTTATAGTATATCACAAAGCTTTCCCCAGGGTTGAGATTTAGGTAGCTATAATACAATCTCCATATGCAGTCTTGGCTCCAATAAATGGCAATCCATCATTATCTAATTTCTGAAAAATCTGTGGGTCACTAGGTTTGACTCCAAACACCAGACTATCATCTCCTTGTTTAATTTTTTCAGAGAGATCTATGAACTCAGACTTGTAGACATTTCTGTGGGCAAAGCCTCATTCCCAAGAAGCCTTGTTTACAATCATGGCATGCTCCATAGCAGAGCCAGTGTAGGAAATACAGCCACAATGGCATTCATCCCAATTGGGTACTTATCCATGTCATAATAGTCATACATGTATGGGCTGGCTAAAGGACTTGTGGAGTCTAAAGACAATACAGCTTATTACCCAATCAGTCTTGATGAGTAAGAAGTGGAAAGCCCATAGCTTGCTTACCCATCTGACACTGGTACATGTTCTACAGACGCTGGTTATGGTCAGAGAAAGGGATGAAGTTGGCAATCACACTCAGCAAGCTGTGAGGAAAGAGCTCCTGGTGCATGGAAAGTCCAGCAATGATCTCATCCTCAAAGATCACTACGTTCATAAAGACCTGTTTCATAGTTCCAATTAATTCTTCTTTACCTAATTCCAAGTTCTGCACAGGCTGGACCAGTCCACAAAGAGTGATAAAAAGGAAAAATCCTGGGTACAGATTTGCTTCTCCTGTCATGGGGATGAGAGCCACCTCCATCCAGTGAGGAATTTTTTCTCTCAGCACCTTTGATAAGATAGCAATACTTCAAATTATCTATAAATTCAATGCAATCCCAATCAAAATTCCAGGAGCCTTTTTGGCAAAAATTGACAAACTGATCCTAAAATTCATATGGAAATGCAAGGGATCCAGAATAGCCAGAACCATCTTTAAAATGCTGGCGAGATTGCAATGCTGGGAGCCAGCTCCTTCTCCACCCAGCCAGCATGTGCTGTAGGGTCAGTGTGGAGCGCCATCAGCAGGAGTGACTCCCAAGCTGAAGAGCAAAGCTGGAATAGATATTGTGTACACGAACAGAGTGACAACCTCTCATAGTTAAGTGGTTCATGAGACCACCGGGCTTCTCATCTGGGGTATGCAGGGAACAAAGAAAACCCCACGACTCTGGTAGCAGCCTGCACACGATGGTGGTCCTCATCTTGGCAAAACCAGTCCCTTTGTGCACACAGCAGAAATGGGAGAGAGAGCATATGAAGATCAGCTTGTCAGCCACAACACAAAGTCCAGAATCTTGCAGGAAGCCAAGAGTTGTTTCAGAACACAGATTTCCGGTAGCATGAAAATGTTCAAATGATTTTGTAAGATCTGTTCCCAGATTTTTAATCTTCATTAAATTTTCGGTGTTTAGGGACACATTGGTTTTCTGAGCTTTCTTTTCTAGAGTTATTCTCATAGATACTAACCAAGCTTCCATTTTTTCCTTCAGAAACATAAGAAATGGCTGGGCATACGAACTTCTTGGTTCATTAAACTACCAGGATTCTCCTCCATGTACTCTCCTTTGGCTAAAGCAAAGAGCTTCCAGGTCATGAGACAAAGCACGTAAAACTTTTCAGTATTGGACTTGAAGTGGATACAAATGCACTGGTTAAACAGAAACTGCAGCTTGTTCATTTGGGTACCACTCAGGAAGACTGAGTTTTACTCTGATGCTTTCACTTAGGTAGTTAAGGACCTGCTTTTGGGTGGAACAATCCTCTTCAACCACAATCCTTAACATCTGAGAAACAGTTCCTAAAGAAAGAGCTGTCCTCTTTTCCCTTGATGAGCTCCTGAAAAATCTGATAATCAGAAAAAATGGCAAGTGCCTTAACTGCAAATCCCAGAGGAAGAAAAAGCAGTTCTTTGCAGTAAAGTTCAACATAACTGTGCCATCTACCAAGTAAAGTCTCATATTGATAGCTGAACGCTCTTCCCTCACACCCTACAATGAAGTGTCATACTTTTCCATTTTGGTTGTATCATTGCAATGGGGAAATTTCTCCGTGGCATAATCAACATTCAGATGATTTTTAAATGCCATTGATTATAAAATAGCCTCCCATTTCCTCTGCTTTCTCACGGTCTCAGTGAGGGCTTTTGGAAGAAGGCTGTATAAGTTGCAAAGCTTAGACTTCACCACGATGGGAACACAGCCAAGAAACTGTTTAATAATTCTTTGTGAGATTCCATTTACTGCCCAGCTGATATCAGCTCTCACCTTCCCCCTGTAGGTTCTCCTTTGGCCTTGGCATTCTACTGGATAAACTTTGAGCTCTTTGCTGATGCTCCCTTTTGGAACTGTGGGTGGACTGATGACAGCACCCACAATAGTAAGAGAGAGACACTCACCCTGGAAAGCAAATTCAAAGGGAGGTATAGCCTGCACCGCGCGGCCAAGTCCCCTCACACACCCATAGTTGAAGGACTCCACATGCACCCGCGTCAGCTCTTGCAACATGGGCTTCTGCTGCTCCCTCAGGATAAAGAGGGGTCAGTCCGGTGCTTCAGACTAGGCCCGCCCAGGGGGCCACTCCATCTGTCACCAGGACCCCTCACAAGCCTGCAGCCGGGAGGCCAGGGCGATCTGGGCACCCCACTCTTTAATTTTTTAATGTGGTGTATTACACTGATTGATTTTCTTATGTTTAACAGCCCTGGTATAAAGCCCACTTGCTCATGATGTTTCATTTTTTTAATGTGTTTTTTGGATTCAGTTAGCAAGTATTTTTTGAGGATTTTTGCATCTATATTTATTAAGGAAATTGGTCTGTAATTTTCTTTTTTTGCAATATCTTTATTTGGCTTTGGTATTAGGGTGATGTTAGTTCCATAGAATGAGTTTGGTAGTGTTGCTTTCTGTTCAATTTTTTGGAAGAGTTTGAGCAAGATTGGTATTAGATTGTCTTTAAATATTGGTAGAATTCACCTGTAAAGCCAACTGGTCCTGGACTTTTCATTTTGGGGAGTTGTTTGATGACTATTTTAATTTCTTTAATTGTGATTGGTTTGTTGAGGTCTTCTATTTCTTCTGGGTAAGTGTGGTTTGCTCGTGTGTTTCTAGAAATTTGTCCATTTCATCAACGTTTTCTAGTATGTTGGCATATAGTTGTTCATAGTATCCTCTTATGATTTCTCTTATTTCTGCTGGGTCAGTGGTAATGTCATCCTTCTCATTTCCAATTTTATTTATTTGCATCTTCTCTATTTTTTTCTTTGTTAATCTAGCTAAGGATTTATTAATTCTGCTGATTTCAGAACTAACTTTTAGTTCTGTTGATTTTCTCTATTTTTTTTTCTTCTCCATTTCATTTATTTCTGCTCTAATCTTTATTATTTCTTTCTTTCTGCTTGCTTTGGGATTGGTTTGCTATTCTTTTTCTAATTCCTTCAGGTGTGGTGTTAGGTCTTTGATTTTAGTTCTTTCTTCTTTTTAAATATAAGCATTGAAGGCCATAAATTTCCCTCTCGGCACTGCCTTCATTGTATCCCATAAGTTTTGGTATGTTGTGTTCTCATTTTCGTTTGTCCTGAGGTATTTATTGATTTCTCTTGGAAAGTCTTCTTTTACACACTGATTATTTAAGTGTATTGTTTAATCTCCATATATTTGTGAATTTTCCCTTTTTCTGCCATTATTAATTTCCAACTTTATTCCATTATGATCAAAGTGCTTCATATAATTTCAATGTTTTTAAATTTATTGAGATCTAACTTATGTCCCAGCATATGGTCTGCCCTGGAAAAAGATCCATGAGCACTTGAGAAGAATGTACATCCTCCTGTTTGGGGGTGTAATGTTCCATATCTGTCTATTAAGTCTAGTTCATTTATCATATTATTCAAGCTTTCAGTTTCCTTATTTATCCTGTGTCCAGATGTTCTATCTAATGCTGAGAGTAGAGTGTTGAAGTCTCCAATTATTATTGCAGAGACATCTATTTCTCCCTTCAGTTGCCAGTGTGTCTCATGTATTTTTGGACACCTATGTTATGTGCATAAATATTTATTTATTATTTCTTCTTGGTAAATTGCCCTTTTTATTAATATATAGTAACCTTCTTCATCTCTTATAAGAGTTTTGCATTTAAAATCTATTTTATTGGCCAAGAAGCATATGAAAAAAAAAAATCTATTTTATCTGACATTAGTATCGCTATACCCACTCCTTTTTTTTTTTTTTTTTTTTTAATTTATTTATTTTTTATTGTGGGTAAAAATCAAAATTTTCACCATACATACCAATATTTGTAAAATGATATATAAATATATATGCATATATGTGCATTTGCTTACAAAAATGTTATTTATATATATATAAATATATTTTAAGAGGTGCTTAGATTACCTAAAATATTACACGGAACCCACTGGAATTCCCATGTTGCCCACCTCCCACACCTCCCACCACATTCCACACAAACATCTCCCACAAGTGTGGCCCACCACCCTCAATGGACTTATACATCCTGGGGCCTTGCCACCAACCATAGACCACAGTTCACACCGTAGACCACACTCTCTCCCACACAGTTCTGAGTGGTGTGTGCTGATTTAAAATGGCCTACATCCGTTGCCACAACGGTACTCAGGACAACCTCCAAATCCCAAAGAAGCCCCTGTATTTCAATTGCTATTAGCATGGAATATCTTTTTCCAACCTTTAACTTTCAGCCTAATTGTGTCCTTGCATCTATGGTTGTAGATAACAAATAGATGACTCAGGGTTTTTGTTTTGTTTTGTTTTGTTTTACCCGTTCTATTAGTCTATGTCTTTTAATTGGGGAGTTCAATCCATTAACATTCAGTGTTACTACTTGAAAGGCATTACTTACTTCACCCATTTTGTCCCTTGGCTTTCTTTTATCATATCTTATTATTGCCTGTCTTTTAACCCTTTCAATTTCTCTTACTTATGTTCTTCATTTCTACATTATTCTCCAGGGCTCTCTCCCTTGTCTTTTCCATTCAGGCTGTAACACACCCTTTAATATCTCTGGTAGATATGTCTCTCGGTAACATAATCTCAGTTTTTGTTTGTCTGTGAATAGTTTGTTCCTTTATAACCACAATCAATATGCAGATTTAGTCACTTCTTTAGATATCTCCAAGTCATGTGTATTGAGGAGAAGATCCATCTTCTTGAGGTCAACTTGGATGTTGGTATCTGACAGAGTTGGGTTTAAATCCTAATTCTGACACTTTCTAGTTTGGATTTTAGGAAAGTTAATATTTCTTTTTCCTAGGTATTTTTGTTTATTTTGGATATGTAACATGAAGTTCAAATTCCTACTGCTATAGAATAGGTCCAAGATGGCGAGGATGCCCATCCTCAACCCCTGAGGTGAACAGCCTTTGTAAAATCTGTGGCTAAGCACTCCATGCAGAGGGAAAAACAACAAATTCCTCTCTAGCAAGAGGGAGGGTGCAATGGAGGGCTGAATGTGCTTTCTCTTCAGTGAATGTGACCAGCATAACTTGCTGGTTCAGAAGAGCTAGAAGGCATTGGATTGATATATTTAAGGAACTGAAAGAGAAAAACTGCCAGCCAAGAATGCTTTATCTGGCAAAACAATCATTCAGAAATGAAGGTGAGTTTAAAGTCTTTACAGACAAACAAAAACTGAGAGACTATTTGTCAAGTAAGCCACAAAGGCCCACTGTATTTCAAGAGCAGAGGAAATAGACACCACCTCTCGTTGAGGAAGTGGAAAGGTTCTGGAAGAGTATGTGGAATCAGAAATATTACTATGACAATTTTTGGAAAATACAATGTGCCACAGAAATTTTAATAGCCTTATATTGAGATAGTCTTCATATACCACATAGTTTACTTATTTAAAGTATACATTACTAGCATTTTGTGACTTCAAAGAACTTCACAACCCTCACCACTGCTAATTTTAGAACATTTTTGAAACCCCCAAAAGAAGCCTTGCACCCATTAGCAGTCAGTCTTCATTCCCCTACTCCCTCCCAGGCCTTGAGAACAACTGTTCTACTTTCTGTCTCTATGGATTCAGCTATTCTGTACCTTTCTTACAAATGGAATCATACAATATGTGGTCATTTGTGACTTGATTCTTTCACTTAGCATAACCTTTTCAAGGTTCATCTATGTTATAGCATGTATCATAACTTCATTTCTTTTTATTGCCAGATAAAATTCCATTTTATGGAAATACCACATTCTGTTTATCTATTGATCAGGTGATGGACATTTCAGTTGTTACCACTTTTTGACTATTATGAATAATGCTGCTATGAATGTCATGAAAAATTTGTGTGTGGATGTATGCTTTCATTTCTCTTGGGTAGATACCTGGAATTGCTGAGTCATATGGTAACTCTGTTTAACATATAAGGAACTGTCAAACTGTTTTCCAAAGTAGCTGTACCATTTTACATTCCCACCAGCCATATATGAAAGTTCCAATTTATTCGCATCCTCACCAACACTAGTTATTATCTGTCTTTTTCATTATTGCCATCCTACTAGGTATAAAGTGGTATCTCATTGTGATTTTGATTTTTATTTTGATTTCCGAAAAGACTAATGATGTTAAGCATCTTCGCATGTGTTTATTGGCCACCTATAGGGAAATGCCTAGATAGTTTGTCCATTTTTATTTTGGATATTTATCTTTTAATTATTGAGTTGTAACTGTTCTTTATATACCCTGGATACAAGTCCTTTATTAGATATATGATTTGCAAATATTTCTCTCAATCTGTGGGTTTTCTTTTCATTTTCTTGACAGTGGTCTTTGAAACAAAAGATTCTAATTTCGATAATGTTCAATTTTTTTTTCTTTGTCACTTGTGCTTTTAGTATCATATCTAAGAATACATTGCCTATCCCTGGTCATGAAGATTTACGCCCATTTTCTTTTAAGAGTTTTGTAGTTTTAACCTTTACATTTAGGTCTATGGTCCATTTTGAGTTAATTTTGGAGTATGGTATAAGGAAAGGGATCCAGCTTATTTCTTTTGCATGTGGCTATCCAGTTTTCCCTTCACTCTGTGGTGAAAAAAACCTATTCTTTCCCCATTTTATTATCTTTCTACCACAGGGTTTTACACAGAGAAGGGAGATTCAAAAATGTTTAGAAAGAGATTAAAGGGGCAAAAGAGGCAAAAATTAATGCGCATTGAAATGGATCAGGAGGAAAGTTTGTATTAAAGATCAGGCCCACCTCTACCATGTGGAGGACTCAGAACAAGAGGACAATTAGAGGTCCAGGACCACCCCCTTTCCATCCCATCCCTGGCCCTCCCTGGCACCATGAGGCACCACATGTGCAGGTATGTGGACACTCCAGTACGCACAACTAAACTTTCTCCACACACCCCACAACAGCCTTCCTGTGGCACCCCTCAGGCCTACAGTTATGCACATGATGATGCAGTCTACCATCAGGAGGAAGGACCCAGGGACAGAGACAAAACCCCACCACAGACCAGAAACACACTCACAGCCATTTGCACGGGGAATTACTGGGTCTTGGGTCCCTAGAGCAGGGTCTGCAAGTGGAGTGGAGGCTCTAGGTGAGTATGTCTTCTTAGCCTTATGGATTCCTTCTTTGTCTTGTGGGGAGGGACATGGCCAGAAGAGGGAGAGTGATGCTCTTTAGAGTCTAAAGCATGAGTCAGTAATCTTTTCCTGTAAAGAAACAGCTAGTAAAGATTTGAGGCTTTGTGGGTCATATGCTCTCTTAACCCTGCATATAAGCATGAAAACAGCCATAGACAATACATAAATGAATAGGCATGGCTGTTTTCAATAATACTTTATATACAACAACAGGCAGTGGGCCAGATTTGCCAAAACCTGGTAGAAAGCATGGGGCAGAGGACAAGGCCTTGGTTGCCCAAGTTGGAGTATAGTACTGGACATGGACACAGGTGTTCCTTCACAACCCAAGTGATTGGGGAGAAGAAGAAATGATGCATAGGTGCAAAGAAAGTCTAAAATTGGAAGACCGCAACTAAAAGGAGCTTATACCAACCAGTCACCATTTTTACATAACATATGAGATGAATCCACCTCCTGTGTTACTCACCTTTAACCTTTGCAGATGGAAAAAATAAGCCCATCACTTGACATTGAGATTATTAAACACAGAAAAGCCCATAAATCCTCTTACTTCCATGGCCCTAAATAGTTGATACATGGAAATGTACTTTTTCCTGTCAGAAAGTAGAATTTAGGCTTGGAGGCTGATCCTAAAGGCAAGTTGCTTCTCTGAATGATTAGTGGTGATTTAAACCTGCAGTTCCAAAAATACTTGCAATAACTGTGATTATGTAATGTGGTTGGAGGACACATTTTGGTAATGCTAATGCAGAGTTTTCTCTCTGTTCTTTTTGTGTTCCTTCTCCCATTCCTTTCTCTTTCATCATCCTTTAAGTTGTTCTATTTTTTCCCACTCTTTCTGAACAATTTTTATCACCAAACAGCATAGGAAATGCACAGGTCAGAGCATAGAGGCTCTGGGTTCAATCTCACACCTACAAATACCAGCTGTGTGACTTTGGTGGTATTGTTTAGCCTCTGAATCTTGATTTCTTCATTTGTGAAAATGGGTATAATAATACTTTAAGGTATTATTATGAGGATAGCATTAAGGTAAATTGCTAAACTCTAATAAGAGGCTACACAATTGGAACTGTGTGCTGGTTAAGTAGCAAAATCCATGCCTGCAGCAGCTGAGGGTAGATTTAATGGTGCTACACAGCAAGTATCTGCAGTCAGGGAAATCTGTTTACAGCTTCAACCCTAACCAAGAAATTATTACCATGGTCTTGTTTTTGACCTTGTCATAATCAATAACCTGAACTCCTCCATAATCTCGATTTTAAACATTCTACTTTCCAGCATCCTTCTATCTTTCTGGCTCACTCTTTCTAGTACAACTCCAGCAGCCCCTTGTCCCCTGGAAACTAGAATCACCTTTCCACTGTTCCTCACCCACACCACGTCCTCTTTTCCCTCTTTATGCAGCTTATTTTCCATGGGTCTGTTAGAACTTCATTACTCCCTTCCCTCCTCTCTCTAATCATCATACTTGATTGGCTTAAAGCCAGTTCTTCATCTAGTCCACATCTGCACTCACACAGCTGAATGTGGAGGGGGGATAAAAACATGCAACCATCCTGATTGGTCCCATTTTAAATTAATGACCACTTCCATTGACTGGCCCTTAAAACTGCCTGTCAGTCATACACAGCTCTTCTCTCTGCTCTCCCACTTTCCTAGACCATTGCATGCAAATTCCCTGGGGACATTGTTAGAATTCTCATTTAGTAAGTCTGGTGTAGGCAACAGGACCCTGCATTTCTAACAAGCTCCAGGCGATGCTGATGCTGCTAGCCCAGGGCCACTCTTGAAGTAGAGAGGTACTAGAAGGTGACTCCATATTTGCTCCTCTTGCTCAAACCTCCAACACCTCTGTATTAGTTTTCTCTTGCTGCCATAACAAATTGCCACAAACTTAGTGGCATGATCCAGTGCAAATATATTATCTTACAATTCTGCAGGTCAGATGTCTGACACAGGTCTCACTGGGCTAAATTCAAGGTATCAGCAGGGCTGCCTTCCTCTCTGGAGGCTCTTGCCTTTTCCAGCTTCTAGAGGCCATCCACATTCCTTGGCTCATGTCGCCCTTCCCCCATCCTCAAAACCAGCAACATTGCATCTCTCTGTGCCTTTCTTCCATAAGTATATCTAGTCCTGACCACAATCAGAAACGATTCTCCACTTTCAAGGACCCATGTGATTAGGCTAGGCCCACCTGGGCAATACAGGCTACTTTCCCCATTTTGCGGTCCATACCTTTAATCACATCTGCAAAGTCATATGGTTAACATATTCACAGCTTCCAGGGTCTCGGAAATGGACATCTTTGGGGTTCAGTTCTTCAGCCCACCACAACCTCTTTCCCATGTGCTCTCTCAACTGGATGATCTTGGTCCACCTGCATGATTTTAGCTATTTCACTATCACTCCTGCTTATCTGGGTGTGTTCTGTAGTTCATATGCATCTCACCCAGCACCTGGCACATGGCAGACACTTCATGGAAGTTAGCTTCTGAAGAGAAGCAAGCCGTTCGCCTAATCATGTACAGCTGACCTTGTGGAGGAAACAGGAGCTAAGCCCAGAGAGAAATGCAGCTCCGGGAAGAGAGGGACCCCAAAAGCCTGAACCCTGGCAAACGCCGGCAGCTGTCTTGCTCTAACACGTGGCAATGGACTGTGGTGAGAGAAGAAACTTAACGCTTTATGGCCTGGTATCTGTGGATTTCTACCCCAAATAAATACCCTTTATAAAGACCAACCCAGTTTTGGTATTTCACATTAGCACCCCTCTGGCTGACTAATACAGCTTCCTTTCCTCATCTAGGATTGATTAGGTGCTCCTCTCAAGCAAAATGAGGCACTCTGCTCTCAACTGCACGGCCAGAGGAAAGGCTTCTTTCTACTCACCACCTCCTGCCCTCCATAGCACCTCACTTCCTTGTCCATACACTCCCTCCTTTGATATTGCAAATATCTCACAGCCAGGAGATTTTATATTGTACATCCCCTGGATGCCCTCATTATCCCCGCTCCGCCTTAATCCTATGCCTGGTCTATTTGCTCTGACATTTATTTTTCTATTTATATATGCATCCATAAAGATATAAACTGTGCTTGTTCCTTTTTCCCTTCATCCGCTTCACAGCCACTCTCCAGGGAGAACAAAGCTTCTGAGTAAAGGGGAAGACAAGACCTCTCACAGCAGAGGGACTTCAGGCCACAGTCCTTCAGCAACCTTTATTCTAAGCACCTCCATTTAACTTCTAAAAGCATTCTATGAAAGCAAGAAACTAAGCTACATTTTTTAAAATCTATTTGCTTGCAACCTAGAAACAAGCAAAAAGAAATACTCTTGAAATCATCATGGGAGGGAAGGGAGAGTTTTGAGCCAAAGAAAATGCTCTGACTTTGTTTTTCTTCTTTGTGAAGAATCAATAGCAACCTCTTTGTGAATTAGACCCGAAAAGTACAGTGTGCCCATGGGGTGACATATCAATATTTATGTACATACAGAGAATGGGGATACTTGCTGAACTGTATCAAGGCAGAATTAAATACACTGGGTCCAAATTAAGACTTATCAGCAAGTTCATTATCTAAAAATAAATCAGCTTTTCTTTGCTTCATCAAAAGATCAGATTATAGTGTATGCAGCTTTACTTTCAGAATAAAATGTTTTTATTCTTAGACAAGTGAGGACAATGAAAATTATTATATAATCTGTCAGGTACTGTATAGTCCAATTGTAAAAGATCATTGTTCCTCCAAAATGAGGATTATCTAGTAGTTTCCCCCATTGTAAAGGTACAACAGACTTTAGCAGTTAAGAACAAAACCAATTCAGAAGCACAATATGTAAAACGTAAAACATTTACTGCAAGCGTATAATTCAGATGGCGTGCTCATGTCCTGGAATGTCAGTTTCCTTCAGGCACAGAACAGAACTGGTACCCCAAGACCAGAACTTTCAAACTCCTCCAACTTTCTGCATGACCTGGGCTAAGTCATTTCATTCTTCTGTGCGTTTACAAACGAGATGATTATACCTAGGTCTGTCTCTCTCACAGCCTGATGAAATGGTAAAGAAGAAGATGGGTTCTATTCTCCCCCAGTGCAAGAACTAGAGCTGATCTTAGCAAGCACATGTAACTCCACCAGGGAAGGTGGCAGGCTCAAGTGTCTATCGTTGTTCCACAGAACAGGCTGTGCCCAAAACGCTGTGTGGTTAGGAAGAGCACGGGAAGGCAACACCATCTACGATCAAATATTAACTCTGGTGTTGGGAGCATGGCGATTTACTTCTATCTTGTTCTTTTCTGGATCTTTCATATTTTCTAAAATGGATTTTTTAAAAGAAGAGAAAAAAATTTTAAGAAGCCACACATTTCCTTAAATTGAGTATATTCTAATGCTTCTTCCTAACAAAGGGAAGAAGAAAGTCATAAGGAGAGAAATGTGTTCTTCAAGGAAAAGGATTGGACCAATCCAATGACCACCCAGTGAGGGCTCGTGGTCTCCTCCCTGGATCCATATTTACCCCTATTGTCTCCCTCATCTATCTTGAGAGCTGAGCTGACCAATACGGGAGCCCCTGGCTGTACATGGTTGTTGAGCCCTAGAAATGTAGCCAATCCGACCTGAGATGAAGTGTAAGTGTAGAATGCACACTCAATTTCAAAACATAAAATGTGAAATATCTCCTTAGTGACTTTTTAAATTGTGGTAAAATATACATAATATAAAATTTACTACTTTAACCATTTTAAAGTGTACAATTCAGTGGCATTAAGTACATTCATGGTGTCATGCAAAGCTGTGGAACTTTTTCATCACCCAAAAAGGACACCCCATTCCCCCTTTTTCCCAGCCCCTGGCAATCACTAATCTTTCTGTGTCCATGGATTTACCTTTTCTGGATATTTCATATCAATAGAATCACATGATACGTGACCTTTTGTGTCTAGTTTATTTCACTTAGCATGATGTTTTCAAGGTTCATCCATGTTGTAGTATGCATCAGAACTTCAATTCTTATGGCTGAATAATATCCCATTGTATGGATATGCTACATTTACCCATTCATCATTTGGGTTCTTTCCACCTTTTGGCTATTGTGAATGGTACTGCTATGAACATTTGTATACAAGGTTTTGTTTGAACCCGTTTTCAATTATTTTGGTTATACATCTATGAATGGAATTGCTGGGCTATAAGGTAATTCTACACCAAATTTCTTGAGGAACCACCAAACTGGTTTCCACAGCAGATGCATTCCTACCATCAAGGTATGAGGGCTCCAATTTCTCCACATCCTTGACAAAACTTAATTTCTTTTTGTTACTTTTTCACAGTTTTCACATCCTAGCAGTTGTGTAGCATATCTCATGATTATGATTTGCATTTCTTTAATGACTAATGACATTAAGCATCTTTTCATGTATTTATTGGCCATTTGTATATCTTCTTTGAAGAAATGTCTATTCAAGTCCTTTGCCCATTTTCTAATTGGGTTGTCTTTTTGTTTTTGAGTTGTGAAAATTGTTTATATATTCTGAATACTAGACCCTTATTAGATGTATGATTTGCAAATATTTTCTCCCATTCTGTGTTGTCTTTTTCACTCTCTTGATAGTGTCCTTTGACACACATAAGTTTTTTAATTTTGACAAAGTCCATTTTGTTGTTGTTGTTACTTGTGCTTTTAGTGTCATATCTAAGAAATCATTGCCCAATCCAAGGTCATGAATATTTAACTTCTTTCAGAAATTTCTATTGTTCTATATTCAAATTCACTGATTCTTTTCTCTGTCCTCTCCATTCTTCCGTTGAGCCCATCCATTGAGTTTATTTTGGTTACTATATTTTTCATTTCTAAAATTTCCCTTTGGTTCTTCCTTATATCTTCTCTTTCTTTGCTAAGACTTGCTATCTTTCATTTATTCTGAGCATGTTTGTAATTCCTTATTGAAGCATTTTTCATGATGGCTGTTTTAAAATCCTTTTCAGATAATGCTAACATAATGTTACGCATCATGTTGGTGTTGGCATCTGTTGTCTTTTCTTAGTCAAGTTGAGATTTTCCTGGTTCGTGGCATGATAAGTGACTTTTCATTGGAATTCTAGAGATGTTAGGTATTATGTTATGGGAATCTGGATCTTATTTAAATCATGTCTTAACAGGCTTCCTCTAAAAACATGCTAGAAGGGGAGGGAGGCACCACCTTGTTATTGCCACATGGGTTGGAAGACCAGGTTCCGCACTCAGCTTCCACTGACACCCTGGAACAGGAAAGCTTTGGAACTTGTTTCTGCTGGGTAAGGGTGGGAGTTCAGGCCCCCTAGTAGGCCTCCCCTGATACCACCCTGGCTGGAACAGGCAGAGGTGCCTGGTCACTGCTCCATGTGTAGCCTTCACTGGCATTGGGGGAGCGGGTGGGTGGCCTCATTAGCTGTGATTGGTGGTGAAAATCTCCACTGTGCCTCCTGTATGCCACCCTAGTGGGGAAGGAGAGGACCACCTCATTACAGCCAAGTAAAAGTGGAAGTCCACATGGTCTCCACTGACATCATGGGACAGGATGGATTCATTACCTCCCAGAGATGATGAAAGTCCTGATTCCCCCTTGGCCTTCTCTACCACCACCCAAGCACAGGTGGGTTTAGGGGTACCTTGACACAGCCTGGTGAGGGTGGAAATCTAAGGTCCCCACTCAGCCTTTGCTTATGTGGGTGGGGGTAAAGCCACAGGTTTGCCCATATTGTTTGATTGGAGTAGGCCAATGATTATTTAAAGTTTTCTGTCTTGCTAGGCTGCTCCTTTCCTGGTCCTTTAGCTAGCAAGAGTAGGCTTTACTTGGGTCTTGGGGGGGGGGTAGGAGTATTTGCCTGTTGGCATTTCCAAATATCCAGCTTTTCTAACACCCAGTACAGGATATATGAAGCAAAAAGAAATCCTAGTGAACTCACCGACATATCTCTCCTTTGGATCCTGAGATCCCTAGCTGAACTGACTTCTTCTCTCCACCTCTCAGAGGTTTCTTTGTTTTATATATAATGTCCAGGTTTTTACCTGTAACTAGTCGGAGCACTGGGGAAAAGAGTGTCTATCCCATTTTTCTGGAAAGAGAAGCCTCATTGGCCTTATGATCTTTACTTTATTGTACTTGTTAAAACATTTGCATTTAAACGCTCTGGAATATTTTTTCTTTTTTTCTTTTTTTTTTAATATACTTTATTTTTTTAAAAAAAGATTCTTAGATTACATAAATGTTACATAAAAAAATATAGGGGATTCCCATATGTCCTGTTCCTTACTCCTCCCACATTAACAACATCCTTTATTAGAGTAGTACATTTGTTACAATTGATGAACACATTTTGGAGCATTGCCACAGAGTGTGGGTTATAGTTTACATTGTAGGTTACACTCTCTCCTGCACAATTTTGTAAGTTATGACAAGATATATAATGGCCTGTAGGTTATTGCAATGTCATTCAGGATAATTCCCAAGTCCCGAAAATGCCCCCATATTATTCCTGTTTTTCCTTCTCCCTCCCATCAGAACCTCCAGTGGCCACTGCCTCCACATAAATGATAAAAGTTCTTCCATTGCTAGAATCACAGTAAGTCTATAGCAGAATACCAGTAAGTCTATTCTAGTCCATCGTTTTTTCCCCAATCCTGAGGATTCTGGGATGGTGATGCCCACTCTGCCTCTAATTGAGAGGGAGCTTAGATCCCATGGGGCAGATGGATTAGACTATCTTGCTTGCCATTGCAGACTTTCTCTGTTCCTTGGGATGGTCGTTGTCCATCATCATCTCCTTTTTAGTTGTCCTAGGTGAATCCAATGAACTGGAGAGTAGGTATTGCAACTCTGTTGAGATTCAGGGACCAGCTGGCACATGGACAGCCCAATGATTTAAGTCTCTTGGACATACACCTATCAACTCTAGTACTAATTATAGGTTCACATAGAAGAGGCAGAAGAGCCATGTGTAGGGAAACCACAACTGAGTCCAACTCTGTCACACTGTAGAGCATACACCCCAGGAAGGGCCCACTGGCAGGGCACCAAACTCTTGAGCTGCCTGCCCTGCCTATAGTGTCTGAATGTCTCCAGAGCCCCCAGGAGTCCTGCTATTTAAGGCAATATTTACTTTGGCAATCAATGAGATCCTGCTGAGACGTGCATAAGCATAATCTCTGGAATGACCTCCCAACTCACTTTGAAATCTCTTAGCCATATGAACTCATTTGTCTTTACCCTTTCCCCCTTTTGGTCAAGGTCCTTTTCCAGTTGCACTGCTAGTTGGTGCTTGGTAGTAATCCCTCAGTTCCAGGGAGGCTCATCCCTGGGAGTCATGTCCCACTCTGGGGGTAAGGTCCTGCACTTATATGCTGAGTTTGGCTTAGAGATAGGCCACATTTGAGGAACAAGGAAGTCTCAGGAGGTAACTCTTAGGTACCCCTACAGTATTACGCTAAGTTTCAATTTCAAAAGTAAAGGTTCCTTGGTGAGGGAAGTAACTCACACTTCATGGACTGGTAACTGTAAGCTTCTACCCTAAATAAATACCTTTTATAAAAGCCAAAAAAAAAAAAAAGGAACGGTTCTTAAGTACAGTCATCAATATCAAGAGCCCATCAATGGCCCATCCTTCTTCACCAGTCACTGCTCCTGTACTCGGGAGGTTCTTGAGAGAATGTGGCAGAGCTCCCCCGGGATGGGAATTTGATATTCTGTTGGTTATTGTGTGAATCTCCACCCACCATGACAATGCCCCATGAACACCTGAACACATTTATATGGCTTATAGGTATGCCCCAGGTGAACATCCTCCCGTGCATCCCCCATTACTGACATCCCACACCAATGATCCTCCCCTGCCACAGTTGTAACCCTTCTGTGATCTAAAACGTCTTCAAAAAATGAAGCCCGCAAAATAACAAAATACAACTAATTTAAAAATGAAAGATCGGTTTTTAAAATAAAAATATACAAAATTTTTTATAAATTTGGAATAAAAAATATAAAATTTAAAAATTTTTTGACATGTCTTGTCTTGTATGTACAGTGACATTTTCTTCTGTTTATTCCCCCAGTGTCTTATTTTTTTCATTTTACCTTCAAAGAAACTTTAGGTTACAGAAAAGTGACGTACATAATACAGAGGATTCCCATATACCCAACATCCTCCCCCTTCTCCCCTTTCCCCTATTAATAACATTTTACATGTGGATGGTACATTTGTTACAATTGATGTACAAATATTTAAACATTGTTATTAACCATGGTCAATGATTTACATTATGGTTTACATTTTGAACCATACACTTTTATAAATTTTGATGAAATTTAGCATGGCCTGTATCCATTATTGCAAGGTCATGTAGAACACTTCCATCACCCATAAAATGCCCCATATTCCATCTATTCTATTCCTTCCTCCCCCTCCCCTTGGGATCCAGGGCAACCACCAAGTTTCACTCCTTGAAGAACAAGATACACAGTTACTTGCAACAACATTGAGGGCTTGACATACTGGCCTGTTCTCCCCTATTAGGCACTCCTATGCTCTGGAGACACTCCTGCCCCTCTATTTGAGAACATAGCAGGACTCCCCAGGATGGGAGTCCAACACCTTCCTGCTCATTATGTGGGTTTTCACCCACTGATACAACACACTATAACAAGATGAACACTCACACACTCCCTAGAAGCCTGCCCCAGGTGTGCCCTGTCCCGCATGCCCCCACATCCAACACCCTAAACCAGTAACCCTCCCCTACCATATTTGCCAAAAGAACATTCCCAACGTTGTAGTTTCAACCACATACCCACAAATTCCCAGAGTTCACCTGCTCCCTCCCTCAACCCTCTCCCCACTTCCATGGACAGTCCAATCCACCCTCCCCACCCTACCCTACCCTGCTCACAAACCAGCACCGCCCAACCCAATAGCATCACTGCACCACTGACATGCCCATCCATTGCACAACTACACCCTTCCACCTTACCATAGATTTTGCCCATATGGACATTGGCTCACAATCTTCTACATTTCTTTCTCCTGTAAATCTATCTTCCAGACTCTAGCTCTGTGAGTCTGCTCAATTGGCTTAATTCATATCAGTAGGGTCATGTAATATTTGTCCTTCAATGCCTGGCTTGCTTCACTCAACATAAGGTCTTCAAGATTCATCCATGTTATCTTGTGTGTTAATACTGCATTCTTTCTTACAGCTGAGTAATATTCCATTGTATGTATATACCACAATTTGTTTATCCATTCATCTGTTGATGGACATTTGGGTTGTTTGCAACTTTTGGCAATAGTGAATAATGCCACTATGAACATTGGTGTGCATATATCTGTTCGTGTCCCTGCTTTCAATTCTTCTGGGTGTATACCCAGAAGTCAGATTGCTGGATCATATGGCAGTTCTATAGTTAGCTTCCTGAGGAACTGCCAAAATGTCCTCCACAATGGCTGCACCATTCTGCATTCCCACCAGCAGTGGATGAGGGTCCCCATTCCTCCACATCCTCTCCAACACTTGTAGTCCTCTGTTTTTTAATAGCTGCCAGTCTAATAGATATAAGATGATATGTCATTGTAGTTTTGATTTGCATTTCCCCAATAGCTAGTGATGTTGAGCATCTTTTCATGTGCTTTTTAGCCATTTGTATTTCTTCTTTGAAGAAGTGTCTATTCAAATCACTTGCCCATTTTTTATAGGGGTTGTTTGCCTTTTTATTTTTGAGGTGTAGGATTTCTTTATATATGCTGAATATTAGACCCCTATCAGACATATGGTTACCAAATATTTTCTCCCATTGAGTTGGCTGCCTTTTCACTTCCTTGATAACCTCCTTTAAGGTATAAAAGATTTTATTTTGAGGAGGTCCCATTTATATTTTTTTTCATTGCACATGCTTTGGGTATAAAGTTCATGAAACCATTTCCTAATACAAGGTCCTGTAGATGCTTCCCTACATTATTTTCCAAGATCTTTATGATCTTGGCTCTTATATTTCGATCTTTGATCCACCTTGAGTTGATTTTTGTATAAGGTGTGAGATGGTGTTCCTCTCTCATTCTTCTGGATATGGATATCCAGTTCTCCAAGCACCATTAGTTGAAGAGGTCATTCTCTCCCAGTTGAATGGGCTTGGTGGCCTTGGCAAATATCAGTTGACTGTTGTAGCCGTCTGGGCAGTTTGATGTAATTATGAATTCCAAAAATATAATTGGATCATGCTTGTAAACTGATCTGTTAATCTGGGCATGATTAAGTTAGGGCGTTGACTGGGCCACGTCAGTAGGGCATTGAGCTCCACCCCTTGGTGGGTGGGAAATTGAATATAAAAGGCAAGGCAAAGAACAGAGTTGAAGCAGTTTTTAAGAAGCAGTTCTGACGTTGGAGAAAAGGCCCCAGAAGAATAGAAGCGAGCCGTTCGCCTGATAGTCTACAGCTGACCTTGTGGAGGAACCAGAAGAGCTAAGCCCGGAGAGAAACACAGCCCCGGGAAGAGAGGAACCCAAGAAGCCTGAACCCTGGCAAACGTCAGCAGCTGTCTTGTTCCAACACGTGGCAATGGACTTTGGTGAGAAGAAACTTAACGGTTTTATGGCCTGGTATCTGTGGACTTCTACCCCAAATAAATACCCTTTATAAAGACCAACCCATTTTTGGTATTTCACATTAGCACCCCTTGGCTGACTAATACAACTGCATATGTGAGGATCTGTATGAGAACTCTCAATTCAGTTCCATAGGCCAGTATGTCTATCCTCGTGCCAATACCATGCAGCTTTGACCACTGTAACTTTGTAGTATGTTTTAAAGTCAGGTAGTGTGATTCCTCCGATTTCATTTTTCCTTTTCAATATGTCTTTGGCTATTTAGGGCCTCTTGCCCTTCCAAATAAATTTGATAGTTAGCTTTTCCAATTCAGTGAAAAATGCTGTGGTAATTTTTATTGGGATTGCATTAAATCTGTAAATCAGCTTGGGTAGGATAGATATCTTAATAATGTTTAGTCTTTCTATCCATTAACAGGGAATATTCTACTTATTTAGGTCTTCTTTGATTTCTGGAATATTTTTTGCTCTCCAGAAAATTAATAAAGCATTCAATATCCCTAAATAGCTCTAATCTAATTACTCAAGTATCTAGTGGAAACTAATCAACTTGTAACTTATTTGGTACAGATTTATCAATATAAGTCCGCTCTGCTTTCCTTTCCCTTCCCTTCAATTGCTCTGTTGCTCCTAAGCTAACATCTCAGAAATATAATGTCATAAATAGGTGTGAGACTCATGTCAACTTTGTTCATCACTAGTGTTCACAGGGAAATATTTAATAGAAGAGAAATAGTTGAAATAACAAAAATGTTTTGGGGAAATCTCTCAGAGTTTCAATTATTTTTAACAGTGGTTTTCAGAGGGGAGGGAGAGTTGGGGAGTGATAGCAGTGTATTTGGCATGTTCCCCAACTTGGGTAGAAATCCTGACAGAAGATATCTCTAGCCCATGTTACCATGTCTAAATAATATGTAGTATTATTAAGCTTTTTTGGTGCTTAAGGTAATTTGGGGATCTATATAATAACAATACAAATGCTACTAATAACACTAACAATGTTTAATATTTAAAGTACTACCCCCGGATTCTGATAATCCTTTTCCCACAAGAGTCCTAAATCATTCTTTACGACTTGCTGCTGCTCCTTAGTTTATGATCACATGAAATGTGGAGTAAAGAATCAAAAAGAAAAAAGCCAAAAACAGTAACACAAGAATGTACAGCATAGTAATACCGCATGTGAAATATGAATATGGGTAAAATTGCAATATATAAGTCTGGTTTTTTTTTGAAACTGAACTAATATATGTTAATACTACAAGATGTTAATATCAGACCATAAAAAACCTTTATGCTAAGTGAAAGAAACCAGACACAAAGTACTATATATGATTCCATTTATATAAAATGTAAATATAAATCAATTTATAAAGATGAAATTAGATTAGTGGTTACGTAAGACTGGAGAAGGATAGAGGGATTGAAAAGTGACTGCTAAGTGGTGTGGAGTTTTTCTTTTTGGAGTAATGAAATTGTTCTAAAATCTTTTGTGGTGATGAATGCACAACATTGTGATTATACTAAAAGCCACTGATTATACACTTTGGATAGATCATATGGTATGTAAATATATCTCAATAAAACTGCTTAAAAATAAATAAATGTGTAAGAACAGCCAGAAGTAGAATCTATGTACAACAGGGGAAGCATAGAGAGATTGAGAGGTGAAGAATTTTCTTGTTTGTCTGGGTTTTTTTATTTGTTTATTACTATTATTGAAATAATGAAATGTTCTAATAATGATTAAAGTGATGAATACACAACTATGTGATTATACCAAATACCATGGATTGTACACTTTGTATGAATTTGTATGCTTTATTAATATGTATCAATAAAGTTGATTTGTTTAAAAAAAGAATTAAAAATTCACTTAAAAATAGGAAAACAGATGTAAAGTAAACAGTAAAAAGACTTAGAAGATAAAACAGTGGTTTGGGGACCATTGTCCATTCAAACTAAACTTGCACCATGCCAACACATGGAGCTGAGGGTCTGGAGACTAGAAACAATCACTGTTCTCACCTTCCTTGTAAGTCTAAAAGAAATACCAAACTCACGACTAACCATCCTCCAAGACAACCCTCCTCTTTGGAATCAGCTTAACTCTCCTCCATTGAAAAATAAGCTCATTTTAGGCATTTTATTTTATACTCCATCTACTAGCAAGGACAGCTGAAACAACAGGCTCTACTAGAAAGCCTTTCTTTGCCTCGTAGAAAGGATACTGGAAGTAATCAGTTATCTGATGATTATGAGACCATGTCCTGGTTTGTCTTTTGTGGCCCCCAGAAAATTATGTTCTTCAGCTAACCCATTCCTGTGCGTATAAACACAACGTAGACGTGACCTTTTGATTAGATTCAGTTAAGGCACCTTTAATTAAATCACTCGATTATATTGCTTTAGGGTTTTTACTGGACTATGTCACGTCACTGAGGCAGGATCCACGTTAGGTCTCTGCCTTCTTGCTGGGTCTTATATAAACTGAGAACACATAAATACGGGGACATTTTCAGGACTTGGAATTGACCTGGATGACATTGCAGTGACAGATACAGGCCATTATATATCCTGCCATAGCCTACAGAATTGAGTGGGAAAGAGTGTAAACTACAGTGTAAACTATAGTCCCTGCTTAGTGGCAATGCTCCAAAATGTGTTCATCAATTGCAATGAATGTACCACACTAATGAAAGAAGTTGTTAATGTGGGGAAAAGTGGGAGGTGGGGGTAGTAGGGCATATGGGAATCCCTTATATTTTTTTATATAATATTTTATGTAATCTAAGTATATTTTAAAAATAAATTTTAAAAATATTTTAAAAAAGAACACAGAGAGACATAGAGAAAGGAAGTGCTGCCATTTTGACCCTGCCATCTGAAAGAGGACTTGAGGATCCCTAGTAGCCAACGTTGAAGCAACGAAGACCCCAGGAGGATGGGCTGAAGAGACGAGCCATATGCCTGATTGCTCACAGCTGATCTTTAGGGAGAAAGCAGGGCAGCTGAGACTGAAAGAGGGGGCCAGGAGAAAGACAAGCCATATGCCTGATGGCCCCATAGCTGGGCTCCAGGAGACAGTGAGCCCAGAGAGGAAGGCAGACCTCAGCAGAGATGGGCTGCCATCTTGCCTCACCATGTGGCAGGACACCAGGATCACCAGTAGCTGACTTTAGTGAGAAAGCGTCTCTGCTGATGCCTTTATTTGGACGTTTTTGCAGCCTCAGAACTGTAAGATTTTCCCCTAATAAAATTCCCATTATAAAAGCCAACCCATTTCTGTTATTTTTGCATTGGCAGTCCTAAGCAAACTAAGACAGACCATAAATCATATTCATCCACTTTTTCCCCCATTTTCAATTATGAGCAATGCAGGATTTCTTTGAAAACTCTACTTCTGGAGAAGAGACCATGTTTTTTTTTTTCCTCTCTATATGTCTCTTAGGTCAGCTCCTGGCTCAAGAAATTTTGCTAACTGAATTCACATATTAAAATATATTTGTTTATATTTTTGATTAAAGCATTATCATTCTTTATCTAGAAAATCATCATCTTTGTTAACTGAACTCTTTAGAGCACTAATAAACCACCTAAAACAGCTCATAGGACCTCTCCAGCTTACAGAAATCAAATGCTGTATGGCCCCTGGGATAGGAACAATTTTTTGAACTAAAAGTTCATCACATGCATGCTTAACACCAATTGCCCTGATCTCACTATGCTTCTAGCCACACCGTCAGATGATAATGAGCTTGTTTTCTTCTCACCATACAGCAAAAGATTGGATGGTCAATGAAGACTTTTCATTTCTTAGGCAAATGAATAGTTCTCCCTCATTTTGTGCCTTCCTAAGCTGGTTGGGTCCTCTGAAAATATGCAAGTTTGTGTGAGTTCTTTTTTGGGCAGGCACACCTCCCCAGAGTCTTCTTCCTGTAGTTTATTTTACTAAAATTCGTATTATTCTCACATTTTCTTGTCTACTCAACATCCTACCCAATGCAACAAGATTCTCATTACAGTGGCCCAGATCCACCTTTACATATTCTGTGTTCTCCATATGTATTTATGCCTTTCTTTCCCCTACCAACCACCGCTGTCAACAGACAGATCCTTAACAGAAGGAAAACATCTAGTAGGGAACTTGGGGGCCTGTAGGAGAGTTCTATCTTCACATTCAATTGAACTCAATAAGGGTCACTAGAGGAAGACCTGCTCTACCCTCGAACTTCTGGTCTCAGTTCTACATTACAAGCCCATGCTGTTTACCAGTCAGGTTTAGTGTACAAGATATTTCTTTTAAAAGATACAAGATGGTTGCTTCTCAATGGACCAAGTCCATGCTCTGGGTTTCCATTATGGCAGTGCAGGGCTTAGTAATCTCTTAGTGTACATACAATATATTATGACTCAACCATAAGAAGGTTGAGACATGCTGCAACCTGAAAGAAACTTGAAAACATTACACTCAATTAAAAGAGCAAATATTGTTTAAGGACAAATATTGTATGATATCACTTATAAGAGATGTCTAGAAATAGAAAATCTACAGAGATAGAAAGTAGATTAGAGGTTATAGGGGATGGGTTGGGGTGAAAGGGGAGTGAATGTTTGTTGTGGAGTGTGTGTAAATAAAATTAATTTTTAAAATAGATGAATAAATTGTGGCATAGCCATACAATGGAATAATGCTCATCACTGAAAAGGAACAGACTGGCAGTAAACTCAACAATACAAATTGAACAAGTCGTTTCATTTTCTGGGATAAACAAAAAGTGGAATTCAGTGCCCACAAAACCATAAATGGTTATACCTTAGAAGAAGGGTGAACCAGAAATAATGTCTTACAAAAATTGAAAGCTAGTCTTAAGTCAGCTCAGTCCATGATTGTATGAAGGTGACCTGACCCTTCCAGAAGTTAAAATAAATCCTTTCTGAAGGAAGATAATCTCATCCAAAGCTTCTAGAATGTTCCATAACAAATGTTCAATATTCAAAAATTTTCAGGCATAGCAAGAAACAGAACTTAAAGACAGTAGAGGAGCAGATGTGGCTCAAGCAATTGGGCATCTGCCTCCCATGTGGGAGGTCCCAGGTTCGGTTCCTAGTGTCAAGGCTAAAGGGAATATGAAATGGGTTGTAGAAGAAGGCAGCTATCAACCTAGATCTCATGATAGCTATAGAAGCAGTCACTTACGGGTTTATTTTATGTTAATTTTCCCCCTCTTTTCTCCCACTACCATACATAGTGCTGATGGGTGGCTAATATTTTAGGCTTCAGGTGGGGGTATGACTGAATTGAAATCACTACACCAAGCTATGGTAACCAATAGGACTTGGCATGTTCTCTGTATTAAGGATGTGAATTTTTCACCCGAAACACATGCATGGATGCTAAAGAGCAAAAACTATGGACTGTATGGACATCTTCCATTTGATTTGGTATAAAATGACTACTCTCTGAGACATATGGTTCCCTGGTGAATTTTGTGCCCTAATTTGATTTTTCCTGGGTTGTACTAACATCAATTTCCTGGTTTTGATATTATACTATAACAATGTAAGATGTAGTCATGGGGAAAATGGTGAAGGGTCCACAGAACCCCTCTGTATTATCTTTATAACATCCTGTGATTCTATAATTATTTCAAAATAAAAAGCTAAAAAAATTTCCCTAGATCAATTCATCATATGATTAGAAATTTTCTCAGATGTTTTAAGATCTTTGTAGACACCAGGGTCTCTTGCTTTAGGGGGCTCCACCCCATATCATATCAAATATATCAAAATGTATGTACATCCTATATTAAATGCAATCTTGTCTATAGAGTTTTTACAACTATTTTGCCATTTTACTTTACAAATTATTATTTACACTTGCTAGCTTTCATACTTTGGTATCAATACAATTTTACTGGGCTGTAGAAAAGCTTATAAGGTCCAGGATACAATATCATGACTAATTAAAAAAAAAAAAAAAATGACCTAAGACAGCAGTTATTTGGACTGTGTTCTCAAACTTTTTTGAATATCAAAATTCCTAGGATAGGGTTTAAAAAAAAAAAAAAAAAAAGATTCACACAAGAAAAATCACAAAGGAAAGCAGATTCAATTTTTTAGTATAACCAGCTCTAAATCAATAAAATTCAAATACAGTCAAACATTCTAGAAGCATCCCAGTTTTGAATTGGCCATTCTAAGCAGGCAGCCTGGATTTGTCTCAGTAACATCTGGAATCCCTGATGCAGGCATTCCCAAACCTTCAACAGCATCAGAATCTTCTCAGGGAGATTTGTAAATGGAGATTTCCAGGCTCCAGCCCATACCTTCTGCATCAGTATCATGTGTATCTCTTTTTAACTCCCAAGTGATTTTTTTTTAAAGAGGTACCAGGGATTGAACCCCAGACCTTATACCTGTGAAGCAGGTGCTCAGCCAGAGTTACACCCACCACTCCCCCCTCCCAAGTGATTTTAATCAAAGCTATTGCTCTGCAGAATTTATTTGAATCCTACAATTTCAAAGATTCTACCACCACTTGTCTCTCAGAAGGAAATGGGGTGGGGGGGTGGGGGTGGGAGCATTGTGACCCACCATGATCCTATTAGATTTTCAGGACAGTTAGAAACCCAAAAGCTAGACATGCTGAGCCAGGACCATCTGGTGACAGGTATTCAGTCCATCAGCCTGGGAATATAATAGAGAAGCCCAAAGGGTAACTGGCATCCATGAAGTGTGCCTCTTGGATTTCCCTTCAAGAGGGCACTTGCCATTCAGCCTCAAGGAGTGCAGTTCGCTGATGGCCCTCTGGCTTTTAGTGCCTTCAGGAGCTGCCTCAGCTTTCAAGCCAGGGCTGTGCTCTGTCCAGACAGCCCAGCCAGTGACTGAGCACCACAGAGGTACCAGAGCCCAGTAATTTCTGCCCAGTGTGGAACTTCAATGAGCAATCTTTGCTCCAGAGTTTCCTGTTGGGTCAGCTGAGACTTTTAAAGATATGTATTGCAGTCTGAAGCTCTCCCTGTCTAATCCAGCTTCCTTCCTGACCCCTTACCTCTACCTCTTTCCTTTCACAGGTACCAGATTTGCATCATAGTCTAAAATCTTTTCCTGCTCAATCCTCGTTTTATCTTTCACTGGCACTAAACCCCCCAAGAAACCTCTTTCCATTTCAGTGTCTACTTTCTAGGGGACCCATCTAATGTCATAGTTAATTGCTTTTTCTGCTGCTGGCTCCAACCACAAATGTGTAGAGCTATTCAGCACTATCTAAATTCCTACCTCTGTTCCGAGACAAGGGAAATTCTTAGGGGATGGAGCAGGTCTCCCATAGCCCCATGTGCCTCCCAGTTTCACCATCAGTAGCAGCAGGACAACCAATTGTTAAAAGATTAAAATACTTCCTTACTAATTGATAAATAGCCACTGCGCCCAAGTACGCTAGAGCATTTGCCCCTCCTCAGGCCAAGCTCCATAATTCAGCAAATAAAGAGATAATGGCTGTCTCCAGGACTCTGCTCCAGGGCTATAGCATGAGCCGTATAGGTGGTCAAATATTTTCACTATCAAATGGCCATAAGGTTCCTGGGATAAGTCTTCCAGGCCATCTGTGTACTAACTCCTTATCTAAAGAATCCTATTTCTAGTCTATCTGGATTGTTTATTATTTAAAAAATAAAAGCCTGCAATTGGTGAGTACGTAAGCCACAGCTGCACTGAAGAATGCAAGTTAATCAAGTAATCTATGCAAGGTAAAACACACGAAAAACAAAACAAAACAAAAAAAAAGTCTCCAAAATCAAGGGGTTTCCCTGAGCTGATTTGTATGCATATACAGTTAGCATCTCTTAGTATGATGGTAACTATATGCGTCAAGGCTAGGCTATGTTTGGTCAGAGACTGGCCTAGTTGTTGCTTTGGAGGTATTTTGTAGATGGGATTAGCAACTAGAAGCTGTTGACTTTAAGAAAAACAGACTGCCTTCCATAATGTGGGTGGGCCTTACTCAATCAGGTAGAGGTCTTGGCAAAAATTGCCTGTTCCAAGGATCAGAAGGAATTTTGCCTCAAGACTACACCTTTCATTCATTGCAGAGTTTCCAGCCTAAGGAATTCAGACTCAAGACTTCAATAACATTCTCATCGGAATTTCCTGCCTCCAGCCTGCCCTAAGAATTCAGAGTTGCCAGCCCCCATGACTGAGTGAGCCAATTTCTTATAATAAATCTCATATATAAATACATACATACATACATTTATTCTGTTGGTTCTGTTTCTCTGGAAAACCCTAACTGATATGTTCACTCTGAAACCAAAATGCTTTTTACTATGGAAAGAGGGACTTTAGGAAGCTGTAGCTTATCAGCACCTCTCAGATACTGATGTGGCACCTTTTTGGTGTCCTTCACTAATCATGAGCAAAGCTGAAGGCTGAGCAAGATTTGTGTTTCCCGTTTCTGAATGACAACTCTCTGCATTATGATAGCGCAGCCTGTTTTCTGAACAGAGACCCTCCACAACATCAACTAGATGTCAGTGCTGTAAATTGCCATGATTTCAATATGAATAACAAGCATTGCCATTTAAAAATTAAAAGTTGTAATTAATGTTCTCATACTCCAAAGGCTTTAGCTCTCTTAAGCTAAAAATATAGCATTGAATAAAACCTAAAACAAAAAGCAATTTTAAAAATACTTTTATTTCTTTTCCTCATTAGGTGATTGTTCCATCACACATTTTACAGTGGTTCACCTGTTATATACTATAATTTGGATATTCTTCACTCCTTCTACATTCTGCAATTCACTCCTCAGGTTCCTCAGATTCTACTTCTGTTTCTTCCTCTGAATTAAAAAAAATTCAAATGGAATATTTAGCAATCCAAGAAAATTTCATCAAGTTCTTTGAACAAATGTACATGGACTATAATCGGCAATGATTTACTTATAAACTAGTTTGCTGAGAATGCAAGGTGTTGGTAGTGGGGTGATGTATGGGACCCCTGTATGATGTCCTGCATGTTTGTTTTGTAAGTTCACAACTTTTACTATACACTTATTATTTATGTATGTTCATGTATGAATGATATACTTCAATAAATTTTTTTTAAAAAACTAGTTTGTTAGGTGACACTATGCTGCCCTGTGTCTTTAATTCATGCCTAAGAGAGAAGCATCTCATTGAAATAGAGAAGGTCTTCATATATAATTGTCTCACTGCACAGAACCATTGAGAAGGTAAAAATCATGCTCTGAAGGAAAATATCTCCATAGACATTGAAAGCAGAATCTATTATAAATCAGATCTTTCATATTTGGATAAGTAAATTAGAATTTTGCTCAAACTAAAAAATAATTATAGCTTTTGTTGAAGGGCTTTTGTTGAGGAAAAGTCATTCCAGATCTAAAAAAAAAATTGGTTAGGCCTTTTCCCCTACCTCCTGCTTTTCCTGACTAATTGCTCCATTAAATCATCAAGTATATGTGGCTAATGGATAATGAAAGACCTAAAGAATTCCCAGGCGATCATCACTTAAGAAAAAGCTTATCATTTGGAATGTTTCCTTCTCTAACCTGGAAATTTGCTTACATATGAAAAATAACAAGCAACCTAGGAAGGCTTCCCAAGAGAGTCAGTAGACATATAAACAACTTTGCTTACTGAAAACCAGAATACTCTATTTTTCACACTTCTTCAACCACTACCACACGAAGTTGTCAGGATGTCACAAAGTAGGAAGTTATGTTCAAAGGCACAACTACTGGTTTGCAAGTTGCTTTATTTTCTCTCAAGCACCCTTGCCACTGCCTTATCCACCTTCACACATAACTCACCAACATTGATGGCTCCAGTTAAGAAGTGGTGGGATAACAGAGTGACAGGGAGATGGGGAGAAGAAAAGATGGAAGTCAATATTTATGTCAGGAAATGTGCTTTTAGAGCAGGAAACACAGGTTGAGAGCAGAATCTGCATTATAAACCAGATCCTTCATATTTGGATAAGTAAATTAGAATTTTTCTCAAACTAAAAAACAATTATAACTTTTGTTGAAGGGCCAATATGGTTGTCTTTCACATGTAAGATTTCACAAAGGACTAAAGCTATTTTCTTTATCCTAAACCTGAGAACAATTATAAAGTCATCTTACCCTCTTCAGCTGTTTCAGCAGTCTTTGTCTGTTCAGATTTTACATCTGATAGTGTTTTACTACCAGATTTAGATACCTCAATATTTTCTCCTGACTTGGCTTCTGAAGTTACATCCGAAGAGACTTCCTTTTCTCTCCTACTCTCTTGAACAACTCTGGTGGGAAGAGAATTTGTATCACAGAGAATTTAAAAAAGGAAAAACTCCATGGGCCATCCAGTTCTCCCCTAGGATGTCCCTCTGAAAATACAGGCTTCAAAAATATAGGTTTCATAATCATGCATGGACATATTTTAAGGAAAATGCTTTGCCTTAAAATTTCCCATTTTAATTTCTTACACATGTACAAACAGATGGTCAGTATGTGGTATCTAGACTCTCTAGGACACAAACAGGGAGTAGGAAAGCTGTATGTTATGCTGCAAGTTACAGCTAGATTAATAAATCAAGATACCCAGCTAGTACTACTTACGATAAGAAAATGGTTTTTACTTGTTGCTGCACAAAGTGACATAAATAATCACAGTGGCTTCTGTTCACCATACATTAAAAGCGTACCACAAGGAGAAACCACCCTGGAGTGAGAATGCCTGAATTCCAATCCTACTCTGTGGACAGGAACCAGCTGTGTGAGGTGGGCCAAGTGTCCTGGCCTCCCTGGCCTCCCTGAGTCTCAGTTTCCTGACCATTAGGATGAGAGAGGGTAGACTTATCTCTGAGATACAAATAGGACTCCAACATTCTACAAATAGGACTTCAAAGGACCTAGGGAACCAGTCAGCCCTGAATTTGATATATTGGAAACACTGTCCGAACTGAAGCACCACTCCACCCCTTACCAGCTGTGGGATCTGGGCATGGTGCTAAACCCTTGCTAAACCCTTGCTAAACCCTCTCGGTGCCGATATTAACCATCTGAATAAGAAAAGAAAAACGGCACCTATGCCACTGGGTGGTTGTGAGGATTAAACGAGATAATCTGTGTAGAGCACTTGGAAATTCAGGTGCTCATTAGATGTTGGCTACTGTTATTATTAACAGGAGCTCTGGAGAAAATAAGTCCAGGTCATCCCTGTCTGGACAGCTCAAGTCCCTTACACACTGGCAAGGGCGCTGCTCCTCGGTCTCGCCCCACAGCGCTGAGGCCAAAGCAGGCAGAGCTAGGAGGGGACTGAAGACGGGGGTCAGGGAAGAGCTTGTGACCCCACAGGAAAATCACTCCATTCCTTCTCTTCTCCCGCCCTTTAAGTTCCATATTGAAATTTGAAAGAACAAAAATGACTGACCTGTAAATAATAGTGATAATAAAGGCCCCAGCAATGATCACAATCAAGGCAGAGAACACTTGCACATAAACTGAAAAACAA
The DNA here is from genome assembly GCA_026826555.1 of Tolypeutes matacus. NCBI lineage: Eukaryota > Metazoa > Chordata > Mammalia > Cingulata > Chlamyphoridae > Tolypeutes > Tolypeutes matacus. The sequence continues at coordinate 30,241,467 of JAKSZT010054335.1, forward strand.
TTTCATTTTATCATCACTTGTACCCAGGGTAAAAATAAACCACCAAAGGCAATCATCCCAGGAGGTGGGCTGAGGCCCCTCCCTCCTGCCTCCCTGCACGGTGCCCGCCCTTCCTCCTACCAGCGTCCATCCTCTCTGCCGTCACGTATCCCCTGGAAATGCACTTCTGCAGAGACTTCCGAAATCACCCCCACACCGATGAAGGCTTCACATGAAGCTCAGGGTGCTGGTCAGTGGCCCACCCTGTCCACTAGGGAGGACGGTGGGAAGGATGATGCTCCCTTCCTCTTTTTGCTGGAAAACATCAGCACTTTGTCCCTTTGATTCTTGTTATGTTGGCTCCACATCCTGCCCCCAACTCCCTAGAACTGTTCTGCAACACTCAAGTCCATTTCTTCCCAAAACTGAATATATAGAACACACTTCTTGGATGATAGACCATTTCCATTCATCTCGACGAGCTTTTCTCTAATAATGAGTGGTTTCCCAATTCCCAAATTGCTCATTTCTTCTAAAAACCCTCTTCCAACAAAAGAATCAGAGCTTTCCAAGGTGACTTCCGAGGGGGCAACCTCTATTCCCCTACATTTGCCTGAGTAGGAACATTAATTCATGTATTATTCTCAGCCTCTGTCCACTCCCAGGACATGTGCTTTGGTCTCTTCCTGCAGAAAGCCCTCACCATGCTGCAGGGGAGGTCAAGGGGTTCCACACTGCCTAGTATGGAGGGTAAACCCATCTAGGTCTGGGCACTGAGATTTTGACCTCCATCTACTCAGCTGGTTCAGGACTCAGGCAGTGTTAAGGAATGGCTTAGTTTCCTAGGGCTTCCAAGACAAAGTTCCACAGACTGAGAGACTTAAAAATGCAGAAATTTATTCTCTCTTAGTTCTGGAGGTTACAAGTACAAAATCAAGGTGTCGGCAGGGCATGCTTCCTCTTAAATCTATAGGAGAAAATCTGTCCTGTGCCTCTCTCCTGCCTTCTGGCAGTGGCTTGCTGGCAATCTGTGGTATTCTATGCTTCAGTCATCACGTGGTGTTCTCCCCTCTATGTCCAAATTTCCTCATCTTATAAGGACACCAATCATAGTGGATTAAGGATCCACCTCACTCCAGTATGACTTCTTTTGAACATGCCTAATTCCATCTGTACTGATCCTCCTACCAAATAAGGTCACATTCTGAGGTACTAGGGACTAGAACTTCAGCATATCTTTTTGGAGGATGCAATTCAATCCATAACAATGGATATTATTTTCTTGGTCCCCTCAAACACTAACATTTTTTCTACATCTATGTCACTACAATTGAAGTCCTACAGTCAAATAATAGTCTCTTCCTTGTTTTTAATCTTCTAGATTCTCTTCATCAGATTGTTGTGAGAATGTTTTTTAATTAATGCAAATAAAATTCTTAATGCAGTACTTGATATATATTATGTGCACTGTAATCATTATTATTATTATCACTATCATTATTATTCTCTTTCATGATTGCTTTTAACTCTTTCAGAGGAAAGAACCTGGCTTACTTGCAAATCTCTAAGGTATCTGATTTACCTCAATTCCCTTATCTCCTTCTCTAATCTGCTTTCAAGTGTCCTTAACCAGTAGTAATACTGTTTGTTAGATGCAATTTCCTTGGAAGGAAAGCAATAGCATATGAAGATAAGTCCAATGGGATCTGCATCCCCTAGACTAATCTGCAAGGTCTCCAGAAATGGATGAGGCCAGTAGGATTCTAGTTCATGGAGGCTGAAGTTAGAAAACTGAATGGGGGTTGAAGCCAAATAGCTCAGTGATGGAATCTAAACCTTTGATTTTCCTGGTAATGATATATCTCAGTAAATAATGGTTAAGTATATCCAATGATTGAGAGTTCACCAGGGGGAATTGGAGGGAGAAAATGAGGCTTGGGGTTGTGTGGTTGTCCAATATAGGCTAGTACATTGTAATAATGAAAAAATTAGAAAACTGCTACTTGAAAGTTCTATCCCAATCTATCAACTTATTTCCTTAAATGATGCTTTTCCAGTGGGAATTTGCTTACCTCAAGTAGGAGGAAAAGCCAGTAGACATTAACAACTTTATGAGGCATCTCAGAAATGTACAAAATACCTTCTAATCTCCAAGGCTATAACATCCAGCCTCCAAGATGGCCTCCAATGATCCTCCCGTCCTAATATTTACACCCTAGTGTAGACTCTCCCACATTGAATAGGGCTAACTTCTGTAACAAACAAGATACTGTGGCAGAATGTAATTTCTAAGACTTGGTCATAAAGATATTGTAGCTTCTACCCAGCTTTCTCACTTGGCTCTCTCACTCTGGGGAAAGCCAGCCCCTAGGTTATTAGGGTACTCAAGCAGTTATAATGGGAAGGAAAAAATCCTTGTTAACAGTTAGCACCAACTTGCCAACCATGTGAGTGGGTCATCTTGGAAGTAGCTCATCCAGCCCCAGTCAAGCGCTCAGATACCTACAGCCTCAGATGATATCATTACTGCAATCTCGTAAGAGACCGGGCCAAAACTACCCAACTAAGCTACTGAGTTATTGTTTTAAGCCACTAAATTTGGGGTTAATTTGTTACACAGCAATTGATAACTAATACAAAGTACAGTATTAGTACCAAGCATAGGACTTGGCACAGAGAAGTGCACTTTAAATGATTTCGAATGAAATTGAATTGAAGCAATGAAGGGAAGGAGTGAATTAAGAGCTTTGGGGGAACAAGAAGGGGACCCTCAAATTCTTGACTATCAGTGAATAGATATTTGCTAGCGTGATTTTGTGTCTTGGTTCATAAAATAAATTCAGAATTTATGTGTGAGTGAAGTCCTGGTAAAGAAACATACATATTTAGTCAATGTTTTATTGTTCAGTTATCAGTATGTCTTCTACATCTTTATCTGTGATAGTATTTTTTGCCTTTGATGTCAAGGTCCTGAAAACCGACAGTGAATCTCTATGATTCTGTCTCTACAGTGTTCAGCCAGCAATACTATTTGTTACAAGCTGTATTCATGGTTTGTCATAAACCATATATTGTGATTGATAATTTAGAAATAGCAGCAATTGAAGAAAGCATTATTTTCTTTAAGGAATATCTTGGTAAATTCTCCCCTAATATAGTTAAACAAAAGTTTTGAAATCATCTCGGCAAGTCCCATGAAGAAACTGAAGTCAAACATTTAGAAGAAATGACATGTTAAATAATGTACCCTAAATCAAGGCTGAAGAATGAAGACAAGTCATTCTCTTTGAATTCTCAATTCTTTCTCAAAGATCTAATGCTAATTCTCTAAGTTCATATTCTTAATAATACAGATTATGCCATAACACAATGTGCACTTCAAACCAGCCAATTTAAGAAGTTGGTGAAAGGTTTTCATAACATGGAATTATGTGCACAAAGAACTCATAATACCCTGTCACTGAATACTACAACTTACACAGCACAAAGGTTCATTTGCCGCCTTGAATGAGAAAGATGTCAAAGAAATGAAAAATAATTTGAGAGCACAGTCAGAACCCAAATCTAGGGCTCACTGCCCAGACTCTTCCCACAGACGGCCCAACCCTTCAAGATTGAATGAAGTCAGAAGTTAAGAAAAAGCCTTGCCCACGGAACCCACTTATTAAAATTGGAAGAATGGAAAGAGGATTATTTGCCTCCATGCAAAAATGACATACCCACTTGCAAAACTAGGGGCCCCCTTCGAGTACAAAAGAGTCTTGAGAGCTTATGCTCTCTTCTGGGTTCTTTAAGGACACCAGTTAATAGGGTGCTGTAGAAAAGGAAGCTCACTTTTTCAAATGAATGATAGGTATAAGGTGATTGTTCTGTTTAAGCAATGTTAGGTACACATACATTTACAAAATGGCCACTTCCTGTGCAAAATTTTGACTAAAAGGTTCTCAGCAGATAAGAGATAAAGGAAGAAAAAGGAGAAGGAAGAGGAGGGGGAGGACAACAGCAACAGCAGGAGCAGCTTGAATCTGAGTTTCCTTGCTAGTTCTGTCCTTTCTTGAATGATCCATTTCACTACTTTACCCTGTTGGGCCTCAATTTCATTTGGCATATGAGAAAATTGAAATAATTAATTGCCAAAACTATGACCAGCTCTGTGACCTGATCTGGGAATTGAAAGAACAAACTCAAATACCCTTTGAGTGTTAATGTTTTCTGCTTTTAGGGTCCCCAAAATGGTAAACTGGTCTGAAAAGCTAAGTTGCATATTTGCTTAAGAAACTGGAGTCCTCTAAGATTCCATGATGGAAATGAAGTAAGCTAGATTGTACACACCTGCTGCTTTTCAGATATTGAGACATGTGCCCCAAACCACCAACAACAAAAAGTTGACAAATGCACAAAGCATCAAATTATGGACAAAATACTACCTAGTGTCATGAAGTCAACATCAGGAGCACCTGTCACATACCCCAGAGAATGACCTATTGGAGCCAGCATTATGATATTCCGTTCAACACTAGAAGGCCTGGGACTCAAAAACATCTCTCAAGTAAGATTCCAGATCAAGGCTGTGGGTTTTATGGTGAGATGGGTGGAGGATGGTGGACTCTAAGTAAAAAAGCACTATGTCTTATTGCAACTCTCACAACCCAGTTAGGTACAACCAGACTAGAGCTTCAGTAAAGCCAAGAATTAACTTCAAGCATAACATCAGCGAAAATGGTGGAGTTAGGACCCTAGGACTCCCCTGCCCCTCCATATTCTCTGTACCATAAAAGCATTGAGAACATTGGCAAACATTGTCAGAGTAAACTTTTCTAGAACTCTCAAAATTAATCAAAGGCTTGCAGCAATCCAGGAAACATTTATTCAAGATGAATGGCTGAATTCAGTAAGAACAATGAGCTCTATGGCATTTTTTATTCACCCTACCCACACTCCCTTCTCGGCTCCATAGTAGCCTTAAAAATCAACAGCCCACAATCATGGTGAAAACCAATAGCCTTGCAACCACTGGAAGAGAGACAATAGGGCTAGAGCAGCTCCCAAGTCCCATTCGCAGAAAACTGTCTTTATTTGACCTGTCTGGTGCTTCCTTGAACCCCCCCCCCACACACACACACACATACACATGTGCACGGCTGTCTTTATTTGACCTGATTTGGAGCTTGCTCAGTATGAACAACTTTTTCCCCAGAGGAATTTGTCGAAAACGATCAGAGGCAATTGTTGAACAGCACAGTTGGCCGAGGTGTTGGATAAGATTTGGGGTAAACAATAGGCTAACCAAAAAGCTTAAAAGGAAAATCTGAGGAATGAGATGTCTATAGGGAGCTCTGAAAAGCTGTGATGTGTTCCTGGGAATCTAGAAGTCCTCATGCACATATAGGACAGTGCACAGGCCCAGAAAAGACCTGAGAAGGTCTCAATTGATACAGGAAAGGCATTTGACAAAACCCAACACCCTTTCATGATAAAAACACCCAACAAATTAGGAAGAGAAGGGAACTTCCTTAACCTGAAAAATGGCATCTACGTAAAACTGACAGCTAACATCATACTTAATAGTAAAATACTGAAAGCTTCTCCCTAAGATCAGGAACAATACAAGGATGTCCACTCTCACACTATTTCTAGTCAACATTATCCTGGAAGTTCTAGCCAGGGCAATTAGACAAGAAAATGAAATAAACAGCATCCAGCTTGGAAAAGTAAAAGAAAAACTAACTATTTTGCAGGTTACATGATCTTGTAAACAGAAAATCCTAAGGAATGAACTAAAAAATTATTAGAATAAACAATTCAACAAGATTGTAGGATACATAATCAATATACAAAAATCAATTGTCTTTCTATCACTAGCAAAAAAATTCAAAGATGAAATTAAGAAATTAATTCCATTTACAACAGCCTCAAAAAGTATAAAATACTTAGAGATAAACTTAGTGCAAGATTGGTGCACTAAAAACTATAAATTCTTGTAGAAAGAAATTAAAGAAGACCTAAATAAATGAAAAGACATCCTGTGTCAATGAATTGAAAGACTTAATATTTTGAAGATGGCAGTACTCCCGCAGAACAGATCTACAGATTCAATATTATCCCTACCAAAATCCCAGCTGCTTTTTTGTAGAAATTGACAAACTGATACTTAAAATTCATATGGAAATGCAAGGAACTCAGAATAGCCAAAATAATCTTGATAAAAAGTACAGAGTTGAAGGACTCACATTTTTCTAATTTCAAAACTTAGTACAGGGGGCGGATGTGGCTCAAATGGTTGGGTGTCCGTCTGCCATATGGAGGGACCTGGGTTTGATCTCCGGGATCTCCCAGTAAAATAAAAAATATATAGAAGGCGCATGGGCTGCCAGGCTCTGTGTGCCGCTGAGCCGTTGGGCCCCGGGAGCCATGCAGCAGGATGATGACATAACAGGGGAGAGACAAGACGAGATGCTCCGAAAGCTCCAGAAGCCAGGAGCTGAGGTGGCGCAGGTAGCAGGATACCTCTCTCCTACATCGGAGGTCTCCAGGATCGAATCCTGATGAAGACTGGAGGAGGAGGATGAGAAGAGATGGCAGGAAACAGACACAGAGAATTGCCCAGCAAATGGACACAAAACAGCAAATGGGGAAGGGGGGGTTTAAAATGACACGGAGAATTGCCCAGCAAATGGACACAAAACAGCAAATGGGGAAGGGGGGGTTTAAAATGGGTAAAGTAAATAAATAAATCTTTAAAAATATATATTAAAAAACTTAGTACAAAGCTATAGTAATCAAGACTGTGTGAAAATGGCATAAGGATAGACATATAAATGGAATAGAATGAAGAGTCCAAAAATTAATTCATGAATTTATGGGCAATTGAGTTTTGACAAGGGTGCCAAGAACACCCAATGGGAAAAGAATCCTCTTTACAAGAAATAGTGCTGGGAAAACTAGATATCCACATGCAAAATAATGAAAGTGAACCCCTACTGTGTATCATATACAAAAATTAACTAAAAGTGGATCAAGCTAAATATAAACTATACAACTCTTAGAAGAAATCATGGATGTAAATCTTAATGACCTTGAAGTAGTCAATGTTTATTAAACAACAAAAGCATAAGCAACAAAAGATATGCAAATAGCCAATAAGCATATGAAAAGATCCTTAACATCATTAGTCCTTAGGGAAACACAAATCAAAACCACAAAGAGATACAACTTCACACCCACTAGGATGATTATAATAAAATGACGGACAATAATAAATGTTGGCAAGGACACGAAGTTGAAGCCCTTATACATTCCTGGAGGGAATGTAAAATGGTACATGGGCTTTGGAAAACAGTTTGGCAGTTGCTCAAAAAGTTAAACACCATATGCTACAGCATTCCACACCTAGGTGTACACCTGAGAGAACTGAAAACCTATGTTCACACAAACTTGTATATGAATGTCCACAGCAGCATTATTCATAATAACTAAAAAGTGGAAGAAACCCACACGTCCATCAATTGATAAATAAAATGTGGTATATCCATATGAACCACAGCAATTTAAATCCAGTCCCACCTTGGTTTCTGTGAACACCAGGGTCTTATTGAGGCAGTCCTGTTCTCCATAACCTATGTTAAAATAGTTTTAGTTGCTTAGTTGATTTAAAAAGAAAAAGTGCTCAGTTTGTTTTGAAGTGAAAATGAAGACTGAAACTGTACCTGAGAGTTAAGAATTAACAAATAATTATGATTACAAAATCATTGTAGAGATGCCTTTATATTATAAAATAGCAAAAGTTAATATCTGAAATTGCTGAAACTGGCTGGATTTAGCCTAGAGCTGCTACTGTGATGGTCATTCTAGACTGACCTTATCCCTGTTTATGGTTGCTCTAGTCTTAGCCTCACCCTTGTGTATACTTACTATCCTGAAGGTAAGTCTAGACTGAATTTTCCTTTGTTTATGGTTATTTCCTAACTAGGCTCACCTTTGTGTATACTTGCCATTGTGATGGTAACCACTCTACTCTCCTGCTTGAATCCATTAAAACTCCTGCTCCCTGTGATTCTGGAAAGGCAGGTTTGAGACCCCCGTCTCCTGTCCTTCTGCAGGCATTAATAAACCTGCTTTCTCTCATGACCATCCTGGTGTGGACTCCATCTGCTCTGGGCAAGAACCCAGAGGGGTCCCTGAAGGGTTTCCTTCATATACATTGTAATATTACTCAAAATAAGCAAGGAATGAAGCACTGATGCATGCTACAACATGGATAACCTTGAAAACATTTTCCTAAGTGAAAGAAGTCAGACACCAAAGGCCACATACTGTGATTCCATTGATATGAAATGTGCAGAATAGGCAAACTCAGAGAAGCAAAAAGCAGACTAGTAGTTACTGGAGGCTGAGGGAAGGGGAGATGAAGAGTGGCTGCTAATGGGCATAGGGTTTCTTTCTGGGGAGTTATGAAAATATTCTGGAATTACACAGTGATGATGGTTGCAGATTTTTTTTAATATAGAAAAAAGTGAGTTGTACACTTTAAAAAAGTAGACTTTATGGTATGTTAATTTTAACTAAAAAATATTTGAAAAGAAATAACTTCCAATTGCTTCTATCTGCAGCTACAGGGAAACGTGCAGGATCCAAAGAACACTTTGGTTGTGGCACTTCCCAGAGATGGGGAAGGGCTGAGGGGAGTGAGGGGAGTCTGATCCCAAAGCTCCTAAATCAAGATCTGGAGAAGTTTTAATCAGAAAATTGTTCCAACTGTTAACGGTATTAGTTGTGACTTATTTTTCTCTTTTTGAGAAGCCAGATTTCATTGTTTCTCACACTGTCACAAGTCTTTGCCATAAGTAAGATAGACTTTCTCTCTTCCTTTGATTAAGCCAGAATCCTATAAATGCTTTTTTTTTTCTTTGAATATTTTTTCCCAGAATATCACTTTCTTCTTAAAGGAGCTGGCTTAAGATTTTAAGTCTGAGCTCAGGCAGCTCTGGTGGGTGAATATTTTGGTAATATTCATCAGTCACTAATGTTTCCCGATTTTCTAAGCCATACTACATACAGGAAATGAGGGGGGAATTGGAAAACATGGTATCCAGCTGTATTGAAGAACTCAGTCTAGCTGAGGGTATAGAAGGAAAAAGGAAATCTTCCTAAGCTTCATAAAGCAAATGTGTATTTATTCACGGCATGGTGCTGAGGGGTAGAGGAAAGAGTGATGTAGGACAGGGACCAGAACAATTTTTTCCAAAGCAATGGAGCTGTTGATACAGTAGCAGCTGTAAGCCTCTCCTTCTCTTAACTGCAGGAGTGCACTTTTCTCTTCTAGGATGAACTGGCTGGACCTCTCATTGTTCCATTCTACCTGTTTATCCCTTCTCATATAGTTCTAAGAACTTATTTACCTTAATTTCTAAAAGGACAATAAATAGGGCAGGGAGAAGCATGAGCTAAGTGGAATTTTATGAGGGCTTGGAAATGTTCATTTAAAAAATTTCAGAGGGAGTGGATATGGCTCAAGCAGTTGAGCACCTGCCTCCCACATGGGAGGTCCCAGGTTCAGTTCCAGGTGCTTCCTAAAGAAAACAAACAACCAGCCAAAACAATGAGCAGACAGCGAGCAAAAACAAACAAGCAACTAAGCAAAACAACAAGTAAGGAGATAAAGGAGTCAACTCAGGGGAGTCGATGTGGCTCAGTGGATGAGTACTGGCCTCCCACATACGAGGTCCTAGGTTTAATCCCCAGGCCCGGTACCTCAAAAAAGAAATTTTTTTTTTCAGACCAGAAAGCAAAGGCTCTAGTATGTGAGAATATATCCAGAAACTAAATTAAAACATCTCTTCACTACCATGGCATCAGAGTTTTGTATCTTTCTCCACACCCAGTCCCTCCCACTTCCTTTGTATACTTTTTGCAATTAGAAGTAATTCTTTTAAAGATGTGCCTCTCTTATGAAGCCTTCGCAGAGTGCTGGGGTAGCAATCCTTATTTGTTTCCGGTGAATGACTCTCCCCAACTTCTCACTGTCTCTCTCATTGAGTACCTGCTTGTCCTCACCTTTCCCTGGGAGCAGTCCATGCTTGAATGATTGGGGTGCAAATATTAGTATTGGTTCCATGTTTTCAGTCTGACATTTATGTAGTCTACAGGGAGCTCCATCATAATTTTCCTTACAGAGTCCTTAGCTGGATAAACTCCAGCTCTGGCTATAATTAAGCACTTACCTTACACACTGCCAGCAGCTATCCCCAACCCCCAAATCTTTTGTTTTTGTAGCCATTTCCTCAAACCCAGCTTTCTACAACCACCCAGAAAGACCAAATTCTTCCAGGAAAGAGGGATATCAATGAATGTTCAATGTCAAGTCTATCCTATCTAGGAATGGATTTTCTCTGGTAGTTTATGTAACACTCAAAGACCCTCTAGGTCAAAACCTCAAAACCTCATGCCCCCAATAATGCACTGTGCAGAATAATATGACCAAAAACAAAAGAAGAGGAGTTTCCAACAATAGAGACTTTGGGGAAAGGAAAGCAAGCAAGGGCCATGGATGACATGGGTCATTAACAACCACACGTCAACCTGAGCTGCCAGTTTTTACCATCCAGAGGAGTGGACACCACCCAGGATGCTTACCCGGAACTGCTTTTTCATAGCAGACGCTTTTGTAAAAGCAGCACCCAAGTTCCTTGCATCGATCTCTGGAGACATTGTAGTCACATATGTCATACAGAGGAATATCACATACTGTAAAAATATAGATACACATAAAATTGTAACTCCACTTTTCATTTTATTTTTGTATTTTTTTGTTTTGATTTTTAGCCACTCTGCTTTTAATTTAATTCTAAAGCAAATGGTAATGGAGAGGGAGAGAAGTTGTGGGTTTCTGTTGTGGGTTTTTGTTGTTTTTTTTTTTTTAATTATGCATCATACAAATCTGGCTTTGCAACTAAGATCTGGAATGAATTAAATTTCTGAACAAAATAATGTCAAGTTAATTACACAGAATAATACAGGGTCCTCTAATGATTAAGAAGATAATACATCCCAGTGGGGCAGTATGCCAGGCACAGCGCTGTACAAAGAAAATGGAAAACAAAGATCTAATACAATGAATATTGGTGAGCTCAGCCAGAAACATATAATTAATTCGCATTTAAGCATACAGTAAGTTAAAATTATCAACATGGGCTGTGGATTATCTCAGAATTTTAAAAGTTGAATCCAAAGGACAGAAAGTTTAATGCCAATTTTGACCCCAGAAAAGGGAAAGAAAATGAATATGTAATACACAGTAGGAGAAGACTAGAGGAGTCAAAAACAAGCAAAACCAAAAAAACTGAGCAGAGACGATTCCTGATAAATGACCGTTTTCAACACAGTTCAGCAACCTAGTCCATTTTCAGCTACGAGGATATTTGAGTCCCTTAATTGGCAGCAAGCAACTGAGTGATTGGACTGAATAATAAAAAAAGTCACACATGAAAGAAAGCCTAGACAAGCTGAGAGAAAAAGGTACATAAATAAACATTACGAGGTAAGGAGGGTGGAGAAGAAACTGCTTTTTGTTCTCACAAAAGGAAACAGCCTTGCTGGTGCTCAAGTGACAGGTCTGCATGCTAACCCTTCAGGTGGCCCTATAAATTGTTAAAAAGGAGAATGGGAGGAGGGGAGGCCACCCAACCTGCCTGACCCTCTTACAAATCCCATCAGTTTTCCTTTGTAGTCTTTCTGATTTCCCCCAAAACCCACTGTTTCTAAGCTCCTTTCTTTCTTTCCCTAAAACATCTTGCCTCCAGGTTTACCAAGTACTGTCCTCATGACCTTCGCCCTCAAGCCAGAAGTGATAGTCCTCTGCTGCCGAAATTCCATTTCAGCCACAGATGCCCAGCATCCAGAACCTAGAGCAAGGCTTGAAACAGAAAGCTGGGGTCAGAGGCCTAGTATGAGAGAGAGAGAGAGAGAAAAATCTATTAACCTTCACCATGGCCCTGTCCTAAAGGCAGCTGGATCTTAGAAACCAGTGCCCTTGTTTCTGAAAAGGGTGCTGGGTTGGTATGAGCTGCTCAGAGGAGCAGCCCCAGAGCCGAACTGCTTTAAGAGAAGGGCCAGAGCTGGAGTGGCCTGGGAAAGACCCTGGAGCGGGGAAGGTGGATGCCAATGCCGCAGGGCTCTCCAAAGGAAAGACAAAGCAGGAGAACCCCTGTTCTCGGCACAGCCAAAGAATGGCCCCTAAGGGGAACTTTGCGGGGAGGCGGGGAATTATGTGCAGTGGGCTGGAGAGACTGGAGGCCTCCGTCTCTGAAATCCCCTGTGCTCACTCACTGTGCGGAGTAGTTTTGTGTTTAAGGTTTTGTGTTGGGTTTTGCTTTAACAATGGTACAGGCTGCATTCACGTTTTCACAATGGCAACTATGGTATCATTTATTGGGTCCTTATTACATTGCAGGCACAGGACTTGGGAGCTTCACGAACATTTTGTCCATACATAACTCTCATGAGAATTTTACAATGTCGGTATTACTGACTCTACCTCTTAATAATGGCAAACATGTACTAGCCAGTGTGGTCAGGCTCTGTTCTATCTCATCTGGAAACTAAGGATCAGATTTGAGCACATCTGCCCAAGAGCATACAAGCTAGCTAGTGCATGGCTGAGCTGGGATTCACATTTCCTTCTGTCTGGTTTTGAGACCCAGTCCCTATTCTTTCCATAACGCAAAGCTGCCATTCCCCAACCCAGCTGTGCAGTGAACACAAGCCCCTGGGACTGCACAGTGAGTGCCTCTTTACAAAGCCAAGAGAAACAAACACTTGTTACAGGTGATGACAGATGTTAAATTCAGCAAACAGCATGGGCAGGAAATAATTCATTGAATGAAGCATAATTTTTATTCATAAACTGATTCTTGTTCTTTTCAACATCACTCCACAGATAGGAAAACATTAGTACAATGTTTCTCATTTTGACCGTTTTCATTTAATATTTTCAAATAGCAGCTGGTTCCTTACCCACCCCGTTCCCCCCCCCCCGCCCCCACCTTCTAAAAATTCAATTTCCCCTTCACTTCTGAGCTTTCGCTCATGTCTTTAATTTAGCCAGTTTGCATCTTCTTCCAGCAGCTATGACCCTGGATGGGCCCTTTCTTGGAACCCAGGGACAGCTCTACTGAAAACATCACGTAGCCCCCACCTGCAGCCCCAACCCCAATGTCAGAGAATTTAAGGAGGTGCTGGATACAGCTTTCTGTCCAAAAACATTAACTGACAGTTGCATGTTCCCATCTGACATTCATTGGTGGGCACCCAAAGTGTTGTCAGCTGCCCCTTCAACATGAGGCTGCTCCTGGGAATGGTAACCACCACCTGAAGCCCACCAGCCTAAACTATCCTTAAATTTCTGAAACCGAAGAAACTATTGACAGCCAGAAGCAGGATCACTGGCCGGGTGTGAGAGGCAGAAGGCCTCTGGGGCATAAGATGCAGGGGTGAGAAGGTGGAGAAGGGGGGGAGGGCACTTCCTTGGGCTAGGGTTTCACCATTAGCGTGCATGGGAGAGCCCTCAGGCACCAGTCACCCTCAGTGCTCAGTGCCCGGCACAGGGCAGTGCTATGTCCCATCCATCCCCACAGGCTATGGGTGAGCCAGCCCTAGAGGCCGCCATGTCCCTAACACATTACAACCAGGGCAGCCCCAAGTTGGGGGAAGACTCCACCACCTGGCTGCTCATTACCTTCATTACCACCATTTCTGTGACATCTAGGTAACGGCTGGGACCCATTTAAGAAATACAGCTGTTAAGCAACAAGCCAAGGTATGGACAAGGCAAATGACAGTACCTCAAGATGGCCAAATCAACTGTATTCCTCCTGATTTGGAGAACCAGAGACCAAGACAAACAGCAACAAGAACAAATAAAAAACAATTTTAAAAAGGCACATGCACACACACACCTACCACCACCACCTCTACCAATGAGATGCCTGCGTATTTCCTGTGAGGAGTACCTTGGGATCAGGAGGATCAGGGTCTGTAGCACTTGTTAGAGCCAGAATGGCTTGTCTTACGCGTGTTTCCTGGGACCTCTTGTCCATTGCCCCTTTCTGTCTGTCTCTCTGTCCCTATCTTTCACCAATGCTCTGTTACAGTCATATTTATGCCAAGGAACATGTATAATTCAGGCAAAATTAAACCAGCACCCTTTAGGGGTAACACAATGGATTCAGCATACATTGCCCATCTTTATATGAGAGCAAGCAAATGTGAGCAAATAGTTCACTTAGCATTATTTGGCTCCTATATTCATAGCACTCTTCTCTTCACTTAATTGCTCATTTCAGGAAGCAACTAGGTACAGGCCCACAGGAAGCAACCTTAACATTGCTGATTTTTCTGGACCAGACCGGCATCTCCTTCTCCTAAGTGGTCACCATTCCAATCATAATCTTAGGTTATAAACACATCCATTCTAACATGAAAATTTTTTTGTTTTTTTTTGTTTTTCCCAAAAACTTGGAAAACTTCTTCACATCACTTTATGTTCCTAGTGGCAAGGAGAAGAGTGAGAGCCACACAGAGGCTTGGAGGTGGAATAGACTGGATGCTGGCACTCTTCATTCCTGCCAGACATTCATCTCTGTTGTTTTACATAAGGCTGACAACTTTGCAGTATTTCCACAAACACTCCTTTTCATTACCTCCATTTCCTCTCTCTCTGTTAAAGTCACACTCCCAAGATAATTTCATAGAGGAAAATCAAGGTCCACAAAGACTCTCTGAGTGACTTGGGGCCCTTAAGGCTCTCCTGTCCAGGTGGAGACAAGACGCAGGGCCCTCCCTCCCAACCTCCTCTTCAACGCTCTGTCTCCCACCTTACACTGCCATCTCCCCCTTATGTCTCGAAGGCTTAATAAGACAGTACATTAGAACACCAGATCTCCTCTAGTGGAAGGAGCCAATAGGTTGGACAACCATTGTATTAGTCAGCCAAAGGGGTGCTAATGTGAAATACCAAAAATGGGTTGGTCTTTATAAAGGGTATTTATTTGGGGTAGAAGTCCACAGATACCAGGCCATAAAGCGTTAAGTTTCTTCTCACCAAAGTTCATTGCCACGTGTTGGAGCAAGACAGCTGCCGGAGTTTGCCAGGGTTCAGGCTTCTTGGGTTCCTCTCTTCCCGGGGCTGCGTTTCTCTCTAGGCTTAGCTCTTCTAGTTCCTCCACAAGGTCAGCTGTAGACTATCAGGCAAACGGCTCACTTCTCTTCTTCTGGGGCCTTTTCTCCAACATCAAAACTGCTTCACAAAAAACTGCTTCTTAAAAACTGCTTCAACTCTGTTCTTGCCATGCCTCTTATATTTGATTCCCCACCGACCAAGGGGTGGGGCTCAATGCCCTAGTGATGTGGCCCAGTCAATGCCCTAATCATAACCTAATCATGCCCAGATTAACAGATCAGTTTACAAGCATGATCCAATTATATTTTTGGAATTCATAATTACATCAAATTGGCCAGTGGCTACAGCCATCAACCACAAAACTCTTATGGAAGCCATTCAGAATTTTTGGGATTTAACCTCCCTATTGAGGAGATTCTGCATCAGAAAGGAAATCATGAGGCTGATGACTAGGAGATACCAAGAAACCAAACTATTTCCTCAGCTCCTGCTAGGACATCCTGGTCCCCATGGTTCTGTGATACTGTTGCTATGGGTACCAAGCTTGGGTCACAGACAGGTTTCTAAAGGAAGGACTAAGTTGGAAAAGAAAATATAGTAATTCTGAGTACAACAGCTATAGAAAAATGCCTTGGAAAATTTCCACAAAACATGGCTCTCCCTCGTTCCACAGAAGAAACACTTTTCAACAAAGTTGACTATTAAAGAAAAATCTCTAAAAAGTATTCCCATTGATGTCCACCATAAAACCTGGGTCATCTTCCAACAGAAAATTGTTATTGGTCTAGCTAGGCAAGAGCTAGTAAGAAAGCTTGTTTTCCTAAGGAAATTCCAGCACGCAGGACACACTGTCTTGGAATATCTTCCAAACTCCTCCCTCAGAGTGCCTAGGTCTCTCTGCCCCTGTCTGTCTGAGCCGTGATAAGTGGTGGGATTGGGACAAAAATGCATCTCCTCACAACAGATGTCAAAATCAACACATAATGTAAAAATTTCTAAAACATTGAGACCCCATTATCTTGATACTATGAGTTTTAAACTCTGCATTATCAAGTAGTCTTAGAACAAAGGATACCAGTTCTCATGGAACTTGAAAACTCAAAACAAAGAAAAAGAAATAGAGGAGGAGGACATGTGGAACTCATCAGTGCCAAGAAGTGGGTGAGGCTAAAGCTTCAAATGGGTTCAGAGGGAGTTTAAACAATGTATTCAGCAACTCAGGCAAGGCTGTTAACGTCGTCTGGGGTTCATCGTAAGCTTCTGAAGAATTCAAATTCTGGTCTAATGATTATGGAATTTCCTACAATCTTATGAGGTGAGTTGAACAGACTACCATATTGTTTTTCAAGTCCCCACTCTAGCCTTACAAGTACTCCAGAGAAATATGACAAATAGCACTTTTAAAATGCTTTAGAATTTACAACCCTTTCATATAAACAACTTTACTTAATCACACAACTTTGTGTGAGAGTTGACATTAATTTTCAATAGACAGTAAATAAATAACACACAATTGCAATGACAGATACAAGCCATTATATATCCTGCCATAGCCTACAGAATTGAGTGGGAGAGAGTGTAAACTACAATGTAAACCATAATGCATGCTCAGTGGCAATGCTCCAAAATGTGTTCATCAATTGCAATGAATGTACCACACTAATGAAAGAAGTTGTTAATGTGGGGAAAAGTGGGAGGTGTGGGGAGTGAGGCATATGGGACTCCCTTATATTTTTTTAGTGTAACATTTTATATAATCTAAGTATCTTTTAAAAATAAGTTTAAAAAATAACGCACAATAAACCAATAAGGCCAGGAGTACAGGCTGTACAGCCAGATTGCCTGGGTTCAAATTCTAGTTCCACCACTTCTTAGCTGTGTGATCTGGCAACCTAAATTTTAAAGTCCTTAACTACAAAATGGGTATGATAATATTATCTCTATGGTGGGGGCTTGTGTAAGGATAAAATAAAACAGATCTAAAAACACTTAGTATAGAGTTTGGAACATAGCAGTGTTCAATATTAGCTATCACTACTTTTTTTTTTTATCATGATTATTGTCATTTTAGAGATGAAGGAACTCATGGCTATCTCTCCATGACTAGCCCCTAGGGCAGGAAACATGTCTAGTTGGTCTTTTTATGCTCAGGAACAAGCAAAGTACCCAGTATATAAAACGCATTTAATAAAGGTAAAAAAAAAAAAAAAAAAAAAAAAAAGATTTGTTGACTTAATAAGTTAATTTACACTGTTCATGCAGCACGTTTCAGACTGCCTAGTAAGTTTTGGGGCACAAACCTTATTCTCTCTACAAAACAGGATAAAGTCTGTATGATAAACAATGTCGAGTCAATCCTCCGCCACGGCATGCAACCTGGAATCTGGTAAATGGAACTTTATCCAGAGCAGACCTCCATGTCTAGGGCAAACCCAGAATTTGTTTAACTGCTAAGAGTTTTCAGTCAACACTGTTCATTTTGCAAACATTTGTTGAGCACCTACTCGATGCCAGACTTGAGTCATTCACAAGGAGCACAAAAATGACCAAGACAAGAATCCCCGATCTCCAGAAACACTGGGCTCCAGCCCTGGGCCAAGGTTGGAAAACCCGATGTGACCTGATCATCTGGGAAGTGCCTTAACAGCCGGCTCTTTTTCAGGGAGGCTTTTTGTCCTCCCTCCCTTATTTTATACACATAGTCACATAGTAGCTACGGTGCTGCAGGGCCTCCGCTAGGCCTTAATATTACCAGATGGACTAGGGCACCACCCCTGCTGCCGAGTGAAGGGGTGAGGGAGAGAGACCCATAGCTCCACCAGGTGTGTTAGGGGGCATGCTGGTGGTCTGCGAGGGGTGCTGCGGGAGAAAGAGGAGCAGGGCCACTGGGGAGGGAAGAAAGCGCATCTGGGATGGCTTCTCTGAACTGCGCCGGTATTAGCCGAATTTTGAAACATGGGTAGGAAATGGGGCAAGCTAGTTAGTGGCGGGGGTCCTGCGTGGAGGAAGGCATGGAGGTGCACAAGGCCGTAATGCCTTTGAGGAACTTGCCAGGCGTCTGCATGGCTGAGCGGATGAGCCAGGAGCCAATTCACCAAGAGGCTTAGGTGCCGAGTTTGAACTTCATTCTGAAAACTATTCAGAATCCTTGAAGGTTTTTAACCAAGGGAAAAGACGTGTGAGAATGAAGAGAAGAGTCAGGCTGGCACCCGGGAGCCCAGTGAGGGGAGCTGTTCCAACAGGGGAGGCGGGTGGCGATGAGGGTTTGAACTAACGGTGCGATGGCGGGAGGGAAGGAACGGTCGCGGGCGCCATGTCGGGCAGCCGCAGCGCGGACCTGGCGCTCGCTGGGGAGAGCGGGCGATTTTCACCCAGGCCAAGCCGGGCTGGCCCACGCAGGCCTCCCGGGGTCGCAAGGCTCCGCCTGTGACAGCCTCCTCCACCTCGTCGGCCCAGCTCCGACCTGGGACAGTTGCAGTCAGTGTCCAGCAGGGGGCGCCGTTCAACAACACAAAAACTGAAGCCACCTTCGCCAAAGGCCAGACTTTAAAAAGGACCCGGCAGGAGCTGCCAGAACTTAACAGTTTATTAACAAGACTTAAAGAGAAAAAAAAACACACAGAATGAAACAACCACTTCAAAGTCTACAGAGACAATGCTTTCATACTCCCACATTCAGCCTCCGAGCGAGCAAAGTAGGATCTTCTTCCAACACATGGGAAGCTTGGCCCTGCCGCAGGCAAACATCAAAAGTGACCACGACCTTCGCTCCCAGGCCCGGGGAAGTCGGCTCTGCGCGCGCGTCCTGGCTTACCTGGACAGGGCCGAGCTGCCAAGAGCCGCCGCCGCCGCCGGCCCCGCGCGCCCGCCGGCCCCACACTCCCGGGGCAGAGGCGGCGGCGGGCCCTGCGGGCTGGCCGGGCCGGGAGCCGCGCTCTCCCGCCTGAGGCCCCGCCGCCAGCAGCGCCCCAGGTTCGCGCCTCTCCCGGGGCCTGGGCACGTCCCGCTGCCAGCGGCAGACGCCGAGGCCCGGTTCCCGCCCAGCGCCGGGGCTTCGGTCCGCGCCCACCACAGCGCCTGCGGCTCCCAGCCCTGAAAGCAGGAGGCCGAGAGCAGCCTGGCCACACAAGGGCGTTCAGAACGCACTTGTCTTTCCTTGCCTCCGGAAGGGGAGCGGGGCATTTCAAGCGGGCCACACTCGAGTGTGTTCTCTGGCCCCGCGCTCCCCGGCCCGTGGTATCTGCATTTGTGTGCAGACCTGGTTGCCAGTTTGGGCTCTGCCTCTTCAGCAGCCGCGGGACCTCACCAGCAAGGTTGCCGCCGACCTTCCCTTTCCTTTCCTGTCATATGGCAGGAAGGCATCCTGCCCGCCTCAGGTGCTTGTAATGAAGGCTCCCTGTGGAGATGATGGCTGAGAAAGGGTTTCCAAGAGCAAGTGCCTGCACGTGAGGGGCAGCTCTGCCTCCTGTCACAGAACTCCACTTTCACTAACCACATTCCAGAATTCCAGAGCTACGACTCCAACTCTTCTGTGAGAAGAGGTTTCCTACCGTTTGTAGGAATTACAAATACATGGCCGGGCTGGGAGACACGCCCTGGGTCTAAGTTCCAAGCAAAACAAATTTTAAAAAGAAAAGTGAATTTCCTTTTTTTCCCTCCTTCCTCCCTTTTTTTTTTTTTTTTTTTTTTGGTATTTTGTTTATTACAAAAGTAAAGCATGAATATAAGCTCAAGTGATTAAAAATCCAATAAGATTAAATATATACAGTAGAAGGCGAAGTTTCCTTCTCCTCCCATGGAGCACATGCATTTATATTTTCCTACCATGGTTTTAAATAAATCTAATCATACTGTATATATACTAACAATGTGCTTTGGAGAAAAGCAGATTTCAAAAGTTTCCTTCAATACTCAGGCATAAGTATCCAATTTCCAATCATGGTTACCTAGGATGGGGAAAGTAGAATGGTGAAATTTACTTTTGAGAACTATTTTTCCTTAGTAAATATGTCCTTCCTGCAATAAGAATTGTTAATTAGCTGAAGTACATATTTGGGGCCTCATAGAGAAAATGCCTTTGATCTCTTAACCATCTGGAAAGTAGTTAAATATATTTCTAATGTTCAAAACCTAAGGTTCAGATGATTTTCATAATGAATTTAAGAAAATGAAGACCTCACGGTATTTTCCCATATTATTTTTAAAACACAAATGTCTTTGCTTCCCCTTCTCTGTCTAAGCCTGATGATTTTGACTAAATCAATGCTTTAGAATGAAAATAGATCCCCTCTTTTCTACTTTACCTGCAAATTTCTTCAGAAGTTGTGATGGAGACTTTTTATATTCTGGTTCATATTTCATTGTCACAGTTTAGGGATGAATGAAGGTATTAAATGAATCTGAAAAACAAAGTACACTTAGCCCACTCAGGACCTCACAGCTGGCTAGAGAAGGAGGGAAATAAACACAAGTTCAGGCAGGTAAACCCCCAACTAAAGAGAGACCGCTGAGGTCCCAGCAGGACAGGCCTGTGCAGCTTAGTGAGACTTACTTGTCAAACATGTTACTGGCTGATTCCCCTCAGTCCTTTTTTTTTTTTTTTTTTATGTAATACTGAGTGTTTAGATTCAGACTAGTTCAGTCAAGGCAGCTCAGTCTTCTTGTTCCTCAATTATACTCTAAATGGGGAACAATTATTTGATAAAATAAGAAATTGGATGCCTTTCTCCCTTCCACCTCTCACGGCCAGTGGAGAGTGAAACCAAGAGCAGACCTACCCCTGGCTGGCTGTGACATCACAGACACTCGTGATGACATCACACAAGATAGGGGGTCTGCATGGTAACTGGGTCTTTTCCTCACAGAGACTGCAGTGCAGTAGACTAAATATCCACTTTCTACTGGCTGCTGTCATGGAGAAAATGAACAAAAAACATGTTGAAAGACCCCTAAGTACAAGGCACCGTGACATTTGTAAACCTGTACACAGTATCAGACAATCTACGTGGTTTCTGCTTTCCTACTTCCATTTCCCTGTCAAACCCAGGTTTTGAAACCAGATAGATGTTTGAATCCTACTTCATTCCTTCATTCCGCTGTTTCTTTTTTGCCAAGCATCCATTATTACCAGGCACTGCTGTTCTTGGCCTTAAGGATACAACAGTGAACAAAGCAGACAAAAGTCTTATCCCTCAGGAAACTTATAGTTCAGTGGAAGGAGACAGAAAACAGACAAATGCATGTCAGATATACCAGATAAATGCTGTGGAGAAAAATATAACAGAGTAAGTTGATTAGGGAACAGGGAGGGAGTGGGGTGCAATTTTTTTTATTTTTTTAAATTTATCCCCACCCCCTTGCTGCTTGGGCTTGCTATGTCCGTTTTGCTTTGCATTTTTCTGTGTCTGCTTGTCTCCCTTTGTTGCGTCATCTTGCTGCATCAGCTCACCAGGCTGCGTGGGCCAGGTTGCCTTCACCAGGAGGCCCCGGGAATCGAACTCGGGTAAACAGGTGCCCAACCAATTGAGCCACAGCCGCTTCCCAGGGGTGCAATTTTTAGATGGCCACTGATAAGGAGGTATTTGAGCAGATTTTGAAGCAAGTGAGGCAGGGAGTTTTTGGACATGAATGGGAAGAGCATTGAAGGTTGAAGGAAAAGCAAGTGCAAAGGCCCTGCGGTGAGGCAGACATGGTGAATTTAAGAAACTTGAAGGAGCCTAATGTGGCTTCAATGAAACAAGACAGAGGACAGAGAAGTCACAGAAGGCAAGATGTGAAACCTTGTATGTGATATTAAGGACTTGGCTTTTAGCCTGAGTGAATCAGGGAGCTATTAAAGGGTTTGAGCAGAGGAGAGACATAAAGCAAAATATATTTTAATAGACTCATTCTTGTGTTGGAAATAGACTGTTGGCAAGAGTAAGCAAGGGTATGATGCAGTAATTTAGGAGAAAGGTAACTTGGACCAGGAATAAATTTTTGTATATCCTGTTAGTGTCCATAAAATTTGTTGTCAGGTGGGATGTAGAGTGTGGGGGTAAGAATTCCAAGGATTTTGCCTGAGAAACTAGAAGGATGGAATTACCATGTTCTGAGATGGGAAGGATGTGGGAGGAGCAGCTTTGGAGGGATGGAGGGGAGATTAGGAGTTTGACTTTGAACATGGAAGTTTAAGATCTACACCAGATACCAAGGTAACCTGTAAACAGCTGAATATATATCTCTGGTTCAGGGCTTAGGTCTAAGAGGGGGATATAAACACTAGATAGAGGGCATTGAAACATCAGACTGAATGAGATTATTCAAGAAGAGCATGTTATTGGAGAAGGGGCCCTAGGTTGATGTGGCAGTTGGGCAGTTTGATGTAATTATGAATTCCAAAACTATAATTGGATCATGCTTGTAAACTGATCTGTTAATCTGGGCATGATTGAGTTATTATTGGGGCATTGACTGGGACACATCAGTAGGGTGTTGAACCCAACCCCTTGGTGGGTGGGGAATCAAATATAAAAGGCATGGCAAGAACAGAGTTGAAGCAGTTTTTTGAGAAGCAATTTTGATGTTGGGAAGAAGGCCCCAGGAGGAGAGAAGCGAGCCGTTCACCTGATCGTTTACAGCTGACCTTGTGGAGGAAACAGGAGCTAAGCCCGGAGAGAAACGCAGCCCCAGGAAGAGAGGAACCCAGAAGCCTGAACCCTGGCAAACGCCAGCAGCTGTCTTGCTCCAACACGTGGCAATGAACTTTGGTGAGAAGAAACTTAACGTTTTATGGCCTGGTATCTGTGGACTTCTACCCCAAATAAATATCCTTTATAAAGACCAACCCATTTTTGGTATTTCACATTAGCACCCCTTTGGCTGACTAATACAGAATTTGGTACCGAGGAGTGGGGAAGTGCTCTTGCATATACCAAAATGTTGGAACGGTTTTATAAATGGGTAAGGGGTATTTTTTGGAGGAATTGTGAAATGCTTGATGGAAAAGGTCTAGATCACTTTGAAGAGACTGTTGATAGTAATATGGACGCTAAAGAGACTTTCTATGATGCCTTAGAAGTAAATGGTGAAACTATTATTGGAAACTGGAGGAAAGGCGATCCATGTTTTAAAGTTGCAGAGAACTTAGCAAGATTAACTCCTGGTGTTATATGGAAGACAGAATTTGAAAATGGCGAACCGGAGCATTTAGCTGAAGAACTTTCCAAGGTAAACTCGGAGAATGTGGCTTGGCTTCTCCTTACAGTTTATAGCAAAATACTAGATGAGCGAAACACTAAGGACTGAACTTTTGGGCTCTAAGAAAACAGAAACTGATTCTGGAACTTCCAAGTTTCTGGAAATCAAATTCCCAGATGAAAATGCCCTATTTGAAGACTTTACTAAACTTGGAACTTGTAAATCAGAATTGAAGATGCAGTTATCTCGGAAAGGCTTGTGGAAAGTCTTACTGTCTGATGGCTTGGACCCCTGCTTCCTGCATGCTAAACCAACAAAGTTTTTGAGAGAACTGTATGAACAAAACCAGTGTCAGTTTGGAGAAAAGAGGACATGGAAAGGAGAGATTGAAGGAGAAACAGCTTTAAGAAGAAAACCGTGGAAGCAGAGATCTGGGATTAAGACATCTCCTTGGGCCAAGAGAGGAGCCCCACCCATATGTACAGAGACAGTGAGTTTTCCCCAGCAGTTGAAGAGGGTGGATGTCCCCACCGGATGTTCTGGGAGAGTTTTGCCACCCCAGGGTACAGGGAGGTTGGAGCACATTCCTCAAAGATTAGGGAGGTTAAGATCAACATCCTATAGGTCTAAGAGGGGTGTACCTGTCCCCCACAGATTAGAGAAGGCCAGGTGGTCAACCCATCGCTCTGAGAGGGTTGAACCTGTGTGCCAAAGGTTAGGGGGAATGTTGTCTTCACCTCACTCTACTAGGGGGGCTAAGACTCTAACCCAAAGATTGGGTAAGGTGTGGCAATCACCCCAACACTCTTGGAGGGCGAGGTCAGGAGCTTGGTCAACACCTAGATGCTTGATGAGGGTGGAACCAAGAAAATGGCCTTTGGGCAAGCCTGTGGAAAGGGTGGGTTCCCATGTGGCCCAAGGAGAAGAAACCATCATCTTAAAAATGACTCTCAGACTTTGAAATAGAATGGAGGATGCCCTGCAAGTTTACTGAACTGTAGAGGATCCATGACTTATGTTTAACATTCCAATTTCTCCTTATGATAATGAAAATGTTTATCCTTTGTCTTTCCATTTGTGTATTGGAAGTATTAAATGGTTTTGTAAGTTTCAGAGGTCTACAGCAGATGGGATTTTGCCTGAAGACAAACTGTACTTCTTTAAAATGATTTTGATATGATTTTGTACTTGGACTGTTACTGATTTAAGTTTTTTTAAAATATTGTAATGTATTTTTTGTTTTGTTTTGTTTTGTTTTTTCTTTTTTTTTTTTATTATGGGTAAAAATCAAAATTCTCACAATACATACAAACATTTGCAAAATGATATATAAATATATATGCATATATGTGTGTAATGTATTTTTGGAATTCAGAGGGTGGAATGTGGCAGTTGGGCAGTTTGATATAATTATGAATTCAAAAAATATAATTGGATCATGCTTGTAAACTGATCTGTTAATCTGGGCATGATTGAGTTATGATTAGGGCATTGACTGGGCCACATCAATAGGGTGTTGAGCCCCACCCCTTGGTGGGTGGGGAATCAAATATAAAAGGCATGGCAAGAACAGAGTTGAAGTAGTCTTTTGAGAAACAGCTTTGATGTTGGAATGAAGGCCCCAGGAGAAGAGAAGCGAGCCATTCGCCTGATGGTCTACAGTTGACCTTGTGGAGGAAACAGGAGCTAAGCCCGGAGAGAAACGCAGCCCCAGGAAAAGAGGAACCCAAGAAGTCTGAACCCTGGCAATCGCCAGCAGCTGTCTTGCTCTAACACGTGGCAAGGGACTGTGGTGAGAGAAGAAACTTAACCCTTTATGGCCTGGTATCTGTGGACTTCTACCCCAAATAAATATCCTTTATAAAGACCAACCCAGGAAGCGGCTGTGGCTCAATCAGTGGGGCTCCCGTTTACCATATGGGAGGCCCCGGGTTCGGTTCCCGGGGCCTCCTGGTGAAGGCAAGCCCGCCCGCACGGCGTGGTTAGCTGACCCAGCGAGCGCAAGCAGCAAGGGGCGGGGGATAAATGAATAAATAAATAAAATCTTTAAAAAAAAAAAAAAAAAAAAAGACCAACCCATTTTTGGTATTTAACATTAGCACCCTTTTGACTGACTAATACAGTTGGCAAAGACAGGCCAGCGATTGAGATTGAGAAGCAGCAGCCAGAAGGGGATATCGCATTTTTCTGTGTAATATTTGGCTTTAGCTTCCTCACAGAAATTTTGGAAGGTATAAGGTGCACATATTTTCATTGATGCTGCAATGAGGCTGACTCACTGTGTGCTCATGGGTGTGTTTCAGAAGGTTGAGGTATGCTCAGGAGATTTCTCCCCCAATTCATGTACCTTCTGTTCTGCCTCCTCCTGATGAAATCAGAATAGCGTCCACCTGCATAGGCATCTGCTGTTTAGCTGGTCAATATCCTTTCTTTTTGACAACTGCTCCTGGGAACTAGAGGAGCTTCCAACAGCGACCCTCCCCCTAACACAGGAGTGCACAAGCCACCCTGACTGAGGCATTCAGATCTTCCTGGAAATTTTAATCTAGAGCAGGCATAAGCCATGGCAGAAGTCTATTTGAGACAGATTTAATCAGCAAGCTTCCAGGAAAGTAGTGGAGACAGACAAGTCAACAGTGTAGTCATCTCGAGGTTGGGGTTAGTACCAGGAAGCTGTGAAAGCTCATGAGGATGTGGTGAGAGGACTAAACTAGACTTGTGGTGAGGAGGTGTTCATGAAAGGCTCATAGGAAGAGGAGAAGCGTGATCTGAGGATTCAAAGGTGAGAAGGATTTATTCAAGTAAAGAAAAGGGAACAGTGTGCACCTGCACCAAGGCACGAGAGGACAGGTGTGTCCAGGGGCTGCATGACTGGGAATGGCGGGGCACAAATGAATTATGACAACTCATTTGTATCCATCAGAATCCTAAAAAGTAAGTGGAAACCATGCTTGGCATTTCAAACAGAACATATTTAATACAAGGAATTGGTCATAACCGTGCTTGTAGGACTGGGGGAAGGGGAATGATGTTCGACTAGCAAAAAAAGGAGGCATTCTCTTAGTTTGCCAAGGCTGCTGTGGCCAAGTATCACAAACTAATTGGCTTAAAATCAGAAATGTATTGTCTCAGGTTCTGGAAGCTAGAAGACCAAAATCAGGGCCATGCTCCCTCTGAAAGGGGAAAATCTGTTCCAGGTGTCTCCCGGCTTCTGGCAGGTGGCCAGCAATCCATGGCATTGCTTGGCTTGTGGGGGGATGACTCAATGCCTGCCTCCATACATGGCGGTCTCTGTCTCTGTGGCAGTCATATTGGATTAGGGTCCACCCTCATCCAGTTTGGCCTCATCTTAACCCAGTAACATCTTCAAAGCTCCTGTTTACAAATAAGTTCACATTCACAGACCTGGGGTTAGGATTTGAACATGTCTTTTGGAGATGACACAATTCAGTCCATAACAGGGACAATTCCTGAACATCTAGGCACTGAAACCCACAAGGGAGCCTGCTGTTGGACTCCTGCGTATACCGGCTCTGCCAGGATGGAACTGACAAAAAGCTGCTACCTCCTCCCAGAATACTGGACCCATAGTTGTCCTACTTGCCCTGCTACCACTACTGCTGCTGCTGTAAGAGCCCAAATAAAGAAGCATCTTTCTTCCTCGCATCTCCAGTGCCTCCACTGACAGAATCCCTCTTTAGGTCAGCTGGCTGCAGGGTCTAGGAAGTGGGGTTGGTGAGCTTCTCGTTCCAGCTGATGAAGCAGAGCAGGGAAGAGTGGGTGAGGGGTTGTGAAGCATTGCTCTTCGGGGAAGACTCTGAGGGCATGTCAGGGTGATGGCAGGTACT
Source organism: Tolypeutes matacus (assembly GCA_026826555.1). Lineage (NCBI taxonomy): Eukaryota > Metazoa > Chordata > Mammalia > Cingulata > Chlamyphoridae > Tolypeutes > Tolypeutes matacus. The sequence goes on from JAKSZT010054335.1 coordinate 30,268,647, forward strand.
GCTGGGCATGGAGACCCCCCTGATGCTCCTCCATCCACCCATGGAAGCAGCTGTCTACTTGGCTTCCCAATTAGGTCAGGCCTGTGGAGGAGTGAAGCTTAATGGGACATAGGAAAGAGCAACCCATGTGGACTCAGGCTAATTTCTACCTTTGTAAAGTCGTAAGTTCTTCTCCCAAGTGATAACTAGTTACTATACTATTGATATAATTTCAGCTATAAGCAAGAAATTTGCTGTCATAGACTGTGCAGTCCTCCCATGGGAAAATGTAGGTATTGTAATGGATTTTTTTGAAATAGGAAACAAAGCATGGGGACCCATTATAACTTCTGAGGACCCCTCCAACTCACTAAGCCTTAATTAATTAACACCATAATGGGATTTAGCTAACAACCTGTAGCAAAACACTCAGACCCAGGTTTCTGGAAGGCCAGGTACACCATGTAGAAGACAGGAAATCAGGGCCGATTCCTAGATAGTGAGTTGTCTGGTTTCCCCTGGTGAGCAATTGTGTTGAGGTAATACATGGAGAATAAATATCCCTCAAAATCTTAAGAAATGCATATCTAATATTAATATTTTCAAGTAAAACTGAACCAAAAAGAGAAAACAAGTGCATGAGGAGGAAGTCAGGTCAGTTGGCACTATAGATTAAAGACAGATCTACTTTCAGACCCCGGGTGTGTGACTCTACCACCACCAAGCTGACACACTCCAGGATGGTCTAGCCTCAGGCTTGCTGTTCCTGCCCCTCCCATGCCAGCCTGTTACTAACCAATACAGCATAAGATGGCCAATTAAATTTTTTTTTTTTTTTTTTTTTTTTTTAAGATTTTATTTATTTATTCACTTATCCCCCCCTTGCCGCTCGCACTCGCCGGGTCAGCCAACCACGCCGTGCGGGCGGGCCCGCCCCCACCAGGAGGCCCCGGGAACCGAACCCGGGGCCTCCCACATGGTAAACGGGAGCCCCACCGATTGAGCCACAGCCGCTTCCCTGGCCAATTAAATTTGTAGCTGAATTCATGAGTCATAACATCAAGTGATAGCTGATTTGCAAATTATATTGACAGATCCTCATTAACCATCTTTACCCAACAGGAACTTCCCTGAATAGTTAATTTCCATCATATTGTGTAGTCACCAGCTTTTAATTTTGCAGTGTTTCCATATTCAGAAGAGTTACCACTTACCTACCTCCTTTCAGTTATTAAACTGCAACCACTTTTGTTTACAAATAAAATCAACTTAATTAAATATCACATCCAAGTTAGTAAGAAATTAAAAGTGCATCAATTTCAGTCAGCCAGGCAGAGCCCAGATGATTTGCATAAAGGAATGTGTTAGGAAAAATCATCTGTGCAGAATTTTGTAAATAAGGGAACTTTTTTTAAGGCCAACATTTTATTTTATTCTGTGCCACTGTCAAAAGCAGTTTTCATTAAGGCTGTGTCCGGTGTCTCCCTCTGTGGTCCTCAGCCTTCCTCTGATGGAATTCTGACCAAGACCAGAAAACACCTGAAATATCTGGCACTTTCCAACCTAGAAATGCAAGGGAAGCCTCAGCACAAGGATGCAGTGTAACTCCTTCAGAAGGAAGCATTTAGTCAATTGCAAACATGTTATCCTATAAGCAGATAGCAATTATTCTCCTAAAGGCAGGAGTATAAGGGACAAATGTGGCTTTTGGACTGGGTTCCAACACTGCTTAGCCAGTTGCAAGCTCTGTGACTTCTGTCCAGTCCTAACTTCTCCAAGTTTTAGTATGTTATCCCCTAATCCTATTTATTCATTCAACAAATATTTCTTGAACTACTTCCGCTTCCAACCAGGACAGAATAACTGGCATCAGATTATTCTTCCTGGTGTAAACGACTATAAAACTGGACAAATTATGTAAGGTAACTATTTTCAGGCACTGGATAGCAGACAAAGCAAGCCTGAGATCCCTGAGAAGAGGAAAACTCATGAAGTGAGTCCCAGGAGCACCCGACTGTCCGCTTGGGGGTATTTCCTCCTGCGGCATACAAAAGAGCTGAGGAAGCAGAGAATTTGGGGCTGCTGGTGCAGCTGGCACGAGCGGAGCCGGGTACCCAGAAGGAGGGCAAGAGGGCTCTGTGCGTGTATACAGAGAACTGCGCGGCTCCAGCCATCCCAGCTTCCCAGACTTGGCGCATGCTGTGTGCACATGCACAGAGGGGACGCACAGGGTCCCGCAAACAGCGAAGGGAACAAAAGCCGGGCAGACTTAAAAACGGTCTGAAGTTTCAATGCACACCCCAGCCCACATACAGATTTCAGCAGAATGGTAAGCCGTACGGGCTCCAGGTGTGTGAGCCAAACTTCTAAGCAATTTCCATCTGATCACAAAACTGCGCCGTCAAGGAGGAACCCCTAGAAAGCCAGTTGGAAAAATAAAACCTAACCACAAAAACTGAGCAGGGACATCAGTGAATGCACATTGTGGAGGAGGTATACTTCACAGATGTCATCCAGGCAAGTCATTACACAAACAGCAACGACCCTCAGGGAGAAAAAGTCAGAATCCAGAGTTGCCACAATATATTATCTAAAACGTGCAGTATTCAATGAAAATTATGAGACATACAAAGAAACAAGAAAGAACGACCCATTCTAGGGGCAAATAGATTGCATAAATGATGCAATAAACCAGATATACTAAAGACATTCTGATATTACAGTGCCAGCAACATAGAGATACATAAACTCTCCTTCATTCTGAAATTCTGGGGGAAATTAAAGTCCAAAAATTAAATCTCCTTGCCCTTGTAAGCCCAAAGGGGAAAAAAAAGAAATTCAAATCTAAAATCATTCTCCCCATTTATTTTTCTTCTCAATTTCAGCCAGAGGGGTCTCCCATGACCAGATTGCTAAGCCATTGGCAGCGGCCCATGAATCAGTTAACAGGTATATGGGGGTGCTTGGGTGTTCCATGGTTAAGGGGACAGCTTGCAGTTCATCCCATTGGGCACTTTTTCCATTGCCAGGGGTGGTATATAGTCCGCCCGAGGCAAGGGAAACAGCTGCTTCTGCCCAGTGGATGTCATGGCTTCAGCTTGGCCAATCCATCAGTAAAACAGCATTGAGCATATGGTGGGGCATCCTTGAGTCAGGGTCCCCAGGATGCCAGTGCAGAGAGGGATGGGCCCTCATGTGGTGTTACAACAGGATCATTGTTGGGGTGGAGGCGAGTGTGTCACTCCCTGGGGGCCTAGGTGAGCACAATCTGGAAGGCACCATTTGGGCACTGGCTGGGTGAGTGTTCTCATTACCCACGACCCAGGATAGGTTGGGATTTCTGGCCTCAGGAGGACCTGGGAGCTCTTGTAATCATCTCCATTTCCACCAATGCTAGAAGTTGCCTCTCGAATGGGGAGTGGCACTGGCTGTGTCTGGGAACTTCTTGGTCCTGAAACCCAAGTGTCTGTGAATTCCTGTTGCTTCCTCCTCCTTCAGCCAGAGGGACAGCATAGAAACGAGTGGCAGAAACCTGTAGCTCGAATGGAGACACAAGCTTGAAAGGCTCTAGATGTGGCCACTTTTATCTCCTGCAGGGACTGACCCTCCACCAATTCCCAGTGGAAAGTAACTGCATTTCGTGTGACCCAATATACGGGTGCCAGGATACCGAGATGAGAAATATGCTGGCTCCAGTAGGCAAATAGCACAGTCTGGTACCATGGGCACCAAAGGTGGCACTTCTACATTCAAGCACCGATAATCTATAGTCAGCCGCCATGCCCCACTCACCTTCACTGGCCACACCAGGCTATTATAGGCAGAGAGAGTGGAGCGGAGGACCCCATAGAGGCAAGGTCCTTTATGAGTTCAGTAATGTCATCGCCCCCGCTCCCAGGGAAGTGGTGTTGCCACTGTTGGACAGTGGTGAGGAGATGGGAGCACTGGAGGTGTGTGAGCTGTCACATACCTAACATGACAGCCAGAATTCGCTGGGATGAGGGAGCACATCCTTGCAGTGGCTCTGGGATGTGCAGTAATGCTGGATATCAATTCCTATAATACATTCCCTGGAGGGAAACATGACCATAGTGGAGGCCAAAGGGACCAACCACAGGGTGGCAGTAACGTCCTGTCCCCACAGCCATGTGGAATGCCTGAAACCTCCCAGCAGTCTTCCTCTCCCCTCTGCTTCTCCTGGAATGATGGTGACCTGGGTGCCTGTATCCAAAAGCACCATATTGTACATGCACTGCATATATATATATATATACATATTGTGTATGTAAATATATATATACATAATATATACAAATTGTGTATGGCCTACGGTTCTGGGGGTGTTGGGGCCCTTAGTTCCACCCCTAGGTCAAGTCTAGGCAAAGAGGTCTCTCTCAAGGGCCAGGCTCCTTAGTGAGAGCTGAAGGGAGAGGCAGGAGATCTTTACGATCCTCTTCCTCTTCTACTGCCCATATCTGGGGAATGTGGGAAGGGGGCAGTCAGGGGTAGATTGCACCAGTGGCCCTCCTTCTATTTTATAGTTTTTCCAAAGTTCTCCCATGTATGGTGTCCTTTGGAACCCCTTGCTCTAGTAGCCACAAGAACAAAGCTCAATGAGTGGGGGGGCCTGGTGAGGGAGGAGTAGCCACCAACCCATCCCGGGGGCCTCAGGACCTGCTGACTTAAGAGGCTCCTCTGTCAGTTTCCGCAGCCTCCACCCTCCTAATCTGGAGGCCCTGGCCCTCAGCAGGGAGGGTACAATAAACCCACTCAATCGAGTCTCCCAGAGGAAACCCTGGGGTGAAGAGGACAACCAACTTGTCACCCACTCAGAAGGCCCCTTTCTAATAAAATCATCAGTGCCCTGCCACAAAATGGGAATAGGTGAGGGGCTAAATCCAAGTGAAATCCCCAGTTGTTGCAGTGTTAACCATGGCTATCTCGTTACTCCAAGGCTTAGTTGGAATTCAGAGGAGGTCGCCTGGAATGGGACAAGCTCGCCTCTCTGAGGGACCCAATCAAACAAAGGCTGCGGCCATGGACCACCTGCAGAGCCGCTGCTCGCCATGCCTCCTCCTCCCTTAACTCCAACTAAAAGTTTGTTGAGGACAGGGTTGGATGCCCTTGAATTCAATTCCATGTAAAGAGGTAAAGAATTTGAGCTGATCCAGCATGGCACACCCATGCCTGGCACATGTGCCCAGTAGGTTTCGTGAAACCTTCCTAGTTTAATTGAAAAATTTTTTGTTTTTAGGAGGTACCAGGGATTGAACCCGGGACTTTGTACATGGGAAGCAGGCGCCCAATCACTTGAGCTACATCTGCTCCCCTAACTGAAATATTAAGTTTTATCAAGGCATAAGTTACATACCAAAAACAATATCCATTTAAAATGTACCATTCGATGAGATTCGAGAATTATATACACCTGTGAGACCATCGCCTTCAGCAAGTCACAGAACATTTCTATCACCCTAAAGGAGGGGTTCTTAACAAAGGGCCCACTGTGACCAGGGGGTCCGTGAGCTTGAATTGAAAAAAAAAAAAAAAGTCAACTTATTATCTTTATTTTCTCTGACTTCCGATGTTGAGTGTCATAAAACTACCTGCTGCTACATTCTGAGAAGGGGTCCGAGGAACAAAAGGTTAAGAACCCTTGCCCTAAAGGATTCTCCATGCTCCTTTGCAGTCCATCACCAGTCAACTCTGGATCTGCTTTTGTCATCGCGGACTAATTGCATTTTGCAGAATACATAAATGGAACCAAGCATGTATTTTTTATGTCTGGTTACTTTCACTAAGCATAATTATTTTGAGATTATGCATGCTGTTGGATTTATCAGTAGTTTGTCCCTTTTTATTCCTGAGTGGTATTCTATTGTATGGACATACCACTTTTTTTTTAATCCACTCACTTACTGATGGGCGTTTCCCCCCAGTTTTTGCTATTGTGAATGAAGTTGCTATGAATAATCATGTAAAATCTTTGGGTCAGCACACATTTTCAAGTTTCTTGGGGAAATCAAAGTGGAATGGATGAGTCAATATGCTATGTGTATGTTTAACTTTTTAAGAAACTACCAAAGTTTTCCAAAGTGATGGATTTCAATTCAAATCAGCTCCAGATGCTCCACATTCTCATCAATACTGGGTACTGTCAGTCTTCTAAATTTTAGACATTCTAGTTGGTGTGTAGTGGTATTTTCTTGTGGTTTTAAATTTTATTTTCCTGATGAATAAAGATACTGAGCATCTTCTCGTATGCTTCCTTGCTAACTTTATGAAATCTTGAACTGTAAAAGTGTCTGAGAAACACAATATTAATAGCAGGTAAAACCCACCACTGTTATAAGCACTTCACATGTATTAACTTTTTTAAACCTCAAGGCAGCCCAGTGGTGAGGCAGGTACTATTAATGTCTTCATGTTACAAGTGGAAGAATTGAGGCTCAGGGAGGTTAAGTGACTTCCCCCAAAACCACACAGGTATAAAGTGGCAAAGCCTAGACTGAATGAAGAAGGAAAGCCTAGATTCAAACCCAGATAGGCTAACTTGAGTCTGTGCTTTTGAACCACCATGTGAGACATTGTTGCTGAAGACAGTCTATATCCAATCTTGACTTAGTTAAAAAACAGTCTTAGGCTTACAAGCCACCTTTGAGAAATTCAAGGTCAGTGCAGCAAACTACAACAGTATCCTTGTACAGCCTGCTTATTAATATTGGTATGTTGGCTGCATTAGTTAAAAGTCAATTAGGGGGGAACGGATGTGGCTCAAAGGGTTGGGCATGCATCTCCCATATGGAGGGACCCGGGTTCGATCCCTGGGACCTCCTGGTAAAAAAAAAAAAAAAAAAAAAAAAAAAAAGTCAATTAGGGCTCTCTCTCTCTCTGCCTAGAGGAGCCTGCACCAAATCTCAGTGTGGATTTCCATTCTCTCCCATTTCTCATCAAGCTCTGTTCTTGTCTCTCATTTCCCAATAAGTTCTTTTTATTGGCTTAACTAAACTGGCGTGTTCTTAAATTCTTTTATGCAACAAAGCCAAGAACCTAGAGGAATCCAACACTTCCCCGTCTTCATTTGGCGAGCGGCAGCCAGGAGGCCTAAATAAAGGCAGGTAACCTTCCCGGACACTCAGCAAAGACTGTCTGCTCGTGCCTAGGAACTCGTAAATCAGATTGGGGGTTCACGTGTTACCAACTGGATAACAGTGAAAGAATCTATGCCTTCCAGAACAAGGTATTAGTCACAAAGGAATTTCAACCAGTTCCAACCACAGTGTCAGACCCATCTTTCCTCAACCTCAATAGAATACCCGGAAGGGTTATCTCCTGTGAGGCAGGGACTACTGCCCTAACCAGCAGGAAGTAACTACAGAAGAATGACCATTGCCCCTCAGCACTCCCTTAAGAATAAGGGCATGAACTCTCTGAGGGGCGAGTTGAAGCAGGTTAGACAGGGAAACGAGAAGACGAGCCACAACATGGCTGACAGACCCTGCTGAGACCTTGAGTTTAACCTTGAGGTCCCAGTTTTTCTTTCTGGGAAGTCCCCTTGGCCCTGGACATTCCAAACAGGCCTCACCATTGGCCCCAACATTGGTGGGGTAACCAGTAACAGCTGTGGCCCCTCCTCAGCATTAGCAAGGGGGAGGAACAATAATAGTTTAAAAGGTAACCATACAAGGCAGAGCTTGTTCTCTCTGCCTAGAAGAGCCCATACCAAATCTCATTGTGTATTTCTGTCCTCCTCTCCCATTTCTCAGCAAGCTCTGTTCTTTTCCTCCATTTCCCAATAAATTCTTTTTACTGACCTAACCAAAAAAAAAAAAAAAAAAAAAAAAAAAAAGTCAATTTACCCAACATAAACCACTGCACACTCTCAAACCTTCCATTCTCCTACTTCCTACTGCCTAAAACTGTATGTCCTGACCACACTGAAAGCATCAGCCTCAACAAGTCATTTTGGTTTCCAAAAGCTCATCTTCATCTATTTCTCTAGGTGCTTCTCCCATGCACCAAAACCCTTTTCTTCTCCTCCAGAATTCAGAACCAAAGAAGAAGACACAAGTGACAGACAGATGGAAATAAAAATGTTAGCTTTGTAACTGATAAGCTGACTAGAGAACCTAGCTTTGGATTTGTGGTCACATGGGTTTGCTGTCACTCCTCCCTAGCTTTAGAAAAAGACCTCACCACTCACTCATAGATGGACTAGGAAATCTGTAGCCTTCTTGGCCCAGCCTGCCTTATGGAGCTTGCTTCATGGTGAAGCATAGGCCAGAACACTGTACTCAGCTGGCAGGCAGCTTCCACCCTCAGAGGAATCTTAAAGAATACCACCATTTGTTACCCATGAACACATTTTAGCATCACAAGAGCAGGACATAAGGAAATGACAATTATAAAGATTCAAAAGCTAAAAAGGGAAGAAAACTGAACCAGATACCAATAGAGCACATGTATGTAATACTCAAGTATGCATCTATATACCTGTATTAGTCAGCCAAAGGGGTGCTGATGCAAAATACCAGAAATCTGTTGGTTTTTATAAAGGGTATTTATTTGGGGTAGAAGCTTACAGTCACAAGGCCATAAAGCGTAAATTACTTCCCTCACTAAAGTCGGTTGCCATGTGTTGGAGCAAGATGGCTGCTGGTCTCTGCAAGGGTTCAGCCTTCCTCTTCAGGCTCCATGGTCCCAGCCTCTTCTGATCTCAGCTGTAGGCTGGTATAAGACTCATCTTTCTCCCAGGGACTTGTTTCTTCCCAGGCTCAGCTGCTCTGTTCTCTCCACAAGGTCAGTGTAGAATATCAGGCTCTCTCTCTTCCTGGGGCCTCTGCTGTGTCTATGGGGCTGTCTTTATTCCTCCGTGTTCTTCTCCTGTGTATTTACTTCCCAGGGCTCCAGCATCAAAACTCCAAACTCTCTCCTCTGGCATGTCATTTTCTCTGTGAGTCCTACTGACATAGCCCAATTAAAGCCCTAATCATAATGTAATCAAGTAAAAGTGAAATCTCTGAATTTAATACAATCAAAAGGGAACACACCCAGAGGGACAGATCAGTTTACAAATACAATTCAGTATCTATTTTTGGAGTTCATAAACAATATCAAACTGCTACAACACCTGATGTAGCCATATGAGCCAATCGTTCATTCATTCATCAGATAGCTATTAAGCAACTACTGCCACATAGCAAGTGGGTATTGGAACTATGATGGTGAGCAAAAGTAGATACCATTCCTGACCTTATGGAGCTTGCAATCTAGTGGGGAAGAGTGAAATCCATAAAATAACCACACACATAAATGAGTAAATAATATGGCAAAGGAAGCAAGAGGTGCTGTAGAGGTGAAGTTAAAGAAATGACGACTGCGATGGGATATAAAAAATCAGAGTTAACCAGGCTAGTTGAGCGCTGCTTTCTAAGTATAGGGGACTTCAAGAACATTTCTAAAGGTAGGGAAGAACAAGGCAGGTTTAAAGAACTCAAAAGTTAGTGGGGTCAGATTGCAGAGTAATTATGGTAAGACTTGAGAGATAAGACTGAAGCTCTGGGAGGCGGCTGTGGCTCAATCAGTAGGGCTCCCGTTTACCATATGGGAGGCCCCGGGTTCGGTTCCCGGGGCCTCCTGGTGAGGGCAAGCCCGCCTGCACGGCGTGGTTGGCTGACCCAGCGAGCACAAGCAGCAAGGGGGGGATAAATGAATAAATAAATAAAATCTTTAAAAAAAAAAAA